>CP125976.1:122825842-123425842 GCA_030063025.1 Avena longiglumis
AATGTGATCATATCAACAATAATTTGGCGGAAAGTTTCAACAACAAAGTGAAGGAGTTAAAAGACTTGCCTCGTCCATGACATGGTTGACGGATCGGGATCATGATCATGAGGTTGTGGGAATTGAGAAGAAGGCTTGGTGATATTATTCAAGGAGATAAGCTTCACGATGTTGTGCGTGAGGGTCAACAGGGTAAATCTTGCACATTTGCGTGTTGAGAAATCCTCATTGTGGGGTCTTTGAAGTCGAGATACAAAAGGCGGCGGGAGGCATGTTGTTGACACTCAATTGCATGAATGCACATGCCTTGAGTGGAAACACACTAGGAAGCCTTGTGAGCATGCCATACTTTTCTTGGCCTCCAAACACAAGCTAAATATGCACCCATATTTGCATGAGTATTATTCTCAGAGCAAAATTCAAGGCTATATGGAACACCAATTCCAGACTTACAGATCGATCGGTGGCACAGTGGAAATTGATTCTCCTTGTGTCCTCCTTTTATGAAAAGAAAATTTCGGGTGCCCAAGCGAGTAGATTCAAGGCTTGGTTTGAGAAAGGTGGGAGCAAGAAGGAAAGAAAGATGAAAGAAAGATGCCAAGCCAAAAGGGCCCAAAAGGTAACAAGAATAGATGCAAACTCTGTGAAGAACTTGGACACCGAGGCTCTACCAAGTGCGTATACTGCTTGAAAAGCCAAAGTATGTTCATCCAAAATCTATCCCATTTCTTGTTGATGATTTTTCTCCCCTAACTTGCTTGTTTTCGGGAAGCGTGGAGAAAAGGCTCACCTCTTGTTGTTGACGAATCTTGGCATGAAAAGGGCAAGAATCAATGGCCGAGAAAGAAGAGAACTAACCAAATCATATTTGGTGTTGCCGGGTGCAATCCGAACTTGTTTTGGAGGATGATGTGCACTGCTTGAGGCTTTAGGGCACACCGCTTCGATTTGGAAGCTCTGGTGCAAAATGAGGGGCAAAATGAGCCTGTTGTTGAGGCTCTAGTGCAAAATGAGCCTGTTGTTGAGGCTCTGGTGCAAAATGAGCCTGTTGTTGAGGCTCTGGTGCAAAATGAGCTTGTTGTTGAGGCTCTGGTGCAAACTGACCATGTTGTTGAGGCTCTGGTGCAAAGTGACCATGTTGATGAGGCTCTGGATCATGATAATGAGGTTGTTGAGGAGGTGCGGGATGTGAAGGAGACTCTTGGACATGCTGTGGGGAGGCCAGATGGTAATGGTAAGAAAAAGAAGAGCCTAAACCTGTTATGTGGTGTGAAACTTGTGAAAGAGAAGAAAACGAGGGGTAAGAAGATCCAAAATAAATAGACTTTGAATTTGGCACTTGTTGTTGTAAACATTTGTTATTGTAATAATTTGGCAGTTTTTGTTGTAAACATTTGTTATTATAATAATTTGTCACTTGTTGATAATTTGGACAAAATTCAAATATGATGGTAAATTTGAATTTCAACAAATGTAGCTATGTCACTTTTCTATGTTTGTATGAGATTACAACGTTTTTCTCATATGTACAATACAACTCATCCTCACCCTGATCCCTTTTATGAAGTACAACTCACCCTCACCCAAAATATGGTAGAAATAGGCTCCAAAGCTAGGGTAAACCACCCCATTTCTAAGCAAGTTTTTTTTTTCGACCATTTCTAAAACCAAGTTTGATGTTTTTCCTCAGAACTATGTCACATAACATGACACCATGCGAAGGTTTTGTATTTTTTTTTTGAATTAGTTATGCACATTTGAATGTCTGGTCAAACTTTTTGAAGGGTTTTCATAAATATTCTTAGCTAGGGATTGAGGCTCACAAAACTAGCATTGGATATGTGATGAAATAGCATGTTGTGAACCTAAAAATAATTTTTACAAAAAATCATCAGCATGAAATTATGTACCTGTAGTTCATATCTTACCCACTTCCAACCGATTCGGCAGGATTTGTCTTTTTCACCAGGGATGGAATAAAAGGTTTGAGATACTCAAGTTGGGAAATTGTACATGCTAGGTGGTCTAGTATTTTTGCAAAATAGGATGTTACCATTTTGAAACTTCAATTTGGTGGTTGCTTCACAAATCCCCCCCTCTTTCAGCACTCAGAAAATAGAAAATGGATTTTCTGTGCGTTGAAAAGGAAAACTTTGTGCTACAACATTGTTAGTCATCCCATTATATACATGCATGCCTAATATGGGCACATTATCACAAACTATGCCTTGATTCTAGCCATATCATTGGTCATTTGACCCGAAAGCCAGAAAACCTCGGAGGAGATAGGTCATTTTGTGAAGGGTTTTTTGAAACATGATCAATAAACCAAGTTTGATATTTTTCCTCACAACTATATCACATAACATGACACTATGCGAAGGTTTTATATTTTTTTGATTTTTTTGAATTAGTTATGCATATTTGAATGTCTGGTCAAACTTGTGAAACCCCGTTGACTGCATCCTAAACTCAGCTAACCCTATGGCCGAATGAGGAACGTAGATCTAACCCTAGCGCGACACTGTGGCTGTCCGATCGCGTCTTCTAGAAGGATTCCGCGGGTGGCTCTGGGCGATCCGTGGAAGGGCTTGTTCTGCAACCTGATTGGTTGGCGTCTCTTAGAAGGATTTCGCGGCTAGCTCTTGGCGATACGTGGGATGGATGATTCTGGAATCTGATTGGCTTCATCGTTTTTCCATGAACAAATAAGGTACAGCGTGGCACACTCCATTGAGCATTGGACCGAGCGTGGCATGCGAGGATGCTGGGCGGGGTGGGCTGCACCATGCATGCAGTTGCCCCTAGCATCGCAGTTTAGCTATTTTGCGTGCAACAGCGCTGTAGCGTATTTACTCCATCCGTCGCATTAAATAAGTGTACGTCTAACAACTTTCTTCAGTCAAACTTACTCCCCTCACGTTCATTGTAATAAATGATACTTTGCATGATACCACACCTATGTTATTTTGCACTATGGAGTAGTAACTTATACTATTAACATATGCATGATACTACATCTAAGTTACTCCAACATACTCCCTCCGTCCGCAAATAAATTGAACAGACCATTTGCTAAATGTTATTGGAGTTGATTTCCGTGAAGCAATTTTTTCTACTTTAAAGTGCATTGGAAAGGTAGAAGTACACTTTTTATGGATAAATTTTGAAACCAAACGTACACTTATTTGTAAACAGAGGGAGTATGCATGTCACTATGACCAGCCTAAGAAAAAATATCAAAATCTAAAATATGTAATAAATATAACGTACAGCGTGACACACTCCATTGACCGTTGGACCGAGCGTGGCATGCGAGGGCGCTGGACGGGGCGGGCTGCACCATGCATGCATGCTATGCAGCTGCCTCCCGCGTCGCAGTCTAGCTATTTTGCGTGCAACAGCGCTATATTTACTCCCTCAGTTGCATTAAATAAGTGTACGTCGAACAACTTTCTTCAGTCAAACTTACTCCCATCCGGTTCATGCGCCATACAAAAAGTCAATATTTATAAATCTAAAATATCAACTTTGACTACGTATATAAGAAAAAAAATCAAAATCTAAAATTATAAACTTAGTTTCATACTCCCTCTATTCCCTCCAATTGACATCCCTCTGATTACTCCCACCGATTTTTCTTGCGTGTGTAAAAACGAACGAGTTTGTTGCATGCGGTGTGTAAAAACGAACGAGTACCTTGGTACTAGATTCCTGCATTTATTACCGAGTAAATTAAGGCCAAATTCTATTTTCTCTTTTATTTTTCACTGCCAATGAACAACTACCTTGGACATTTTTCTCTCTTTAGATTAATGCATGCATGCATGGGATGAAGCGACGGTGCAGTCACGTCGCATCCTAGAAATTTTTTCTCTCTTTCATTGATCACGCACGCTGCCACACTTGCTGCCCACCTAACGCGAGTGCAGCATGGCCAACGCTGGATTCCCACGCTGCTCTTCACGCCCCGCCCTCAATAAATAGGCAAAACGCCTTTCCCTCCTCATCTCATCTTGCCCCTCATCTTCAACCTCTCAAGCCCGTCCCTTTGCCTTCTCCTAGCCCCCAAAACACTCGACCATGGCGACCTCCCCCCTCTTATTCCCTTCCGAGAGTGAAGTTAGCGATGAGGACAACCACCCGGACCACAAGCAGTGGGGCGGGCGCCCACGCCCAAGCATGGAAAAAGCGGACGCAAAGCCCCGCCCCTTACAGGAGGGCCCTTTCGCCTGACCCGGTCCCGTGGCGGCAACCTCCTCGACCGGCCCCTCCAAGCTTATGGGAAGGCGGCAGGAGGCAAAGGAGGAGGCTACTTACGCCAGGTGGGAGGAGAAGCAGGCCAAGCGCCCCTTGAAGAAAAGGCGCAGACGGAGGATGAGGAACGACGGGAGGCCAATCGTTGGGCCTTCCAGGAGGAGCAATGGCGGCAGGAGCAGCGGGAGAGTCTGACGGACTGGAATGCCGCGGCGGCTCGGAGGGCGGCGGCACCGGCACCGCCTCCACCGCCGATGGAGTAGGGTAGCTAGGGTTAGGGTTTAGGCGGGGCGCCTATTCCCTTTTATATTATTGTACTTTTTTCTTTTTATTGTTATGTTATCGATCGGGCTATCTAATATAAGGAATGTTATCTCCATATTATCTATCTCCTTGTTTTATTGTAATCTGTGTTTTATTGTATTGTCATTTGTCAAAACACCCAAAACAACAAGTGCATAAAACAAAAGACGCAAAAACAAGTTCTCATATAATACTCGTGCAATATTTATAAAATGAGTGAAATTAGAAAAGCTCAAAAGGAAGAATAAGTTAACGTAATGATGGTTGATTATTTTCAAACAACACATGGTTCATTTTCAAACAAGACATTTACATATTTACATAAGTTAAAGGAGCGCCCAAGTTATATTAGTTAAATGGATGACCTTGTACTTCATTTATATATTTACTTTCGCAAAAAAAAAATTGCGGCCCACGAGTATCTGCAGATCCACACGTCCCTATTTAGATTGTAACATGAGTATCATTTTTTGCCCAATCAACATATAGTTACTATTGGGCCTGGATACGACCATTTTGGCCTGGCTAAGTTCTATTTGGGCCTGGCCTTTTTCAGTCCTTGTCAATTGTATTTTTTAACTTTTCAACCCCTCCCCCTCCCCTGCACACGGGCGCCCCCTGCACACTGATAAAAGGAACACTGACGAAACTGAGAAATTGAAGGAACACTGATTTCGAAAACAGAGCAGCTCAAAATTAGCCCGAATTTGTGTTGCATTTTATTCAAGCCAAAGACATAGACCATTACATACATTACAAAGCATCACTCGAACACTTAATGCACTGTCTAATGACTAAAGATCAGGAGATAAACTAATCCGAGAGAAATTACACAAAAATAAAAAAACTAGCCATCAGATTGTCCTGCTTCTTCAATTCAATGATTTTCCTTAGCTGCTTGTTCATCTTCTTCAGCTCGGCCACCGTAGTACCAGTGGAAATGGGGTTGCCACATCCCAATTGCTCCACCACGGACGGGTTTTCGAGCTCGCGGGATGCTACCTCTATCCCAATTCGCTCGATGTACTCATCAAGCCACTCAAAATGCCCACATTTTGGCAGTTCCTGAAATCGCAGAGATGAACCCTAAATCCCAAATTCGATGAAATGCATGAAATTTCAAAAGACAAGCGAGAAATTGGCGCTCAGAACACTCAGATCTCACCTTTCCCGGCTCGGTCTTGCTCTCACACTTCACAAACTCCCAGCCAATGTTGTCGTTCTTGTCGGTGGATGTGACAAGCCGCCTGTGGGCGTGACGGGCAATCGGGCACCTCCTCATCGGCACCGCACCATACCGAGGCCATGGCGCGGGAGGAAGCAGAGCTCGACATCCTCACGGTGTTGCCGCACTTGCTTCGAGAAGAAAACGGAAGGGTATGAGATGCTGGAACGGTGGCGGGAGTGCTCGGGTGCAGGGACGGATCGGGGCCAACGGCTCTCTTCAACCATAGGGTGGGTCCCACGATATGAGGTGGACATCAGGTGAGTTCCGCCGTGACGTGGAGAGACTATGGGTCCTACTGTGCTCAGCTAATTCGAATTTGTTGACGGTCTCGTGGGGTTAAGTAGAAGTGTCGCACGGGAGCTATTTGCCGCTTCAAAGTGTCGCATGCGAGCTATTCTTTGCAACGATGTCGCTTTCCTTCCAATTCCACGTAAAGACGTCGCATCGGAGCTATAAGCCCTGAATAATCCCACAATGTACTTCTTTCATGCCCAAAGATTCTAAAAACACATGAATAGGAAAACACATGATTGTTGGTGTAGGGTTTCGTAGCATGGAAAACAAAAATTTTCTACCGCATACAAACAAACAAGCCAAGATCTATCTACTAGATTGTAGCAACGAGTCGATGGAATAAATCACCCTCGAAGATTCCAAAGTGTTTAACGAGAGCGGATTCTCGTGGGTGATGTAGTCGTACTCTTCCCGATCTCAAGATCGCGTAGACGATCCTTCCCAGGCTGCTCCAAGAAGCGCTCCCGCATCGGTCACACGTTCGACTCGACGAAGACCTTCCTCTCCCTTGTTCCAAAGTGGCAGGAGGTTGTAGCACTCTCTCGTGATTCCGGCAAAGACAACAAAGATGGTACCGGAAGTAGAGGAGAGATCTCACAGGGCTTCGCCTTAAGCCGGAGCGAGTATGGTGGACTATGAGAGAGCCCTCGACGATCTAGGGTTTAGACACGCTGAGGAGGGGGCAAGCTGGCGGCTAGGGTTAGCTAGGCGGCAGCGACAGTGGAGGTGGCGACGCCGGCGGCTAGGTTTTAGAGGCAGAGGAGTTGTGTGTCTAGGAGGGGAGCCCTGCCCCTCCTTATATAGGTGGAGGGGCCGGCCAAGGGGAGGGAGTCCCTCCCCAACTCGGCTTGGAGGTGGTCAAGGTGGAGGGAGGAACTCCTCCCAACTCGGTTTCCACCTCCTCTCCACTTCCCAAAATAGCCGTTTGACTTTCAAATTGCCGTTGACTTTTTCAAACTAGGATTTGAATAAACCCTCTATTTTGTTCAGCGATGACACCTAGTACATAATGCAATCATACCAACTTGATATAACACATTCATGTACCCTTCCTCCGAGTCTTGACATTCCGAACCTTCTAGAACATTCCCGATGAAAACACCGAACCATTCCCCAACTCCAAACAGACTTTCCTTATATGAATCTTATTCTCCTGACCATTCCGGATCTCCTCGTGATATCCCGGATCTCATCCGAGACTCGAACAACATTCGGTCTCTTTCTCATCATTCCATAACTACTCAAACAACGTCAATCCTTGATGTGTCTCCTACGGTTCGTGAATTATGCGGACATGATCGAAACACTTCTAACAATAACCAATAGAGGAATCTGAAATTCATATGGCTACATATTTATACGATTACTTTGAAATTGAATGAACCACTTACATACGATACCAATTTCCCTTTGTCTCACGATAGTTTACTTATCCGAGGTTATGATCGCTTGATCTCTCGCATACCTAGTTCAACCTCGTACCGATAAGTACTCTTTTCGCTCCGTGATATGTGATCCCTTGTGAGCCAGTCACATGCTTGCAAGCTAATTGGATGACATTTCACCGAGAGGGCCCAGAGTATATATATCCGTCATATGGATGGACAAATCCCACTCTTGATCCATGTGTCTCAACCAATACTTTCCGAACACTCAATGCCACCTTTATAGCCACCCAGTTACGGTGTGGTGTTTGATGTCATCAAAGCATCCATCCAGTAAAGGTGATGTGCATGATCTCATGGTCGAAGGAATTAGGTTACTATGTATCAGAAAGCATATAGCAATTGAACTATTAAAATGACTTGATCTTTATGCTACGCTTATCTATAGGAGTATGTCCACCATATCATTATCCTAACGATATGATCTTGTTGTTAATAACATCTCAATGTTCATGATAAGGAAACCACAATCATTTATTAACCAACAAGATAGTATTATAAAGAGGCTTTACTAGGGACTCTATGTTAGTTTACAAATCACACAAGTATTAATGTTTCCTTGTTAATACAATTATAGCATGAATGTAAACATTTATCATAAACACAAAGATATAATAATAACCACATTTATTATTGCCTCTAGGGCATATCTCCAACAGTCTCCCACTTGCACTAGAGTCATCTAATCTAGATTACATGGTAATATACCGAACACCCATGGCAGTTTGGTGTTGGTCATGTTTTTCCCTCGGGAGAGGTTTAGTCAACGGATCCGCCACATTTAGATATGTTTGTACTTTGCAAATCTTTATGTCCCCATCTTGGACATGTTCTCGAATAGCGTGAAAACGTAGCTTGATATGCTTCAGCTTCTTGTGTGACCTTGGTTCTTGCGCATTGGCTATGGCACCCATGTTATCACTGTAGATAGACATTGGGTCCAGCGCATTAGGAACCACACCCAGCTCTGTAATGAACTCTTTCATCCATATCGCTTCTTGTGAAGCCTCTAAAACAGCCATGTATTCCGATTCAGTTGAAGATCTCGCCACAACGCTTTGCTTTGCACTCCTCCAGCTAACTGCTGCACCATTCAAAGTAAATACATATCCAGATTGTGATTTAGAATCATTCGGATAGGTGTTCCAACTAGCATCGGTGTAACCATTAACAACGAGCTGTTCATCACCTCCATAAGAAAGAACCATATCCTTAGTTCTTCTCAAGTACTTAAGGATGTTTTTGATCACGTCCAATGATCCACTCCTGGATCACTTTGATATCTGCTAGTTAAACTAACAACATATGCAATGTCGGGTCTAGTACATAGCATGGCATACATTAGAGATCCTATGGCTGAGGCATAGGGAGTCTTACTCATCCTTTCTCTATCTTCTGCCGATGTTGGACTTTGAGTTTTACTCAAGGTCGTATTGGGCAACATGGGCAAGAACCCTTTCTTGCTATCTTCCATTCCAAACCTCTTTAGAACTTTGTCCAAATATGTACTTTGTGATAATGATATTTGGCGTCTTGATCTATCTCTATAAATCTTTATGCCTAATATGTAAGCTGCTTCGCCAAGATCCTTCATTGAAAAACTATTATTCAAATATTGCTTGACACTATTAAGAAGGTCTACATCATTTCCAATCAACAATATGTCATCTACATATAGTATTAAGAATGCTACAGAGCTCCCACTCACTTTCTTGTAAATACAAGCTTCTCCATAAGTTTGTATAAAACCAAAACTTTTGATCACCTTATCAAAACGTTGATTCCAACTTCGGGATGCTTGCTTCAATCCATAGATGGACCGTTGAAGTTTGCATACCTTGTTAGCATCTTTAGGATCGAGAAAACCTTTGGGTTGCATCATATACAACTCTTCATCAATGTCTCCATTGAGAAATGCTGTTTTGACATCCATCTGCCATATCTCATAATCATAATATGCAGCGATTGCTAACATAATCCTCACAGACTTTAGATTCGCTACAGGTGAGAAAGTCTCATCGTAGTCAACTCCTTGAATTTGTCGAAACCCTTTTGCGACAAGTCGAGCTTTGTAGACAGTAACATTACCATCAGCATCTGTTTTCTTCTTGAAAATCCATTTGTTCTCGACACCTTCCGCCATCCCAGAAGTCCACCAAAGTCCATACTTGGTTTTCGTACATGGATACAATCTCGGATTTCATGGCTTCTTTCCATTTGTTGGAATCGGGCTCATCATCGCTTCCTCATATGTCGCAGGTCATCGGTGTTGTCCACCAACATGACACTCATAACGGGATCATACCAACTGGAGTGGTATGAGTTCTCGTTGACTGAAAAGGCTCAGAGCAACTTCAACCAAGTTTCATGATCATCATCATTAGCTTCCTCTCTTATTGGTGCAGCACCACATGAACTTCTTCCGGCTACTACTGCAATTTCGAGAGAAGGTTCGACAACCTCATCGAGTTCTACTTTCCTTCCGGTCACTTCTTTCGAGAGAAATTCCTTCTCTAGAAAGGATCCATTCTTGGCAACGAAGATTTTGCCTTCGGATCTATGATAGAAGGTATACCCAATAGTTTCCTCCGGATATCCTATGAAGACGCATTTTTCCGCTTTGGGTTCAAGCTTGTCCGGCTGTATCTTCTTTACATAGGCTTCGCACCCCCAAACTTTAAGGAACAACAATCTAGGTTTCTTCCCAAACCATAATTCATACGGTGTCGTTTCAACGGATTTAGATGGTGCCCTATTTAAAGTGAATGCGGCTGTTTCTAATGTATAACCCCAAAATGATAGCGGTAAATCTGTAAGTGACATCATAGAACGAACCATATCTAAGATTGTTCGATTACGATGTTCGGACACACCATTACGCTGTGGTGTTCCCGGTGGTGTCAATTGTGAAAGTATT
Organism: Avena longiglumis; assembly: GCA_030063025.1. Classification (NCBI taxonomy): domain Eukaryota; kingdom Viridiplantae; phylum Streptophyta; class Magnoliopsida; order Poales; family Poaceae; genus Avena; species Avena longiglumis. The sequence continues at coordinate 122,836,287 of CP125976.1, forward strand.
CCGCATTTCTTTAAATGCTCGCCAAACTCGTAACTTAGATATTCACCTCCACGATCGTAACGAAATTTAATCTTCTTGTTACATTGATTCTCTACCTCACTTTGAAATTCCTTAAACTTCTCGAAAGTTTCGGACTTATGTTTCATGAAATAGATATACCCATATCTACTCAAGTCATTCGTGAAGGTAAGAACATAACGATAACATCACATGATGCTACACTCATTGGACCACACACATCGGTATGTATGATTTCCAATAAGTCTCGTAGCTCGCTCCATCATACCGTAAAATGGAGTCTTAGTCATTTTACCCATCGACATGCTTCAGATCTTTCAAGTGATTCAAATCAAGTGATTCAAGAAGTCCATCGAATGGAGTTTCTTCATACGCTTCACTCCAATGTGACCAAGACGATTGCCACGTATAGGTCGGGTTATCGCCGATTTCAAACGTTTAGCCTCAATGTTATTAATATGTGTATTTCCACTATCGAGATTCAATAAGAATAGACCATCTATCAAAGGTGCATGTGCATAAAACATATTACTCATATAAATCGAACAACCATTATTCTCGGACTTAAACAAGTAACCGCCTCGCAATAAACAAGATCCCGATATAATGTTCATGCTTAACGCAGCACCAAATAACAATTATTTAAGTATAAAACTAATCCCGATGGTATATGAAGGGTAGCGTGCCGACCGCGATCATATCAACTTTTGATCCGCTTTCCCACGCCGCATTGTCACCTCGTTCTTCGCTAGCTTCCGCTTATTCGCAAAGACTGCTTCGAGTTACAAATATGAGCAACCTAACCAAGATCAAATACCGTGCACTACTACGGTACTAGTGAGATACACATCAATAACATGTATATCGGATATACCTTTATTTTTTATGTTGCCGTTCTTCAAATCCGCCAAGTACTTTGGGCAATTCCGCTTCCAGTGACCTTCTCCCTTGCAGTAAAAGCACTCAGTATCAGGCTTAGGTCCGGCCTTGGTCTTCTTCGTCGGTGCGGTAACTTTCTTACCACCCTTCTTGAAGTGTCCCTTTTTGCTTAGACTTGCCTTTCTTGAATTTGGTGGTCTTATTGACCAACAACACTTGGTGCTCTTTCTTGATCTCCACTTCTACTGATTTCAACATGGCAAAGAGTTCGCAACGCCTTGTTCATGTTTTGCATGTTGTAGTTCATCACAAAGTTCTTGTAACTTGGTGGTAGTGATTGGAGGACGTGGTAAATCCCCAAAGCATTAGGAATCACTATACCCAAGCTTTGAAGTTTGTTTGCGTGCCGCACATCTTAAGCACATGCTCACCGACGGAGTGCCCTCTTCCATCTTACGCTTAAAGAACTTTTCGAAGCCTCATAGCTTTCAATTGCCGCATGAGTCTCAAAGATCAATTTGAGATCCTCGACAATATCATATGGGTCTGAATTCTCAAACCTTTCTCAAGCTCGATTATAAACCATACAAGATAGCACATCGAATGTGGAGTACCGAGTTTTCCGAGTGAGGTAAACATTCTTTACTTCATCGGCAAAGATTGCCAGGTGTGGGTCGCCCAAATGTGCATCCAAAGACATAGGTCAAATTACCACCGTGAGGACAATCCTCAAATTGCGGAACCAATCCATGAAGTTGCTTCCATTGTTTTTCAACTTTTCTTTCTCTAGGAACGCATTAAAATTTATGGTAGGGGCTGCCATTGATCTACAACATATTTGCAATAGTTTAGACTAAGTTTATGACAAATTGAGTTCAAATTAATAATAAAATTAATCTAGGTGAATTCCCACTCAAAACAATATCCCTCACATTGTTTTAGTGATCACACGAACCAAATCCACCACATCAACACCGATCATCACGAGAGTTGATATAGTTTCAATGGCGAACAATCGACATGTTCATCATATCTACTATATGATTCATGCTTTACCTTTCGGTCATCCGTGTTCCGAGACCATGTCTGTACATGCTAGGCTCGTCAAGATCAAACCTTAGTTTCCGCATGAGCAAATCTGGCTTGCTCACGTTGTATACACTTGCGGAATCTAACACACCCGATCATCACGTGGTGCTTCGAAACAACAAGCTTTAGCAACGGTGCTAACTAAGAGTGAACACTTTATGACTTGAAATTCATGTGCATGAGGGATCATCTTATAATTCTACCGTCGTCTACTAAGCAATACAAGATGCATAAAGGATTAACATCACATGCAATTCATAATATGTGATATGATATGGCCTTTTCTTCTTTGTGCTTCCGATCTCCATCTTCAAGCACGAACATGATCTCCATCATCACCGGCATTGCATCAAGGTCAATGACGCTTCTTCATGGTTGTCGTCCACCGGCTTCAACTATTACAACTACTTTGAATAGACACGCGGGTCTTAACATAAATTAAAGACAACCATATGGCTCATGCCGGTTGCCAACTTACAATAAGGATCATTGCATACATCAAATATAATCACAATCATGGCCATATCACATCACTGCACACCCCTGCAAAACAAAGTTAGATGCCTCTACTTTCTTTGCATGTTTTACGTGGTTTGGAGCTTTCAATAAGTGTCGTTCTAACTTACGAACAAGAACCACAACATTGATACTAGCATTGTTAATCACCTGTTGTAAATTGAATCTTAACTATGCTAGGAGAAACAGGCACCAGCAAAGCCACTTATGCAATACAAGTTGCATGTCAAGCGTGGAGCAAGTCTCATGAACGATGTCATGTAAGGTTAGCCCGGGCCGCTTCATCCCAACATCCCGCAAGATGCAAAGTACAAAAAAACCATTGTGTTCTACTCGTGCAACAGATCTACATATAGACACGGCTCTGATACCACTGTAGGGTTTTGTAGCATGGAAAACAAAAAATTTCTACCGCCTACAAACAAACAAGCCAACATCTATCTACTAGATTGTAGCAACGAGTCGATGGAATAACTCACCCTCGAAGATTCCAAAGTGTTTAACGAGAGCGGATTCTCGTGGGTGATGTAGTCGATTTTCCCGATCTCAAGATCGCGTGAGACGATCCTTCCAAGCTGCGTTACGGCGGCCCGCAATCGGTCACACGTTCGGTACTTTCGATGAAGACCTTCCTCTTCCTTGTTCCAAAGAAAATGGAGGTTGTAGCACTCTCTCGTGATTCCAAAGACAACGACGTGGTACCTAAGTAGAGGGAGATCTCGCAGGCTTCGCCTTAAGCCGAGGCAGTATGGTGGACTATGAGAGCCCTCAAGATCTAGGGTTTAGACACGCCGAGGGGGAAAGCCGGTGGCTAGGGTTAGCTAGGCGGCGGTTTGCCCTAGGCAAGGCCTGACGGCTAGGGTTTAGAGGCGAGGAGTTGTGTGTCTAGGAGGAGCTGCCCCTCCTTATATAGGTGGAGGGCCGGCCAAGGGAGGAGTCCTCCCCAACTCGGCTTGGAGGTGGGCCGGCGGTGGAGGGGAAGAACTCCTCCCCAACTCGGTTTCCACCTCCCTCTCCACTTCCCGAAAATAGCCGTTTGACTTTCAAATTGCCGTTTGACTTTTTCAAACTAGGATTTGAATAAACCCTCTATTTTGTTCAGCGATGACACCTAGTACATAATGCAATCATACCAACTTGATATAACACATTCATGTACCCTTCCCCTCCGGAGTGCCGGACATTCCGGAACCTTCTAGAACATTCCCGATGAAAACACCGGAACCATTCCCCAACTCCGAAACAGGACTTTCCTTATATGATTCTTATTCTCCGAACCATTCCGGATCTCCTCGTGATATCCCGGATCTCATACGAGACTCCGAACAACATTCGGTCTCTTACTCATCATTCCATAACTACTCAACAACATCGAATCCTTAAGTGTGTCTCCCTACGGTTCGTGAATTATGCGGACATGATCGAGACACTTCTCCGATTAATAACCAATAGAGGAATCTGGAAATTCATATGGTTCCCACATATTTCTACGATTATTTTGCGATCGAATGAACCACTTACATACGATACCAATTTCCCTTTGTCTTACGATAGTTTACTTATCCGAGGTTATGATCGGCGGTATCTCTGCATACCTAGTTCAACCTCGTTACCGATAAGTACTCTTTTCTCGTTCCCGTGATATGTGATCCCTTGTGATCCAGTCACATGCTTGCAAGCTAATTGGATGAAATTCCACCGAGAGGGCCCAGAGTATATCTATCCGTCATATGGATGGACAAATCCCACTCTTGATCCATGTGTCTCAACCAATACTTTCCGAACACTCAATGCCACCTTTATAACCACCCGATTGGGTGTGGTGTTTGATGTCATCAAAGCATCCATCCGGTAAAGGTGATATGCATGATCTCATGGTCGAAGGAATTAGGTTACTATGTATCAGAAAGCATATAGCAATTGAACTATTAAAATGACTTGATCTTTATGCTACGCTTATCTATAGGAGAGTATGTCCACCATATCATTCTCCTAACGATATGATCTTGTTGTTAATAACATCTCAATGTTCATGATAGGGAAACCACATTCATTTATTAACCAACAAGCTAGTATTATAAAGAGGCTTTACTAGGGACTCTATTTTAGTTTACAAATCACACAAGTATTAATGTTTCCTTGTTAATACTATTATAGCATGAATGTAAACATTTATCATAAACACAAAGATATAATAATAACCACATTTATTATTGCCTCTAGGGCATATCTCCAACAGTTGGCATGCCCACTTGAATCGTAGAGGATTTTATTCTGAAACAGAGGCAAAAGCTTTGCCTCATCTAATTAATTATGAAGTTTTAGTTTGTTACAAGGCAAGAAAAATGCGGTAAACAAAACAGTCCTACTCGTGGCATTATCAAACCCAAGTGCCTAGCACCTGCCGCACTCCAAAGGGCCACATCTCCCTTACTTTTAGATACATCGGTGGTCGACATAGTGGAGACATTGCAAAAGAACCTCGTATTGGGACCATTCCAAATTTCCCACGAGGTGAGCATGATGAGAGATAATGCGAATGATTTTTCACCAACTGCCATTGGTGTAGATGAAGGAGAGTCACCAATCTTAGATAGTATCGAAGTACGCCCAAATGGATGTTTACACCGAAGTTATCCCAAGCCAAGATATAATTGTGTTCCAAATCCACATGGGATAGGGACACTTGAAGAGGAGGTGTGCCGCAGATTCAGTTCTCGCTACATAATTGGCAAAGACCCAATTCAGTCACCCTCGCCTGTGTAGCGGATCGGTCATCCACACCCAGTCTTGGAGGATGAGCCATGCGAAGAGTTTGCACTTTGGGGGAGCCCAACTCCTCCACACCACCTTCGACACGAATGAATTCACCATGCCTTCCAATGGGGCCTTACAGGTCATCGTCCTATAGACTCCCAATGGTGTATTTACATATGATGTCATCTGGGGTGCCCTCCATAATTTTAACCCCATTTTCCCTCGTCCAAAGGTCCACGAACTTGGCTATGTTATGTTTCGTTATGCCCTCATGGGTGTTGAGATTTTGGAAATCTAAAACTCTTGATGGAGTCCCTTGCTAACCGTGAAGTTTTTTCACTTTGATATAGCAAAGATGGATGGCGTGTTATGTCCTTTGGTTTCCTGCCTTCTAGCCAAGACGCATGCCAAAATATCAATTCTCCCATCCCCAACAGTGTTGGTAGTAGTAGCACAGAAAAAATACATATCTGATTCATCACATGGGTGATCATTGCCAAGCCATGCCCTAGAGGGGGTCTTTCCAATATAGCCAAGGTTGTCAAAGTATCGAAGCTCTTGCAAATTTTTCTAGGTCAATGATGTCGAGACCACCCTAATATTTTGGCCTAAATACGATCTTAGAATTAAACTTACATTGGCCACCTAACACTTTGTATGTGCCATCCCAAAGAAAAGGTCTCTCAAGCTTGTTGATGATTTGCAGAACACCGGGATGGACGATGAGCGGCATGATATGGAATATAGATTGGGAAGTGATCACTGATTTTACTACGGTGCCTATCTTGCCAACGACAATGTTCTTTCCATGTCAAGGGAAAAGCTTGGAGGCCACCTCGTCGACGAGAGGATGCACATCGACACTCTTTAGGCACCTTGTTGATAGCGGAAATGACAGATATTTTATTGGAAGTTAGAGCGGTGGGTTGGTAGGCTTTTCATGATGTCATCATCAAGGTGCTAACATCTAATGAGAGATGCAATGATTTTTTGGTCATTAGTAAGTTTGAGGTGGCGCATAAGGTAATTCAGCCAACTCAAACGGCTTTTATGCCAGGGAGACACATTGTTGAAGGTGTGCTAATTTTACATGATAAAATCCATGAACTTCATAGAAATAAAATGGATGGGGTACTCATAAAACTAGATTTTTAAAAGGCCTATGATAAAGTTCAATTGTCTTCTTCATCAAGTAATGCGTATGAAGGGCTTTGATCCTAAATGGTGCCAATGGATTTAGGAACTTGTAAGTTGGGGTAGCATTGGTATTAAAGTTATTGATGACATATGTTATTACTTCCAAACTCAATAAGGATTTAGACAAGGTGACCCATTGTCACCTATTATTTTAATATAGTGATGGCAACAACTCCGTACCAATTCGCTGGGACTCCAAGTCAGAGTGTAGTAGCAAGCTTCTTTTCCCACAAAGGGTGACTTGAGGGTTTATATCGAACTCTCGGAGAATTGGCTAAGAGGTTATTCTTATCCTCTTCTAGCAACCTGCAAACCAAATTTTTGTCTTGTGTCCCCAACTCCATCGTATGGTTATCAAGCACAAGGTTTCATATTAGTAATATGAAATATAAATAAAGTAAAGTAAAACTAGGCAAGCAAAGTAAATGCAATAAAAGATATTTGTTTTGGGGTTTTATGGATGTTTGCAAGTGAAGAAAGTATTTTTGTATCTTCAAAATAAAAAATTGCAGAAAATGTAAAGTGTGATAATGGTGTTGGAAAGGTGTTTCTAATGGTTTAAAATGGATCAGGGTTCATGGGTTCACTTGTCTACTCTCTTTTTGGGTTGTAGTGAACACAAACAATTCATCAAAAACATAATATTGGTGGAACTTAAACATGTGTTTGATAAGCATTCATCTGGGCATCACGTACTAACATAGAGATGATGCAACACATCTCTCTTATACTCCTCAAGAAAGAGAAAAATCCAAGCAATATTGAATTAAGAATCAACAGAGTATAGCCTTAGGTGTTTTGACATGATGCTTGAATCACAAATATTCTATCTTGACCAAACAAGATTATCAAGCTATCACAAGATAATTATAGCACATGAATTCACTTTATCCCTAGTGAAGCAGCAAAAGAATGGTAAAAACTATAGTAGATCTTGAATTTGTTGTCATTATTCAATCATTACCACCATGCTACTCCATCTAATACACACTTCTCCCTACACATGCTCTTGCATGCATACAAGTTTGATCAGAACAAGTACTTAAGAATGGGGTACATGATATGCATCTATCAATATATCTTACACATAATAGGTTCCAATCTCATATATCAAATCATAGAATAAAGATCCACCACAAAGGAATTACATATATGACCATAGTCATGTTGGAGAGCTCATATGGTACTAGCTCTTTTAAGAACAAGAGAGAAATAGATCAAGCTACTGCCACAAACCCATAGTACCGAGGTAGACTACTCCCTGTTTATCATGGTGATGATGTTGGAGACGTTGGAGAAGGTAGAGATCCCTTCGGCCGACGGCTCGCGTGGAGTTTCCTCCTCCAATCTTTGTTGGTTCTAGCTCTATTTTGGTATTTCGTGTTTCTGCGACGCTCCGTGTCGAGGACTCCTCAAGGGATCTTTATATAGACGTTTTTAGATCAAAATAAGTTCGTGGGCGAAAGAATCAAGCGAGTCGGATGGCCGAGGCGAAAGATAGCATGGGCGGCTCGCCCACCTCAACTGGGCACGCCACCTAGGCTCTTTTCGGCATCAGGGCTCCCCTCGTGTGGTCCAAGTGCTTCAGGTCCTTCTCTTGATGAAATATTGACACTCCAAAAATTCTAGGTCCATTTTATTTTGTTTAAGTCCCTGGAAGCTAAAAATACACAAAACATGGTTTTCCTATCCTATAGAGTTATAACCAAAATAAAGGGGATCATTGGTAATTCCCCAAAAATCAATGTAAAACATGAATATAACATCATATATGTTGCAAATAAGTGGAAATTCATATCAACAAATGGTCAATATGGCTTCATTTGGTTCAACGTTTTATGGACGTTTGGTTCCCCGATCAACCTGATGTTTTTTAAGTAACACCTTTATGTGATTTCATAGTAAATTCAATGTATTTAGATTATATGAACGATAACACTAGATTTTTTCATAAATATGTTTGGAAAATGGAAGTTCCACCGAAGATTAAGATTTCCATGTGGTTTTTTTATCGTCGAGTCCTCATCACTAAAAAAATTTGACCAAAGAAAATTGGCAAGGAAGTAAAAAATGTAGCTTTTGTGATAAAGAAGAAACCATACAACATTTGTTCATTGAGTGTCATCTCACTAAAATAGTGTGGCGAATTGGGCACATGGCTTTATTTTATCCCCAACAAACATAACTAATCTTTTCAAAAATTGGTTGACGGGTGTTGCGAAGAAAGATAAAGTTCAAATCCAAGTTAGAGTTTTGTTTTACTTTGGTTGTTTAGAATGTGTGAATGACTATAAATTTAACAATGCAAAATCTTATTTTTTTAATGCCACCCATTGAATCCATATGTGGTCCTACCTACAACCAACAAAGCAACGACAAGCATCAGATTTTGGATGCAACCAACTAGAAATGGTTGCGCGAGGTTTAGCTGGCTTTTTGATCTTAAGATAATATGTTGATGTAGAGTCATTCCGTGTTGTCTTTTATTTGAGATGGTTGGTTTAGGTTGAGACCTTATGTGATCCATGATGTAATTCTTTGTAATACATGAACTTCAATATAATGCAATAAAAGGTTGTATTCATCTATCGATGTAGAGGCCGGGGTACATCCCCATTTCGAAAAAGTAAGTGTGCATTAAGAAAATTATTGTAGCACAAGGGAAACGCTTTGTACAAGGTTCATATGGGTGAATGGAAATGAATCCTTGGTACAAACTCCTTTAGGATTCAATCTGGCAATTCAAAAAATCACTTTTAAATAAACAAATATGATGATTCTAATTCTCCATAATTCATAGGAAATCCTTTGAATCAAATAGACCATGGAATTGGAAAACTATAGGAATTAGCATCAAATAGTATTTGGCAATAAGGTATAGAACAAATAAAGTAATTGTAGCAACACATATTTCCATGAATGGAATTATCTCCGGCAGCACTGAGTGCATTAAAAAAAGTCTCAAATTCTTCTGATCCTCCAAATCAGACGACCTACATATGAGATAATCCTACAGAATTATATTAAATTATAGGCAAAATCTGAATCCCTGGCACAGATCGAGGAGCGGGGAGGCAACGGACCGATATGTAGTTCTCTTTGGCAGAGGACAGATCTGTGCATGAGATGCGGCCGATAGTAGATGGGCATGCATTAAACCCGAATCGCCCGTTCAACGGATAGGTCCAAAACCAAAGTCTTCCGTTGGGATGTATGGGCGACGACGGATGTGATCACACGATGGAACAGGAGAACATTTTGCAATAAAGGTGGATACACGTCATGTCCATCCATCCATCCATGGGTCGATGCAGGCAGGCGAGCGAGCACGGGGCAGATCATCGATCAAACAAATAATAATATATTACTGCTAAAAAAAAAAGCTGAGCGAAAGAAAGAAAGTAGCAAGAAAAAGCGGAGAGATCCCTCTGCCGCGACGGGGAGACGGGAAAAGAAGAGAAGAGAAGAGGGATTGTACTGGCAGGGCCGGCCGGTATCCTCGTGGTATTTAGTGACCAAATTGTTCTTCTTCTCCCTCTCTCTCTCTCGATTCAGTCCAGAGCCGCGCCAGTGCAGTGCAGTGCCCCCATGCACGCCACCACCACTGCAGACGCTGCAGACATGTACACATGTCTAGTTGCGAAACAGCCAAAGATACTTTCCCTGCCCCTGTGCCTGGTGACTCGCACATCTCAAGCCAGGCCCGTGACTTCTTCCATGCCCATGCCTGGCCTGCCAGCAAAAAAAAACGCAGAGAGAGAGAGAACATGTCTGGAGAGAGAGAGAGAGAGAGAATGAGAGGAGGAGTAAATATACATACAGGTGGCCGGTGAGGCGAGTAACAATGGCGAAATCTGATCTCACTGACCGGCCTTGCCTCGCTGGGGATCCACTTTTGATGCAACTTCATTTTCCATCGCCACTTCATCATCATCATCAGCTGCCACTGGCCACGCAGCATTGCAGCAGCCAAGGCTGCTCCTCCTGCTGCTGCTTCCATTAATATCATCATCAATACCAATGTGCAAGCAAACAAACATTCCCCTACCCCAACCTCTCAACCACAGCATTCAAAGGAGAGCTAGTACTAGCAGAGGACGACCAAGGCTAGCTCTCCAAACACCACACACACACACATCATGTACGTACGTACTAGTGCGTCTGTATGTGCACAGCGACGACCAGTGAGTAAAACCCCAAAGTCGAAAGGCCTTGTGAGATCAGATCACCCTGCCCTGCCCCTGCATGCAGGGGGGGTGTTAGCTGGATTTGTGCATGCTCCCCGCTTCTATCCACGGTAGTACATCCCTTTCTCCACGGTTCCAAGCACGAAGCGAAGCAAGCACCAGTTTGGCTCAGTCAAACTTGCCCAAGATCCAGCCCAGGGCTGCCGTGCAGGTGATTCATTCATGGATCCAAGTAGCTTAGCATAGGGTTTTGTTTGGCATGCAAGCACTACTCACCAAGATGCCACCAGCTGCAAGCAACATATGCATATGTGTCAAAAACAGCCTGCAGCTACCTACATGGATGTGTAGCCTAATCCAGTACACTACTGGTACTGGCCCTAGCTATACTACATGCTTGGGTACGTATGTGCAACACCTATTTTTATGTAGAAAGCAATATAGGAACCTATATAGCTTTGAGTACCAAGAAAGAAAAGGAAAATGGGAAATAACTCGTACTATAGAACTAGCAAGAAGCAAGTATACTAGGAGCTGAGAGATGATGAGGCCTAGCTAGGAGCAAAAGCATGCATACATGTCTGATAAAAATATATACATTTGCTTTATAGCGTGCAGTGGTGATGTGGAGATTGGCTATGGAGTTTGAATATTATGGAAGATTCTGTTCCATATATGACAAGTTGTGCCCTGGTGATGTGTTTCTAGTAGACATTTTATGAGTACATCACATGACCTTTCCCCATCCCCACATGTGGCCCACTGCATTTGTGGCCAGGTCTAGATCTATCTTTGACTGGGAAAACATGCATAGAATAATCAAGGAAGGGCAGAGAGGGAGAAAGCTGAGGAGAGAGAGACAGCATCCCGTTTCATATAGTATAAAATATAGTGTGTACAATGTAGAGAGACAAGTGAGATGTGAAACAAGAAAAGAATGTCATGCATGTATGTTCTTCTCTAGATCAAGGCCCACATTATCTCATCATCATCCTGATGACACCATGCATACATGCTAGATGCCGTTAAAAACCAGTTTTCTAGACAAATAACGTGCTCCGCAAAATGTCTGTCGTCTCAATAAGATTCCTCTGAAGCCGTCCATTTCTTTATCATATCGCGCACTGCATGCAAAGGATACTGTGCATGGTGCTTAATTATACTACAAGTCTGTGCATGCGATTTGCTTGCTGCGACACTCTTTGTCTGCATGTTAAACTAACACATCTGTATTCGTGCAGAGAACCGAAAGATGATGGATGCTACTAGAATAATGGAGGAAGACGTACGTATATACTAATACTCAGTGAAGATGATGGTAGTAGCACCTTGCAAGAGGTCGTGGAGCCGTTTGTTCTTTGCCTAAGCTATATAGGTGTAGAGCCTTTGCTCATGTGATCAAACTTCAGCCTGGCTTCGGAGTCCCAGCAGCTCTCTAGGGTGCATAGAAAACATCTGCATCTTGGAGTTTAGCATGATTGCCACTCACAAACCTGCAGTAACCTTGTGTGGAGGATTAGACAATCAAATTAGATGCTGCACTCGATTAAAGAGAGAGAGAGAGATCTAGATGTTTATGCTGTCCTATAGCTAGCTAGGTCTGTGCAGATAGATAATAGATTAGACTTGAATGGTTGTGTACAGCACAGTACTGGCACATACTAGATGCACAGATCTCAGCCATGCAAGTGTGTGTAGCCAGCAGCTAGGTCCACACAGCCAGTACATCTTTCCAGGTTTCTTATTAGGCATGTTTGTATGCTTGTCCCTTGGTGTGTACTAGCAGCTAGCTAGTCGCTAATGCATGGGACTCTAGAACTACTAGTACTACTAGAGCTAACTGGGCAGGCAGATGCATGATGCGTGGAGCGGAGCGAGAGACTGATGATCAAATCTTTTGGCGTACCGTCGTCGTTTGCATCTGTGTACAAAATCCAGCCTTAAGATTCTTCTTTCACCACATCTATGCACAAGAGCGAGCTCTTTTCGTCTAGGAAAATGGAAAAGGGGCAAAAGACACTCCAAAGACGGGGAGGAGGTGGATAGACAAAGGAGGCTTTTCAGAGAACATTTCCCTCTCTCCTTTTTCGTTCCCTGCAGGGAGAGAGAGGGAAGATGAAAGAGAGGAGGAGGGGTCAGAGAGCATTAAGGTGGAAAACTGATTAAAGTCGATCCATAGATCTGTGCATGCACGTAAAGGAGGGGCCGTAAAGATGTGAACTTACCGGCCACCGTTTCCTGGATGTAGTAATCAACTTTATTTTCCTCGAGGTCTTACGCGCGCATGTGCGTGTACACACATACACATGCGTGTCTCTCTCTCCTCTGCCATGCATGTTCTGCCGCCATGGCTGGGTGGGGCGACGCTAGATTTAGATGTTTCTTGCTACCTTGATAAGCTAATAAGGCCGTACGTGCGTGATATCTATCTTGTGTGGTGGTACATGGGAAGAGCAAAAACACAGCTTTCAGCTGTGCATGCATTCCCAACCAGCCTCCTCTGGAAACACCCCAGAATGGCGTTGAACTTTAAATTCTTGGGTTGCCTTGCTCTAAAGCATACTAACAGCTAAAATCACTGGCTTTCCAATGGATAAGAGAGGATGCGCTGACGATTGACCAAGCAAGTTATTGCTGCACGGCGCGGCGTCATCGGCCATTTCCTAGGGCTTTGACGCAGGCAAGGCAGAGGCTGGACGGCGCTGGGTGGCTGGAACAATCAAGCCCATGATGCATCTGCTGCCCGCGCGCGTGATGGGGCGTCGACGACGCAAGGGGAAGGGGAGCAGAGCATGCGTCTCCAGCTCCAGGCTCGTGCACTGCACACGTGAGAGAGAGAGAGAGCTAGGTAGCACGCCAGGGCTCACATCCGTGAAGCTTCCAATCTCTCTCTCTCTCTACTGCCTCTCATTTAAACTCGAGCTTGCGCATCCTAGCTACCAATCTGGAGCGCTGCGTGGCCTGTGGGGCGCGCGCGTTGCAGTCCAGTCCAGTCCAGCGCAGTGCAGTGTATCATCCTCTCTTTCCCCCTCTCTCTCCCCGCCCTGCACGCACACGCACAGAGAGACCACGGACCAGTATGATACTGCTGTCTCTCTCCCTCTTAACGCAACACGCACACACTAGGTGGTGACTAGTGGTATCATGGTATGGTACCAGTATATCTCGGCCAGCCAGCCAGGGTCACACACGCACACAGCTGCCTGCATGGCCAAGGACTCTCGCTGCCTGCCCGGTCTCCTGTTGCTCCCACATGGTGTCACATGCGCCGACGCCCTCCTCCCTTCCCTTCCATCTCCTCCCCTTCTCTGCTGCCAGACCGGCTCATGTGTGTGTGTATTTACTGTTTGGCCGGTCTGGCCTGGCATGGCCTGGCCTGCATGCATCCATCCATGCATGCAGTACAACGGAAAGAAAGAAAGATAGAAAAAAGTATTTTTTTACTGTTCCTGCGGCCATATGCCCCCATCAATGCCTAGGGTTTGCTAGCCATTCCCCCGCCGAATCTAATCATGTTTGTCTTTGGCATTGGCTACTCTACCTATCCCCCCATTCTTTTACCCTAGACTAGAGGAGTCACCGTGTGTGCCGGTAAAAAGAGAGATAGAAATAATATTAAACTATATATATGTGTGTGCTATTAGTTATATATATAGCTGCAAGGAGGGTCTCAAAAGAGCGAGTACTGGCATTTAGAGGTACTACATGCAAGCTCAGCTTTAAGGGCACCAACCACGCTAACGCTACCAGTCAAAGAAACATATATGCAGCATGGACTCGTGGTTTCAGAAAAGGATCAGCTACTATATATTAACAAAAACGTTTTAATGGCTAGTGATGAATGTTTTTAAGCAGAACGATGTAGGACCATTTAAACCTGGATGCAAATACCTATCCAACCAGTTTATTGAAGGTGGAAAGGAGTAAGCATTTTCAGAGCACTTCTGTCTATCAATATAAGTTCAGGAGAGTTCATGTGTGCAGTGTAGCATATCTGGAAATGGAAATGAATGAGGATGCTGCACTCACCAAGATCGACACGTGGTGGTGGTTCCATCGCATAATGAGCCCTCAACTGCTCTCTCTGAGATGTCTCAGGCTTGCCTGCTTATTACTCAACTAGTGCTAACTGGATTAAAAGCCGCAACATTCACCGCCGCAGCTGCTGCTAGCTGAGTAGCTGGTCCCAACGGATGCAAAAAAAATTTACTGCAAAATGAAACAGCAGCCTGTGATCGACCAGCCTACGGCATGGTCCTCACAATGTGAATGTTTCTGTCTAGCTCCTTCAAGCACGCATTTCAAGATAATCAACTTAATTACATGTGTGTGTGCAGTGCACAGATATCATGCCCTGGTTTACTCATACAGTGTACATGTTTTGCCATTTAGGAAGCTAGGCTATCCTAACCTAGTCTGCAAGTGTATGCAATATACAGTGAGTCAGTGACAAAGACAGTGAGCTGTTTTGAAGAGATCTTATACAGTTCTATCCTAACCAATAAAACTGGTTCTAGCAAATAACACAGCAGAGAACACTCCTAGCTCATCGGAAAAGGCAAGTAAACGGCACCCAAAGGGTAATACCGGCAATGCCGATATATAGCAGGAGCAGCAGCAGCAGCAGCAACTCTAACATGGGATGCTTCTTCTGAAGCACAAAAAAGAGAATAGGCTCAGACCAGTGGCTAGGCAAGTGCATATGCAGGGAATTAACCAAGTGATTGAGGAATGTTGCAAGCAATGATTGTCCTAGCAAGCTGCTTTGACACATACATATGTCTCACTAGATTCTGATGCAAAGATTTAGATCTCCACAGGTAAAAGCAGTCAGGAGTAGTAGTGAGAGGAGCAGGGGGGGAAAGGTGAGAAAAGCTAACTGGGAATCATTAGAAGTTGCCAGCTTTCAGAACCCTGTGGGTCCAGCTTGGATCAAGGAGAATCATGCATGCATTGCCCAAAGCCCTCTCCAAAGATGAGGAGATTTCTAAAAAGCCTGTAGACTCCATACTGTAACTTATATCTACCAAAAGAATGTCTGTCTTGGACATGGTACAGAAAGATGGTGCCTGTCTTTATAGGAAAAGGAGCAACAAAATATGCTGTGCTGCCACACACACTTTATTTATTTAATCAGCAGGTAATTACCAGAAGCAATCCTAAGTACAAGAATCCAATGTGTTGACTTGCAGCAATAACTGATTAATCTCATTTTCTTCTTAAGATGAGACAATGTCCCTTAATTTCCAAGATCTTATACGTAGGGCAGTCTGCACCATGTGTATATGTACTGGTTCTCCTCTGTGGTCTACATGCATGTATGACTCAGATTTTCAGAGAGCTCAGATGTACATGGCCTGGGTGGTACAGTACAGCTCTACTCTAGTCTACCGTCTACATGTACAAGACAGATTTTGTATAATAATGCATTGTAGGGAGCTCAGATAGATAGTGCGTACCTACCACGGTGCAGCCCATGGGCCATGGAGACGATAGAAGCCAATGGTAAATCCAAGCAGAGCTGACAGATTCCTCCTCTAACTCCAAAAGCAGCGGCAGAGGTGGTGTAAGTAAGACGACCGGCTCTGAAGCTGGAACGTGAAGCAGTAAACAACAAGAGAACAAGGCAATCTAAATAAGTAGCCTGGGACTTGGGAGCCCGCATACAGGAACAATCCCGTCGTCCGCTCCACCGATCATGTGCTCAGGGGAGCAGGAAACCATTACCGCGCCGTGCCGTTGTCGACAGGAGAGCGCCAAAGAGTTACACAGATGATAGCTCAAAAGTTCCTCATCAGGTGTGGAGGATTTCAAAGGAAGCAGTAACTAATAACCAGCGCTGTGAACAATGGAGATGTATATGATGGCAAGCAAGAGCACCTGCTCAGGCACCTCCTCAGAGTGCGTGCAGTTAGCAGTAACTGCACTAATTCAGCCTATCTCTGAGGTCTTTGGGTCCTCTGCTTTTCCTCAGATTGAAGGCTCTCGTCTGGTGTTCCAAATACGTTCCTGCATGATGGGCAGCCACACATCAATTAAGGTGGTTCGTTTCAGTGTTTCAGGTGAGAAAGGCTTACATGCAGATGCAGAATGTAGTCCCACACAGCTCATCAGGTACAGCTTGATCATTTGAAATTTTTCTTGGTCAGCTGCATCCAGCAGCTTGTCAGCTCAAACTGTCACGCCGATCATCTGTCATCCTGCAGGAGATGCAAGGCTACCATTAAATAACTTCCAAATGATGTCATTTTTCATAGAGAATACGAATCCAGACCTCCCAAGATACAACAAGAATTTCCCCCAACGGGATGAATCAAGGCCAAATGATCACACAGAACTTTCAGGAAGACATACTACTAGATGTAGAATTTTACAGATGAATACAACTACATGTTTCAATGTTATCATAGAAAGATGAAAGATCTAGAGCTTCAAGCACTTCCTATACAGAGAAAACAACACATTACTCCCAGGAAATAATCTATTAAAAGCGCGATGAAATGAGATGACATGTTTGGCTTCCTCGTTTCCTTCTCTGCTGTCTGGTTTTTATAAGACTCACAGCCTGATGCCTCGCCTATTGCTCTTCCTCCGGCTGCCCTTGTCAGTTGTCATCCGAATCAGAATCCTCTGAGGATGTGCTCTCCGCTCTGTTGTGCCGTCTCTTCTTCAGCTTCCTTTTGTGTCTCCGCTTCTTGTCCTCTGAGTCCGAGGAGCTGCAACTTGAACTGCCTCTTTCAGAAGAATATTCAGAACCAGTCGCCGATGGTTCAGTGTTGGTGTTGAACACCGGAGCCTCACTACTGTTCCGATCTGAACCACTCCGCGAAAGGTGTTTTCGCTTATTTCTTGCCTCACGTCTTTCATACTTTCCCTTCTCCATCTTTTCTTTCATCAGTTTCCTCTCCTGTTCCCTCTCCTTTTCAAGATCAGGATTCAGAAACTGACACAACTCTAACATGGTCGTCTTCTTCAGCTTGGGGTTCTTGAGCTGCTGCGTCCTTGAAGGCCGTGATATGTAGGTACGATCGTTCTTGCACTCGTATGTCCAATGCCCAAGCTGGAAACACCTCTGACATTGGGAATATGCACCACCAGAAGAGGTTGGTGATGCTTTACGTTTCACACCCAATACTGGAGGCTTCTCTGTACTCCCTAGATACATCTGTCTCTTGGCTTCCTTCCTCTCCTGCCAGCGGCTTGGCCCCTCTTCCTTCTGCCCATAGGCATTCACATTGCGGACAGCAGCTGCAGCTGCACGTTCAGCATGAGCCCTGCTCAATCCCTTTGCAACTAATGAGGCCTGCGCCTTTATTCTCTCAGCTGCAAGCCGAGACTTGTAATCATTTCCTGACATCTTGATTCGCTCACAAGAACAAACTTAAAAACTAATCTCACTATCCTGTAAAGAAATCAAAGTATATATTGGTTAGTCATGATGCAATGAGCTTATTTCATAGCGGAAAAACAAATAAAGTTCTAGCATTTTGTTCCATTGCATCTGTCACATACGAGATAGTACTTGGTAGCTATCTTTTCTAGGCAGTAGGCACAAATACACACTTCTTAGAGCTACGAAATGTTAGGCAAGACTGTATCAGAGAATTTCAAACAGTACTCTTAAAAGTAAACAAATCCAAGCGCGAACAGGTAAGCCTTCTCATATATGAATTGAATAACTGTAGCTTTTCTTATAACTAACTAATGTAATCAATATTATAGTAGAAAGAACACCATTTCATCACATTTGAACCTAAGATGGTGTAGTAGGCTATCTGAGTCCATTTAATGTATAGCAAATGCAGCACTTACAAAAGGGTCATTTTATGACGAGAGCCTATAGTAGAGCAGCCCAGTTGAATAACACAACATAAACACCGCAAACTACCCATATAGTGCCTAGCCTAGAGGAACCAACTCTTGACAATGGTTGCTAGAATCTAGCACATATCGAAGCCAATTTTATCTAATATTATAAGACAATGATTTGCACAATACTTCTAGAGACAACAAAGCCACGTCTTGATGACAGCGAACAGG
The DNA here is from genome assembly GCA_030063025.1 of Avena longiglumis. NCBI lineage: Eukaryota > Viridiplantae > Streptophyta > Magnoliopsida > Poales > Poaceae > Avena > Avena longiglumis. The sequence goes on from CP125976.1 coordinate 122,854,970, forward strand.
AGAAAATAGCAAGCAAAGTAATGAAGTCAGCAATAAATAACTTTGATCTGTATGCCTATCTTAAGAGTGGGCATTCTGAATTTGCAGATAAGTCAGAGGTTCCACTACACCTATTCCTAGCAGATACGAACTAACTCAATTAATATTGTACACCAAATTAGGCCTGCAGTGGATCAAAATAACCAGACAAGCTCGGTTAGGAATTAAGCTACAAACCTAGTTACTTTTATCCCTAATTCAATCGATAATAATTAACCAAAGGAAATAACAGGGAGTACTAGTTTTTAAACGGAAAGGGAGTACTAAGTTCTAGCCACACACTGCTTACACGAGCTAAATTAACAAACGCAATTAGCGACCTAACCCTACCTAAATCACTTCTCACGTGTGCGACTGTTTGAGCATACGTGCGTCCGCAGAAGGGGCAATCAATGGCCGCCCCGCTCCCACACCCACCGAATCTGCATATGGTCTAGCGCGAGGAGGTTCGAAATCGGCCGCCGCGACCCGGCGAGTGCCACGTTTCCGTCAAATAGGTAGGGTTTCACGACGACCGAGTCGGGGGCGCAGCAGTTGAACGGAATTGAGAGGAGAATGTAGAGGATGGGGAGGAGGAGGAAGAAGCTGGCTTACCGATGGGGACGGAGCGGAGCCCGAGGGATCACCGGGAAGAAGAGAACCGGCCGCCGTCTGGGTTTTGAGGGAATCCGACTCTCTCTGGACGTGCCGTTCGCCCTGCAGCTGCAGTGCGTTGCTAAAACGGGATTCAAACGGGGAAAGAGTCGGAAACAGAGGGAAACGGACCTGCTGTTTTGGCTCGGAGGTCTAGACGTATCCATTTAAATGGAAAAAATGCATTTTTAATGTATTTCAAATGGAATTTTAAATTGAAAAGGTATAATTTCTGGGTATAAATCCAGATAATTTCTGTTCTCACACAAAGTTTTGCGAGAAAAGATAAAAAATTGGCGGCTTGTTTAAAAAGACAAAAGGTATCTCATGAAAAGCTATTCTGGGGCACCAAAAATTGTCACGCAGGCCGCACAAAATATTAATTTTTTTTGCAAAATTTTGTGTTCAGACATTGAATATTTGAATGTACACACGGATAATTTTTGAATTTTTAGACATCTTGAAATACTAGACGACCCTTGATAACCCAAGTTGAAGAAGACGACCATGTTGATTAACTAGGATAGATTTCAACGGGACACAAAGAGCACTCAAACAAAATATTTTGTGTTCTTCCGCAACCACCATTGATTCTCCAGTTTCTCCCCTTTTGTTGCCTTCGTCGCATTTACTGTAATCCCCAAAACTGACATAGCACATTCTGTCCTGTCGATTAACTAGTACAAATTTCAATGGGATAATGAAAAATTCAGGTGGAGGCGTGAGCCTCCCCTGGTGACCACTCAGAAAAAAATTCAATGGGATAATGAAAAAGAGCACTCAAACAAATTATTTTTATTTCCCCAGTACCTGCAATTCCAAAGCCTTTCCAATTTGATGTTGCCACTCCAAGTGATATGCTGATCGGACAGAAAATCTTCCATTCAGGCTGATAGGGATCATATGCATCTGGCAAACTTTGGGTTACAATTTAAAAACAGCTTTGAACTAGTAGATCCTTAACCCATGTCAATGATAGCACCATGCCTCCTTGTAATGATCATGCGGTCTGCACCAGCTGGGATCGACTCTTGGAAAAACCGGACAAAACTGTACAAAACACCACTATTGGAGTCCGTTGTTCCTCATGCAACCATGTCCATATAGACTCATTCGCGAGTTTGCATATTTGTGCACTTCAAAAGGAATTCTAGTACTGTAGAAGAATTCATTGGCCATAATGAATGTTTCATAAAAAAAATCGCACACAGGAGACCGAGACATGATCTTGACACGCATAACACCAGCGAGCGTTAGCAGTTGAGCCAATGATTTTATTTCCTAATCTCTATATAGCATGCCCGTCACTCCAGCGCCATATATCCTAATATCTACACCCGCCCAATCTTCTCCACCAGGCGTCTCTCGATCTCCATCCTCTTCTTCATGACCAATGTGTACTTCTTCAAGAGCTCCATGTCCTCCGCGTCTGTGGGGGCCTGGACCGCCAGCTTTGCGCCCAGGGAGGTCTTCTCCAGGTTGCCCATGTACATACAGGAGATGGGAACAAAGCCTCCTTCCTTCTTGCACATCCACCCATGTGCAGCTCTCAATGCCGCACCCAGCGAAGCCGAATCTGTTCCAGTTCCAGTTCCAAAAGCAGTGTCAGTTTTTCTTCCTTTTTTTTGGGTTGCATTGGTGGATAGAGTTACGAGCTTGTGCAAATTGTATGTACAAACAAGAGGGGCTGAGTTTTGCCGTACCAGGTCTCTCAACTGTGAAGACAGGACACCCGAAGATTTGCGCGATTGACTTGAGGATGCTCTCATTGGATGATGCCCCTCCGGTTGCTATGATCCGTTTGGGAGGGTTGGGCATGCCAAACCGCTCGGCATGACCTCGCATCGACAACATCTGACCCTCGACGATGGCACGGACCTACATGCATGGAATGGTGAGCGCATGGCTCATTTGTTTGCCACTAGTATCATAAAAACAGACAAGACTGCTAACCATACCTCAGATGGTGAATCGAATTCTTGCACCTCACGCTCCGTCAGATTGTCAGGTGCGGAGTCACTGAAATTCTCAACAATGTATCGGTGGAAACCAACTGCATAGAACAAACCAATTTCGGTAAGGGGATAAACTTGCAAGAGAAATGGACAAAATGTTAAAACATTATTACATGATTACCTGGAAGAGGAGGCAGGATTTCATGGTCTTTGTAGTAAAATCCCAACTTCCCACCTACACGAGACAATAAGAATTTAGATGAATTTCATAATTCCAGAAGCACACTTCATTCATTCTGAATGGTGACAATCAGCGTGAGGAAGTTGTTAACAATGATAAAACTACAGAAACTTAGTAGGCTTTAACAAATCAAAGTTGATACAGTAGTAATTCATTCGAAAAAATATGTGTGCTGAAAACATTATAACATATTGGCCAGAAAATATATAAGAACTTACCATTCAGAGGGGGTGTTTTCTCCAGATAGTTGTTGAAAACATCCCACGATTTTTCTGCGCACTGATTTCGCACATCTGAATAACATTAGAATAGTGTCAGTAAAGCAATAGCATGTCATATGTCATAGTACAAATAGAAGGGGCAAAGTTTTCTACCTTCCCGGGTCAATGAGCCATTTTTGTAACACAGCATCACCATGTAACCATCCGGTTCAACAGGGTTGGGAAAAACATGGCCTTCAAGGCTTGGTTTAGCTTCGGCAGTAATACCGAAAACCTAAAATGCAATTATTAGGAGATAAGTATAACAGCAGAGAAAGGAAAGCTAACACACCTCAAACAGGATCCTTGCAACTCACCGTATCACTAGTACCAAGGCTAATTGCAAGATCTCCAGGTGTATTCAGAGTTAACCCTACAACAGATGCAACGGACCGATGGAATGTTAATGATGAATAGAGGAAACTAATAATCACTGTGCTCACTGGATTGTGATTTCTAACTGATATAGCAGCTGCACCGAAAATGACAACACCAGCAACTCATCAAGAATCAAAGAAGCAACAGTGAAGTACCTGCAAGGCTATTGGGATTGTCCCCTGACCATTGAATGGCCAAACAGTTCTTATCAAACTGGTGCCTGCACATACGTAATGCATCAGTAAACTTATGGAATGATATTGTAATTAATCTTCAATTATTATGCCATTAGGGTGGCATTTGTTGTAGCTATGATTCAGCTAGCTGCCAGTCAACATATCATTTCTATCTAATCTTGCGTTCCTAAAATAATTACTAAAAAAAAATCCTTGACAGCAAAAAAAAGAGAGGATTGACAGAAAACATTGGAATTACAGCTTGGCCAATTCACACACATGCACATGTTGACAAAGAGTACATTGAAATAACTTCATTTGGCATGAGTAGAATTGTAAAACAAGAACTCACCTTTCTACAAAATAAGGAGATATGCGACCAGCAACAGCATAAGCTGGAGCGAGATTTCCAAGCTTCTGTTCAAGACCAGGAGCAGTTGCCTGGAGAGGAAGTGCACAGTTTGATACTCTATTCTTGGATAAATGTGAAATTTAATTTAATTCTATATTTAAGTCACTAAAGAAGTCTGGAGTGCATAGCTGAACAGACAGCAGGGACAAACCTCTAAAACAGTTTTTGACCAGGTCCTCTTGTTTATATCCATCAAGTTCATCCCAGCGCCGTCAGTTTCATCAATGCTTGCATAGCATCCGACAAGGATCGATGCCATGAATGAGCTCACCAAAGATATCCTCTCCGTATTTTCATAAATATGAGGTGCTGTTTGATAGATCTTCCTTATCTGGGGCCCAGTGAATCTCTCATAGGCACGAGAACCTGTCAGCTTAGATAACTCCAATGCACCTCCCACTGCATTTTCTATTTCTCTGCATTGCTTAGTGGTGCTACTATCCATCCATATTGGCGAGTCCATGGTAGAGAAGGCATCCTTAAGCTGGGATACCAAGCTCTTACTAGGATCCAGGGAAGACAGTACAGCTTGACTGCCCTTCTTCCAGTAGACGCTCCCATGTTGTTGCCCACTCCCTGAAACGGCCACAACCTTACTGAAGTCGATCTTCAGTTTGAGTTTCTCAAGAAGCAGTTCCAAAGCCTCAACCCACATTATGGTTGGTGAAAATATGCGGCCATCGTCTGTGGAGTCTCTGTAAACCCCACCCTCGGTTTTGTAGTGTGGTAGATCGGAGTCAAAATTAACAGTTTCAGAAGCAACTATTATCAAGTCATTGTTGAGCACGGTAGCCTTCACAGACCTGTGACATAAGATTTGCAAAATTAGACCCCACTATGGTGTTAAACTACGCAATTATGATGATGAGAAAAGGAAAAAATATATAAACACATCTGAAGCAAATAGTGGTATTGTGTGGGTGCGTTGTAGGGTAGAGTCACTCATGGCTTTATCAGGATGTAGTATTTAAAACAAAAATATACAATAAGTGGATCTCATGCCCAAAATGCAGTTTCGGTCCGTCTGTTGCCTATGTATGGCGATCAGCATGCCCATAGACCTGAACCCAAAACCTCACATAAGGCTCTGCACTTACGAAGTTACAAGTCCCCCTCTCATAATTATGTGAGGTTATTAATTCATTTATGCTATCTCATGATGAGATCCTGACACTATTCCCATTGCCATCTCTATTTATTTCTTCTGAATTCCACCTTGGTGCGGAAAGCCGGAAACCTTTCAATTACGAACTTGAATAACCTCTATCCCTTCACTCTAGTGTTACATCTTCAGTTAGACAGAACCAGACAATGATACCACCAAGTAGTACAATTCTAGGCAACACCATTTCTCCTTCATAAGAGGAGGTTCCAGTTCCAATCTTCGCACCTACTGGATTGACCGTAAAATCCCCATAGACAAGAACGATGATCAACATTCAGTTGGCCGGCGTCCAGGCACCCAAAGTAAGGGGGGAAAGATGAGAGAAGGATAAGGAGGGCTCACTGGGTGGAGCTGTCGAATCCGAGGAAGAGAGCCCCATCCGGGAGGGAGCTCCGCCCGACCATGGCCGCCGCCGCCGCCGTTCCGCCTGCCTGCCTCGTCGGCACCCAGGCGAATCCCGCTCCTCCCGATTCGGTAGCAGGCGAGACGCGCGAACGGGGAGGAAAAGAAACGAGATGGATCCGAGAGGAGCAGGTGGAGCCGGAGTGGACTGGACTGATCAAGAAACAAAATAAATGACCAGGACGGCGGCTTGGCTGGATAAGGACGGCGTTATCCAGGATGGATCACAGGATCAGGATTCAGGAGCGGCCATGCAGGAACCGTTCCGTTTCGGTTTTCGTGAAAAGATCGCGCCATTATCTACACGCTCGTCTATGATGCGTTCGGGTTTGACGAGAGAATGCACTGGGACTTGAGGATCATGGACAGATTGTTGAACACATATTTTAGCTGTATGACACGTTTGTTCTGTCACGATTACCGTTAGTAGCCACCATCGCATACCTAGTGTAGCGAGACTGAGAGTCCTGGTTAATCGGATCCTCTGTAATCAGGGGTGGAGCCATGTTTTTCTTTCCCCAAACTAACTTAGAAGTTTATATCTAAGTACCATGCGTGTTAAATTTTGCCCCTAGCTACACAAACAATTACAAGGTATATGTCATAGCTAATAATGGTGAATAAATCTATATATGACGTAGCTAATAATGACGAATAAATCTATATACGATGTCGGCGAGGTTGGTAATCAAACTACTCCGTTATATTATACAAAGTACCTTGCAACAAAAACATATTATATCAAAATTTTAAGATATATCAGTGAAGTTAATCATTTTAAACTAAATTCTTGGATTTAGCTAGCAATTACATAGGTTTGGTTGTAAAATCATTGGTTGGACAGACACTCAAATTGGGCTTCATAGCTACCGCGTGTACATACACAATTAAATAGGATTATTAATTAATTAGTAGTGCATAAGGAATAGCGAAGAATGTTGCAGGAATACATACCTTGAGATAATTAAATCTAATTCATGGTTGTCCCTTGGGCGACCGAGTAGAATTAGAGGTTGAAGGAGATTGGCGGCAAGCCCGTAGTAAAAGCCATCACTATTTGCTAGCATTTGTTGCAGCTTGTTCCCACAATCAATTGATCTCAGGCTCTTCAGGGGCAATTCTGACTATGCGTCTGCCATGCCCTAGATCGGTGAAACCTATAAAACCATGTCCATTGGTTCCGGGGATGTCACTCCTGGTAGCTCAATAGGATCTCTAGACTATCTCCATAGACCAACACTAGTCTTTTCTGCGCATTTTGTCCTCACTCATGCGCATCCGATGCGTACTTTCCGGTCGGCCACCCATCCTCAAATTGCTCTAGGCCCAGCACTCTTAACCTCAGAGTTCTTTTTAGATGAGCTTTCTGAAAAAAAGTTGCAACTTGTTGGTACGAGTATCCTATCAATTCTATTAAGACATGTACTTGGATCTCACAAAACCTGGCGACGAAAATCAGTAGATAATTTGAGTGAAACACGAAATACAGTTGGAATAAAGTCGTACATGCATTGGTGTACGTTGGTGAGAGGTGGAATTGAATGGTGACTAGCAAAACCGCATGACGAGCGGCGACAACAGGAAACGTTCTAGAGTCCTAGCAGTTGATGACGAGACAGAGGCGGCACTCACGTACACAGTTTCGATCAATAGATCATGGGAATAAACTGCAGCCACGATGGCCTAAATCTGTATAGGTACATGGTTCGGGTATTTAGGCTTCTTGCTTCCATGTGAGACAGACTAATTAATCAATAATAGGCTAATCAAGTGATTACTTCTGGCATGTATATAAAGGAGTTTTTTACTAATACAGTCTACTGAAAATTGTTAGGGTTGTTAGGGGGGCAACCATTAGGGGGTCTAGCCCCTGCTAGCCCCCCTTGTCTGTAATCACTACTCTATCTGTTTTAAAATATAAGATGTTTTAGCTTTGTGAACCAAATATATCTAAACTTCTTTTAGTACATAGGTTCACTCAGATTTGAAGTACACACTAAAAAAAGTTTAGATACATTTTCTTCATAAATCTAAAACATGTTATATTTTAAAACAGAGGGAGTATATGTAATCTTTCCGTGAGTTAAAGAAAGTTTGCTAGACTCTCTAATTCTGCTTCGTAACACCCCCCCCCCCCCCACACACACACACACACTCCATGGACAACCCTGCCACCGCGCCAGTACCTCCGGTCATCTCCTCCCCCCTTGATACTGACCCTCACACCCCTCTTCAACAGAGCGCCACTCCTATGCCGTACTCCTAGATCTCTCACCTACCGTGACGGCATCGCCATGTTTAGCAATGAAACCACCTTGGCCACGCCAACCCTGCCTGTGATCACCTCCTCCCGAGCTCTGTCGTGCCTCACACCCTCCCAACCCCCTATGGGTCCTGCTAGTTACTTAAATTAAATTAAATAAGTTGCTTAAATTAAGTTTTTTATTTTCATATGTTATTGGTTAAAATCAAATAGCGATGAGAGGAAAGAGGCAAAAAAGTGTTCAAAAATAAGAATGGCGAAAGAGAAGGCAGCATGGAAATAAACACTAATGATGTACTCCCTCCGTCTCAAAATAGATGTCACAGATTTGTCAAAATTTGGATGAATCTAAACACTATTTAATATATAGATTCATTCAAATTTTGACAAACTTACGACATCTATTTTAGGACGGAGGGAGTACTACTATTTTAAACATAAACTTAAGGGCTAGTGTTTGGAAGCTAAATAGTACCTGTATATATTTATCCGTGCTTGCTATCTATATTTTTTAAGTGCCCACATATATGATAGGTATTCTAAAGACCAAAGTAGGATAACACACGATGCACATTCACTTGCACTTTGTATGCTTAATTGTTTGTAATACTTTCTATATTTGTTATTATACAAGATTTCTATATTGCTGAGCATAAATGGTAGAGGAGAAATATCACTTTATAAGTTATTTGATTGTTGCCATTCTTTAAAAGGATGAACTTTAAACTTGGTGCAACAATGATCATGACTTGAGATGTTTAACTAAAACAACAAACTCCAAAGTCCATGTTTAGTTTTATCACCCTTATGCTCGAGGACGAGCACAGGTTAAGCTTGGGGATGTTGATGCATGTAAAATGCATACATGAATTTTGTAGTTTGTTATCACATATCGCATCATACACAATGTTATATCCATATTTTACATTGATTTATAGGGATTTATCAATGATCCCCTTTATTCGGTTTACAACTCTGTAGGTAGAAAAACACTGTATTGCATATTTTTTATTTTCAGAGACCTAAACAAAGTCAAACAAATCTGGAATTTTTCGAGGATCATTTTTATCACGAGAACCATCTCGATCACTAGAACCACAAGAGGGAAGGTCGGAGGCCCCAAAGAGCCCAGGTGGCGCGACCCAGGGTGGGGCCTGATGTCTACACACTTCTATTCTTGTAGACAGTTGTTGGGCCTCCAAGTGCAGAGGTTTGTAGAACAACAACAAGTTTTCCTTAAGTGGATCACCCAAGGTTTATCGAACTCAGGGAGAAAGTGGTCAAATATATCCCCTCTCAAGCAACCCTGTAATCAAGATACAAGAAGTCTCTTGTGTCCCCCAACACACCCAATACACTTGTTAGGTGTATAAGTGCACTAGTTCGGTGAAGAGATAGTGAAATACAAGTGGTAACGGTGCCAGAAAATAGCTGATGGCATGGAGGAAAAGACTGAAAGCAAGCAAACATACAACAGATCTAGTAGCAAACGGTGTTTCAATGTTTAGAAACAAGGCCTAGGGATCATACTTTCACTAGTGAACACTCTCTCATATAAATATCCTCTCTTCATGATACTACTCTTAACTACTCTCCGGTTGGACACTCTAATCTATGGTAACAGCACACCTCAAAGTCCGCCTTTCCCAATCTAGATAACCCCACACTGTCACCTTGAGTTCTAGATGGTTACAACAAACACCACAATTTCATAGAGACATCCAACTCCAAATATAACTCATAACAAATATTCAATCTAGCCAAAGTGCCACACACGGTATGCCCGATGTCACTTTCACACTCGTGGGGAAAAGCATAGATCTATTAAATCACAAAGAGTATTTATGTAGACTCAAGCCTAAGTGCCACCATGGCGTGCACGCTGCCACTTGAACACACATGGGGAAAAGCAGAGATCTATTGAAGCACTTAAGTAGCAAGGTAGATCTACTAGATTACAAAGCTCATGACCACAACAAGATCATGCATAGAGAGAGAGAGATGAACACATAGCTACCAGTAGAGCCCTTAGCCTCGAGAGAGAACTACTCCCTCCTCATCATGGGAATCAGCAACGGTGATGGAGATGGTGGTGGAGATCGATGGAGATGGCTCAGGGCACTTCTGTCCAGGTGCCGGAACAGAGACGTCTGTCTCGAATCTCCCTTCGGTGGCGGCAATGAACTTTTCTGGAAGTATGATGGATGATTTAGGGTTTCTCCCCAGGGGCTTCTTCTATGCGAGGAGGCGAGGCTAGGAGGCGACCAGGGGGCCACAATGTCTAGGCGTGGGCCTACCCCTGGCTGCGCCTAGGGGGTTTGGCTGCCCAGGTTCACCTCTCCGTCTCTCCTCTGAACTTCATGTCGCCCACGGTAAAATATTGACTTTGGATTTTGTCCCGTCCAATTTCGAGAATATTGATTTTTCTGCCTTTCTAGAACCAAAAACAGAAGAAAACAAGCAACATGCACTGTGGCAACTTGTTAATAGGTTAGTTCCAAAAAAGATATAAAAACACCTCAAAGTGTAGATAAAGCAAAGCAAGGTAGATACTAAACAAGTATGGAGCATAAAAAATTATAGATACGTTTACGACGTATCAAACATCCCCAAGCTTAACTCCTGCTCGTCCTCGAGTAGGTAAGTGATAAAAAGAATAATTTTTGAGGTGACATGCACCATCAAAATCAAGATCAAACCATTTGCAAGCATTGAAAGCTGGGATCAAAGAACTCTAAACATGTGCATGAAAGAGGGAGTTCTAACAATAAGATAGAGTAACTATGCATGCAACATGAAAGGCTACAAACAAAGATCATGAATAACATGCATTGAAAAATGTTTGTTTGTTTCACATACAGAAAACATAGCATAGTGGCAATCAGCTTGTCCCTCATAGAGTAGCAAATAGATGCATAGGACATCTTCAAAGTTCACAAGGGTGACTAGAAACAAATAGCACAAGAACAAGTAATATCACAATATGCATCAATCAATAAGCTTTGGGACACTGCACACAGAATGGCAACTATGCTCTCTTAATGGTGCCTAAAGGTAGAAGGTCGAGACTCAATAACAGTGGAAGAAAGGCCCTTCATAAATGGAAGCAGGGATTTCAAGTTTCAAAAAGAGCTTCCGAAAATTATGGTACTTGTTATTCAGCCCTCATTGCCCCTATCATAAGCATCTTGAAGTGATTAAGGTTAAAGTGAACAAAGTATGGAGTATATGCTTGACAAAGTATAAGTTGGCAATCTCATGTCCCTTGAATATGAGGGCCACACCTCATGCTACTCAACTTCAGTCACCTGTAAGTTCTTGTCATTATAAGTACATGCATATCATAAAGAACCGCCAACGGGGTACCCCTTGCACATGGTAAAGGAGCTATCCCATAACCAAAATGACAAGGCAAGCAGACAATAAGCATCTCAGCGTTTTATTTACTATGTGCATAGATTTTTATTGAGGATTCTTCATTGAATGCTCATTATGGTGATGCTGCAAGTTTCCACCATGATTAGGCATGGCTTAGGCTAGCGGCCCAGGCGTTTCTCTAACACAAAATACAAACTCCATGGACTTACAAGCTCCCTTTTATTTCACACCGGTGACATCCATAGACAAAAGAGCATGATATCAACTGTGTACAAAGTACAAGTGCAATGTTGAAAACGTTCCCCATGACAACATGGTTCTGCTAATTTCAACGTATAAGTGCAATCATATACAACATAGATGACACAATGGTTCAAGTTTATTAGGGGCAAAGAATATAAAGTGTGCCATCAAGTTCGTGAGGGCTTTAATCACTAAGTTTTCAAATAAAAAAAATACTTTTTAATTGGAAGATAGCTGAAAACAAGAATATACTTGGAATGGTGTAACACACTATGCATAGGAATTTATAGTGGACACTTTGGAATAACTTGGTTTATTGGGAGTTGGAAGCATTAGTAGAGCTTACTCATACAAGTGGAGGCTAGCAAAAGACTGGGAGCAACCAACTAAGAGAGCAATAATGACCATAATCATGCAGAGCAACAAAACATTATCAATCAAAGCATAGAGTGGTACTAAAAGTCAAGGACTAAATGATCATAAAGACTATGGTGACTTGCTCATAGTCATAACATGGTGTGAGCGTGTGCCAAGTCAACCCAAACAAAGCATCAAAGGAGAATACCATAATACTATGCTTTTCTATGCTAAAACAACGCATGATTCGTTCAAGGCACACTAAACAATCCCAATTGTTTGGAACAAGACATTCTACCGCAATAATCACTAAGCATAAGGTCAAAACAACACCTAGCATGTCATGCTAAAGTCTAAGTCACAGTCAATGCAAGCTCCTCTTGCACTTTCAAGAAGGAACTTCCTACTCCTGTCCAACACCAAGCAACTTATTTGAAACAACTCACAAAGATAATAATCAATAAGGATCAGTGAGCTTGTCTCATGAATCCACAAAGAAAAACTAAAAAGTTCTAAGCTGAAAGCACAAGAAAACTAAGGCTGAACGCAGTGCTAGCAAAAGTGAACACTCACAAAACAATAAGAGTGAAAACTAGAGTGTTCTAGGCAATGGAAACAGAGTGTGTCTCTCTCTCCAAAAGAAGTGTGCTGCGATCAAACAAACTTACTCAAGCAAACTAAGCAAACAAAAACCAAAAAAAAACTAAGATGCTCCAAGAACAACACAACTGTGCATGAAACAATAAAAACGAAGTGTCTAGAAAGACCTGAGATTTTTATTGATGAAGAAGGGGATGCCTTGGGCATCCCCAAGCTTGAGCTTTTGTCCATTCTTTATCTCATTGCATCATTCTCTCTCTACACATGAAAATTTTCCTTCATACAAAACTTCACACAATCTTCATTAGAATGTTAGTTTATTCAAAAGATATTAGACCTTAGGCAAAGTTTTGGAACAGCAATTTTTTTACTAAAAACACAAGCTACTGTAGTAACTCCTTCAAAAAGTTCAATTCCCCAAAAGAGAACTCAAAAAGGAATCAATAAGAAGCAAATGCAAATAATGGCAGAAATCTGTCAAAACAGACCAGCAGGTAGAAACCGATTTTTCGAAAAAGTTGTGTTGCTCAAATCAAAAAGTGTTGAACAAACAAAAGTTATCTAACATACTGGGGGATGTATTCGTAAATTTTGAGCTCAATCCGAGTTACAGAGACTCCTCACGAATTTTTATGGTGGAGGACAGAAATCTGTTTCGGGGCAGCAACTCCCCAAATCTTACTTCCCTCTCATTAGAGGTCATTCTTGGCACCAAAAGCAAACAAAAAAGGATAAGGAGAGGTCATTATAGAAGTAATAACTTCCAAGGCTCAAGAAAACTCTTGGGTTATCTCCCAACAAGTACTTTTCTTTAACGCCTTTAAGTTAGGCTTGATAGTTTGAGAAGATGCTCACATAAGAAATATGAATGGAAGTAAAAGAGAGCATCAAGAAGCAAATTCAAGACACATTTAAGTCTAACCCACTTCCTATGCATAGGAACCTCGTAAAGAAACAACTTCGATGTTCACAATGGTTCAAGTCTATTAGGGGCAGGAAATAAGGTGTGACATCAAGTTCGTGAGAGCTTTACTAACTAGTTTTCACATAACAAAATACTTTTTAATTCGGAAGATAGATGAAGCTTGATAATTTTCTTGGAATAGCAAAAGCTACTAGGTATATATGGTGGACACAAGTGGCAAAAGTTTTGGTTCAAAGGGATTTGGAAACATGAGAAGTATTCCTTCTCAAAACAGGTTTTTGGCTAGCAAGGCTGGGTAGCAAGCAGGAAAGTTGAAAGAAACAAGCAAACATACAAGTAATAAAGCCAAACATGCAATCTTCCTTGAAGACACAAAATATCTTAAATAAAGAATACTAAGCTTATGAGCCAACAAGAAAGAAAACGAATGATACTAAATACCTATAAGCTTTTTCTTTCTTTTTTTCTTTCAAAGTAATGTTACTGACCAGAACTCGGTTTGCCAAAACCAATTTAGAGTTACTTGATGCTCCCAAAGTGATGCCTATACTGATCAACAAGATCCATCATATAATAGAGATTGCAAACTAAAATAAGAAGTGCAAAAAGTAAAAGATGAGACTTCTTATTAATATTCAATAAAGGCACTCACACCAAGGGATACATAGATAATCAACTAAAGGAGAGATACTTCCACATGCAAACCAAACTATAAGATAAATTCTCTACCATAGATATGAATTCACTAAAAAGGTAAAACGATAAAAGATAATGGTGGTGATACCGCGACACTCCCCCAAGCCTGGAACAAGCCAAGGGGATGCCAAACCTGATGACGAATTACTCCTTCGGTGGTGGTGGTGTTCTCTAGATAAGCTCTTCAATAAGTTTCTTCAAGTCCTCCATATCGAAGGTCATAGTACGAATTAACTCCGAATTATGCTCAATGCAGCTCATGATCAACTCGGACCGAGGATACCAGTTCTTGTTATTCTTTCTCCATTCTTCCAAATTAGAGTGTTTCTTCCCTGCACGGTTAGAACAAGGGGTACTAGGAGGAAGTGTGCGTGGAGCGAGGATATGACGCGGAGTTCTCCCTCCTGTGTAGACATCTGTGCTGTCCTCTTAAGCTTGGTAGGTCATGCCACCAAACCAATGCTTGCGATGGTAGCGCGAGTGTCCGGTTGCTTGTCCTCCTCCATGTCCTCTTCATCCCCAACAAGAATCTCCTCCTCCTTGAGATCTTGAGGATCTTCTTCCTCGGGCTTCCTGCATTTGTCGTTGGTGGAGACCATGGTGGTCTAAACTTGAGAAGATTTCCTGACAGAAACAGATCGAAATGAAAACACGACAAGAACACGATGCACGAACCTTGGGGAACCCGGGGGGTTTGATACGTCCATAACGTATCTATAATTTTTTATGGTTGTATGCTATTATTATGCTTTTGACACTCCTTTTTATATAAAGTTCATGAGTTATTTGGACTAACCTACTAATAGTTGCAAAAGTGCACAATGTTCTTGTCTTACACTTTGATGTATAGGAATTATCAAAAATACAAGTGGAATCCTTGTTGGAGTCAAATTGGGATTTTCCAGAAATCTCTCTCAGAACTCTTTTTGAATATGGTCACGTTTCGGGTCGAAGACGGCGTCAAACGGAAAACTCTTCAACTACAAAGTTGTAGGAAATGTCGCGACAATCGTTCTGGACATAAAATTTAGCTGATTCCGAGTCTGGAAGGGCCTGCTAGGCCCGATTTACTGCAGCCCAAGATGGGGTGACGGGAATCCGAGAAGCTATATAAAGGGAGGAAACCTAATTCGTGGGAGACACCTCCACCCACGAATTTGCAGCCACCAAAGCCACGTTTTTTTCCTCCCCCATGGATCCCATCTACATGGGGGAGGGCTCCCAAGAAGCCATGAAGTAAGGGGGCTAAGGGGCGGTGCTCCCCCATGATATCGACGGCGGGGAAGGAGTCCCCCGCGCCGCCGGTGTCGCCGCCGCCCTCTTCACATCTTCACCGCTATCTCCATCACCTAATCCTCATAGTATGCAGTAGTTCATCCTCCCACACACCTCTGTACCGTCCTATGTAAACATGGTGTTTGATGCTATAAGTTATAATCCTATGATCTATGTCATATTTGTGTAGTTTCTTTGTTCTTAGATTGAATGGTTGAACGTCTTTGGTTCATTAGAGGGGTATGTTGATATGGTATAGTCCTTTGGTGTCCATTATATTTGTGCATGCATGGATTAAACATCATAGAGTTTGTAGTATGTGTAAGAGGAAGGGGGAAGTTCTGCCAGAGTGACAGAAACCTAAGGACGCGAACCAGAACGGTGCACGTATAGGAGTAAGAGGACCATTAACTTAAGGCTATGGTTGGGGAAACCTTAATGCTTTGTTAGTAGTTACAGATGTTTTGCTAACAATCCAATCATATAGTACTGTTATCGCCATATTTTGGCCTAAGATGGAGATGGGCCGTGATCAAGATGGGCTTAGAAGATACATATATTCAAGGTGTGGTTGGATCGGCCTAGTGCGTAGATTTGGGCTGAATTGCCCGTGTATCTTGTATCTTAGTAGGAGTCGTATTTGTTTAGGTTCCGTTTATGTTTAGATAAAGATAGAGTTGTAGAGTTATTCCAAAAGTAGAGAGTCTCCGGACTATAAATATGTACCTAGGGTTATTGAGAAAAGAAGGACAATCACGTTCACAACAAACACAATCTCTAAGATCGCCACCCCTTGTTCTAGGGTTTTTCGGTAGTAAGAGCCATCGCCTAGATCGCATCTTGCGATCTAGGCGATATTTATGCATTGTCCGGTGTTACTCGTACTAAGCCTTGTTGATGGCGGTAACACCTTTACCACAGATTTGTTAGAGCTAGCATCGATACTTTTACTACGATTGCTTATTCATGCTACCTCTAGCTATCTCGCTCTTTGCACCTTCTCCGTGTAAAGGTGGCATCTTGCTTGATTTCGCTAAGTCGATTTGATCTGTTATAGTTGTGCCTTGTTCATCAAGGTTTAGTTTAATATCTACGTGGTTAGGCCTCACAAACGGGTTGAACGATCCGTAATACGTAAGGTATGGTTTATTGATCTTAGAGGGATGTTTCCGGAATTGACGTTATGTTGGTTTTAGGCCTTCTCTAGGATCGGTTTTCTACTATCTTTCGTATCTATTAGGCTCAACTACGTGGGACGCCCGTTATGTGGTGAAAACGTTAAACTATCGTAGATCGATTTAACTTGTAGTAATTAAGCAAAACCCCATGTTATCATAGATCCAATGCGAACCATGGGGACAATCGGCTCGAAGCCGATTGTGGAAACCGGAGCCGATCACGGCTCGAATTTTACGATACTTGTTTATCGTGCAGGAAACCAATCGGAACAATCCATCACCTTCTGGCGGTATAGGTCGTGGCACGCCGAACCAAGACAGACGCTGCGGCGTCTTGGAAGATTTGGCGGCGTTGACCGAGGGACTAGGGCCCACCGCTCTGGGAGCCTCCCGGCTCGTGTTGCTAGTCATCGCCCGCCGTGAGTTTTGACAGCAACACATTTCGCACGCCGGTGGGACTTTCAACAACGTCTACATCAATGTCCGACGCGATGGAGAACAGGCCCACGTACGACGAGCTTCTGCCGAGCACAAAGCGGTATGACGAGCTCAAAGAGCTCTTCGCCGACCTCATCGGCTCTTTCGAGAGGACCCGTCGCGGGCATCAAGTGGAAGGATTCTCCCGAGGGTGCTCTCGATGAAGTAGATCGTCTGCCTTCGAGGAACGCCTGGCTCTGCGACAGAAGTCAACTATATGGTGGCTCATTCTCTACACCGCCACTCGAGAGCCCGTGAACGCCGAGCGGATTGCGTCGTGGTCCAGAGATCATGAAACATCGATTCGTCGGGGCCCACTTTAGGAACCCACCGGAGAAAGACCGCCCACACCGACGCAATCGCCGGTCACGCCAAGGCTCCAGAGCCGCCAGATCAGCATACATTGTCTACAAGGCCGAGGCGATCCAGTGATTGCCAATTCCTGTCGAGCCACCCAAGGAGATTCCGCATGGGTACATATGTGCCTACGTCTTGCGATCGCAACAACTTAGCGCCGCCAGATCGCATAACCGCGAGTCTCCAGCGGGGTTCCTGCCGCAGATCTTGAGGCGGGCGTTCACAGGGCAACGGTGTCCGGATGGACGCCGACAAACAGTGGCTAGCCAAGTATGCCATCGAACTAGCCATGAGAATCCAGCCCTGCAGCTCAAACAGTGGACCAAATCACTACCATCTTGAGAGATCAGTTCGGCGTGAAAAAGGCGACGATCGGCTACTCAAAGCCGTACCCAACGAGTTTGACCTAATTCCACTACCGCCCAAATATAAGCTCCGAGTTCTCAAGATTCAGCGGGTCGAGGGGTCAAGCTCGATCGAGCACGTAGCCGATACACAGCGCACTAGGTATGATTTCGCATCGGATCAAATGCGCGTGAGATTTTTTGCACAATCTCTAACAGACCAGCTTTGGGTGGTACACCTCTGCCACGATTCAATTCGCTGGAAGCAACTAGAAGAACAGTTCCACATCCGGTACCATTCGAGGCGGCCAGGCTGGCATTGCGCACTGGCGCAAGTATGTAAGCGGGAGAAACTGTGGCGAATACATCCGGTAACCGTAACCATCAAGAACAGATGTTATTCGGCTCGTTTAAGAGAAGGAAGCAATCGACCTGGCTGTGGTGGGGCTCTTAGCACCCGTCAAGGATCGCTTTCGGTGAGTACAACTCATCGGCACATGGCTCGAACCGGCGATGTATGAACAGCGCCACCACGAGTTATACCAAGACAGTTCAAGCGGCCGTAAGCTGGTAGTTACGGAAGAAGATGATCCTACACAAGACCGGAGGTGGTGGCCGAGTGGGCTCGGGGGGCAGACCCTGTGTCCTGCAAATGGGTGAAGCAGCAGGGGCCTTTAAAAGGGTTTGACTTCGACGTGAGCAAAGCCGAGCAGATATTCGATTCTTCTTGAAGAGAAACAGTTGAGGTTACCTGAAGGCCACAAGATCCCCACCGCTCAGGAGATGAACGGGAGATCATACTGCAAGTGGCATCATTCGTTCACCCACACCACCAATGATTGCAAAGAGCTGCGGCGCCAGATCCAAATGGCAATAGAACAAGGCCGCCTGATCCTCGGCCAGCTCGCCATGAAGGTGGACACGAACCCGTTCCCCGGTGTCAACATGATAGAGCTCAGTCGCTCCGCGAGACGCCAACTGGACTTTTCGTTTGATGTCAACATGGCTGGGCCTGGGTACCACCATGACACGTACAAGGAAGGAGGTGATCACTCTCGGAGCAAAGACAGAGAGAAGGCTGGTCCACGCGACCGGCCCAGCCATGATGGCGGGCGGTACTTAACAGAGGAACAAGTGAGGAGAGTGCGATATCAGAAGCCACATTCCACGCACCTCCTTAACAAATATGAGCGCCAGTATGACCAACGTCGCCAGCACGACAGAGACGACGGAATATATGGGCACCTCGCCAAGAGACCACCCAAAGAGAAGGAAGGCGCAGACAAACATTGGGATTGCCCCTTCTTCAAGCATTGCTGGGACGTGGGAATGAGCCGATTGCCTACAGCCGACAACTGCCCAGAATGTGGACCACAAAAGAAGGGCACGCGATGCTCGGTGTTCGAACGCCTCGGACCTCTCCACCTCGTAGCCGTCTAAGGAGTCCACTAGAGCGAAGGGCCTTGAGAGGACCAGACGGCGAAGAAGAAGACAGGTTTCACCGTCCAAGGTGGTGCCGATGGACTCGGACACACTCGAGCGCAGAGTGCAACGGCGTAACTTAGAAGAAGCTGAGCGCAGATTCCACGCTAAAGAAGGCACGGCCGGATCTGTCTGGCCAAGGTAAGGCGATTACGGAACGGAGGGCGCGCGACAAGGAAAGAGTGGCGCCTAAACCAATAAAAGCCGATGCACGCATCGGTGGCACAAACATGGTGTTCGTACTCGGCAGAGTTACGCGCCACGAACCAATATGCTACCAGTGGCACAGCTTGGCTGCGGCCACGCCGCTATCTTTGAGAAGCCACGAGAAGGGTTACAAACATCCGAAAGCAGACTGCGGGCTACATCAATGGACAACCGTCGACAAGATGTTGGTGGACACCGGAGCGGCGATTAACATCATGCCATACTCCATGCTACGACGTTTGGGGCGCTCACGGCGGACCGATCAAAACCAACGCCACGTTAAGCGACTTCAACGGCCGTCTTGAACGCAAGGTGTTCTTAACGTGGATCCGGTGGGCAGGAAAACTATACCCACGTCATTTTTCGCCGTGAGCAGCAAAAGTACCTCGCCGTCTTGCTAGGAAGGATTGGATCCACGCTAATCGCTGCATTCCATCCATGATGCACCGATTCGATACAAAGGGGACGGAGATGAAGTGGAGGTCGTCCATGCAGACGATTCTATCGAGGTTTCCATTGCTGGCACGAACATCTGGGAAGCAGAAGACCAAGAGCCGATCTCTGGAATCAGTTTGGACGGCTGTGAGCGCATTGAAGCTTCAAAAAACGGGGTGAGGCTGGTCTTATCCACTGGCCTGACAGAATAGAAAGGTCCACGATCATAAGTGGTACGGCCGATCATCACGATCGCCACGAAAAATAAAAGCAACGACCATACGACAAGCGGATCATGTAGTCGTGTGGAGACGCCCTGCCATTGTAAAACCGTGAGGTGTAAACCGCCCTTGACGAGCACAATCAAGAAGGGGGCCGATTCAGGCAATCGGCCCAAATTATTTTTGTTGTCCTCACCTACTGCTTGTCCTGTGTTTAGCATCGACCTGACAGGTGACGGCAAGCTAGGGTATGGGTTTACATCCGCTGATGAGCTAGAAGAGATTGACATTGGTCCTGGGGATAAGCCACGACCAACATTTATCAGCAAGAAATTAGATCCACATCTGCGAGGCCCAATGATCGCCCTTTTGAAACAATACCCAGACTGCTTCGCCTGGGACTACATAGAAATGCCTGGGTTAGACAGGAGCATCATTGAGCATCGGCTCCCACTGAAAAAAGGATTCCGGCCATTTCAGCAGCGAGCACGACAAATGAAGGCCGAAATTCTGGTAGAAGTCAAGAAGGTCGAGAAAATGTTGATGACCAAGTTAATCAGGCCATGCAGGTATCTTGAATGGATTTCTAGTATAGTGCCTGTGGAGAAGAAGGATGGCGATGGCGGTCGCCATAGATTTTCGGATCTCAACAGGCGACCCGAAGGATGAGTATCCGATGCCTGCGGTAGACGTTAATAAACGCAATGCCGGGTCACAAGATCTTAAGTTTCATGGATGGCAATGCTGGTTACAACCAAATTTTTATGGCTCCAGAAGACATACACAAAACCGCATTCAGAGTACCAGGTTCGGTGGGTCTCTTCGAGTATGTGGTCATGACGTTTGGACTGAAGAACGCTGGCGCCACATACCAGAGGGCCATGAATTATATTTTCCACGACGATCGGCCGTTGGTGGAAATCTACATTGACGACGTGGTGGTCAAATCTGCTTGCAAGGGCGCAGGCGATCTACAACGTCTGGACCGAACAAGAAAGTTCGACTGCGGATGAATCCAAAGAAGTGTGCTTTCGGAGTGGCCGGTTCTCGGGTTTCTTGGTCCATGAACGCGGGATTGAGATCGGCTGAAGAGTAAGGAGGCGGTCACGAACAATGAAGCCACCCACTACAAAGAAAGAGCTGCGATCTCTCATCGGCAAGATCAACTTCGTCACGATTCATCTCTAACTGTCGGAAGGATAGAGCCGTTCATGGGGCTCGTAAAAATTAAAGTCGACGAGGAATTCACTGGGGGCGTAACAACAACGGGCTCGACGAGATCAAAGAATATCGACAAAGCCGCCAAGTGTTAGTTCCACCCAGCCAGACAAACCATTCTACATTTACTTGTCGTTGGTAACGTCCATCGCCTCGATGGTGGTACAAGTGCATGATGGGCTAGCGAGTCGTATTCTACATAAGCAGGAGGATGCTAGACGCAGAGACAAGGTATCCAGATATCGACAAGTTGTGCCTCTGTTTGTTCTTTACATGTACCAAGCTGCGCCACATTTTGCTATCAGCAGAGGTCATCATCATATGCAAGTCGGACGTCATAAAGCACATGCTATCGGCTCCTATGTTAAAAGGCCGATTGGGCAAATGGATGTTTGCATTATCAGAGTTTGACATCCGGTATCAACCCGCAAAAGCTGTTAAGGGACAGTACCTGATCTTATTGCGAGAGGATCAACACTAACATAGCAACACTATCCATAAAAGCATGGGCTATGTTTTTCGACGGATCAGTTTGTGACGATGGCTGCGGCATCGGCATTTTGCTCGTGTCGCCCCGGGGGGCAACATTTTCCTTCTCCATCAGGTTACCCTTTGCACCAACAATGTAGCCGAGTGCGAGGCAATACATGGGATGGAGTTACTTCTAAGCCGGAGCCGAGGCGGTGGAAATTTTGGTGACTCAAAGTTGGTACTTTCCCAACTCACGGAGGAGTACAAGTGCGAGGCGAGTCCCTCTTCCCATTATGGTTGCGCTGCGTGAGTTGATGGCACAATTCGATACATGAACTTCATTGGATCCATGGTCAGAACATAGAGGCAAATGATCTTGCAGATGGCTTGGGCTATAAAGAGGCAAAGTGGAGCCGATATTCAGGTACAGCTCTTGGAAGCCGACGACTGGAGAGCCGATATCTTCAATTACTTGAAGGATTCGGCTCGGGGGGCACCTAAAAGGATAAGGTACAGAGCCATGAAGTATGTGCTAATTGGGGACGAAATGTTTTACAGGACCCTGGAAGGATTATTGCTCAAATGTTTGGGAACAGCCGAGGCTAATCGGCTCCTACGAGGTACATGAAGGCGCTGTGGGACTCATCACGGCTCACAAGATAAAGTGGTTGATCAGAGATCGGGTTTTATTGGCCCACCATGCTCGAGGACTGTTTTAAGTACTACAAAGGGTGTCAAGCATGTCGATATTTGGAAAAATCCAGATGGTACCCGCGTGATGAATCCCATCATCAAGCCTTGGCCATTCGAGGTTGGGGCATGGACATGATCGGCAAGATCAATCCTCGTCAAGCAAAGGCCACATGTGGATCTTGGCCATCAGCATTATTTTACCAAGTGGGTGGAGGCCGTCCCTATGAAGTCGAAGCTCAAAAGATGTTGTCAATTTTGTGAAAGAGCATGTCATTCATAGGTTTGGGATTCTCGGACTATCACAACCGATGGAGGTTCGGTTTTCACTTCTCACGAGTTCGAGAGAGTTACGTGGGATCTGAGGATTAAGTCGATTCGATCATCTCCGTACTATGCTCAAGCAAATGGACAAGCCGAGGCGTCCAACGAGCCTTATCAAGCGATCAAGAGGAAAATCGATGAACACCGAGGCGTTGGCATGAGGTTTTATCGAGGCTTTATGGGCTTATCGCATGTCGTGCCATGGGCGATAAGAACCTCTCCGTACCATCGGTCTATGGGCAAGAAGCCGTATTGCCTTGGGAAATTACGGCTGGATCGAGACGTGTTACTTTTCGAATGAGCTAACGATCAAGAATATGCAACTTTGATGAGTGACAAGTGGAAGACGTGGTGAGCTTAGGCTGGTCGCTTGAGAAAATAAAGAGAACAAGGCTAAAGTAGCTCGTGCCTACAACAAGAAGGTGAAGCCAAAGGAGTTCCACGTTGGAGATTTGGTGTGGGAAGTCATGTTGCCCTTGGGTACTAAGGACGCACATATGGTAAATGGTCTCCAAATGGGCACGGGCCGTACAAGGTCGACCAAGTTTTAAGAGGAGCATACATGCTTGGCGGTTGGATGGTGAAAAATTTCAAGTGGCGGTCAATGGCCGACATCTCAAGAAGTATTTTCCAAGCATGTGGGATGGGACAATAAAACTTGAGGGCGATACGAGAGATCGGCTAAGTCGATTGGCGATAAAATATGGGGCGATGTTGAAAATCGGCGAATAAAAAAACAACAAGCTACTAAGGAAATGCTTTGAGGGCATGGAGAGCGTCAAAGCGGAACTCGCTTGTTTCAGCTTCGTCGTCATCATCTTGCTGGTCGATAGCTGTTCGGTCGAGCACATTTTTCGGGCAATGGAGGTTTGGTTACCGTTTGATCAGGAAATAGCCGTTGTGATTCAACCGGGGATGACATCAACGTTTTTAGAAGGAGCCGATGGGTGGTCATCGGCTTTGTGCAATTTAACCCGTTTAGAAGCCGATACGTGTCATCGCTTATGGAACATCGACTGTTTCGGTTATCGGCGTAATTAAAGCAAAAGGAAGCAACAATTGGGAAAGAGTTTCATTCATTCGAAGGTCATTGCTTACAAGGTTCGATTACAAAGGGCCTACTAATGCTACGGCCATTACTACTACATCCTAATCGGCCGAGGTCATCGTTGCTGCCGCCGCCGTCTTCCTCATTGTCTTCGGCGCCGCTACAGCGTCGTCTTGCTGCTCTTGAGGAAGCGGAGGGGCCTCGTCCTCGTCTTCATCATCGTCGTCTTGGACCGGCACGGAAGTACCGCAAGCTGGTACTCCTCGGAGGTGTCCTCCTCCTCCTCTTCTTCTTCCTCTTCTTCGAGGAGTCGACGCCATCGGGACATGGCGTCGTTGTCCGCCTCCAGCTCCCTCGGCGAGGCGAAGGCTCTCTTCGCCGTCTGTCGGGACGCATCGTCCTCGACCAGACGGCAGAAGTCTAACCTCTCGTCCCACCATTGTGGGCGAGAGTGTTGTACGCCACTGTGGTGCTCCGGAGTCGGTTCGCGGTCACCGAGGCTATTGGGCGTGGGAGGAGAGATCGGAGGAAGCAGAGGAGGCCATGGCGAAAGAGGTTTTCCGGTGGAGAAAGAGGGTTTTTGGCCGGGAGGAAGATGGGGACTATGAACTGCTCAAAGGATTTAAATAAAGAGGAATAGTGAAGAAGCGGTTCAATGCCATAGCAGTTTCCCAGATTACCGCCAAAATCGTCAAATCATGCCGCTGCGGAGGAGTTGAGAAGACAGGCATCATGATGAAGGGGTGGCGTGGCGATCTCGTTACGCCACGCTGTTACGACATACTGTGGCGATAAAAAAACCGGGAGAAGGAAAAACAGAGTGGTTTTGGAATTATCATTGCCAAAACCAGGGGGGCATGTGTTATCGCCATATTTTGGCCTAAGATGGAGATGGGCCGTGATCAAGATGGGCTTAGAAGATACATATATTCAAGGTGTGGTTGGATCGGCCTAGTGCGTAGATTTGGGCTGAATTGCCCGTGTATCTTGTATCTCAGTAGGAGTCGTATTTGTTTAGGTTCCGTTTATGTTTAGATAAAGATAGAGTTGTAGAGTTATTCCAAAAGTAGAGAGTCTCCGGACTATAAATATGTACCTAGGGTTATTGAGGAAAGAAGGACAATCACGTTCACAACAAACACAATCTCGTATCGCCATACCCTTGTTCTAGGGTTTTCTCGGGTAAGTGCCATCTGCCTAGATCGCATCTTGCGATCTAGGCAAGATTTACTATCGTTGTCCGGTGTTACTCGTACTAAGCCTTGTTGATGGCGAGTAACACCTTTACCAGATTTGTTAGAGCTAGCATCGATACTTTTACTACGATTGCTTATTCATGCTACCTCTAGCTATCTCGCTCTTTGCACCTTCTCCGGGTGTAAAGGTGGCATCTTGCTTGATTACGCTAAGTCGATTTGATCTGTTATAGTTGTGCCTTGTTCATCAAGGTTTAGTTTAATATCTACGTGGTTAGGCCTCACAAACGGGTTGAACGATCCGTGTCGTAAGGTATGGTTTATTGATCTTAGAGGGATGTTTCCGGAATTGACGTTATGTTGGTTTTAGGCCTTCTCTAGGATCGGTTTTCTACTATCTTTCGTATCTATTAGGCTCAACTACGTGGGACGTTCGGTTGCGTGGTGAAAACGTTAAACTATCGTAGATCGATTTAACTTGTAGTAATTAAGCAAAACCCCATGTTATCATAGATCCAATGCGAACCATGGGGACAATCGGCTCGAAAGCCGATTACTGAAACACAGGAGCCGATCACGGCTCGAATTTTACGTATACTTGTTTACCGTGCAGAAACCAATCGGAACAATCCATCACCTTCTGGCCAGGTATAGGTCGGTGTACATCTCGAACCAAGACAGGACGTGCGTCTTTGGAAGATTTGCGGGCCGTTGACCGAGGGACTAGGGCCCACCAGCCGCTCTGGGAGCCTCCCGGCTCTTCGTGTTGCTAGTCACTGCCCGCCGGTGAGTTTTGACAGGCAACAAGTACATGTAATTCCAAGTAGTGAAGCGCATGTATATTTAGCCTCTCCCACATAGAAAACCACATCGAAGACAATGAACCCGATTTATTTCACTAATTAAACTTGGACAAAGCCACCACAATTACCGCTACTATTCCACACTCATGGTTGAAAGGATACGGATGTCACCTAGAGGGGGCTGAATAGGCGATTAAAACTTTTCCTAGAGTGGCTCAACAAAGGCGGAATAAAACTAGTGTTTACTTTGTTAAGAACAACTAAGGTTCACCTATGTGCACCAACAACTTATGCTAAGCAATACAAGCAACAAAGTGATAGCAAGATATATATTACTTCAAGCACGAAGGCTATCACAATGTAAAGTGCATAAGTAAAGAGCTCGGTTATAGAGATAACCGAGGCACGCGGGGACACCGATATTTTACCGAGTTCCTCCCAACATGGAGTACGTCTCGTTTGGAGAGGGGGTGGTATCAAACCATCAACGCCACAAAAGGTCTCGCTTATTCTCCGGTGAATATCATGTAGGGGTTCGTAGCATGGAAAACAAAAAATTTCTACCGCATGCAAACAAACAAGCCAAGATCTATCTACTAGATTGTAGCAATGAGTCGATAGAGGAACTCACCCTCGAAGATTCCAAAGTGGTTAACGAGAGCATATTCTCGTGGGTGATGTAGTCGTACTCTTGCCGATCTCAAGATCGCGTAGACGATCCTTCCGGCGCTGCGTTCCGGCAGCGCTCCCTCAGTCGGTCACACGTTCGGTACTCGACGAAGACCTTACTCTCCCTTGTTCTAGCAGGAAGCGGAGGTTGCAGCACTCTCCTCGTGATTCCGGCATCACGACGGCGTGGTACCGGAAGTAGAGGAGAGATCTCGCAGGGCTTCGCCTTAAGCCGGAGCGAGTATGGTGGACTATGAGAGAGCCCTCGGTGTTCTAGGGTTTAGACACACCAAGGAGGGGTTGCTAGGGCCGGCGGCTAGGGCTTGGAGGTGCCCAAGTCGGTGGCTAGGAGAGAAACCCTAGGCGGCGGCTATGGTGGGCGGCGGCGGCTCGGGTTAGGTTTAGAGGGGGCAATCTTGCGTGCTAGGAGGGGAGCCCTGCCCCTCCTCTTATAGGAGGGAGGCTCCGGCCAAGGGGAGGGGAATCCCTCCCCAACTCGGATCCCAAGTGGGCCGGCGGTGGAGGAGGGACTCCTCCCCAACTCAGTTTCCACCTCCCTCTCCACTTCCCAAAAATAGCCGTTTGACTTTCAAATTGGTGTTTGACTTTTCAAACAAGGATTTGATTAAATCCTCTATTTTGTTCAGCGATGACACTTAGTACATGATGCAATCATACCAACTTGATATAACACATTCATGTACCCTTCCCCTCCGGAGTGCCGGACATTACGGAACCTTCTAGAACATTCTCGATGAAAACACCGGAACCATTCTCCAACTCCTAAACAGGACTTTCCTTATATGAATCTTATTCTCCGGACCATTCCGGATCTCCTCGTGATATCCCGATTCCATCCGAGACTTTGAACAACATTCGGTCTCTTACTCATCATTCCATAACTACTCAAACAACGCCGAATCCTTCAGTGTGTCTCCCGACGGTTCGTGAATTATGCGGACATGATCGAGACACTTCTCTGAACAATAACCAATAGAGGAATCTGGAAATTCATATGGCTCCCACATATTTCTACGATTACTTTGCGATCGAATGAACCACTTACATATGATACCAATTTCCCTTTGTCTCACGATAGTTTACTTATCCGAGGTTATGATCGTCGGTATCTCTTCATACCTAGTTCAACCTCGTTACCGATAACTACTCTTTTCTCGTTCCCGTGATATGTGATCCCTTGTGAGCCAGTCACATGCTTGCAAGATAATTGGATGACATTACACCGAGAGGGCCCAGAGTATATCTATCCGTCATATGGATGGACAAATCTCACTCTTGATCCATGTGTCTCAACCAATACTTTCCGAACACTCAATGCCACCTTTATAGCCACCCGATTTGTGTGGTGTTTGATGTCATCAAAGCATCCATCCGTAAAGGTGATATGCATGATCTCATGGTCGAAGGAATTAGGTTACTATGTATCAGAAAGCATATAGCAATTGAACTATTAAAATGAATTGATCTTTATGCTACGCTTATCTATAGGAGTATGTCCATCACATCATTCTCCTAATGATATGACCACTGTTAATAACATCTCTATGTTCATGATCGTGAAACCATGATCATATATTAACCAACAAGCTAGTTTAACAAGAGGCTTTACTAGGGACTCTTTTATGTTTACAAATCACACAAGTATTAATGTTTCCTGTTAATAAAATTATAGCATGGTATGTAAACATTTATCATAAGTATGAAGATATGATAATAACCCACTTTATTATTGCCTCTTGGGCATATCTCCAACAGTCTCCCTGTTGCACTAGAGTCAATAATCTAGTTTCAAATCTTTGTGTATTCAACACCTATGGATTTCCGGTGTTATAAGTACACGTTTGCTAGTGGTCAACTGATCTCCGGATCTGACACTTCCAGGTCCGTGTGTAATTGCATGTATTTGCGTCTCTACGCATCACTCGTTCTCTAATGAGATGGCTTTGTATAAATTTGGTCCTTTGGTGAGACCTTTAGTTCTCTGGGGTTAAAACATGTTGATAATATTGTCGTACAATATATCTTCATAGTATTATTCCGCTGTGAACTACACCTAGTTTGATAACAAACTACTTGACCCAAATGCCCTCTTTAGCTACTATAATAGCAGTCATATACTTAGCCTTTTGTTGTAGTATCTGTCACAATGTCTTAACTTTGGAACTCATCCAAATCCATTATGGAACTTACTTTCCATTATATTGTGCCACCCTTAGTTTAGATTGAGATAAATTTAATTTGTACTTTGTGACAAAACTAGTATCAATGTAGTACTTTTAAAATGAACTAACTGTTGGAGATATGCCCAAGAGGCAATAATAAAGTGGTTATTATCATATCTTCACACTTATGATAAATGTTTACATACCATGCTATAATTGTATTAACCGGAAACATTAATACTTGTGTGATTTGTAAACTAAAATAAGAGTCCCTAGTAAAGCCTCTTGTTAAACTAGCTTGTTGGTTAATATATGATCATGGTTTCCTGATCATGAACATAGAGATGTTATTAACAACATGATCATATCATTAGGAGAATGATATGGTGGACATACTCCTATAGATAAGCGTAGCATAAAGATCAAGTCATTTCAATAGTTCAATTGCTATATGCTTTCTGATACATAGTAACCTAATTCCTTCGACCATGAGATCATGCATATCACCTTTCGATGGATGCTTTGATGACATCAAACACCACCGTAACTGGGTGGCTATAAAGGTGGCATTGAGTGTTCGGAAAGTATTGGTTGAAACACATGGATCAGAGTGGGATTTGTCCATCCATATGACGGATAGATATACTGGCCCTCTCGGTGGAATGTCATCCAATTAGCTTGCAAGCATGTGACTGGCTCACAAGGGATCACATATCACGGAACGAGAAAGAGTACTTATCGGTACGGTTGAACTAGGTATGCGTAGATACCGACGATCATAACCTCGGATAAGTAAACTATCGTGAGAAAGGGAAATTGGTATCGTGTAAGTGGTTCATTCAATCGCAAAGTAATCGTAGAAATATGTGGGAGCCATATGAATTTCCAGATTCTCTATTGGTTATTATTCGAGAAGTGTCTCGATCATGTCCGCATAATTCACGAACCGTAGGGAGACACACTTAAGATTCGACGTTGTTTGAGTAATTATGGTATTATGAGAAAGAGACCGAATGTTGTTCGAGTCGGATGGGATCCGGATATCACGAGGTGATCCGAATGGTCCGGAGAATAAGATTCATATAAGGAAAGTCCGTTTGAGTTCGGGAATGATTCCGTGTTTTCATCGGAATGTTCTAGAAGGTTCGGATTGTCCGACTCGGGGAGGGTACATGAATGTGTCATTACATATTGAATGATTGCATCATGTACTAAGTGTTCTTGCTGTTCCAAAACTGAAAAGTCAAACTGCCAATTTGAAAGTCAAACGGCTAAAAAAGGAAACTGTGGAAAACAAGAAAGTGTGGGAAACAGGAAACTGTGGGAAACAAGCAAGAGGTGGTTGGAACCGACTTGGGGGAGGAGTCCCTCCAAGCCAGTGCGCCAACCAAGGCCGACTTGGGGAGGGACTCCTCCCTTGGCCGCCCTCCCACCTATAAAAGGAGGCGGGGCCTCCTCCTCTAGACACACAAGTTCCTATCCTCTAATCTCCGGTTTAGAGCCGTTTTGGTTTAGAGCTTCTAATTGCTCTAGCCTTGGTTTAGAGCCTTCTAATTGGTGTGTCTAAACCTAGACCACTAATAGCTCTCTCTCATACTCCACCATACTCGCTCGGCTTAAAGCCTGCGGATCTCCCTCTACTTAGGTACCGCCGTTGTCTTTCTTGGGAATCGCGAGGAGAGTGCTACAACCTCCGCCGCCACGGAACAAGGAGAGGAAGGTCTTCGTCGAAAATCGAATGTGACCGATCGCGAGCGCTGAACGCAGCGCCGAAGGATCGCTTCACGATCTTGAGATCGGAAAATCGACTACATCACCGAGAATCTGCTCGTTAACCGCTTTGGAATCTTCGAGGTAAGTTATTCCATTGACTCGTTGCTACAATCTAGTCGATAGATCTTGGCTTGTTTGTTTGTATGCGATAGAAAATTTTTGTTTTCCATGCTACGACCCCTTCAAAGGTATCGAGCCGTGTCTATATGTAGATCTGTTGCACGAGTAGAACACAATGGTCATTGTGGGCGTTGCTGCTTTTATTGTCGATTGCTTGTGTACTTTGCATCTTGCGATATGTTGGGATGAAGCGGCGGGCTAACCTTACATGACATCGTTCATGAGACTTGCTCCACGCTTGACATGCAACTTGTATTGCATAAGTGGCTTTATTATGGGTGCTGTTTCTCCTAGCATAGTTAAGATCCAATTTACAATGGGTGATTAACAATACTAGTATCAATGTTGTAGTTCATGTTCGTAAGTTAGAACGACACTTATTGAAAGCCCCAAACCACGTAAAACATGCAGAGAAAGTAGAGGCGTCTAACTTTGTTTTGCAGGGGTGTGCAGTGATGTGATATGGCCATGATTGTGATTATATTTGATGTATGCAATGTTCCTTATTGTAAGTTGGCAACTGGCTGGAGCCATATGGTTGTCTTTAATTTATGTTAAGACCCGTGTGTCTATTCAAAGTAGTTGTAATAGTTGAAGCCGGTGGACGACAACCATGGAGAAGCGTCATTGACCTTGATGCAATGCCGGTGATGATGGAGATCATGTTCGTGCTTGAAGATGGAGATCGGAAGCACAAAGAAGAAAGGCCATATCATATCACATATTATGAATTGCATGTGATGTTTATCCTTTATGCATCTTGTATTGCTTAGTAGACGACGGTAGCATTATAAGATGATCCCTCATGCACATGAATTTCAAGTCATAAAGTGTTCACCCTTAGTTAGCACCGTTGCTAAAGCTTGTTGTTTCGAAGCACCACGTGATGATCGGGTGTGTTAGATTCTGCAAGTGTATACAACGTGAGCAAGCCAGATTTGTTCATGCGGAAACTAAGGTTTGATCTTGACGAGCCTAGCATGTACAGACATGGTCTCGGAACACGGATCACCGAAAGGTAAAGCATGAATCATATAGTAGATATGATGAACATGTTGATTGTTCGCCATTGAAACTATATCAACTCTCGTGATGATCGGTTTTGATGTGGTGGATTTGGTTCGTGATCACTAAAACAATGT
Organism: Avena longiglumis; assembly: GCA_030063025.1. NCBI lineage: Eukaryota > Viridiplantae > Streptophyta > Magnoliopsida > Poales > Poaceae > Avena > Avena longiglumis. The sequence continues at coordinate 122,886,706 of CP125976.1, forward strand.
GAGGGATATTGTTTTGAGTGGGAGTTCACCTAGATTAATTTAATTATTAATTAGAACTCAATTTATCATAAACTAAATCAAAGTGAATTTGCATAGTTGTTGTAGTCATTGGCATCCGTTTACCACCTTGCGCTTAGTTATAATTGAGATGATAGAACTATAGAATTCGTTAGTTACTTTACGAACTGGTATCGTATTGTTTTGAAGTGTTAATCTAAAGTTTAAAAGTCCTATTGCAAACTTTCAAGAAGTTCCTTACTCCATGAAGTTTAATAATTAGTATTAAATCAAGAGTAACAATTCAAGTGTTAGTATATAAGTATCATGTTTGTCTCCATGATTCTTGATATTCAAAGGATTCTCTTAATATCAAGGTTATCTAGGATCCGAAAGAGTTATTTCGAAACCATGATGTGTGGAAGATATTGTGATATCTCAAACGAAGTTTTGGTTACAACATGATAGAGTATAATATGGCAAAGTTTATGTTCTCATATTTTGATGAGAATTTGCAAAAGGTTGGAGACACTTGTTGTCCTAATCCTCCAAAAGTTTTTGGATAGCAACATTATACTCATAATTCATCGTTATAAGCTAAAATAGCTTGATCATGGGACGATTCCATGATAGGGTGAATATTTGATGTAGGTAAAATGTTTACTACACCAAGAGATTACTAAAGAAATGAATTTTGAAAGAACACCAAACATTTGATGATGGTGATCTACTTCAAAGTGCAAGTCCAAAGACATTGGTATTTAACTATACACGCTTTGGACTATATGTCATATGTATGACTCCACTATTGATGTTGATAGATTCTTTCAAACAGAAAAGGAAATATTGAAAGAAAATCTCATAAGTATATGGCAGAAAGGAAAAGACTAGAATTGTTCAGCTTAAGTATATAAATGATATACATGTTATGTCTATATTCTTTGCTTATTAAACAATGTGGTTCTCAAGTATTTGATACTGAATTTGTTGGTGTGAATCGTCATACGAAACAACAAAATTCATGAACTACAATGGCCTAAGTAACTAGCAAAAGAATATGTGATGATGTTCATCGAGAACAAATAAAGGGTTATTGTGTTGCTCGTTAAACATCAAAGGCTTGCCTTCAAAGATTTGTTTTATCAGGTATTATGAGAACAAAAGGGTTGTTCAAATAATTGCCGTAATCCATAAAAGATGGATAATTCACAAATCTTGTTGAGAAATCACATCCATAAAACTAGTGCTAAAAATGTCGAAAGACAAATTGATTGAAAGATCACTTAGGAAGTGACATCGTCGTTTAAATTATAATGGAAAGAAAACATGAAGAAACTCCATGTGGATGGAATTTTGGAGTCTTCTGATTTTGATCAAATGACGCTTGTGAAACTTTCCTAGAGATAATTAAAACTCCGTTCATAGGCCAAAAGGGAACGAATGACTAGCTTATTGGAACTTGTACATATTATTGTACGAAATCCATTATGTGTAGTCAAAAGCGATGGATTTCAACTTCATATGCTTTCTCCGAAAATTTGAGTGAATATATGAATATTTACTTAATAAGGATAAAGTATGAAACACTTGAAAAGTTCAAAGACTTTCAAGATGAAGTGCAAAATCATTGTAACAAGAATATGAATAGTTTATGATAAGATCATAAAGGAAAATATTTAAGTTACAAGTTTAGCATAATACCTAAGATTTAAGGAATCGTTCCGTGGATTTTCATTTTCCCAAAACACCATAAGAGTATGGAGCGTTCGAGATATGTAATTAAACCTTGTTTGACATGGTAAGATCAAAGGTATAATTTATAAAAATGCCATTATATTTTAAAGATTAAAAGCTTTAGAGATTACCGTTTTTCCACTGAAAAGAGCTCCATCATAATCCGTTGAAATGACACCATATAAAGTTATGGTTTGGGATAAAACCCAAGTTGTCCTTTCTTAAACATTGGTTTGCTATGCATAAGAAAGATGTTTGCAACCAAAGTCGGATGAACCTGTCTTTGTATAACTGTTGAGTATTCCTCCATAACACCAGAGACAAAAGTGTTTGTTGCTTAGAACGTCAAGTTTCTTTGAGAAGGAATTTTTCGTGAAAAGTTAAGTGGGAGGACAATAGAACTTTGATAAGGTTAAAAGAACCTTAGCTATATGTGCAAAGTTGCGCAGCGCCGAAAAGTGTTCCGGAGGCAGCAACAATGCTCATGGCTCACGTGCCTCAAGGGTTGTGGTCACGGAGATCTAAGTTCCTATTGAAACAAGTAGATCGGGTAAACAATCAAATACCAAGATTTGAGGGTTGAATCATTATTTGAGAATAATGAACCGACTACATGCAAAGAAGCGATGATGGGCCCTGACTCCGTCAAATGGCTTGAAGCCATAAAATCCGTGATAGTTCGATACACGAGAAATCAAGTTTTGAACTTGAAAGACCCTCGAGAAAGGTGTAAGACCTTACAGTTGTGTTTGGATCTATAAATAAATAGACATGGATGTTGCACATCTATGAAATAGTCGACATGTTGGGAAAGAGTTCACAACAATGTTCAAAGGTTGACTATGACAAGATCTGATCTTTCACAGCGATATTTAGTCTAGACGGATTAGTGTAGCAACCACTACATATAATTTTATTATATGGTAGTTGAATAAACAAAACAAGTTCTTATAATAGAAGGGTTACCTAGGACGTGTGCATGACACAGTCCAAAGGGTTTTTGTTAAAATTCAAGGGATGCTAAAAACATATGCAAACTTCAATGGTTGAAGTAAGCATAGCGGAGTTGGAATCTTCACTATGATGAAACTGTTAAAAGAGTTTAATTTCATCAGAGACAATGAAGATGCTTGCATTTGCAAGAAATTAAGTGGGTGCGCTAAGACATGTTTCTAATACATTATGTGGAGGACATATTGTTGATTGGAAATGGTGTATCTTTTATTAACACATATTAAGAATTTCATCCCGATGAAAGACTTAGGCAAAACCCAAATATTTGGCATCAATAGACGCTAATATGGTTGTGCCAGAAGTACATAGACGAGATATTGAATGAGTTCAATATATAAACTACAAGAAAAGGTTCTTGTCACACAAAGGATTGAAAGAGTTCAATGTTGATGATATATTCAAGTGTATTGACATTTGGTAAAGTGGAACAAATAATCAAGTATAGATTGATACTTGATGTATGAAATCACATAGAGTATTTATATCAATCATACTGTGATATGTACAAATCCAGATATGTCCTATGCTCTAAATGTTGTGAGCATATACCAGAATGATTCGTTAGATGATCATTGGACAATAGTAAGGATATTCTTATGATCTTTTGGAAGAACTAAGAGTATATTATTTGTAGAAAGTGACAAATAGATGGTTAGTTCATTGTAAAAGTACTACATTGATACTAGCTTTGTCACAAAGTACAAATTAAGTTTATCTCAATCTAAACTAAGGGTGGCACAATATAATGGAAAGTGAGTTCCATAATGGATTTGGATGAGTTCCAAAGTTAAGACATTGTGACAGATACTACAAAAAAAGGCTAAGTATATGACTGCTATTATAGCAGCAAAAGAGGGCATTTGTGTCAAGTAGTTTGTTATCAAACTAGGTGTAGTTCACAGTGGGATAATGCTATGAAGATATATTGTGCGACAATATTATCAACATATTTTAACCCCAAAGAGCTAAAGGTCACACCGAAAGACCAAATTTGTACAAAGCCATCTCATTAGAGAATGAGTGATGCGTAGAGACGCAAAGACATGCAATTACACACGGACCTGGAAGTGTCAGATCCGGAGATCAGTTGACCACTAGCAATCTTGTACATACAACACCGAAAAGCCATAGGTGTTGAATACACAAAGGTTTGAAACTAGATTATTGACTCTATTGCAAGTGGGAGACTGTTGGAGATATGCCCAAGAGGCAATAATAAAGTGGTTATTATCATATCTTCACACTTATGATAAATGTTTACATACCATGCTATAATTGTATTAACCGGAAACATTAATACTTGTGTGATTTGTAAACTAAAATAAGAGTCCCTAGTAAAGCCTCTTGTTAAACTAGCTTGTTGGTTAATATATGATCATGGTTTCCTGATCATGAACATAGAGATGTTATTAACAATAGGATCATATCATTAGGAGAATGATATGGTGGACATACTCCTATAGATAAGCGTAGCATAAAGATCAAGTCATTTCAATAGTTAAATTGCTATATGCTTTCTGATACATAGTAACCTAATTCCTTCGACCATGAGATCATGCATATCACCTTTACCGGATGGATGCTTTGATGACATCAAACACCACACCGTAACTGGGTGGCTATAAAGGTGGCATTGAGTGTTCAGAAAGTATTGGTTGAAACACATGGATCAAGACTGGGATTTGTCCATCCATATGACGGATAGATATACTCCGGGCCCTCTCCGTGAAATGTCATCCAATTAGCTTGCAAGCATGTGACTGGCTCACAAGGGATCACATATCACAGGAACGAGAAAAAGAGTACTTATCGGTAACGAGGTTGAACTAGGTATGCAGAGATACCGACGATCATAACCTCGGATAAGTAAACTATCGTGAGACAAAGGGAAATTGGTATCGTATGTAAGTGGTTCATTCGATCGCAAAGTAATCGTAGAAATATGTGGGAGCCATATGAATTTCCAGATTCCTCTATTGGTTATTGATCGGAGAAGTGTCTCGATCATGTCCGCATAATTCACGAACCGTAGGGAGACACACTTAAGGATTCGACGTTGTTTGAGTAGTTATGGTATTATGAGAAAGAGACCGAATGTTGTTCGAGTCTCGTATGGGATCCGGATATCACGAGGTGATCCGGAATGGTCCGGAGAATAAGATTCATATAAGGAAAGTCCCGCTTTGAGTTCGGGAATGATTCCGTGTTTTCATCGGGAATGTTCTAGAAGGTTCAATTGTCCCACTCCGGGGAGGTACATGAATGTGTCATTACATATTGAATGATTGCATCATGTACTAAGTGTTCTTGCTGTTCCAAAACTGAAAAGTCAAACTGCCAGTTTGAAAGTCAAAGCTAAAACAGAAAATGTAGAAACAGAACTGTGGAAACAGAAACTGGGAAACAAGCAAGAGGTGGTTGGAACCGACTTGGGAGGAGTCCAAGCCGCGCGCCAACCAAGGCCGACTTGGGAGGGACTCCTCCCTTGGCCGCCCTCCACCTATAAAAGGAGGCAGGGCCTCCTCCTCTAGACACACAAGTTCCTATCCTCTAATCTCCGTTTAGAGCCGTTTTGGTTTAGAGCTTCTAATTGCTCTAGCCTTCGTTTAGAGCCTTCTAATTGGTGTGTCTAAACCCTAGACCACTAATAGCTCTCACTCATACTCCACCATACTCGCCTCGCTTAAGGCGAAGCCTCGGATCTCCCTCTACTTAGGTACCACGCCATTGTCTTCGGAATCGCGAGGAGAGTGCTACAACCTCTGCCTCTTGGAACAAGGGAGAGGAAGGTCTTCGTTGAGTAACGAACGTGTGACCGATTGCGGAGCGCCGCCGAACGCAGCGCGGAAGGATCGCTCACGATCTTGAGATTGGAAAGAGTACGACTACATCACCCACGAATCTGCTCGTTAACCGCTTTGGAATCTTCGAGGGTAAGTTATTCCATTGACTCGTTGCTACAATCTAGTAGATAGATCTTGGCTTGTTTGTTTGTATGCGATAGAAAAATTTTGTTTTCCATGCTACGAACCCCTTCAGTGGTATCAGAGCCGTGTCTATATGTAGATCTGTACAGACGAGAACACAATGGTCATTGTGGGCGTTGATGCTTTATTGTCGATTGCTTCTTGTGTACTTTGCATCTTGCGGTATGTTGGGATGAAGCGGCCCGGGCTAACCTTACATGACATCGTTCATGAGACTTGCTCCACGCTTGACATGCAACTTGTATTGCATAAGTGGCTTTGCGGGTGCCTGTTTCTCCTAGCATAGTTAAGATCCAATTTACAACGGGTGATTAACAATACTATGTGGCATCCCGCAAAACCACTACTAGAAAATCGCGTTGAATTTGTGCATTGCATCGTCATCATCATGCATTGGTTGCATAAAACTATTTCGGGAAAACCCGGGTTGTTTCTAAAACGCCCCGTCTTTTATTCAAACGCCAAACCCGGTCGCCGGAATATTTTGTTTTGACTAAATATGTTTTGCAAACGGTGTTATCAAAACAAATAAAATTTATATTATTTTAGTGGGGCAGTCGAACGGGCCGGATAGACCCGAACGACCGCCCCAGGTTTTTAAAACGGTCCAATCAACCGGTACATCTAAATCCTACAGCTACGCAACTATCTACCCAACCCGCTGGCCACATCACTCCCTCCAATAGACATGCGCCACCTCACCTCCTCCCTCTCCCTCAACCACTCACACGCCGCCACGTCACCCCACTTCCCCCACTCCCTCTCTCCACCTCTCTCTCTCAACCACACATCCCAGCACACACGCGCGCGCAGCCACACAACACCACACACACAAACCTCATCCCACACACCAACCACCCTGCCCAGATCCCCATGCCCGACCCCACCACGGCCCCACCTCCCACCGACGCACACCGCCTCCACCCTCCGCTTCCACCTAGCCAGCCCTGCCCTTCCTCGGTCACGCTCCCGTCGGCTCCTCCCCGCACCGCCCTCCGCCAACCACCACGCTGCCCCAGCTTCCTCCCGGCTCGCCCGCTTCCCACCATCGCCCGGCACGCCACTGCTCGGCTGGCCCGCCTCCGCCGCCCGAGCTTCGCCCGGCTGCCAGCGCGCTCGGCGACCCGCCTCAAGCCACCTCGAGCTCGCCTTCCTCCACGGCCGCGCCCGCCCGGCTGCGCCCGCCGTGTCCGCGCCTCCCTCGCGCTCGCGGCCAGCGCGCCCGGCCTCCCGCCTCGCAAGACCCGTGGCGGCGCGCGTCTCGCCTCCCGAGCTCCCGACCACCGCCCGCGCGCCGCCGCCCGCTTCCACTGGTGCCGCCCACCGACCTCCACCTCTGAGCCCGCCCGGTGAAAACCGCTGCCTCCCTCTCGAGGACGGCCGTCCCCGACCGAGCCTGGCGGACGAGCCCCTCTGCGCCGATGTCGGCCTTCGCGTCGTCACCGCCAGTCGCGCGTGTGTCGCCTCCCTGCAGCTATGTGTTTTCCTGGTGTACTGTTGTCCTAAGTTGGGTTCATGTGTTGTTCAACACCACGTTCCCCATCACCAAGATCTTCTCCGTGGCGTATCGATGCAACCGATGTTAGAGATGGAGCACCAAGATCTTCTTCCCGGAACTTCAAGGTCATTGCGCCTGGAACCGATACCCAAACCCGAAGACCGTCAAGATCTACCGACGCCGGAAACCCCGACGCCATGACCATCGATCACGGACCCCGAAGACCGAGCTCGACATGCCATGTTCTCCCTCACGAACGCCGAGTACTCCTTCACGTACCTGAGGCACCCCGAGACCGAACCCTGGCGAGCCAAGTTCTTCTACCCGGAGACCGCAGACGCGACAAGTTCTTCGCTTCCGGACGCCAAGACCGACTCGATGGCGCGGGCCCGACAAGACCTCGCAACGGCAAAACCGACCCCGTGGGACCCGACAAGAGCTTCACAACGACAAGAGCGACACCGACCCGGAAGAATCCGATGCGACCGACACCGACCCAAGTCCTTCGCCCCGGAACGACAAGACCTACCTCTGGTATCCGAGAACGTTCCGTCGAACCCTGGACCTGAGATCGACCCCGAACCCCCGGACAAGATCGTCGAACCCTAATGTGTGACCCTTATCCGAACCCCTATTTTTATAAATGCTAGACATAAAACCTGTTGCACATTAATTGTCATACTTGCATGCATAATCATGTGGTTTGGGGGCCTTATGTCGATTCACCTAATAATTAAATATGGGGCCCATATGCGGACAAATCTAGCCTTATATTGGCCTCATTTAAATTTGTGTAGCGAACCGGTGATATATTCTGCCTTGATAAACAACATTTAAATTGCGGGGTTTCTAAATAACATGAACCACCTAATTAATTGTCGGGACCCCGGTTCCGCTTAATATGACCTAATTGCATCGCACTTTTGCCATGCCATCCATCATGCATGCATCATGCCGATCTTCTGCCGTTGTATTAAATATTGCCTCCGGTGTTTCTTCTAGTGTTTTGCTTCTTCGCGGATAAGGCCGTTGAGTTGATGTGAGCTTCGCCCCGATCTTCGGTTGAACCCTTCGACAATGTTTTCAGGCGAGCATCTCCCCCTTTCTACCTATCTTACTTTCTAGTATTTATTCCCTCCTGTTGATCTTTGCTATCTGTGTTGCGATGCTCTAGTTTTCGTACCCGTGATATCCCTTGCAGCCAGATATAGCCTTGGACACATCCTATTACCTGTGTTTGGTAGATAGTTGGACCCGCGTGTCGTAGTCGCTTGCTCAAGTGTTTAGCTTGTCGTCAAGTACCACAATTGTTGGAGAATTGCCGCATGTTGACGTTGTAGATGATCATGGCTTTAATTATTATTTCACTTTAATTCCTGTTTAACAACTAAAATTGAATTAAGCAGAGGCATCGGTGGGTGATAGGTAATTTTTGGTTTCCGACCGCCCACTTGTGTCCCGTAGGACCCGAGTTCTTGACACTGTTCGAGATCGAGCGCTAACCACAATTGGGAGATATGGGCCCCCATTGATTATTACCTGATTTCAAAGTATTATCTTGGGGCCACAACTAGTTTGAGGTGTTTTTACTATCCTGTACTTATGCCATGCTACTTATGTATTTACGTTTGTCGAGTAGCACACTTGTCTTGTTAGGATCGGGACACGTTTTTGCGGTGTCGGCGGTCCCGATTGGGGATCTGTCGCTCATGACCGTCCACCCAAACCCTAAGTCCGTCTCGAGACCGGCCGACTTCGTTGGGGTGTACTTAGTGGGGTGGCCCCGTGCTTGCTTTGGGTGCAGGAACGTCGTGACTTAGGCCCCGCCGACATCTGGATGGGTGTATGTTAACCGATCGGCAAAAGGGTCGAAGTGCCTGTGGATACTTTGGTGCACCCCTGCAGGGTTAAATCTTTTCGAGAAGCCGTGTCCGCGGTTATGGACGACTTGGAGCACAGTGCTTGATCATAGACAACTATAACTAAAGTTTACTGTTTCACATTGACCTGTATCCGATATGATTAGTAATCAGCTTCACTACAACGGAATGGCTAAGTAAAAGTACCACCAACTGCTGGGTTTTGGGGTTATCTCATGCTAATTGTATCTGACTAGTAAGTGTTGCAACTATCATGGAATGGTTAACTAAAAGTGCCCACTGCTTACTTTATCAGGACGAATATCTAAACCTGACTAGTAAAGTGCCACAACTATAACTGATTAAGTAAAACTGCCAACTGTGTGAGTTCCTCGGTTGACTTCCTCGTTTGGTCTCGAGGGGGAAACACCAGGATGGGTTTGTTTGGTGATAGCTTCAGGTTGGATCCGGTTAGGTCATTCTTATCCCTCTCTGATATCCGCCAGTTGTATCGAGTCTCTATAGGTTGTTTAGTGCATGCTGCCGCTGCCGCTTCAGTCCACCATACCTATGTAGGCGAGGACCGCCGAATTCTAGCCTCGCTGTCTTGGCCTCGATCTTGGCGCTCCTCTTTTCCTTTGCCCTTTGTCGGCACCCCTTTTGTTTAAGCAGGTTTTGAGATCGACGCGTTAGCGGGTTACCCTTCCGGCTTGGCACAGGTTATGGACGCCATTGGTTATTCTTCAGGGCTCTTAGCCCCATTTGCATCTTGTCCGTAGTCTGACGCCCCATCGTTTTCAAGGTGATTTGGATCTTTGTACATATATCTGTATTCTTGACTCTTTGAGTCGCTGTTGTATATATATGCATTACGTGGGTCCCATCGAGGACTATTGTGTAATGTTATTACTTTTTCCACCCATGCGAAAGTGCTGGTGGGCACCCTCGAATCGTTTCTATGCGGGTTTGGCGAGTTTGCTAAAACTTGCATAGGGCCGATCGAGGGTGTTCTGAGTGGTATCGAGCTCGGCGGTTGCGATACCCACAAGTCCAGCCTGTAGGATAACCTAGCTAACGGCCGAAGTAGAGTGTCAAAACTATTTTTGAAAACCGGTTGGATAGTTCTGGCTAGGTCTGATTTTATTTCTTACCCCTCTGCTATTCTCCTCTTATCTCGACGAGTTTTGAATCCACCTCTTATCTTTTCTGTGAGTCCAGGATTTCTCGTGGTTGGGTTTCCGTCGTACCTTCAGGGTTTTGTTTCCTCCTTTGGTAACGGTGTTCTACTATCCGGAGATCATGCTATCTGAGGAATCCGTCTGCTGTGGTACCATTCTTTGTTCCTTGTTTGTGCCTTCCGGTGTTTTCTGACGCGACGACATCCTCTATGCCAGATCCGATGCAGAGTCTGCATCACTCCTTTGATCCGAACCTCGCTTGTCGAGATCTTCAGTCTGATTCCGAGAGTTGGTTGCATAATCCGCCTATTCGTGTGTAGAGTAATGGTTTGAGTGCGGGATGGAGTCGCGACCATACCACTACTCTTATCATTCGCTTATGTACATTGAATGGTGGATCGATGCAATTTTACTTTTCCATCGGAGCTAGAGGTGGCTTTATTTGTTGATACCTCTACCTTCGCCCTTTTGTTCCCGGAGTGTTCTCCCGACGATCACGGACAACGACCTCTTGTTAGTGGTGTCGCGAGGATCTACACGAAGCGAGAAGACGCAGTTCGCCGACCTTCCTTCCGGTACCATGAGGCGGATCTCGAGGGCGAGATCCCTTGTTAGTGGTGTCGAATTGTGGCATCCCGCAAAACCACTACTAGAAAATCGCGTTGAATTTGTGCATTGCATCGTCATCATCATGCATTGGTTGCATAAAACTATTTCGGGAAAACCCGGGTTGTTTCTAAAACGCCCCGTCTTTTATTCAAACGCCAAACCGGTCGGCGAATATTTTGTTTTGACTAAATATGTTTTGCAACGGTGTTATCAAAACAAATAAAATTTATATTATTTTTAGTGGGCGTCGAGGCGGATAGACCCGAGCGACCGCCCCCAGTTTTAAACGGTCCAATCAACGGTACATCTAAATCCTACTGCAACTATCTACCCAACCCGCTGGCCACATCACTCCCTCCAATAGACATGCGCCACCTCACCTCCTCCCTCTCCCTCAACCACTCACACGCCGCCACGCCACCCCACTTCCCCCCCCCCCCCCTCTCCACCTCTCTCTCTCAACCACATCCCAGCCACACCTTGTACCACACAACACCACACACACAACCCTCATCCCACACACCAACCACCCTGCCCAGATCCCCATGCCTGACCCCACCACGGCCCCACCTCCCACCGACGCACACCGCCTCCATCCTCCGCGCTCCACCCAGCGCGCGCGCCCCTGCCCTTCCTCCGGTCACCGCTCCCCGTCGGCTCCTCCCGCACCTCCTCGGCCAACCACCGCAGCTTCCCTCCCGGCTCGCCCGCTTCCCACCGCCGTGACGCCACCGCTCGGCCGCCCGCCTCCGCCCGCCGAGCTCACCAGCGCTCAAGCCGGCCGACCCGCCTCAAGCCACCGTCGAGCTCGCCTTCCCACCGGCCCACGGCCCGCCCCCAGCTGCGCCCGTGTCCGCCCTCCCTCCCGCACTGGCCAGTGCCTGCTCTCCCCTCGCCCGCGTCACGCGGCCAGGCGTCGCCAGCACCCTCCGCGTCTGCCGTCGCGCCTTCAACCCGCCCCTCCTCCGCGTGCGGCGGCCCGCCGCCGCTGCCGCGCTCGAGCCGCTCCGCACCGCCGCGGGCCCCGCCTCTGCGCCGGCCTCGCAAGACCCCGTCGCCGGCGCGCGACCTCGTCCCCGCCTCGAGCTCCATCGACCACTGTCACGGTGCCGCCTCGCCCGCTTCCACTGGTGCCGCCGACCTCCACCTCTGAGCCGCCCGGTGGCCGCCGCCTCCTCTCGAGGCGGCCGTCCCCGACCGAGCCTGGCGGACGAGCCCTCTGCGCCGATGTCGGCCTTCCGCGTGCGTCACCGCCCAGCGTCCGCGTGTGTCGCCTCCTGCAGCTATGTGTTTTTCCTGGTGTACCTGTTGTCCTAAGTTGGGTTCCTGTGTTGTTCAACACGCCGTTCCCCATCACCAAGATCTTCTCCGTGGCGTATCGATGCACGCAACCGATATTAGAGATGGAGCACCAAGATCTTCTTCCGAACTTCAAGGTCATTGCGCTGGAACCGATACCTAAACCGAACCGTCTAGATCTACCGACGCGGAAACCCGACGCCATGACCATCGATCACGGACCCGACCGAGCTCGACATGCCATGTTCTCCCTCACGAATGCCGGTACTCCTTCACGTACGAGGCACCGAGACCAACCCTGGCGAGCCAAGTTCTTCTACCGGAGACATGAGACGCGACAAGTTCTTCGCTCCCGGACGCCAAGACCGACTCGATGGCGGGCCCGACAAGACCATAGCAGCAAAACCGACCCGTGGGACCCGACAAGAGCTTCTGGCGACAAGAGCGACACCGACCCGGAAGAATCCGATGCGACCGACACCGACCCAAGTCCTTCGCCCCGGAACGACAAGACCTACCTCTGGTATCCGAGAACATTCCGTCGAACCCTGGACCTGAGATCGACCCCGAACCCCCGGACAAGATCGTCGAACCCTAATGTGTGACCCTTATCCGAACCCCTATTTTTATAAATGCTAGACATAAAACCTGTTGCACATTAATTGTCATACTTGCATGCATAATCATGTGGTTTGGGGGCCTTATGCCGATTCACCTAATAATTAAATATGGGGCCCATATGCGGACAAATCTAGCCTTATATTGGCCTCATTTAAATTTGTGTAGCGATCCGGTGATATATTCTGCCTTGATAAACAACATTTAAATTGCGGGGTTTCTAAATAACATGAACCACCTAATTAATTGTCGGGACCCCGGTTCCGCTTAATATGACCTAATTGCATCGCACTTTTGCCATGCCATCCATCATGCATGCATCATGCCGATCTTCTGCCGTTGTATTAAATATTGCCTACGGTGTTTCTTCTAGTGTTTTGCTTCTTCGCGGATAAGGCCGTTGAGTTGATGTGAGCTTCGCCCCGATCTTCGGTTGAACCCTTCGACAATGTTTTCAGGCGAGCATCTCCCCCTTTCTACCTATCTTACTTTCTAGTATTTATTCCCTCCTGTTGATCTTTGCTATCTGTGTTGCGATGCTCTAGTTTTCGTACCCGTGATATCCCTTGCAGCCAGATATAGCCTTGGACACATCCTATTACCTGTGTTTGGTAGATAGTTGGACCGGCGTGTCGTGATACTTGCTCAAGTGTTTAGCTTGTCGTCAAGTACCACAATTGTTGGAGAATTGCCGCATGTTGACGTTGTAGATGATCATGGCTTTAATTATTATTTCACTTTAATTCCTGTTTAACAACTAAAATTGAATTAAGCAGAGGCATCGGTGGGTGATAGGTAAGTTTTGGTTTCCGACCGCCCACTTGTGTCCCGTGGGACCGAGTTCTTGACACTGTTAGAGATCGGCGCGCTAACCACGGTGGGGAGATATGGGCCCCCATTGATTATTACCTGATTTCAAAGTATTGTCTTGGGGCCACAACTAGTTTGAGGTGTTTTACTATCTGTACTTATGCCATGCTACTTATGTATTTACGTTTGTCGAGTAGCACCTTTGTCTTGTTAGGATCGGTACATGTTTTCGCGGTGTCGACAGTCCCTGATTGGGGATCTGCTGTCGCTCACAGCCGTCCACCCAAACCCTAAGTCCGTCTCGGAGACCGGCCGACTTTGTTGCGGGTGTACTTAGTGGGGTGGCCCCCCGTGCTTGCTTTGGGTCTGGGAACGTCGTGACTTAGGCCCCGCCGACATACCGATGGGTGTATGTTAAGCGATCGGCAAAAGGTCGGAAGTGCTGTGGATACTTTGGTGCACCCTGCGGTTAAATCTTTTCGAAGCCGTGTCCGTGGTTATGGACGACTTGGAGCACGATGCTTGATCATAGACAACTATAACTAAAGTTTCTTTGTTTCACATTGACTGTATCCGATATGATTAGTAATCGCTTCACTACAACGGAATGGCTAAGTAAAAGTACCACCAAGCTGGGTTTTGGGGTTATCTCATGCTAATTGTATCGACTAGTAAGTGTTGCAACTATCATGGAATGGTTAACTAAAAGTGCCTGCTTACTTTATCGGGGCGAATACCTAAACGACTAGTAAAGTGCCACAACTATAAGCGATTAAGTAAAAGCGCCAACTGTGTGAGTTCCTCGGTTGACTTCCTCGTTTGGTATCGAGGAAACACCGGGATGGGTTTGTTTGGTGATAGCTTCAGGTTGGATCCGGTTAGGTCATTCTTATCCCTCTCGATATCCGGTTGTATCGAGTCTCTATAGGTTGTTTAGTGCATCTTGCGCTGCGCTTGATCCACCATACCTATGTGGCGAGGACCACCATTCTAGCCTCGCCGTGTCTTGGCCTCGATCTTGGCGCTCCTCTTTTCCTTTGCCCTTTGTCGGCACCTTTTGTTTAAGCAGGTTTTGAGATCGGCCGTTAGCGGGGTTACCCTTCCGGCTTGGCACAGGCGGGGTTATGGACGCCATTGGTTATTCTTCAGGGCTCTTAGCCCCATTTGCATCTTGTCCGTAGTCGGACGCCCCATCATTTTCAAGGTGATTTGGATATTTGTACCGTATATTTGTATTCTTGACTCTTCGAGTCGCTGTTGTATATATATCTGTTCTGTGGGTCCCATCAAGGACTGTTGTGTAATGTTATTACTTTGCGTTCCACCCGCACGAAAGTGCCTGGTGGGCACCCTCGAATCGTTTCTATGCGGGTTTGGCGAGTTTTGCTAAAACTTGCATAGGGCCGATTCTGAGGGTGTTACATACTAGTATCATTTTATGAATCATTCTGGTATATGCTCACATCATTTAGAGCATAGGACATATCTGGATTTGTACATATCATAGCATGATTGATATAAATACTCTTTGTGATTTCATACATCAAGTATCAATCTATACTTGAATCTTTGTTTCACTTACCAAGTGTCAATACACTTGAATATATCATCAATATTGAACTCATTCAATCCTTTCTGTGCGACAAGAACCTTTCTTGTAGTTTCTATATTGAACTTATTCAATACATCATCTATGTACTTTCGGCACAACCATATTAGCGTCTATTGATGCCAAATATTTGGGTTTTGCCTAAGCCTTTCATCGAGATGAAATTCTTATCTTGTGTTAATAAAAGAAAATCTAGCCGTTTGGGCCATTTTTATGTCTGGACCGGTAGTAATGGTTACCAGCACAGCAGTATGCGAGCCAGGGAGAAAGACAGCAGCAGTAAGATCCATCACGCAGGGCAGCAGTGGTCCAGCGCGGCAGCAGTGGGCCAGCGCGGCAGCGCAGGAGTCGTGTGGGCGCGCGCTTGCGGAGCTGCAGCTGGCGCTGGTCAACATGGTGGGGTACGACAGCAGCGGGCCAGCAGCAGGGGGCCAGGCGGGAGCACGGCGCGCAACACGTGGGATCTGGGCGGCAGCGGGAGCGAGGCAGCGTGCGCAGCGCGAGCGCGAGGCAGCATCGGGTCAACGCCGGCCCGCGCGGTAGTGACGGCGCGTGAGGGCAGAGGCAGCCCAGCAAGTTGATCAGGGCACCAACCTAGGCCGGCCGGTAGTACTGGCCCACCCGGGCGGTACTACCGGGCCGATCCGGTAGGACCGGATGACGCAACCGGGCCAGGTAGAAGATAGTTACACGCTGCCAGATGCGGGCGATAGTACCGTTCCGCCCGGGCGGTACTACCGTTTGGCCCAGAAAACAGAATTCCCTTTTTCTTTTTCAAATAAAATTGGGGAATATTCAAACGGTCATAAATTTTGAATGGTGACTCCGATCGACCCGATTCCAATTGCGTTGGATAGAGGACGAAATCAGAAAACCGCCAAGATCAAAATCACAACAAGATACAAACGGAAGATCCGATTTTGATGAACAAGAGCCTGTTATGGATATTACCACAAGCTCTATATCATCATATGGATAAGACCAAATAATAACCAAATGCGATGATGCAAGTATGCAAAGGTTTGAGCTCTCTTAGAACAATGTGACCGAGTTACTCAATCGAGAGCCCCTCTTGATAGTGCGGTTATCTATCCTAAACCCGGTCTCCCACTAACAACATGAGACCGGCAAAAGGAAAAACCTATCAAGATTATACCTTTGCCTTGAGCATTCCACTTGAGCTCGATGTAGACGACCATGACCTTCTCAAGATGGAACGCCTTTCTTGATTCCTCATCATCGATCCATGATCACCGAGGATGGCAAGCATCAAACATGAGATCTTCTACAGATGGCGCATTTTAAGCTTGCACAACACATCTTCTTCTTCATATTATCAACCTTGGAGACAACACAAGCACCAAGCGATTCCAATGGATAAATCCTACAAGTACAACTTAATATACACATTAGTCCATAAAGATTGTCATTAATTATCAAAACCACACATGGGGGCCCACATGTTCTTTCAATGGTTCTATTAGTTTAGTGTATTTTATTGCTACAACAACTAGCTTTACTTTCTTGTTGTTTATTATCTCGCAAAGCTTTCTCCAGTGCTTGTTTTTTTGCTCTAGTTTTATTTCCTATATAGTGCAAACGTTTAGTGTGCGTAGAGTTGTATCAGTGGTTGATAGAACTTGAGAGAATATTTATCCTATATTTAGCTCCTCGTTGGGTTCGACACTCTTACTTATCGAAAAGGCTACACACGATCCCCTATACTTGTGGGATATCAAGACCTTTTCTGGTGCCGTTGCCAGGGAGCAATAGCGTGTGGGTGAATATTCTTGTGTGCACTTGTTTCCTTTATCTCTAAGTAGTTTTTACTTCCAGTTTTAAGTTGGTATCTATCTTAGTATGGATAGGAATTGTGAATTACAAAAAAATTAGTTGTACTTGTTACCTAAAAACATTTTCAAAAAGGAAAGTGATTAGAAAGATAAGTAATGGTTAAGTGGGGGTCGACCTTAAACACTTGTGTTCATGCCTATGAAACCAAAACAAATCTTCCCACGAAAGCTTTTCAACTGAAGGAAGGCACTATTAAATATCGATTACCATTCAAGAAAGGTATAGAATACCTTTTGCCTCTCCTGTTAAAACAAAAGTTGCTCTTAATGCTTATTTATTTGAAAATACTTGAATCTTGCTTCTTGTGTCTAACTTAAAGGCATTAAAGAAAAGTACTTGTTGGGAGATAACCCAAGGGTTTTATTGAGTCTTGGAAGTTATTACTTCAGTAATGACCTCTTCTTATCCTTTTTATTTTCTTTTTATGCCAAGAATGACCTTTAATGAGAGGGAAGTAAGATTTGGGGAGTTGCTGTCCCGAAACAGATTTCTGTCCTCCACCATAAAAATTCGTGAGGAGTCTCTGTAAGTCGGTTTGACCTGAAAATTTACGAATAAATCCCCCAGTTTGTTAGATAACTTTCGTTAGTTCAACACTTTTTTATTTGAGTAACAGAAGGTCTTCGAAAAAATCAGTTTCTACCTGCTCGTCTGTTTTGACAGATTTCTGCGATTATTTGCATTTGCTTCTTATTGATTCCTTTTTGGGTTCTTTTTGGGGAATTGAGATTTTTGAAGGAGTTGCTACAGTAGCTTGTGTTTTTAGTGAAAAGTCTTGTTGTTTCAAAGCTTTTCCTAAAGGTCTATTATCTTTTGAATAAACTAATGTTGCTAATGAAGATTGTGTGAAGTTTTGTATGAAGGAAAAATTTTAGGTATAGAGAGAGAATGATGTAGTGAGATGAAGAATGGATAAAATCTCAAGATTGGGTATGCCACCATGGTGTCACCCCAAGAAATATCCAAGAGGTACAAGCGTCAAAGCTTGGGGATGCCCAAGGCATCGCCTTCTTCATCAATAAAAAGCTCAGGTCTGTCTAGACACTTCATTTTTATTGTTTCATGCACAATTGTGTTGTTCTTGAGCGTCTTAGTTTTTGTTTTTGGTTTTAGTTTGCTTGAATAAGTTGGTTTGATCATAGCACACTTCTTGTGGAGAGAGACATACTCTGTTTTTATTGCCTAAAACACTCTAGTTTTCATTCTTATTGTCCTGTGAGTGTTCTCTTTTGCTAGCACTGTGTTTAGCCTTAGTTTTCTTGTGCTTTCAGCTTAGAACTTTTTAGTTCTTATTTTTGGATTTGTGAGACAGGCTCACTGGTTTTTATTGATTATTATCTTTGTGAGTTGTGTCAAATAAGTTGATTGGTGTTGGAAAAGAGTAGAAAGTTTCATGCTTATAGTGGTACAAAAGTGAGCTTGCTTTGACTGTGACTTAGACTTTATCATGTCACGCTAGGTGTTATTTTGACCTTATGATTAGTGATTATTGCTGTAGCATGGATTTTCTCCTTCTATTTTCACCACTTTTACCTATTGGGATTTCACGAACCTTCTGTTTTCACCACTTTTACCTATTCAAAGACGAACTCTGCAGATTCCTTTTCTCCTTCTCCTGATAATTTTATTCGTACAAAACCTTTGCACAAACTCAATGACAACATTAGTGCAAGCAAAAACAATAAACCTTTGGTACACACTTCAACTGAAAACCCATCAAAACAAAAGCTTCTGTAAGAGGCAAATGCAAATGATGGCAGAAATCTTTCAAAACAGACCAGCAGGTAAAGATTGAATTTTTAGAGAACCTTCTGTTGCTCAAATAAAAAAGTTCATAACTAATGAAAGTTGGGTAACTGTAACACCCTCAGAATTGGCCCTATGCAAGTTTTAGCGCTTCCCGCCAAACCCGCATAGAAACGATTCAAAGGTGCCCACCAAGCACTTTCGTGCGGGTGGAAAACGAAGTAATATCATTACACAATAGTCCTCGATGGAACCCACAAACAGATATATACAACAATGAATCCATGAGTCAAGAATACAGATATACAGTACAAAGATCCAAATCACCTTGAAAACGATACAGCGTCCGGCTACGGACAAGATGCAAATGGGGCTAAGAGCCCTGAAGAATAACAAATGGCGTCCATAACTCCGAGGCCAAGCGGAAGGGTAACCACCTATGACGTCGATCTCAAAACCTGCTTAAACAAAAGGGGTCGACAAAGGGCAAAGGAAAAGAGTGGTCGATCTTGAGGCGACACAATGAGACTAGAATTGGCGGTCCTCGCCTACATAGGTATAGTGGATCAAGCGCAGCATCATGCACTAAACAACCTATAGAGACTCGATACGGGCGGCTATCGAGAGGATAAGAAAGACCTATTCGAACCAACTGATACTACCACCAAACATACCCATCTGGTATTTCCCCTCGAGACCAACGAGGAAGTCAACCGAGGAACTCACACGGTTGGCGGTTTATTTATTCGATTATCGTTGCAGCAATTACTAGTCAGGTATAGATAGTCATCCTGATATAATAAGCAGTGGGCACTTTTAGTTAACCATTCCGTTGTAGTTGCGACACTTACTAGTCAGATACAATTAGCATGAGATATCCCAAACCCAGAAGTTGTTCGTACTTTTATTTAGCCATTCCGTTGTAGTGAAGCTGATTACTAGTCATATCAGATACAAGTCAAATTATAACAATAAACTTTAGTTATAGTTGTCTATGATCCAGAACTGTGCTCCAAGTCGTCCATAACCGCAGACACGGCTTCTCGAAAAGATTTAACCCTGCAGGGGTGCACCAAAGTTTCCACACGCACCTACACACTTGTTGTCAGATCAGGTAGGTACAAGATCACAAAACATACACCCAACGATATGTCGACGGGGTTTCAGACACGACGTTTCCGAGACCCAAAGCAAGCACGGGGGCCACCCCACTAAGCTACACGTAACAAAGTCGGCCGGTCTCCGAGACGGACCCACAGGTTTGTGACAATGGCTGTAAACGACTGGGAACCCGAAAGTGTGACTGTGCTTGTCGATACCGCGTAAACATTCCACATTGGTTCCAAAATAGTACAGGCGCTCCACGCGCAATCGTAAATAAAGCAGTAAAGCATGGCATAAGTACAGGATAGTAATAAAGCCCCAAACTACTTTGTGGCCCCCAGATGCGATGCTGAAATTAGGTACTAATCGATGGGGTGCCCACACACCCACACGTGGTTAGCGCGCCGATCTCGGAACAGTGTCAAGAACTCGGGGTCCTACGGACACCGTGAGCTGATTAAAACCAAATATTGTCTATTACCCACCGGTGCCTCTGCATTTACCTACTTTCAATTTTAGTTATTAAACGGTAATTAGAGCCATGATCATCTCCAACATAAAGCATAAGGCATTTCTCCAACAACTGTGGTACTTGAAAACACGCAACAGCACTTGAGCAAGCGACTACGACACGCAAGTCCAACTATCTACCAAACAACAGGTAATAGGATGTGTCCAAGGCAATATAAGGCTGCAAGGGATATCACAGGTACGAAAACTAGAGCATCGCATCATAGATAGCAATAGATCAACAGGAGGAAATAAAGACTATAAAAGTAAGATAGGTAGAAAGGGGGAGAATGCTCGCCTGAAAACAATGCCGAAGATTCATCCGAAGATCGGGTCGACACTCGCATCAACTCATCGGCCTAATCCATGAAGAAGCAAAGCACTAGAAGAAACACCGGATGCACTATTTAATACTACGACAAAAGATCGGGCATGATGCATATATGATGTATGACATGACAAAGATGTGATGCAATTAGGCCATATTAAGCGGAACCGGGGTCCCGACAATTAGTTGAGTGGTTTATGTTGTTCTAGATACCACGCAATTTAAATGTTGTCTTAACAAGGCAAAATATAACACCGGTTCCTACACAAATTTAAATGGGACCAATATTGGACTAGAATCGCCCGTATATGGCCTCCATATTTAATTATGAGGTGAATCGGCATAATGCCCCCAAACCACACAATAAGTATACAATAAGTATGCAAACATGTTCATTTAATATGCAAGATGTATATATTATATTATAAAAAAATATTGGTCTCAGGAAAGGGGTCACACATTGATCCGAAGATCTTAGGGCGATGTGGTTCGGGTTCGGTCTCGCCGGGATCGGTCTTCGGATCCGGGCATCGGGCTTCGGTCTTGGCGTCCGTGACGAAGGTCATAGCCTCCGTGTAGAAGACCTTGGGGTTTCGGCTCTGATTGCCGATGTCGGGCTCGATGGCGAACTTGAGTCTCGGAGGGGTCAGGATATGAATTCCGTGAAGGAGATCTTGGGGCTCAACGGCTTTGTCGGGGTAGAGCTTGTGATAGACATTCGTTGCTTGTTCATGTGACACCGCAATCTTCACACTCTTGCCACCGCAACTTCTCCATAATGTTTTCACCAAATCTGAAGTGGTCAACATGGAGAAGCACCAACAGAGGCAGCACTTGTCCAAGAAGGGAACTCGAGGCGCACGTAGTGAATCGTCCAACAACAACAGAACAAACTTAGGGCCTCTGGTTCAGTTATTTTCTGCGAGGTGTTCCTTTTAGACAAAAACACGAACAGCTGAGGCTCACGTGCGGGAGGCGCATTCGGCGGCTTGCATCAGCCGGAAACCGAGCGAGAAAGGAGGCGGTGTCTGGCGTCGGCAGCAGGCACGGTGGCGTCGAGGGCGTCGGCGGACTCTCGCCGCGGGCGGCGGGCGAGGCGGCGGGGGCGGCGCTGCAGGCGAGCTCGGCAGGGGTTGCGGGCGGAGGTGGTGGTGTCGCTGCGGGCGGCTCGGCAGGGGCGGGAAGGGCCGGCTAGTGGAGGGCCTGCCAGCATCAGCTCGCCACTGCAAGGGGCGACGCGGCGGGGAGGAGCCTGGCGATGGAGAGGGGCCCTTGAGGCGGCGCTACAGGGAGAGGAGGGCACATAGGAGGCGCGGCCGGACGGGCTTGGCGGCGGGGTGACAGGTGGCGTGCAGAGGCGGCCGAGCGACGGGGACGAGGCCAGCGGTGGCGCTGTCGACGGGCGGATGCAGAGGCGAGGATGCGTCTACAGGTGGAGCAGAGAGGCAGGGCACTGCAGAGGAGGGCGACGGGGTCCGGCGAGGATGGAGCACAAGTCGGCGATGGCGGCCAGCGAGGGGGGCGCCGTGGCTCATCCTGGCGACGGGGATGGGGGCCTCGATGCGGGGGAGGACCAGGTCGGGCGCGTGCGGTCGAGGGGGGGGGTTGGTGGCGAGCGAGGCTCGCGGAAGGAGGAGCGGGGCACGTCGCGTGGTTCCGTGGTGGGGCCGACTTGCGAGGTGGGTGGGAAGTGTGTGCTATTGCGCCGCAGCGTCCGTGTGTTGTGTGGCCGGCGGCTAAGGGGAGGAATAGGTAGGATTTGGTCAGGGTTAGGCTAGGGTTTGGTTCGGTAGGGCTAGGGTTGGCCAGGGTTTCATCCAGCTGGGCCTATTGGGCCTAGCCGGTATAGGTCTAGGTTTTAATATTTATTTAAAAAATTTTATTTTTGTTTCCCTTGTTTTGTTTAAATCATTTTGTAACTAGTTTTACACGACTGAAAAAGCAAGAACATATAATTTGAATAAAAGAGGAGATGTAATGTCGGAAACAATATAGGGTTTTATAAATAGTTTCAAGACAAAATATGCATGATGATGTGATGATGATGCATAAGAAAATACACAACGATTTTCTAGTAGTGGCTTTACCCGGGGTGCTACAATTCGACACCACTAACAATGGATCTCGCCCTCGAGATCCGCCTCATGATACGGGGAAGAAGGGCGACGACCTGAATCTTCTCGCTTCGTGTAGATCCTTGCGGCACCAGTAACGAGTGTTCTTTCTTCATCTTGAAATTGGCGACACCACCAACAAGGGTTGGGGCTCACGTCCATCGAGAGAACACTCCGAAGAAACAAAGGATGAAGGTAGAGGTATCAAAAGATAAGGCCACCTCTCACTTCTATGGAAGGAGTAAAATTGCTTGATCCACCAATTCAATGCACAAGAACGAATGATAAGAGTAGTCGTATGGTGATCAGTCCATCGCGCACCCAAAGCATTACTCTGCACAAGCATGGTGAATTATGCAACTAACTCTCAGAATTTAGACTGAAGATCTCGACAAGCGAGGTTCAGAAACTAAGGAGGAATGGAGATTCTCATCAGATCTGATGTAGATGACTTCGTCGTATCGAAAAACACCGTAGGATAGAAATAATTTTTTTAGTGAATTTTCGGTCCATTGAAAGGTACAATAGATGAAAGAGTCATCTGATAGCATGAATGTCAGATGTTGAAGCACCGTTACAAGAGGATGGAAGCGAAACCCTAAAGGTACGACGGAAACCCAACCACGAGAAATCCTGGACTCGAAGAAAAGATAAGAGAGCAGATTCAAACACGCAAAGGTAAGAGGAGAACAACAGAGGGGTAAGGAGTAAAAGCAGACCTAATCAGATCTATCCGACCGATTTTCCAAAATAGTGTTGACACTCTACAACATCCGTTAGCTAGGTTATCCTACAGGCTGGACCAGTGGGGTATCGAAACTGCTGAGCTCTGATACCACTCTGTAACACCCTCAGAATCGGCCCTGTGCAAGTTTTAGCGCTTCCCGCCAAACCCGCATAGAAACGATTCAAAGGTGCCCACCAAGCACTTTCGTGCGGGTGGAAAACGAAGTAATATCATTACACAATAGTCCTCGATGGAACCCACAAACAGATATATACAACAATGACTCCATGAGTCAAGAATACAGATATATAGTACAAAGATCCAAATCACCTTGAAAACGATACAACGTCCGGCTATGGACAAGATGCAAATGGGGCTAAGAGCCCTGAAGAATAACCAATGGCATCCATAACCCTGCCTAGGCCAAGCCGGAAGGGTAACCCTGCTAACGACGTCGATCTCAAAACCTGCTTAAACAAAAGGGGTGCTGACAAAGGGCAAAGGAAAAGGAGAGTGGTCAGTACTGAGGCCAGTACATGGCGAGACTAGAATTCGGCGGTCCTCGCCTACATAGGTATAGTGGGCTGAAGCGGCAGCGCAGCATGCACTAAACAACCTATAGAGACTCGATACAGCTGGCGGCTATCAGAGAGGGATAAGAAAGACCTATTCGGAACCAACCTGATACTACCACCAAACATACCCATCCTGGTATTTCCCCTCGAGACCAAACGAGGAAGTCAACCGAGGAACTCACACCGTTGGCAGTTTTATTTATTCGATTATCGTTGCAGCAATTAATAGTCGAGATATAGATAGTCATCACGATATAATAAGCGGTGGGCACTTTTAGTTAACCATTCCGTTGTAGTTGCACTTACTAGTCGATACAATTAGCATGAGATATCCCAAACCCAAAGCTTGTTGGTACTTTTATTTAGCCATTCCGTTGTAGTGAAGCGATTACTAGTCATATCGGATACAAGTCAAAATATAACGATAAACTTTAGTTATAGTTGTCTATGATCGAGAACTGTGCTCCAAGTCGTCCATAACCGGACACGGCTTCGAAAAGATTTAACCCTGGGTGCACCAAAGTTTCCACGCACCTACACCCTTGTTGTCGGATCGGTAGGTACAAGATCACAAAACATACACACGGTATGTCGACGGGGTTGCGGACACGACGCTTCCCGGACCAAAGCAAGCACGGGGCCACCCACTAAGCTACCCGTAGAAAAGTCGGCCGGTCTCGAGACGGACCCAGAGGTTTGTGACAATGGCTGTAAACGACTAGGAACCCGAAAGTGTGACTGGGCTTGTCGATACCGCGTAAACATTCCACTTTGGTTTCAAAACAGTACAGGCGCTCCACGCGCAATCGTAAATAAAGCAGTAAAGCATGGCATAAGTACAGGATAGTAATAAAGCCCCAAACTACTTTGTGGCCCCTAGTACAGTACTTTGAAATCAGGTACTAATCGATGGGGGTGCCCACACACCCCACCTGTGGTTAGCGCGCTCGATCTCGAAACAGGTGTCAAGAACTCGGGGTCCTACGGGACA
Source organism: Avena longiglumis (assembly GCA_030063025.1). Taxonomy (NCBI): domain Eukaryota; kingdom Viridiplantae; phylum Streptophyta; class Magnoliopsida; order Poales; family Poaceae; genus Avena; species Avena longiglumis. The sequence goes on from CP125976.1 coordinate 122,911,867, forward strand.
CCAGTGAGCGATTAAAAACCAAATATTGTCTATTACCCACCGGTGCCTCTGCATTTACCTACTTTCAATTTTAGTTATTAAACAGTAATTAGAGCCATGATCATCTCCAACATAAAGCATAAGGCATTTCTCCAACAACTGTGGTACTTGAGAACATGCAACAACACTTGAGCAAGCGACTACGACACACAAGTCCAACTATCTACCAAACAACATGTAATAGGATGTGTCCAAGGCAATATAAGGCTGCAAGGGATATCACGGGTACGAAAACTAGAGCATCGCATCACAGATAGCAATAGATCAACAGGAGGAAATAAAGACTATAAAAGTAAGATAGGTAGAAAGGGGGAGAATGCCTGAAATCAATGCCGAAGATTCATCCGAAGATCGGGTCGACACTCGCATCAACTCATCGGCCTAATCCTGAAGAAGCAAAGCACTAGAAGAAACACCGGATGCACTATTTAATACTACGGCAAAAGATCGGGCATGATGCATATATGATGGCAAAGATGCGATGCAATTAGGCCATATTAAGCGGAACCGGGGTCCCGACAATTAGTTGAGTGGTTTATGTTGTTCTAGATACCCCGCAATTTAAATGTTGTCTTAACAAGGCAAAATATAACACCGGTTCCTACACAAATTTAAATGGGACCAATATTGGACTAGAATCGCCCTTATATGACCTCCATATTTAATTATGAGGTGAATCGGCATAATGCCCCAAACCACATAATAAGTATACAATAAGTATGCAAACATGTTCATTTAATATGCAAGATGTATATATTATATTATAAAAAATATTGCTCTTGGGAAAGGGGTCACACATTGATCCGAAGATCTTAGGGCGATGTGTTTCGGGTTCGGTCTCGCCGGGATCGGTCTTCGGATCCGGGCATCAGGCTTTGGTCTTGGCGTCCGTGACGAAGGTCATAGCGTCCGTGTAGAAGACCTTGGGGTTTCGGCTCCGATTGCCGATGTCGGGCTCGATGGCGAACTTGAGTCTCGGAGGTCAGGATATGAATTCCGTGAGGGAGATCTTGGGGCTCGACGGCCTTGTCGGGGTAGAGCTTGTGATAGAAATTCGTTGCTTGTTCATGTGACACCGCAATCTTCACACTCTGGCCACAGCAACTTCTCCATAATGTTTTCACCAAATCCGAAGTGGTCAACATGGAGAAGCACCAACAAAGGCAGCACTTGTCCAAGAAGGGAACTCGAGGCGTACGTAGTGAAGCGTCCAACAACAACAGAACAAACTTAGGGCCTCTGGTTCAGTTATTTTCTGCGAGGTGTTCCTTTTAGACAAAAACACGAACAACTGAGGCTCACGTGCGGGAGGCGCATGCGGCGGCTTGCATCGGCCGAAAACCGAGCTGCGGCAGGGAAAGGAGATGGTGTGCGCGTGTCGACGACGGGCACAGGGGTGGCGTCGAGGACGTCGGCCAGACTCGCACGGGGCCGGGCGCGGAAGGCGAGGCGAAGCGGGGGCGCTGATGCGCGGGCGAGGAGCTCGCTGCAGGGGTTGCGAGCGGGCGGAGGTGGTGGTGTCGCTTGCGGGCGGCGGCTCGACGGGGACGGGAAGGGCCGGCTAGTGGAGGAGGGCCTGCCAGCGCTACAGGCTCGCCACAGCTGCAAGGGGACGGGCCGCGACGGGGAGGAGCCTGGCGATGGAGAGGGGCCCTTGAGGCGGCGCTGCAGGGAGAGGAGTGCACATAGGAGGCGCGACCGGATGGGCTTGGCGGCAGGGTGACAGGTGGCGTGCAGAGGCGGCCGAGCGATGGGGCCGAGGCCAGCGGTGGCGCTGTCGACAGGCGGACGCAGAGGCGAGGATGCGTCTGCGGGCGGAGCAGAGAGGCAGGGCACTACAGAGGAGGGCGACGGGGTCCGGCGAGGATGGAGCACAAGGCGGCGATGGCAGCCAGTGAGGGGGGCGCCATGGCTCGTCCTAGCGGCGGGGATGGGGGCCTCGATGCGGGGGAGGACCAGGTCGGGCGCGTGCGGTCGAGGGGGGGTTGGTGGCGAGCAAGGCTCGTGGAAGAAGGAGCTGGGCACGTCGTGTGGTTCCGTGGTGGGGCCGACTCGCGAGGTGGGTGGGAAGTGTGTGCTATTGCGCCGCAGCGTGCGTGTGTTGTGTGGCCGGCGGCTGAGGGAAGGAATAGGTAGGATTTGGTCAGGGTTAGGCTAGGGTTTGGTTCGGTAGGGCTAGGGTTGGCCAGGGTTTCATCTAGCTGGGCCTATTGGGCCTGGCCGGTATAGGTCTAGGTTTTAATATTTATTTAAAACATTTTATTTTTGTTTCCCTTGTTTTGTTTAAATCATTTTGTAACTAGTTCTACACGATTGAAAAAGCAAGAACATATAATTTGAATAAAAGAGGAGATGTAGTGTCGAAAACAATATAGGGTTTTATAAATAGTTTCGAGACAAAATATGCATGATGATGTGATGATGATGCATAAGAAAATACACAACGATTTTCTAGTAGTGGCTTTACCCCGGGTGCTACAGTAACAACCTGGAGAACAAGCTCAGAAAAATTAAGCTCCATCCGAAGTACTGAGCTCCCTCATGAATTTTTACAATACATCACAAAAATCTGTCCCGGGATAGCCACTTTTCACAACTCCTCTACTTCACAAAAGTAGTTAAACTTGACACAAAAACCAAAACAAAAAGGATAAGGAGCGGTTATTACTGAGGTAATAACTTCCAAGACTCAAAAAAACTCGTGGGTTATCTCCCAACAAGTACTTTTCTTTAATGCCTTTAAGTTAGGCTTGAAACTTTCAAATATGCTCACATAGTATATATATATCTGAAGTGAAAGAGAGCATCAAGAAGCAAATAACCAACACCCTTGAGTCTAACCCACTTCCTATGCATGGGGGTATCATGAGAAAACGAATTATTGAGACAAAAAGCCACTAGCATAAGAAGACAAAACATATGCAACTTCAAATCTTTCAGCATAAAACGGGGAAACTTAACATCATTGAGATGCATAAAACCATGTTTCCCTCTCTCATAATAAATTTCAGTAGAACTTTGAATAAAGTTGACAATATAATTATCACTGGAAACAACTTTATCATTAGAATGAGCATACTTACATTCATCAAAAAGAGGTCCAAGGTCATAGACTGGGTCAATAGAAGAAAGTTATTCCATCCTGAAATCTTTATTAGGTAAGCTATTTTCACAAGGAGCTTTATCAAATTTGGAAAAGTTAAACTTATAAGAATCTCCATCAAACTTAGTTAAAACTTTTTCCTTCTTACAATCAATAATTGCTCCACAAGTGTTCAAGAAAGGTCTACCAAAAATGATAGGACAAGTTTTGCTAGCTGCTGAATTAAGCACTAGAAAATCAGCAGGATATTTAATCTTACCACAAAGAACCTCCACATCTCTTACAATACCAATGGGAAAAATGGTTTCCTTATTAGCAAGGTGGATAACCACACCAATGTCCTGAATATCACAAGGACCAATATCATGCATAATTTCCCTATAAATCTCATAAGGAATAGCACTAGAACTAGCACCAATATCACATAAACCATAATAGCAATGATCACCAATTTTAACAGAAAGCACAAGAACACTAGATTTTCTAGTCTTACTAGGATGAGAAATAATATTAGAAGCGTCTTCACAGAAGACAATATGCTGATCCTCTATATTTCTAGTGACAGTGTTTTTCACAATAGCTATCACAGGTTCATCACTCAAATGCTTACCAGGCTCCACAATTTTCTTTGTACCTTTGTTATTTTCACTAATAATCATAGAATAATCCTTTACCTTAGCTGGGAAAGACATTTTCTCAACATGAGGTTCAGGCACAATATGATTAGTAGTACAAACTTGAGTACTTCTAACAAGAACATGGCTAATAACATCTTTATAAGGAGCACGGTACTTATTCCACTTCTTCTTGGGAATTTCTATGTAAGAGGCAAAGGTTTTAAAACAGTTGGCAATACTTTGGGAATCAAGACCAAACTCATTGCTGATATCACGAAAGTCATCAGTTCCCATAAAATATTTAATGCATTCATAATCATAGTTTATAACTGACTTTCTCCCTTTGTCATTCTCCCAAGCCTCAGTGTTATCTTGAATACGGTCTAATAGATCCCATTTAGCTTCTTCCTCCATACGTGTGAATGATCCAGCACAAGAAGCATCTAGTAAATCTTTATCATGAAGAGAAAGCCTAGCATAAAAGTAATTGAGAATAATATTGTTAGGGAGTTCATGAATATGACACTTAAGAATTAGTAACTTCAATCTCCCCCAAGCTTAAGCTGTACTTTCTCCATCAAGAGGCCAAAAGTTATATATAAGATTTCTATCCTTATGAATTTCACTGGGAGGATAAAATTTAGAGTAAAAGAGAGATGCCATCTCCTCCCATTCCATGGATTGTCCATTCTTCAGCAGCTTATACCATTCTTTAGCTCTCCCTTTGAAAGATATGGTGAGTAACTTCTTCTTCACCTGTTCGGTTGTGATACCTGCACACTTAAACAACCCGCATAATTCATGGATAAAAAGCAAGTGATCACCGGGATGGACAGTTCCATCCCCAAAATAATAATTATTTATAACACGGTCAACAATACTTGTAGGTATCTTAAAAGGATCTATCTCAACAAGAGGTGGTTCATCTACTACCCTAGCAGTGGTAGTAGTTTTCCCAAATAGAAAACCAAGTGGGTTATCCATATTGGAAACAAAGTAACAAGCAGTAACAAAAGCAATACTCACTGTAAAAGTTTCCCTTACCAGTTCCACTCTTCAATAGCGCTTCACTCCCCGGCGACGGCGCCAGAAAATAGTCTTGATGACCCACAAGTATAGGGGGGGTGTATCGTAGTACTTTCGATAAATATGAGTGTAGATCCCAACGAGGAGCAGAAGGTGCTGAACAGTGGTATGGAGCAGGAAATCCCTGTGAATACTTAGCAAACGGATTTTTAGTGGTTTCTGACAAGGCAACAAAACAAAGAGCAAGTAACAAAGGTAATGAACAAACAGATCAAGTGGCCCAATCCTTTCTTAGCAAAGGACAAGCTGGTGGAAATACTTATAAGGACCAAACATTCTCGAGGACACATGGGAATTATGTCAAGTGTTTTCGCTTGAAATAGCTGAGTACTCTTCTTTGATGTTTGTAAGTGTTGTGTGGGTGAACCTATGCTATTGTACCGACCTTACTTGGACTAATACATACTTGTGATTAAACCCCCTGCAAACATCCGTAACTACAGGAAAGTAATTAAGATATAAATCTAACCACAGCCTTAAACTCTGAGATCCTACGCTCCCTTGTGCAAAGGTGTCCTAACGGGGGTTCAGGTTTCTGTCACTCAGGCAACCCCACAATTAGTAGCCAAATACACAATGCATCCCCCTAGGACCATAAATGGTGAAGTGTCATGTAGTCAACGTTCACATGACACCACTAGAAGAATAGCACCGCAACTTAAATACTAAACCATTGAATAATAACTCAACACAGATTCACTACTAACATCATGACTTCTCCCATGTCCTCAAGAAAACAACGAAATACTCACAAGACATCATATGGATCAATATCAAAGATGATATGGCAATGGATAACAATTTGAACATAAACAATAATCCAATGGTTCCACTCACAAGCATCAACTACAATAGTAATTAACACCAGGAAAGTTTTCCCTAAGAACTAAAGCAATATCCAACACAATTGTTACAGAGGGATGAAGTGGTGATGATGGTGCTGGTGGAGATGATGGTGTGGATGATTATGATGATGATGATCCCGATGAAGCCTAGCTTGACGATACGGTCTCCCCTCTCCGGGAAGGAATCCCCTAAGAACTAAAGCAATATAACATTGGGAGTTCTAGTTGCATCTGTTTTATCTTCCTATGCTTATGGCTTTTTGGTTCAACAATTCATTTTATCATGATACTCCCAAGCATAGGAAGTGGGTTAGACTCAAATGTGTTGGTTATTTTCTTCTTGATGCTCTCTTTCACTTCAGATATATATATCCTATGTGAGCATTTGTGAAAGTTTCAAGCCTAACTTAAAGGCATTAAAGAAAAGTACTTGTTGGGAGATAACTCAAGAGTTTTTTCGAGTCTTGGAAGTTATTACCTCAGTAATAACCGCTCCTTATCCTTTTTGTTTTGGTTTTTGTGTCAAGTTCAACTACTTTTGTGAAGTAGAGGAGTTGTGAAAAGTGGCTGTCCTGGGACAGATTTTTGTGCTGTATTGTAAAAATTCGTGAGGGAGCTTAATATGTCGGATGGAGCTGTATTTTTCTGAGCTCGTTCTCCAGGTTGTTACCAAACTTTCATTAGTTCTGCACTTCTTGATTTGAGCACCATAAGGTCTTTGAAAAAATCAATCTTTACCTGCTGGTCTGTTTTGACAGATTTCTGCCATCATTTGCATCTGCCTCTTATAGAAGCTTTTGTTTTGATGGGTTTTCAGTTGAAGTGTGTACCTAAAGGTTATTGTTTTTGCTTACACTAATGTTGTCTTTGATTTTATGCAATGGTTTTGTATGAAGGAAATTTTCAAGAGAAAGAGAAAAGGAATTTGCAGAGTTCGTCTTTGAATAGGTAAAAGTGGTGAAAATAGAAGGTTCATGAAAATCCAATATTTTTATAGTTTTTATGTTTTTAATACATAAGGAATACTACGAGACGGAACTATAGAGGAAACAGAGTCTGGTGTGGACAAACCCACCCCAGGTGTGGGCCCAGCCTAGCCGCGCCTGGAGGTGGTGTGCCACCCTCGAACTCCGTCTCAGCCTTGTTGGGGATGAAGAGGACATGGATAAGGACAAGCATCCGAACACCCGCGCTATCGTCGCAAGCATTGGAGTGGTGGCAACCCCTATCAAGCTTAATAGGACAACACAGATGTCTACAGGAGGGAAGTCTCGACGTGATACTCTCTCTCCACGATCATCTCCTCCACGTAACAAGAGACCTTTACATACTCTTATACACGAGCATCAATTTCAACATGTGCCCAAAGGGAATTTGCCCTCGGTTTGGGATATGCCTCGTTCTAACAATGCAGAGAAGGATCATGCTAAGGATGAAGAGTGGGGAAAGAATAACAAGGACTAGGATTCTCGGTATGACATGATCATGAACCGTATAGAGCAAAACTCGGAGCTAATTCGTACTCTTACTTTTGAGTTTGAGGATTTGAAGAAACTTATTAAAGAGATTATCACCAAAGGAGTAATTCGTCAATAGGTTTGGCATCCCCTTGGCTTGTTCCAAGCTTGGGGGAGTGCCGCGGTATCACCACCATTATCTTTCATCTTTTACCTTTTTAGTGGATTCATATCTGTGGTAGAGAGGTTATCTTATAGTTTGGTTTGCATGTGGAAGTATCTCTCCTTTAGTTGATTATCTATATATCCCTTGGTGTGAGTGCCTTTATTGAATATTAATGAGAAGTATCATCTTTTACTTTTTGCACTTCTTATTTTAGTTTGTAATCTCTATTATATGATGGATCTTGTTGATCAGTATTGGCACCACTTTGGGAGCATCAAGTGGATCTAAATTGGTTTTGGCAAACCAAATTCTGGTTAGTAGCAATACCTTTTTGAGTTTCAAAGAGAAAAAGCTTACATGTATTTTGTATCATTTGTTTTGTTTCTTGTTGGCACATAAGCTTAGTATTCTTTATTTAAGATCTTTTGTGTCTTCGAGGAAGATTGCATGTTTGGCTTTATTACTTGTATGTTTTCTTGTTTCTTTCAACTCTCTTGCTTGCTACCCAGCCTTTCTAACCAAAAACCTGTTTTAAGAAGGCATACTTCTCATATTTCCAAATCCCTTTGCACCAAACCTTTGCCATTTGTGTCCACCATACATATCTAGTAGTATTTTTGTTATTCCAAGCAAATTCCCAAGCTTCATCTACCTTTCAAATTAAAAAGTATTTTGTTATGTGAAAACTAGTTAGTAAAGCTCTCACGAACTTGATGGCACACCTTATTTTCTTTCCCCTAATAGACTTGAACCATTGTGAACATCGAAGTTGTATATTCTTGCATCTATACGTTGGAATTAGCAGAATCGTGCTGTCACGGGGAACGTTTTCAACATTGCACTTGTACTCTGTACACAGTTGATATCGTGCTCTTTTGTCTATGGATGTCAACGGTGTGAAATAAAGAGGGAACTTGTAAGTCCATGGAGTCTGTATCTTGTGTTAGAGAAATGCCTGGGCCGCTAGCCTAAGCCATGCCTAATCATGGTGGAAACTTGCAACATCACCATAGTAAGCTATCTATGAAGCATCCTCAATAAAAAGCTTTGCACATAGTAAATAAAAAGATCGTTGGGATGCTCATTGTCTGCTTTCCTTGTCATTCTGGTTATGGGAAAGCTCTTGTACCATGTGCAAGGGGTACCCCGTTGGCGGTTCTCAATGATATGCAAATACTTACAATGAAAAGAACTTACTGGGCCTGAATTTTAGTAGCATGAGGAGTGGCCCTCATATTCAAGGGACATGAGATTGCCAACTTATATTTTGTCAAGCATATACTCCATCCCTGTTCACTTTAAACTTAATCATCTCAAGATGCCTATGATAGGGACAATGAGGGCTCAAATCTAGTAAGTACCATAATATTTTGGAAGCTCTTTATGACTTGTAATACCTGCTTCCCTCTAAGAAGGGACCTTTATCCCACTTACAAGTCGAGTCAGTAAACCTACTTCCTCTCTATCTACCGCAAGCATTTGAGTTGTTGTGTTTCAAGCATTCATATGGTGATTTATTCAATCATGTTCTTTATCTTCCTTGTTTGCACAAAACTCTTGTATATTGAGTATTACTTTGAAAACCTTCACTTGTGAAAAACCTTTTTGAGCAAAGAGTGCTCCTGTTTTGAAACTTCTACAAAAAGCTTGTTGTGAAACTGTTTGCCAGGTGTTCTCTGACCAAGAACAAGTTTGCCAATTCAAATTATGATTTATCTTTATGCATCTCTATTGTGACTGATGTACTTGGTTGCAAGCCAAGTTATATAATGGTGAGTTGATTTCTTCTATGAGTTGTGCAATGGTAAGTGTGATGCTTCTTGTTCGTATTCATTTATCGACACTTCACTCCATAAACCTGTGGACATGTTTACTGAGCTCATTTTTCGCTTGGGAACAAGCGAAGTCTAAGCTTGGGGGAGTTGATACGCCCAATTTGCATCACCTTTCTATACCATAATCTACCCCTATTCACTGATATTTGTCTTATTATGAGGTATTACTTATGGCTTTTCATCTGTTTATGCATGTTGGATGATTCTTGGAGGATGAACTGCCGAAATCTGGATTCTGATGGAAAAAAAGGCGTTTTGATGCAATTTCGCGAAGTTCAGAAAAATACCATAAAAATATGGAAACATATTATTTTACCAGAAGAAGGAGGAATCCAGAAGGAGGAGCGAAGAGGGGCCGCAAGGGGCCCACCCTGGGCTGCGCCTAGGGAAGGTGTGGCCCACCTGCCTGGCCTCTGACTCTCCCCCTTCGCCTATATCTTCCCTACGAAACCCTAAACCTGGGAGATCGACCACAGATATATTTACTTCGCCTCTGGGGGGCGGAAAACACCGAGAGATAAAGATATATTCGTCAGACATATTTCTGTCGGGGGAATTACTTCCTGGAGAGGAAGAGACCGTCGCCATCAACACCATCATCAAGCTAGGCTTCATCAGGATCAGCATCATCATCATCCACACCATCATCTCCACCAGCCCCATCATCACCACTCCGTTCCGCTATAACAATTGTGTTGGATATTGCTTAGTTCATTAGGGGAAACTTTCCCGGTGTTAATTACTATTTGATGCTTGTGAGTGGAACCATTAGATTATTGTTTATGCTCAGATTGTTATCCATTACCATATCATCTTTGATCTTGATCCATATGATTTCTTGTGAGTAGTTCGTTTAGTTCTTGAGGACATGGGAGAATTCATGTTGTTAGTAGTGGATTTATGATGAGTTATTATTCAATGGTTTAGTATTTAAGTTGTGGTGCTATTCTTCTAGTGGTGTCATGTGAATGTCGACTACATGACACTTAACCATTTATGGGCCTAGGGGAATGCATTGTGTATTTGGCTACTAATTGTGGGGTTGCCGGAGTGACAGAAACCCAAACCCCCGTTAGGACACCTTTGCACAAGGGATCATAGGATCTCAGAGTTTAAGGCCGTGGTTAGATTTATATCTTAATTACTTTCCTGTAGTTACGGATGTTTGCAGGGGGTTTAATCACAATTATGTATTAGTCCAAGTAAGGTAGGTATGTTAGCACATGTTCACCCACACAACACATACAACACCAGAGAAGAGTAATCAGCTATTTGAAGCGAAAGCACTTGACAGAATTCCCATGTGTCCTCGAGAATGTTTGGTCCTTATAAGTATTTCCACCGGATTTTCCTTTGCTAAGAAAGGATTGGGCCACTTGCTCCATTTGTTCGTTACCTTTGTTACTTTCTCTTTGTTTTGTTGCCTTATTAGAAAACCACTAAAAATCCGTTTGCTAAGTATTCACAGGGATTTCCTGCTCCATACCACTGTTCAATACCTTCTGCTCCTCATTGGGATCGACACTCCTATTTATCGAAAGTACTGCGATACACTCCCTATACTTGTGGGTCATCACACACCCAATACACTTGTCAGGTGTATAGGTGCACTAGTTCGGCAAAGAGATAGTGAAATACAAGTGGTAACGGTGCCAGAAAATAGCTGATGGCGTGGAGGAAAAGACTGGAAGCAAGCAAACATGCAACATATCTAGTAGCAAACGGTGTTTCAATGTTTAGAAACAAGGCCTAGGGATCATACTTTCACTAGTGAACACTCTCTCATATAAATATCCTCTCTTCATGATACTACTCTTAACTACTCTCCGGTTGGACACTCTAATCCATGGTAGAGCTATAACAGCACACCTCAAAGTCCGCCTTCCCAATCTAGATAACCCCACACTGTCACCTTTAGCGCTAGATGGTTCCAACAAACACCACAATTTCATAGAGACATCCAACTCCAAATATAAGTCATAAAAAATATTCAATCTAGCCAAAGTGCCACACACGGTATGCCCGCTGTCACTTTCACACTCGTGGGGAAAATCATAGATCTATTAAAGCACAAAGAGTATTTATGTAGACTCAAGCCTAAGTGCCACCATGGCGTGCACGCTGTCACTTTGACGTACATGGGGAAAAGCAAAGATCTATTGAAGCACTTGAGTATCAAGGTAGATCTACTAGATTACAAAGCTCAAGACCACAACAAGATCTGACATAGAGAGAGAGAGATCAACACATAGCTATCGGTAGAGACCTTAGGCTCGAGAGAGAACTACTCCCTCCTCATCATGGGAATCAGCAACGGTGATGGAGATGGTGGTGGAGATCGATGGAGATGGCTCCGGGGGCACTTCTCCGTCCCGACAGGGTGCCGGAACAGAGACATTTTGTCCCCGAATCTCCCTTCGGTGGCGGCAGCGCAGCGGAACTTTTTCTGGAAGTATGATGGATGATTTAAGGTTTTCTTCCCGGGGGATTCTTATAGGCAAAGAGGCGAGGCTAGAAGGCGACCAGGGGGGCCAGACCCTGCCTAGGCGCGGGCCCACCCCTGGTCGCGCCTAGGGGGGTTTGGATGCCCTGGTTCACCTCTCCGTCTCTCCTCTGGACTTCGTGTCGCCCACGGTAAAATATTGACTTTAACTTTTGTCCCGTCCAATTCCGAGAATATTGATTTTTTGCCTTTCTGGAACCAAAAACAGAAGAAACAGCATGAGCAGCGTGGCAACTTGTTAATAGGTTAGTTCCAGAAAAGATATAAAAACACCTCAAAGTGTAGACAAAGCAAAGCAAAGTAGATACTAAACAAGCATGGAGCATCAAAAATTATAGATATATTTACGACGTATCAGGGCCCACGCCACCCATGCTCTTTCCCTCGTTGAGTGTCTCCAGTTTTGCATTTTGTGCCCTACATCGAAGTCCTAACCTAAAAAGCCTATAAAAAGGTCCCCCGTCACTACTAGAGAAAAGCCTATGCGAGGCGCACCTAAAAGCCTATCCGAGGCGCATATCACATGCGCCTCTAGCTTCAAGCCTCGGGTATTTCTTATGCGAGGCGCATATGATATGCGCCTCCTATACTTCACATATGCGAGGCGCATATCGATATGCGCCTCGCATATGTGAATTATAGGAGGCGCATTATGCGCCTCGGATATTTATACTATATGCGCCTCCTATAGTATCCTATATGCGCCTCCGGTAATATTTTCAAAATTCAAGTTTTACAGACCACTATAAATAATAATATACAAATATTCAAATATACAATATAGTCCAGAATACAGTATAAAGAGCACAGAATTTTTCAGAAACTTGCAATTTGCCAAAGCATAATAGAACCAACATGAATACAATACATTACACATCAATCATGACATACAAGTTCATACATCAAGTGTTTGTGCCACAAGTTCACACCTCTGAGTACAAGTTCACAATCACATTACACCTCCGAGTACAAGTTCACAATCACATGTATGCGAGATGAATAATTTATATGCAACAGGAAATATTGTATATTATAAAAATATGGGGCTCAGAAAAAGGTCACACATTGGGTTGCGAAGATCTTTGCTTCAGTCCTCCACTCCTACAGGGCACGCTCTGGTTTTGCTTGCTCTTTATGTTACTTAGCTACTACAGATTGTTTCCTCTTGGTCGCGTCTCTCTAACTGGCGAGACAAGCCTCGCGGGTCATACACGGACAGCCTCCTCTGTCGAAACATCAGGAACAAACACAAGGAAGTTTAATTGTTACTACAAGTGGTTACTAATTAGCTACAACGATGTAGTTTTCAGAGAACGAGGAGAAATTCAGAAGGCTACTCACGGTGGCTCAAATCATTTGTCGGGTTGGTCTCCGTGTTCCTCGGCCAACAGGATCTATCTGATGTTAACATTGAGTCCATTAGTCGGATAGAGCGGGGGAGGTTCGATCATCTGAAGAAAGGTGATGGAAAACTGCATGCGTGGTGGAGCATTACCGTCTTGACGGTGATGCCGCCCATGTCCTTGAGCTTGCGGGTGGGCCTCGATCCGCACGGCGTGGTCGGGTCGAATATGTCGCCGATGAACCGTACACTGCTGCGAAGTGCATGTCGTCTGCAAGAAAGGAGCAGAAAACCAGAGAGGGGGGAAACAGATGAAGTTTACGGTTAATTTTTCAGAAAGAAGAAGTTTGATCGTGGTGAGACAAAGAGGATGGTTGACCTGGAGACAAGGGAAGTGGGATCGTCCCGTATTGCTCGTCGGCGATTGCCGGCGCTTCGCTTGCGCTGCCGCCGGTGCCAGCCCAGTCCATGCCTATGTCGCTGAAGCTCGGTGGCGTTATAGTTCCAGCCCTTCCAGGTGGTCTGGGCGGTCTCGACTCTCTTTGTCACCTGCATTTTGTGAAGATCACAAGTTAGTTAGCAAATGAAAAATGTTGATCACTGAACCAATTAACTGTGATGATGGTACATTGGTAAGGATATTGTACCTCCTTGGCGAAAGGGTTGGTTGGCGCAAGGTAGCGGTTCCCAGGCATTGATGGCTGGCTCGGCACTCCTCCAATGGCGTACATCTCCCGGTGGGTGTAGTCGTTGTTCACTACATGGAAGTAACCATGCTGCACTGAAACAAAGGCAATTCGACGACAGAGTTAGTCAACCGATGTCGTTTGAAATGTTAAGCAATAAAGGAACTTTGCTTTCATCTATGTTATGCAATGCATTCTTTGGACGACAGGCATCCACATATACACTACACTATGTTGGGGAAATCTTTAGTATCCGTGCTTTTAAAACAAAAGATCACAGTTGGCGAATTTACCTTGGCATTCTCTGAATGAGTCCTTCACCAAAATGGTTGAAAGCTATTGTGACCTGCATTGCCTTGTCCTTGAGATAGAGTCACTGTGACCCGTGAGCATCACCGCATATAATCATTTACCATCTCTCGGTGAAAAAAAATGCAAGCTGTTTGCACATATACAACATCAAAAGAATCTCATTTGCACGTGAGATGTTGCTACGTAAATATAATTCACAAGATGCAACCGACACTTCCTTGTTAGATATGCAAGAACAACAATTCACATGGAACCTATGATGCAAAATAACAGTCCTGCTGGTAGAAAACAAATGAGTACTTTCACATACGCCAAACCATGTAGATTCCAGTGTCTCTGATTGATAAAACATTAACTAACATGAGGACAATCCCCACACAGATTTATATGTTATAAATGAAGACGACATCAGTGTTTTTTTTCTGTATCGACGACCAATGAGTTTTATCAAAATAGGAAAAAGAAACGAATGATTGGATGTTTAGTCATCGCCACATATATAAATCGTAAGCAGTACACCTCACGGGAAAGCGTACTCGTCGATGTCTGAACAAATCCAATTTACACCACAAGCTGGGTGATACAAACATTTACAGGAGAAAGAGTTGAATGACACAAACACAAGATGGAAAATGCATACCTTGTGAAAAATAATGGCTCGTATATATCCCCGTCCATTAATATCGGGGAAGAGGCACGCTCAGGACGGAACGCAGGAGGAGGTTGGCCTTCCGGCGAGCGGTGATGCCGAACGCCTCAGTCATGTTGAACTCCTCAGCCGAGGACGCGTCAGTTGAAGTGGAGCAAAGGCTGGCTAGTGGGAGCTCCATCTTGGCGGCCAAGGCGATCCCGGCAAATCCTCGCCGCCACCGAATGGCAGGAGCTCCAAGTCGACGCCTCTGAAGTCCCCTCGTGCCGCCGCTCGAACCGCTCCGCTTGAACTCTTCCGCGCGTCGCCGCTAAATCACGGACCAACGCCCGGGCGTTGACCGGCATCTGCGTGCCGGCACGCGTCGTGGCCGAGCACTGGCAGCCTCCGGCACTCGCGAGGGAGGAGGAGGGCGGGTGCAGCCGTGGTCTCGCGGATGACGAGGCCCAGGTATGGCACAAGGCCGACGCTGGACGCGGCGTGCTGGACGCCCCAGCCTCGCCGAATCGAGCCGCCCCTCCTCCTCACGAATCCTCCTCCAGGGCGCGGAGACCGATCGGTGGGGAGATCCCGGGGCGCCGAATTCCTCCGGCGCGGGCCGAGGAGCGAAGAGAAATCTGGCGAACCCTAGCGCATGGGGTTGGAGGGGATTTGGATGATGAATTGGGGGCGGATGCAAGGGCAGGGAGATGGTATGGATGATGAAGTGGCTGGAGTCGAGACGATTCGTCCTCCCTTCCCTCTGCGGCTGATCGCCCTTACATGCCATGGGCGTGTCGGTGCGAAGGACATACTGAGGCGCTTTGGCTAAGCAACGCCTCGCATATTTCAACTATAGGAGGCGCATATGCTGATATGCGCCTCGCATATTCGATCACCTATCTTCGCCCGGGCCCGCAGAAGTTACTTGAGGCGCATATGACCATATGTGCCTCGCGTATTATCAAATATAGGAGGCGCATATAACCATATGCGCCTCGCATATTCGTGCACCTACCAACATGCGGGCCCACACAGATTATGCGAGGCGCATTCTGCCCATATGACTGGAATGCGCCTCGCATAATATGGGGCTGCTAGATTTAGTCCGTACAGGGATTATAGGAGGCGCATTCTTATCATATGCGCCTCGCCTATTTTTATACTAGAGGCGCATATCGCAAAGTGCACCTCGCCTATTTTTATAGGAGGCGCATATGTCTAAATGTGCCTCGCATAAGCATGTCTCCTATAGCCTTTTCTCTAGTAGTGCGTCGCGATCTCGGAGAGGATATGGATAAAACACAGAAACACTAAGGGCATGTTTGATTCAAAGGATTTATATAGGAAATTTGTAGGATTAAATCCTATAGGAAATTTTCCTATGGTGGTTGTTTGATTTGTAGGATTGATTCATATAGGAAACTTTCCTAGGAAATCCTTTGCACTAGATTGCATAGGAAATCTAACATCCACTCAAAGCTCTTCCTTAGAATCCTTTGATGGAATCAAACAAACTTTGTTGCATGTGGGTTCGTATAGGATTGAAGTGGGCATGACATTGCAATCCTGTGGTTTTCCTATCCCTTTGTTTTTCCTATCCTATGAATCAAACAAGCCCTAAAACATAGCAAGAAACAGTGAAGATTAAAGGAGAAACGCTACCGGAATTAACCCTGGTTGGATCTCCACCCTCTCCAACGTCATCCACATTGTCTCCTTGATGAAGAGGGAGCAGCCCACCTATGAACTATGGGTTTGTGGGTGTAGTTTGATCTCTCTCTCTCTCATGATATCATTGTTTAGAACGATATGGCTGCCTAACATGATTATGGTCTTTTATGTAATTCCTATGTGCTGGATATTTGTTTTATGGTATAATATTTGAGAAATGAATTTTATCATGTGTAATATGTATTGGTAGATGCATATTATGTACCATGTTCTTAAGTAATTGTTTTAATCATACTTCTATGCAAAAACATGTGTGGGAGAATGTGTGTATTAGTTGGAGTAACATGATGGTGGTGATTGGATAGTGACGGAAAATTTGAGATCGACTATGGTTTTTACCTTTATTTTGTTACCTAACTAGGGATAAAGTGAATGCATGTGTTATGTTCGTCTTATGACAGTAAAGATGATCTTATTTTCTCAAGGTAACACATTTGATATTCAAACATCATGTCGAAGTACCTAAGGCTATACTCTATCTATTCTTAATTCTAGATTGATGGAGTTTCCGTTTCTAGAGGAGTATAAATGAGATGTGTTGCATCATATTTATATTTGTATGTGATGCCCATATGAATGCTAATCAAACACATAATAAAGTTCTAAGTACTATTATATCATTTGTTAGCAGTTTTATGTCCACCACACTTTATGAGAGAGTAGTCCACTAAATCCATGAACCCCGGTCCACTTTTTTATAATAATAAACCACTTTTACTTTGTTTTACTGTCTTTTACATTTTATGCAAGAATTAAATTTAAAAATACGGAAATACTTTTACTTTCTGCAATACTAAACAAATTCCCAAAAGAAACTTTACTTTCTTGTTCTAGTTGTAATTTACTTTACTGTTCGTTTACTTCCTTGTTTTATTTATAGTTTACTAACACGAAACCTTGTGCTTGACAACCACACGGTGGAGTTGGGTACATAAGACAGAAAAATTGTTCTGCAGGTTGCTAGAAGAGGACAGAAGATGAAGTTCTAACCATTACCTGAGAGTTCAATATAAATCCTCAAGTCACCCTTGTAGAAAAAAGACGCTTTCTGTAACACTCTGCACTTGGAGTCCCAGCGAGTTGGTAGAAACAAAGTTGTTACCATCAGCAAACCAATTGATGTCGTGTACTATCTTTTTGCATCATGATACATAACAAAACCCGAGGTAAGAGAATTATGTATCCTCGTAAAGAAACTCTTTGATTACTATACCATGTTCATATCGTTACTAGGTTTATTCTCTTTTCTCGTTTACATATTCCAAAATCCAAAGATTCATACTCCCTCCATACCGGTTTATTGGGCTAACACGGAGCCCAAAAAATATCTTTGACTACAAATTTAACCAACAAAATATAATTCATATATCACAAAAAAAATTATCATTGGAAAGAGCTTTTAAATATCAATCCAATGGTATAATTTTTATGAAATATAACTCATGTTTTATTGATAAATTTTATGGTCAAACTTTTTTCTTGAACTCCGTGTTAGCCTAATAAACCGGTATGGAGGTAGTATCACCCTGTGTCTGGCGAGATGATGAATGATACTATAATATCGAGAAGGGCCCAAGAGTATATATCCATCGTCGAAGGTGCATATACCATCGTTGGCCTATCGTGTGCCTATTCATACATTTCCAATATATCCGAAAGACCACCGTTATGATCACCCGGTCTAAGGGTAGGGTTGGGTGACGATCTGGACATATCTTGCAATATGAAAGAAAACCAAGGACAAAGTAATACAACAACAATAACGACATACCAACAACTAAATGACAAAGTTATCTTATAGTAGATTGTAAAACCTTGGGTTTGTTCAGCTTCCTTGTATAGGTAACAATATGCTTCCATTGTCAAATGTTATCCTCTTGATAATAACTATACCATGAACATGAAACTTGATCATCAATTGATAATGAGCTAGTCATGCCTATTAGACTAGGAACACGTGGTGTTTATAACTCTACACGTGCTTTTGAGTTTTTTTGATTCCCATAATCAAGACACATAGCAGTATAGCATACAAAATAAACTATAATAATGAATAAAAGGAATAAAAATAGTAATATGTTATTTGCCTATAGGGCATATTCCCAACATGCTCCTGTCGTTGGGCATCATCTACAGGTGTTGCTGTGCAAGACCCTCCAAGCCGAAGTGGTAGCGGGAGGAGGAAGAAGCAGAGTAAGGTTGTGTGTTGGGGTCGGGCGGCTCTTGAGAAGGTGAAGCAGCAGGAGTACAACATTGACGACCAAAGATTGCCAACCGAATCTGATAGTCTAAGAGGGACTTTGATAATGCCGATGGAGAATCCCATGTTTAACCTCCAAGATCGAAGGGCCTTCAATGGAGTCGCAATGGCATATCTCATCTTCTACATCTAAGTGGTGTCGTTACCGGTGATGTAGAGGATGGCCGACCACGGTTTGAATTCAACATCGATGATGCTAGAGTTGAACTTGATTGTGTTTTCCTTTTTTCTAGGGTGTGATGTTTGTAAATGAGAAGGACCCCTTTGTAGGTCCTTTATATGTTAGGCGTCTCTTTGTAAATTGTAATATCACCATCAAGAATCAATGCACCATCTAGACCTTCGGGGTCTATCCCTTGTTAAAAAATAGTAGGTGATAAATGGCTAACCAAATCACTACCCTGGGAGTCTTCCAAAGTCGCAAGGAACGTTAGGCGTTGCATATGAGAATCTTTAGAGCGAGCAAGTTGGGTGAATAAAACCTTGGTTGAGTTATTTGTGAACGATACATACCTACTCACTATGCTCCGTATATAAGATTTTGTAAGATTATAAGATGTATTGGTTTGGAAAGTCCTTTTCGGCTCAAATTCTAGAGATAAGTATGTTAGATAGTGTTTTAGATATTAAGTTTTGACTCAAATTAAAGATATAGAGATATGAGTTTGTTAATTAGATAGTGATAGTTTAGGCCGATACAACTTTATATGCAAATATCTCATCTCGTTAGCACAAAGTCTAAATGAACTATTTCCATATTCTTCTTTAGACTTTGGCGTTATCGATGAGGTATTTCTATATGCAACAATTCTCGTTTCATTAGAATTTTGTGGTCCTAAAGTCGACAAATAATTTTACGATTCATATAATATGGTTGGGATAAATTATGGTCGCTGAATTAAGTGCACAATATTGTTCACAACCATGTTATATGAACAGTGCAAATGTCTCTCTTTTTCAGACAATGTTGTTTGTATAGATAGTTTGTTAGTGTAAATGATTAGAGATTATTTTGGTTGTTTTTCCTTCCAACGGTCGATGATTACACTATGACACAGAAAATGTGCCCATAAGACCTTGTCGTATGTCCATAAATATCTTGTACATTTGATTTGGTCTTATAGACACTCTTTTTTGTCTTGTGTGTCTTTATATGAGACCTTCAGTTTAGCTGTGACACCTTGTATTTGTAAGATTACTTGTCTACCTTTATGTTTGAGTTTCCTACAATTTTGCACTATTTGGCTCGCTTATTTCATCCCTAAAATTATTTTGCATATGGCCTTGTGAGATGCAGCAAATGCATCTGTGTGTCAACAGTGGCCATGAAAGTTGTCAAGATAAGAAGTTTATTAGTGCTTTCCGAAGACTTTGATACTATGATAGTATGTTTGGCTTAATTATGATTTCTAGCCTTGCATGCATTTTGATCGAAACTAATTAACTATTGTTTTCATAGATCCTTTTCTCAGACCATCCCTTGCCACGCAAGAAAGGAATTTTTTGACCATGTGAACAGACATGTCAATCACCGGGGACAATTTGAGGTTAGCTTGGTGGAAGAGGCAATACCTGACAAGAGCTACAAGATTCTAGTCGTCAACGATATGAACCAGACTTATG
This sequence comes from Avena longiglumis, assembly GCA_030063025.1. Classification (NCBI taxonomy): domain Eukaryota; kingdom Viridiplantae; phylum Streptophyta; class Magnoliopsida; order Poales; family Poaceae; genus Avena; species Avena longiglumis. The sequence continues at coordinate 122,932,103 of CP125976.1, forward strand.
GACAAATTTGGTAGAAAGGTTTGAGATGGATGCCGGGATTAGGCTGAGAATCTACCTCGATAAAACTTGTGGAGTCATATTTTACTCGTACAAGATCTCTGACTCAGACTCTTCTGACTTTGAATATCATTCCCTTAGGTAGAACTAGTATTCTAACTTTGAATACCATGCCCTAGGTATAACATGCTAGACAGTCTTCTAAGTTAGTTGTTTGTATCGTTGTATTCTGAATGCTATCCAGTAAACTTTGTTGTATCATGTTATTGTATTCTGAATGGTGTTTAGTATTATTGTATTCTGTTATTTGATATTGCTGATATAATCAATATTTTCATTATTTTTAAGGACTTTACTATCTCGCGACCGCCCTATGAACTGTAAATCGGGCGGACATTTTGACACCAGCCGAGCGCGGGACAAGACCTTGCCGAATTTCCTTCACGCGAGTACTCCATCGTGAGTTTAGCCAAAAAACTTAATTAGTAAACAACACTATACGCAAAAATCGATTAGCTAGCTAAATTCAAAATGAAAATTCAAAATGTTTTCTAGGTCAAATAGTTTGTTCGAATTAAGATCCTTTTTCACCGTTAGGCTAGTCGTGATGAGATCTTTAAAACTAGATCCTATGTTGGTATGTTCTGACAACTTTTTTTGGGACCAAAAGTTACCCACTCGTAATACGGGAGTTATCCGAGCTTCAGAATATAAGTTATCCACCCAATAACATGTAAGTTATCCACTATTACAAAATTTACCCATAGTCACATGTTATGGATGGGTATCTTTCTTATTTACCCATAAGTTACCCATCAGTAACACGAGAGTTATCTAGGCTTCAGTATGTAAGTTATCCACCAAATAACATATAAGTTATCCACCACTATAAAAATTTACCTAGGAATAGAATATTAAATGTTATTCTAATGGCTCGGCCTCGTTGCTCGTCGCTGCTCTCGTAGCGTACGGACTACTCAATCTCAAAAGGCCACCATGTGAAACATCAAACATAATTTCATTAAAAGAACTAAATTTAAGCTTTTTTGCATACAATATAAATAAATAGGATCCTATGCCCCAACTATCCACCATAGTAAGTTGTAGTGAACAACATGACGCTCAACCATTAGTCTAGTGGCTCGACTTCGTCGTCTGTCAACGCTACCGAGGGGTGACGAAGCCTAAAAGGGTTTTAGGATACTGAAACATAATCGCTCGTCGACGCTAACGCATTGATAGCAATAAAGTCTCGGTACCCTAACAACTAGGCTATCGTGCTCCAATTAAACTTGATCAATATGTATGCGAGAACGTCTATACCTAACTGATACGTCGAAAACGTATCTATAATTTTTGATGTTCTATGCTTGTTTAGTATCTACTTTCCTTTGTTTTGTATACACTTTGAGGTACTTTTATACATTTTCTAGAACTAACCTATTGACAATATGCCATAGTGCCAGTTTCCCGTTTTCTGCTGTTTTTGGTTTTAGAAAGCTAAAAAATGAATATTCTCAGAATTGGACGGGACAAAACCAAAGTTCATTTTTTTCCCTGAACGATACGGAAAATCGAAGATGAGACAGAGGAGGACACCAGGGTGGCCACACCCTAGGTGGGCACGGGTCCCACCCTGGCCAGGCCCACAGGGAGTGTGGGCCCCATGGCCCTCCATCGACCTTGCCTCCTTCGCCTATAAGAAGCCCCCGACTCAGAAACCCTAGAACATCCACCAGAAATTCACGAAAAGTTCCGCAGCGCCGCCGCCACTAAAGGGGAGATTCGGGGGACAGAAAGTCTCTGTTCTGGCACCCTGCCGGGACGGGGAAGTGCCCCCGAAGCCATCTCCATCGATCTCCACCACCATCTCCATCACCATTGTTGATTCCCATGATGAGGAGGGAGTAGTTCTTCCTCGAGGCTAAGTTCTCCACCGGTATCTATGTGTTCATCTCTCTCTCTATGCGTGATCATGTTGTGGTCATGAGCTTTGTAATCAAGTAGATCTACTCTGCTACTCAAGTGCTTTAATATATCTCTAGCTCTCCCCATGTGTGTGTAAGTGACAGCGTGCATGCCGTGGTGGCACTTAGGCTAGAGGTTACATAAATACTCACTGTGTTTTAATAGATCTATGCTTTTCCCCATGTGTGTGAAAGTGACAGCGTGCGCGCCATGTGTGGCACTTAAGCTAGATTATATATATATATATTTTCATGAGTTATATTTGGAGTTGGATGTCTCTATGAAATTGTGGTGTTTGTTGGAACCGTCTAGCGCTCAAGGTGACAGTGTGTGGTTGTCTAGATGGGGAAGGCGGACTTTGAGGTGTGCTTTTGTAGCCCTACCATGGATTAGAGTGTCCAACCGGAGAGTAGTTCAGGGTAATATCATGAAGAGAGGATATTTATATGAGAGTGTTCACTAGTGAAAGTATGATCCCTAGGCCTTGTTTCTAAACATTGAAACACCGTTTTCATCTAGATTTGTTGCATGTTTGCTTGGTTCCATCCTTTTGCCTTTAGTCTTTACCTCACCGTCAAGCTATTTTCTGGCACTCACACACGTTACCCCACGTCAACAACAAGTCAGAAGCTCTTTTCTAGCACCATTACCACTTGTATTTTACTATCTCTTTGCCGAACTAGTGCACCTATACACCTGACAAGTGTATTGGGTGTGTTGGGGACACAAGAGACTTATTGTATCTTGATTGAAGGGTTGCTTGATAGGGAATACCTTTGACCACTTCCTCCCTGAGTTTGATAAACCTTGGGTAATCCACTTAAGGGAAACTTTCTGCTATTCTACAAACCTCTGCACTTGGAGGCCCAATAACTGTCTACAAGAATAGAATTGTGTAGACATCAAGTTGTTTTCTAGCGCCGTTGCCGGGGAGGTAAGGTAAAAGGTACTCACATCCTCCGGCGTGAGTGCTCAAAGTTATTTCCTTTAGATTATGCAATTTTGTCTTTTATTTCTTGTTTTCACTAGTTAGGCTTAATGGAAAACAACAACAAAATTAGAGAGCTCTATAGTATTTATCTTCAGTTAGGACATGAAGTGTTTGAAGAGAAAATTTAAAAACCTATGTAACTTCATTTGCATGCTAATAGCGATGTTAATAGTATGAATTATTTGAACACCATTATTGCTAATGCTATGGAAACGTCTAATCTTGGGGAGGCTAGTTTTGATGAGCATGATATTTTTAGTCCCCCAAGCGTAGAGGAGAAAATTTTCTTTGATGATAGTCAATGTTAAGGAAATCGGTAATCGTTAGCTGCTCGGTTGGCTTGGAAGTAGCGATTAATCGGAATTCGGACGATTAACTGATTTAATCGGTCGGCTATTAATCGGTGCAGCCTACAAAAATTAGCACCTAAAACACGTATGAATACTCAACCTTAAACTCCTGAATGAGATCCTCAAGCTGCTCGAGCTATTGTATCTGAGGTCTAGTCGGCAACTACGAGGAAGTGGTCAACAACGATAAGGAACTAGTTGGTGATGGCTGAAATCAAGCTCCTGGAGGAATGGATCGAACGGGAGCTTCGCAAAACCTACTTCATTGGGCAGACTAGCGGATTGATGGGCGATATGTGTTGATAATTTTGCAACTTTTTTGACCAAGTGTAGTGGTTAATCGGGAACATACCTAGTAATCGGAGTGTCAGACCTATTAATCGGGCTAAACGATTAACACAAAGGATTCGTGGTAATCGACACGGTCAGGTCCCTAGTAGCGATTAATCGGCCTATTAATCGCTGATTCGGCCTATTTTTTGACCAATGATTGATAGTTTACCTCCAATATATGATGATTACAATTATGAATATGATATTTTCAATCCACCTACTATTGAGGTTGAAAGTAATTATGATTACAATATGCCTCCTATATTTGATGATTATGGTGATGAGAATAGTAATGATAGCTATTTTGTTGAATTTGCTCCGACTACAATTAATAAGAACGACTATGCTTATGTGGAGAGTAATAATCATTTTATGCATGTGGATCATGATAAGAATGTTTTATGTGATAGTTATTGTAACACCCTCAGAATCGGACCTATGCAAGTTTTAGCGAAACCCGCCAAACCCGCATAGAAACGATTCAAAGGTGCTACAGGCACTTTTTGCGGTGGAAAGCGAAGTAATAACATTACACAACAGTCCTCGATGGGACCCACAGAACATATATATATACAACACGACTCCATGAGTCAAGATTACAGATATAATACAAAGATCCAAATCACCTTAAAAACGATAGAGCGTCCAGCTACGGACAAGATGCAAATGGGGCTAAGAGCCCTGAAGAATAACCAATGGCGTCCATAACCCCTGCCAGCCAAGACGGAAGGGTAACCTTAACGACGCCGAAACCTGCTTAAACAAAGGGGTGCCGACAAAGGGCAAAGGAAAAAGAGGCGTCGATCGAGGCCGATTGCAGCGAGGCTAGAATTCGGCGGTCCTCGCCTACATAGGTATGGTGGACTGAAGCGGCAGCGGCAGCATGCACTAAACAACCTATGGAGACTCGATATAACTAGCGGCAATCAGAGAGGGGTAAGAAGGACCTAATCGGAACCAACCTGACACTACCACCAAACAAACCCATCCTGGTGTTTCCCCCTCGAGTCCAAATGAGGAAGTCAACCGAGGAACTCACACAGTTGGCAGTTTTATTTATTCAGTTATCGTTGCAGCAATTACTAGTCAGGTTTAGATAATCATCGTGATAAAGTAAGCAGTGGGCACTTTTAGTTAACCATTCCGTGATAGTTGCAACACTTAATAGTCAGATACAATAGCATGAGATAACCCAAAACCCAGCAGTTGTTGGTACTTTTATTTAGCCATTCCGTTGTAGTTGCAATACTTACTAGTCAGGTACAATTGTCGCAAGCGACAAACCAAACAAGCATTTGTGGGCAGTATTATTTAGCCATTCCATTATAGTGAAGATGATTACTAGTCATTATATAGTCAAATTTATAGCACTACTTTAGTTATAGTTGTCTATGATCGAGATACTGTGCTCCAAGTCGTCCATAACCGCGGACACGGCTTTCGGAAAGTTTTACCCGGCCGGGGTGCACCAATAGCAACACACGCTCGATCAACCTCGGAAAAACCAAATCAAAACCCAACGAGGCTTTCACGACAAAGCAATCACAGGATTCAGAAATATTTCAGGGGCCACCCCATTGAGTAGACCATAGCGAAGTTAGGCGACTTCGAGACGGACTCAAGGTTTGCGTCAATGGTCAGCATTTGGGAACCCAAAAGCTGGGCTTGTCGATACAGCGAAAACACTCCGCTTACCTAAGCGATGCAGTGTGCTCCTCGCACAATCGTAAATAAAGCAGTAGCATGGCATAAGTACAGGATCGTAAATAAAACCTCAAACTAGTTTGTGGCCCCAAGAAATAAGAATGAATCATGCTCTGGCTCAGGGGGGTCCCATAATCCTCCCGGATGTGGATAGCGTGATAAAATCAAGGAACAGGTATCAAGTACTCGGGGTCCTACGGGACACAAGTGGGCGGTCGGAAACCAAATATTAACTATCACCCACCGATGCCTCTGCTTACTTACTTCAATTTTGTTGTTAAACAGTAATTAAAGTGAACGATAAGTAAAGCCATGATCATCTCCAACATCAAACATGCGGCAGTACACCAACAACTGTGGCACTTGACGACATGCAACATCACTTAAGCAAGCGACTACGACGCGCAAGTCCAACTATCTACCAAACAACAGGTAATAGGATGTGTCCAAGGCAATATAAGGCTGCGAGGGATATCACGGGCACGAAAACTAGAGCATCGCAACATAGATAGCAATAGATCAACAGGAGGGAATAAATACTATAAAAGTAAGATAGGTAGAAAAGGGGAGATGCTCGCCTGAAAACATTGCCGAAGGTTCATCCGAAGATCGGGGCGACACTCGCATCAACTCAACGGCCTTATCCGCGAAGAAGCAAAACACTAGAAGAAACACCGGATGCACTATTTAATACTACGGCAAAAGATCGGGCATGATGCATGCATGATGAATGGCAAAGGTGCGATGCAATTGGGCAAGATTAAGTGGAACCGGGATCCCGACAGTTATTTATATGGTTCAAGTTGTTTAGCTAACCCGCAATTTACATGTTGTTTAACAAGGAAGAATATATCACCGGTTCGCTACACAAGTTTAAATGAGGCCGATATGAGACTGGATTTGCCCGCATATGGGCCCCATATTTAATTATGAGGTGAATCGGCATAAGGCCCCCAAACCACACAATATGCATGCGAGATGATCAATTAATATGCGACAAGTTGGATTATATTATAAAATAGGGTTCTCGGATAAGAGGTCACACATTAGGGTTCGGCAGATCTTGGGTTCCGGGGGGTTCGGGGTCGGGTCTCGGGGTTCGACAGGGGCTCAGGGTTCGACGGAATCGGCGAGGGTCGTTCTTGGTGACGATCTTGTCCGATGGGGATCTTGGTTCAACATCATCACGGTCTTCGGATCCGAGAGGTAGATCTTGGCGCTCGAGGGGAAGTTCATGTCGTATCCGTGTCGACGACCTTGGCGTTCAGGGGGGGGGGAGTTCTCGGTGTTCCGCGTGGAAGGCCGCGAGGGTTTGGTGACGGAGATCTTGACGCTCGGGTTCGGTCTCGCCGGGGTCGGACTTGGCGTTCAGGATGAAGTACTTGTCGTTCTCGTGGCGATCTTGGCGGTCATCGGGTCCGGACTTCGCCTCCGGGAACGGGTCTTCAGGGTCTCGACGAACTTGGTGTTCCGGCATCTCCGAGTCGTGGATCTTGGCTTCCGGGTTCTCGGTCATCGGATTCGGGGGATCTTGGGGTCCTGGTAGCAGATCTTGTCGATGGTTCTTCTAGCTATCTTCGGGTTTGCCGGTGTTGGGCTCGGGTTCCGCGCCGGTGGTTCAAGGCAGCACCAACATCTAACATCAAGCACACACCACGGTCCTGGAGGTTCTGGCCTTCGACGTGTAGCAGCACTCTTGGCCGCAGAACATGGACGCAGGGGTCATCAGAGATTCCCGGCGAGGTGCTAGCGACAGGGGCGGCCCGGTTGAGGGAGAGGGCATGCCGCCGGGGGTGGTGCTTGGCGGGGCGCGTCGGGAGGAAGCGGGGCCGGGGCCGGACGCAGGGCGAGCGGGGCGGCATGGCGAGGAGCGCGGCCGCGGCGGAAGCGGCGCCATGGGCCGGAGGAAGAGGGCGGCGCTCGGGGCTCGAGGCAGCGAGGTGCTGGCGGGTGGAGGCGGCAGGGCGGCGCTGGAGGAGGAGCTGGCGAGGCTCTGCTGGCGGCCGGGCAGGTCGGCGGAGCAGGCGCTGGAGGAGGCGCGACGCAGAGGCGGCGGGCGAGGCAGCGAGCAGCGGTGGGAGGAAGACGCTGGTGGCGTGGCGGAGGCGCAGCACTGCCGGAGGGAAGGCGGGCCGAAGCGGTGGATACGGGAGAAAGGCGGCGGGGAGAGGGAGAGGAGAGCGGTGGCCACGGGTAGGTGGGAGGCGGGCGAGGAGGAGGCGGTGCCTGCAGGCTGCCGGAGAGGCGGCAGTGGAGAGGAAGGTGGCGGCGCGTCGGTGGCGTGAGGAGGGAAGGGAGAGACGGGTGGGGGAGAGAGCGGCGGGTGGGGGGAGGCGGGTCCCGCGGTGGGTCAGGGGTAGGGAGATGGCAGGCGGTGAGGGTGGGGAAGTGGGGGCTGTGGGGGGTGAGTGGGGTGGGCCTAAGGGGAGAGAGAGAGGAGGTGGCCAGGAGGGTGGGACCAGGCTGTAAGTGAGGGGGGGTAAGAAGGGACTAGGTGAGAAAGAGGGAGAGGGAAAAAGTGGTGGATGGGTGAGGTGGCAGGGTGGGTAGGAGTTTGGGGGAGGGGTGAGGTGGCACACTGCGGTTGGTGGGTAGATTAGGATTGGGTGGGGATAGGTTTTAGAGGTGGCTGATTTAGAAAGTGTGTTTGTTTTGGTTTTGTTTATTTTAAAACAAGGCCACTTTGCAATAATTTATAGGTAAATAAAATATCCGACATGATCGGGGTTTTGCATTTGAAATAAAGAGGGGTATTTGTACAAAGCAAAACTAGGTTTTTCGAATTAGTTTCAGACAAACAATGCATGATGATGACGATGCAATGCACAAAAACAACGCGATTTTCTAGTAGTGGTTTTGGGGGATGCCACAGTTATATTGTTAATTTTTTCATGTTGCTACTGAAAGTTATTATGAGAGAGGGAAACATGGTCTTATGCATCTAAAAAATATTAAGTTTCCCCTCTTTATGTTGAAAATTTTGAAGTTGCACTTGTTTGGTTTCCTATGCTTGTTGCTTTGTGCTTTCTAGACTTGTTTCTTTACAAGATTCCAATGCATAGGAAGTGGGTTAGACTTAAATGTGTTTTGAATTTCCTTCTTAATGCTCTATTATACTTCAATTCATATTTCTTATGTGAGCATCTTTTCAAACTATCAAGCCTAACTTAAAGGAGGTAAAGAAAAGTACTTGTTGGGAGATAACCCAAGATTTTTCTTGAGTATTGGAAGTTATTACTTCAGTAATGACCTCTCCTTATCCATTTTGTTTGCTTTTTAGGAAGAATGACCTCTAATGAGAGGGAAGTAAGATTTAGGGAGTTGATGTCCCGAAACAGATTTTTGTGCTCCACCGTAAAAATTGGTGAGGAATCTCTGTAAGTCGTATTGAGCTGATATTGTACGAATAGCATGTTATATAACTTTCGTTAGTTCAACATTTTTTGATTTGAGCAACATAAGGTCTTCGAAAAAATCGGTTTCTACCTGCTGGTCTGTTTTGACAGATTTCTGCCATTATTTGCATTTGCTTCTTATTGATTCCTTTTTGGGTTGTTTTTGGGAAATTGAGATTTTTTAAGGAGTTTCTACAGTAGCTTGTGTTTTTAGTGAAAGTTTTGCTGTTCCAAATCTAAACCCAAGGGTCTATTATCTTTTGAATACACTAATGTTGCTAATGAAGATTGTGTGAAGTTTTGTATGATGGAAAATTTTCAGGTGTAGAGAGAGAATGATGTAATGAGATGAAGAATGGACCAAAGATCAAGCTTGGGTATGCCACCCCCGGTGTCACCCCAAGAAATATCCAAGAGGTACAAGCGTCAAATCTTGGGGATGCCCAAGGCATCCCCTTCTTCATCAATAAAAAGCTCAGGTCTTTCTAGACACTTCGTTTTTATTGTTTCATGCACTGTTGTGTTGTTCTTGGAGCATCTTAGTTTTTGTTTGCTATGCTTAGTTCGTTTAGTTTGATTGAATAAAGTAGTTTGGACCCCCGTTCTCGCTGTGTTGTTTCAAATAAGTTGAATGGTGTTGGAAAAGAGTAGAAAGTTCTTGCTTGAATAGTACAAGCGGAACTTGCTTTGAGTGTGACTTAGACTTTAGCATGTCATTCTAGGTGTTGTTTTGACCTTATGCTTGGTGATTATTGCTGTAGCATGACTTGTTCCAAACAATTGGGATTGCTTAGTGTGCCTTGAAGGAATCATGCGTTGTTTTAGCATACAAAAGCATAGTATTGTGGTATTCTCCTTTGATATTTTGTTTGGGTTGACTTGGCACATGCTCACACCATGTTATGACTATGAACAAGTCGCCATAGCCTCTATGATCATTTAGTCCTTGACTTGTAGTACCACTCTATACTTTTATTAGAAATGTTTTGTCGCTCTGCATGATTATGGCCATTATTGCTCTCTTAGTTGGTCGCTCCCAGTATTTTGCTAGCCTCCACTTGTATGAGTAAGCTCTACTCATGCTTCCAACTCCCAAGAAACCAAGTTATTCCAAAGTGTCAACTATAAATTCCTATGCACGGTGTGACATGGTTATACCCCACGGGTACACGACATTGACATACCTAGTCCAGCCCAAGGAAGGCCCACGACAAGATACACGGCCTGTGGAGATTTTGGGTGGCCCAAGCCCATGACGTATTCGGATCCTTGGAGAACAAGATTAGAGTATATAGATTTTCAAAGGGGACAAAGCCTAATCTGTAACCGACTCAACCTATGATCGATACCTGCCTATCTATATAAAGGCCAGGAGGGCACGACGAGGAGGGCCTCAACTCACCTCATACACACCTCACGCCAGATTGCATCTGTGCACCCCTATAATTCTTGGTTCCGCCATAATCAAGAGTAGACAAGCAGGAGTAGGGTTTTCCCTCCCGGGGACTAAACCTGGGTAAACTTCGTGTCCCCTTGTTGCTTGTCTGTTAACCGTTCTGCGATCTCTAGCATCCCCATCTTCTCTAAAACCCAAGTCCATAACAATGGGCATTGACGAGATCGAACCTCGTCAATTGGCGCCGTCTTTGGGAAGCGGGGACGCTGATTGTGCGATCGTGACGGTCCCACCCAGAGCGATCTACAACTCATCCGCGACGGAGAGTCACCTCCTCTTCGGCACCTTCGACTTCACCGCCCACTTGCCAGCCACCCTGAGGGATTTCGAGTCCGTCGGTGATGGGCTCGAGATGCTTTTCAGGAGCTTCTGCTTCTAGGTGGGGAAGACTGGCACTCTCTGCCTCACAAAGCGGGTGCCACCACCTTCCATCAGGCCCGCTTCATGGATCCCACCCATCGGCGCGCTGGGCATGTCGACGCTGACAGATGAGTCATATGACGGTAGTAGCTTCAACTCAGATTTATGCGGCCCTCCCTCAGATGAAGGAACCTACGGTTCTAGATCCAAAAGCTACGGCAGCAGCGATCTAGTATGCGGACGTTACCTATGAGCCGTGGTCATCTAGAACGAATTGGAACTACCACTAGGTTCGAGTACACCAAATCCTCCTCCCAACCCACCCCTCAACCCGCAAGATGGGAACGGAGGAAACGGGGGAGATCCGCCTCTCAGGCCCAATGAAGGAGAGACGCCAACGCCTATCAGAAGATCAACCTCAACAAGGACGGATGGCGCCAGGCACGCGAAGTCGTGGCCGGCAACATCATCCTACATGTGAATGCTTCACGGGATCTGCTGATGGCATACCACCTCCTCCTCATAGGAGAGCATAACCGGCCGGTGAAGCTGATGGAGGAGCTCGACAAACGCAAGCAGGCGGCTTCGGAGTCTAGCGCGCGGCAAGCTGCGCTTTCCGCCGCTGGCAGCTCCATCTCACATGGCAACAATGCCAACAAACATCGCTCGCGCACGGAGCACATGGACCCCGCCGCACGCCGATGTCACAAGGGCCCTCAACACGTCCTTCATGTCTATGGACGTGAATGGCAACGTCATGCCGAAGACGCTGCATGCTGCGATCATGGCAGCCACCACATACCTCGCATCTCATCCACCTCCGATGGGTGACCCGAAGAGCGCCATGCATAAGTCTGCGCTAGTCGGTCTCGGACTCGTCGGAGCTGTGCTCCACGACAAAGCTCCTGTGGAGCCGAATAAAAAAGCTGTGGTCAAGTTCACCAGTAGCCCTACAGCCTCATCCGACGAGGACGAGCACGATCTGCCTCGATGTCGCAAGAGCCCAAGGCGTCGCAGTAGCGACTATGACGCTCGAAACGATCTCGCCCAGCGCAAGGTCGACAAGGCACGCGCCAAACGCGTGTGTTCAACTGAATCCGATGAGGATGACGACGGAGAGCTGTGCGGAGCCAGATGCTTCAGCAGATCCGTTCTACGAACGAGGATGCCGAAAAATTTCAAGCTCCCTTTGGACACCCCGAAGTTCGACGGTACGTAGAACCCGAAGGCCTGGCTCAGCGACCACCTCTCATCTGTAAAACTCCACGGTGGTAACAGGAACACCGCCCTACAATGCCTTCAGCTGCAGCTGACAGGCGCATCTCGGATCTGGCTCAGCAGCCTATCTTCTGGCTCCATCCTAAGCTGGGAGAAGCTGGCATACAGCTTCATCCGAAACTTCAAGGGCACAAGCAAGAGGCCATCCTCGATCAAGGAACTGCGGGCCTGCACCCAACGTACTGGCGAATCCATTCGCTTGTACATCCTACACTGGTCCCACATCAAGAACTCCGCCGTGCACATCTCCGAGGAAAGGACAATCGATGCCTTCAAGGACAGTGTCAAGCGCCCGGACTTCAAGGAAGAACTTGGGCGCGTCAAACCCAAGATGCTCGACCACCTCATGAACATCGCCAACCGGTGGGCAGATGGTGAGTACTCCCTCCACCGAACGCATTTGGATGACGAGGACGACTACGGTCGTAGGCGGGAACGCCGCAGCAAGCAAAGATCGCACATCTACGACAATCGCGACAGAGTCGACATGGTTGCGGCTGGCTAGACCAACGCAACAACGACAACTGCAGCAGCGGATACCCTGGATGCAACTTCCGCGATGGAGGGCGACCCACGCAAACATGGCAGTGTTGCAGCCGTGACGACGAGCCCTCGGCATACGACAAATTGTCTGGTCCTTGTACCATACACTTCTACATCGACAAGCAAGACGACAAAAATAAGGCCAACCGCATGCTAAAGGATTGCCGCGAGTTCCAGAAACTCAGCAAGGGTTTCACCCAAATGCGACGCCAGATAGTGAACCCTGGATTTCGCTAGATAATGAACCCTGGACTTTGCCAGATAGTGAACCCTGGATTTCGCCGGATAGTGAACCCTGGATTTCGCTAGATAGTGGTCCGTGTGCAGTCTGGAACAATTCGACATGACGTTCCACGGCATAGTCCTAGGGAAGGGCATATATCCCCTGGGAAAGATATGGCTCGATGTCATCTTCGGCCAACCTGAGAACTTCTGGAGGGAGCGGCTGGAGTTCGAAGTGGTGGACTGGCCATCATAGTACCACACCATCCTCGGGGGCGTGGCATTCGCAAGATTCCTGACAGTATCGCACTACGCGTACTTGCTACTCAAGATGCTAGGGCCCAGGGGCGTCATCACTGTCCAAGGAAGTTTAACCCGATCCGACCACTACGATAGAGACTTCAACAGAATCTCCCAGTCGTTTGGTATGCAGGAAGAGCTCACGAGGCTCCGAGAAGTGAGAGACAACGGGGCACCCCCAGTCTCTAGGCAAAATGCACCCGATATGTCATTCGTCTCCACGGTGAACATGGAAAAGGTGCAGGTCCACCCAACGGATGCCTCCAAGACGGTGCTAGTCGCCAACGACCTCATCCCCGCATAGGAAAGCGTGCTCGTCGAATTCCTTCGTGAGCGCTGGGAAATCTTCGTCTGGTATCTTGCGGACATGCTAGGAGTTCCCAGGGAATTCGCCGAGCACGCACTCAATGTGTTCCCTGACACAAAACCAGTCAAGCAGTCGATCCAACGACTGTCCGAACCAAGAGATGAAGCCATTGGAATCGAAGTCAACAGACTGCTCGATGCCAACTTCATCCGAGAAATCAAGGAGAGTGAGTGGCTGGCCAACACCGTGTTGGTCCCCAAAAAGGACATGGACATCCCGCGGATGTGCTTGGACTTCACATCGCTCAACAAGTACTGTCCCAAGGACCACTTACCCTACCACGAATCAAGCAGATCATCTATTCGACTGCAGAATGCGAGAAACTCTCCTTTCTCAACGCCTACTCAGGCTACAACCAGATTCGGCTGAAGGTCGAAGACCAGGAGAAAACAGTGTTCATCACGCCGTTCAGAGTATTCTGCTACAACACCATGCCCTTCAGGGTAAAGAACGTAGGTGCCACGTACCAGAGGTGCATGCAGGCGTGCTTGAAAAACCAGATCGGTTGCAACATCCAAGTCTATGTTGACGACATAGTAATCAAGACCAGGGAAGCCAAGACACTGATTGACGATCTCTGCAAGACGTTCGATAACCTTGACCACTATAAGATCAAGCTGAACATAGAAAAGTGCACTTCCGGCTTCCCATCTGGCCAATTACTCGGCTACTTCATCTCCCAACGGGGGATTGAGGCGAATCCAAAGAAAATCTGGGCCATACTGTCCATGGAGAAGCCGAAGAACCTCAAGGGTGTCCAGCAACTAGCTAGGCGCATCACGGCACTAAGCAGGTTCATCAGTCGCATGGGTGAGAAGGCCCTGCCTTTCTACCAGTTGCTGCACAAAACTAACAAGTTCGAGCCCGAAGCAGACGACGCATTCGAGGACCTCAAGTGGTTGCTATCCACCTCGCCTGTCCTGGTCACGCCAAAGGAGCGCGAGCCTCTGCTGCTATACATCGCAGTCACGCATCAGGTGGTAAGCACCGTACTCATGGTCGAACGACCCGAAGATGGCAAGACCCATGGGGTCCAACGCCCAATCTACTACCTTAGTGAGGTACTGACTCCAACAAATCAGAGGTACCCTCACTACCAGAAGCTTGCCTATGGCGTATTCATGACAGTTTGTCGGCTGAGCCATTACTTCCAGGAGCATCAGATCATGGTCATCAACAAGGCGCCACTATCCAACATCTTGAACAACCCCGAAGCCACGGGACGCATAGCCCTGTGGGGCATCAAGCTATCCCCTCTAGACATAGTCTATGAGCGGCGAAAGGCCATCAAATCTCAGGTGCTCCCTGACTTCCTCGTCCACTGGATGGAGCTCCAGCTGCCGGACACTCTGGATATGACGCAATCATGGACGTTGCACTTCGACGGCTCCAAGCGTGAGGCTGGAGCAGGAGCTGGCATCATACTGACTTCCCCTCAGGAAATTTCGGATGAAATACGTCCTTCAGATGAAATTTCGGGATTCCAACAACGAAGCTGAATACGAGCCCCTCATCCATGGCCAAGATCTGCGGTGCAACGCGCCTAGACATCTACGGTGACTCAAATCTTGTCGTCCAACAGACATGATCGCGTATCGCACGCTCTACAACTCACTCGAAGGAGATTTTCGACGGCTGCGAGCATCGGCACATCAGAAGGGAAAGCAATGAACAAGCCGATAGGCTCGCCAACATTGGCTCCACCTGCACACGGGTGCCACCAGGTGTGTTCCTCGAACGAATCTATGTACCCTCCATCAAAAGGAAATTCCCCAAAGGATCACCCGAAGAAGCAGAGCACTTGGGGGATGCGCCACCCGAAGGACATGAAGGACCCGAAAAGCTCGACACCGAGGCTGAGCTGGTTAGCCTGGTGCAGGTCATGGCGGTTGAAGAGACGTGGACACAGCCGTACTTTTGGTACCTGCTAAACAAAGAACTGCCCGATGACCCGACAGATGCCCGACACATATCTCGCCGGTCTAAAGCCTTAACCATCCACAATGGCGAGTTGTATAAGCGCAGTATTTCAGGTGTGCTCCAAAGGTGCGTCACCATCGGTGACGGCAAAACAATCCTCCAAGACATCCATGAGGGCATCTGCGTACATCATGCAGGCAGACGCGTCCTAGTCGCCAAAGCTCTACGAGCTGGATTCTACTGGCCAACAGCCATGAACGACACCAAGGACATCTTCCAAAGGTGCAACGCCTGTCAGAGGTACGCGAACAAACCGCACGCACCAGGATCCGAGCTCAGGGCCATACCACTGGCCTGGCCCTTCGCCCAATGGGGACTCGACATGATTGGCAAACTGCCCAAATCCTTGAAAGGAGGCCACGTCTACCTCCTGGTCGCAGTCAACAAGTTCACCAAGTGGATCGAAGCCATGCCCGTCACCGGCAGAAGAGCTGCCCTCCGTACTCTGGAGCTTGCGCACAACACCAAATAGCTCAACTGGGTTCACACCTTTCTTCATGGTGCATGGAGCTGAAGCCGTATTACCTGCAGAGGTACGCCACAAGGCCCCACGGGTTGTCGCCTACAGCGAAGCCGAATCAACGGCCACACTCGAAGACGCCGTCGACACACTCAATGAGGCACGCGACATCGCCATGGCTCGCTCAGCGGTTTACCAGCACAGCCTCCGTAACTACCACAACCGTCGGCTATGCCCAAGGTCCTTCGTCGAAGGAGACCTCGTCCTACGACTCAAGCAAGAGCGGACGAAGAAGATCGAGTAACCCTGGGAAGGACCCTACATCGTCACCGAAGTCATCCCAGGTGGCTCCTATCGCCTCATGGACGTCGCATCAGGAGTAGAATACTCCAACCCCTGGAACGTCGCACAACTGCGACGCTTCTACCCCTAGCTTCCTCTTTACTTTCAATAAGGCTACTCAGCCGAACAATGTATCTCCTTGTTATGCTATGAATAAAAGCTAAGTCCCTCGGCCAAAATTTATTTTCCCTCGCATTACTTTTTGCTATAACACACTCGGGGTCTACGCCTCACCTCACGACCTCGTCGACTGAGAACAATGCATACAACCTGAGTAGCTGACCACGTCAGGCTAACGAAAAGGACATGCACATCACAAAGCACAACGCGCTAATACAAATAAACTATACAAAGGGCGCAACGAGCCCACCCGAATACATACAAATTTTACATCAATCTGTTTTCTTTATAGGACCTACCTATTCTGGAGTATCACACTTGCTCGTTGCTCGAACAGAAACAACGACCTCTTCGGCATACTGCCTCACAGCCGCATAATGCAGACGCATATCCCAAAGACTACCATCTGGTCGAAGGGGCGACCCAGTCGCCACCGCCGCGAGATCGACATCACGACGATGCAGCCGAACAAGTGAAAGAGCAGCCTTCACCCTAGCAACCAGCTGATGTCGCACCAACTCCCTAATGCGGCCAATGTCTCGAAACTTCGACAAAAGATCCCAAAGGGTGGAAGGTGCCTCATCCAGGGGGAACATGACGAACAAGATGGACGCCAAGGAAGTCCTCGCCTGCTTCAGCACCCGAGAAACCTGGTGAACGTGACCTTGCATCGTCGTAAGGACGATGGCCCGATCACGGTCCATCCAGAAGAAGCCGCCAGCCTCTAAGTCCTGTTGGGTCAAGCAATTCATCCAAACCGCAACGCGCTCCTTCTCTTCCCTCGGAACGATATTGATTCCTGCACTAAGCACATAATAAGATGACACACAAACAAGTTGCATCCGAAAAGAACAGCAGTTCGCGAAGACTCACATTGCAGTTGCTCGCTCATCTGCCGCAACTCCCCCATCAAAAAATCCTCCCTGGCGGTGGCTCGCTTAGCCTTCGACTTCCACACATCTGCGTGTCCTCGAATGCCAAGTATATCTTTCTCTAGGCTGTGAACACAGTCGCGAAAAAAAGCAAGCTACGACGCATCATCCAAGGATGGTCGCGGCTCAGGAGTGTTGGGAGTGACAACAGGAACCTCACCCGAAGGACTCTAGAGACAAACAATTCAAGACATGAATATCACAAGTACCTCTGGTAACAGCTCGAAACATAATTTATATACATCAAGGCCACCTCTTGGCATAAGTTGAGTTTGTTCATCAGCAAAAGATTACATTAAAAAAGCAAAAGGATAAACTATCCTAGCTACAACACTTGAGCCTAGGCACCCGCATCCGGAGTGGCCTCAGAGTCCGACTGCCTGCTCTTAGCCTCCTCCTGCTGCCTCGCCGTATAGTCCGCCAGCAGATCAATAAGTTTCGGCCCATAACGCTTACATCGAGAGGCAAAGAGGGCGAATGCTACCTCTAAACCATCTGCAGCCGTCGGCATCTAGGAGGTTATGTGCGGCAGGTCCAGCTCTACTCTAGACGCCATCGCCATCGCCAACCCCACGGAGGCGCCGATGCCCTTCTACTTGCACTTATACGCCGCCGGAGCGTCCTCCGATAGGGCATCCACAAGAGCTTCAACATCCTCAAGGGAAGCACCCTTGGGGACGACCTCCTTGTAGAAGCGCAGGAGAACTTCCTTGGCCTTCGCCAAGGCGCCAGCAGCAGTACCGCAATGATCTTCGACCGCTGCAGTGGCATCGGCCAGAGCATCTCCATGCTCCAGCACACCACAATCAAACGTGATGCCTGAAGATTCTGAACTAGAGGAAAACGCACTCAAATAAGAGCAAGAAAAGATTCAGTCGAAAAGGTGCAAACAATCAACAGTGAAGAAGTTAAGGGAAACTTACCGGTGAAGGCTTTGGCTGCAGCCATAAGCCCATCGGCCATCTCCTTCTCACGAGCATCCGCCGCAGCAGCGAGCTGCTCCTCGCGATCAGTAGCCTCCTTCCGAAGGCGCTCTCTGGCTTTGGCAGCATCAGCAATCTCCTCCTGTAGGCGCTCATTTGCCTGTGCAGCATCTGCAGCTTTCTTCTCCGCTCAACCAAGGCTCTTCTCGAGAGCGTCCATCCGTCGGAGAGCCGCATTGTTTTCATCTGCAACATCCAGAACCACCTGATCAGTACAAGAAAAATCCACGGAATAAGACAAACTATAAAGAGGTGAGATAAATGCGCACCTTGAAGTTGCTGCATGCTAGCCTCCAGCGCCAGGTGCTGCTGAATCAGGAGGTTGGCACCGCGCATAGAGGGCTACAAAAGAAATCATCAGAGAGGTCTTGGGGGCTATGCCCCGCAAGAGAAAAAGAACCAACAGGTCACCCAAAAAAGGCTCAGGGGCTCCCCAAAGAGATAAAGAAGAAAAACTTACGTGTTCAGGCGGGGACTCCAAAGTTCCACGTGCGGTCTTCTGAGTTACGACCGCCCGAGCTTCTCGCTTGGAGAGGTTCGGGGCATCATCCTCAGAGTCGGCCACCACCTAAGGGGGAGGAGCTGTCGGCTTCGACTCCCCTACAGCCTCCTGAGTGCCCTCACTATGAGGCTCCTCTGAGGAGTGGCTGCAAGGAAAAATCTTGATCATAAGACAACCAACATTACTTAGACAGGTATCAATTAACAATTCAGGTGAAGACACTTACGAATCAATATTAGACAAGTTGAAGACAGGCGTTGCCTTCTCCTTCTTCTTCTTCTACTTGGTCGGCGACTGTGGTATCATCGCTCGAATGGGCATAGCAGGGATAGGCGCAGAAGAAGCACCATCATCCTCGCCATGGCGCTCGGGGAAGGATGGACCCCTTGGCGTTGGCTGGGTAGCTGCATCCGAAGACTCGCTTTGAGACCGCTTTCGGGTCTGCCCTTCACTCGCCTCAGGAGCATCCAGAGTAGGCGACTATGCTGGAGGAAGCTCAGACTCGGAGTCCACCTCCTCATTGTCTGGCGCCTCCCTAAAATTCTCAGGCAGAGGCGGCATAGACCCCGTAACCTGGAGGCACTACAAGCAAAAGACAAATAGAAACAAGATCAGTCACAACAGCAAAACAACAAACACTCGCAAACAGCGGTACACGCACGAACAAGCATAACCTGAGAAACTCCTTTTTTGGCACTAAGAGGGGGTCAACGATTCCCCCGGAAGGCCCTCACCGGCCTTGAACTTCAGCAGGGGATGAAGGACCCTATCAAGGTCACCCGAAGACAGCTCTTTGGATGAAACCCTCGTTGGATCACTGGGGCCGGCGTAGAGGTACATCGGGTGCGCCCTAGCCTAGAGCGGCTGCACCCGACACTTGAGGAAGGTGCGGATGATATCCACACTGTCGTGGTATTGCACGGCAGATGCTACTGGGGGTAGCTTACGTAGAGGGAGCAAGGCGACGTAGGAGAATCCAGGAGCGAGATTGGCACATGATGTACCCAGGTTCACGTCCCCTCGGCGGAGGATCGCTACGTCCTGCTATCAATCCAGTATATGATCATAGATTGGTTTACAATGGAGTCGCCGGGGCGTAGAGACTAGATCTAATATGACGTGTGGAAGAAGATGCCCTGGGGTGCCCCGTGGCTTTATATATGCAGCCACCTAGGGTTTACAAGTGCACTAATGGGCTTTGTATTGGTCGCCGTCTTGGGCCTCGATCGGCGCCGATCGTTCGGTCCAGCACGCCCGATCGCCAGTATCCGGCGAGTCGACCGCCTCGTTTGGCGATCCACGGCAAATCCGCGTGGGTATACCCGATTGGTATTCCCCATCGATAGTCCCCGAGCGCGTTGTTGATTCGACGCGGGCTTGAGGCGCGCGGAGAGTATTGACGATGGGTCGTGGCGAATCGGACGAGCTCTGAATAGAAAAAGAACCGTGAAGCGGGAGGCGGTCGGCGTGAGCCATCGGTGATGGCTGGCGAAATACGCAGGCGTCGGTGAAGCTGCCCGTTCGGCGAGTCCTCGAACGTGGAGCTCGCCGAGTCCCGAGGCGGCGAGTGGCAAGGTCGGCGACCGCGAGTCCTCGAGCGTGTGGCGTCTGTGGCGAGTCCACGGCGGCAGTCGGCGAAGCGTTGAGCACGCGAGGGCGAAGTGTCCGGCGGCGAGTCGCGGCGATGTTGAGTACGCGGCGAGTGTCAGCGGCGAAGTCGACGAGGGCGTTGAGCACGCGAGGGCGAAGTGTCGATGGCGAAGTCGACGAGGGCGAAGCGCGGTCGCGAACCACACATACACACCGCATGCCTAGGAGTAGTCCCGAGGCTCGAGTTGGCTTGTAGAGGCGACTTGAGGCTCTTTAGAGATGCATATTTGAAAATATTAGTGGTTGCTGCTGAGCGCGGCGTGCGGTGGCGGGCGGCGAGCACCAAGTCCCGGCGTGGCGGCGGCGAGGCCGAGCGACGGTGAGCGCCGAGTCCCGAAGGCGGCGGCGGTCGAGCGACCGGCGAGCAAGCCGACGGGCCCCGAGGGGAGAGTCCCCGAGTGTGGAGAGTGGCAAGGTCGAGCGACCGGCAAGTCCGCGAGCGTGTGGCGTACGCGAAGGCGAGTCCACGATGACGAGTCCGCGGTGATTGCGAGTCCGGGAGGGGAGAGTCCCCGAGTGTGGCGAGTCCGCGATGATTGCGAGTCCGCGAGGGGAGAGTCCCATGTGGCGAAGTCGCGATGATTGCGAGTCGCGAGGGGAGAATCCCGAGTGTGGCGAGTCGCGATGATTGCGAGTCCGCGAGAGAGTCCCGATGTGGCGAGTCGCGATGATTGCGAGTCCGCGAGAGAATCCCGAGTGTGGCGAGTCGCGATGATGCGAGTCCGCGAGGGAGAGTCCCAGTGTGGCGAGTCCGCGATGATTGCGAGTCGCGAGGAGAGTCCCGAGTGTGGCGAGTCGCGATGATTGAGTCCGCGATGATTGCGCTGTTTTTAGCGAGTCTCGTCTTGGCCGGGGCCATCGCATGGCGACTCAAAGATGGCTCTCGACTTGGCGTTCTTCTGGGCGATCCGAGGCTCGGTTTGCGAGTCCTCGTCCGCGATTTAAGCCGTCGAGTCGCCTGTCTAAGGTTGAGGAGGACATGGTGCCGCTTGTGTAGCACTACCATTTGTCTTGGCCCGAAGGCCATTCGAGCAAGGCGACTCAATGATGGCTCTCGGTTAGCGTTTTGTGGGCGATCCGAGGCTCGGTTTGCAGTCCTCGTCCGCACTACTTCATTGGCTGCTGTAGTCGCTCTTTCAAAGGTTGACAAAGGCGAATAGATTTTTCCGGGGAAGAGACGCAGTGGTGAGTCCATGCAGCGTGGCATGCGACCCTCTCTGGCGACTCGGACGATAAAGGTCCCTTAGTAGGCACGTGCGCATTCGACGTAGCGGATGGGTCGTCTGATGACGTATGGTCGCTATGGCGAAGTCGGCGGACACCGTCAGCCACGGCGACGGAGGTCGCGCTATGGCGAAGTCGACGGCGGACACGGGTCTACGCGGCGGACGGAGGTCGCTATGGCGAAGTCGACGCCGGACACCGGCCAGCGGCGACGGAGGTCGCTATGGCGATGTCGGCCTTGGCGGACACGGGTCGGCCAGCGGACGGAGGTCGCGCTATGGCGAAGTCGGCTGCGGACCACGGGTCGACGCGGCGGACACGGGTCGCGCTATGGCGATGTCGACGCTTGGCGGACACGGGGTCGGCGGACGGAGGTCGCGCTATGGCGATGTCGGCGGCAGGTGAGTCCGCAACGGGCGAGTCCCCAAGCCTAGCGAGTCCGCGTTTAAGCGTGTCCGCGTTTAGACGAGTTCCGGAGCATGGCAAGTACGCGAGGGCGAGCTTATGACGACGAGTACGCGAGGGCGACCTCGCGATGGCGAGTCCTCGAACGTTGAGAGCTCCACGACGAGTTCGCGGCGGCGAGTCCACGGAGACGGGAGGAGTGAACGGATAGACTGAATCGCGCGGTGGCACCAGCTGAATTTTTATCGAAGTTGACGAGGCGGAGTCAACGCGGCGGCTCGAAGTCAACGCAGCGGATGGCATCGACCGGATTTTTCTCGGAGTTGAGGCGACGAAAGAGGTCGATGTCGCTCCGTTGTCCACGAGGCCATGATCCAAAGAGGCGTCATCGGCGTGCTCCGTCTCGTGTGCGATGCCAGCTTCACACGTGCGAGCGTAGTACGCAGACCATGGTGGACTGGTTTGTCCTAGCTCTTTAGCTGATCCAATCTACCAACGATCTCACGTGGTATTAGAATCGGCAGACTCAACACGTATATAAGATTAGATCTAAATAAAATAATAATCAATTGACGGAGCGATTATTGAGAAAGTTATTAATTGAATGAAAACTTATCAGGAATTGGAGCTCGTGTGGCAGCACTCCCCAAATCGGCGTTTGCGACAGTTTAACTGCTGGTACCATCGGGACATGATCCAACCAAGCGGTCACAGCCAGGAATAGCAACAAACACCAGCTCATGTGACCATGCTAATGGATCGCACCGTAGGAATATATTCCTGTTCGGTCCTGAACGCGATCCTCCAAAGATACGTACATGAGTGAGGTCAGATCAAATAAACTAAGCAATGGAAAAGTAATCGATGCATGATGAAATTGAATAATGAAACTGAATAAAAAAATGATCTGATGAGTGATCAAGCGCGCCGAGTGCATGTGCCTATTCCGTGTTGGCTGGCAGACGAATCGGAAAATCTGCGATCTGCCGTCGACAATGGTGAGGGATCCCGCCCGGATTATCACCCTCCAAGCATCGCTAGCCCCACGGTGGGCGCCAACTGTCGTGGTATTGCATGGCAGATGCTACTGGGGGTAGCTTACGTAGAGGGAGCAAGGCGACGTAGGAGAATCCAGGAGCGAGATTGGCACATGATGTACCCAGGTTCACGTCCCCTCGGCGGAGGATCGCTACGTCCTGCTATCAATCCAGTATATGATCATAGATTGGTTTACAATGGAGTCGCCGGAGGCGGTGGGGGAGACTAGATCTAATATGACGTGTGGAAGAAGATGCCCCGTGGGGGTGCCCCTGGTGGCTTTATATATGCAGCCACCTAGGGTTTACAAGTGCACTAATGGGCTTTGTATTGGGGTCGCCGTCTTGGGCCTCCAGTCGGCGCCAGTCGTTCGGGTCCAGCACACGCCAGTCGCCGTATCCGGCGAGTCGACCCGCTCTACGTTTGGCGATCCAGCTGGCAAATCCGCTTCGTGGGTATACCCCGATTGGTATTCCCCCATCACACACCATTGACCTCTTTACCTGGAACCAGCTGAAGGGCCTCCACTCACTGGTAGAGTCGCTCCACCTTCGCAACCTCACCCTCCAAGATGTGGTTCTTCCACGATCTCTTTGGGACGATCTTCTGCTCGAAGTCGAAGGGGGAAAGCCCATACTGCTGACCGTCCAGCTTCGCATCATGGATGTAGAACCACTTCCGTGCCACTTCTGAACGGACTCACAGATAGAAAAGGATAAGAATTGTACAAAAGGACGGAGGGAGATGATGCAGCCGCTAAGCGGATAGACTCCGCCGGTACCAGACTGCCTCTTCACGGAATAGAGCTTTCGGAAGAGGCCAAAGTGTGGCTCAATGCCGAGCCAGCACTCGCAAAGGGTTATGAAGCAAGCGACATGAAGAAGAGAATTGGGAGACAGATGGTGTATCTGAATCCCATAGAAGAAAAGGATTCCACAAAGGAAATCATGGACAGGAAGCGAAATACCACGAAGAACGAAGGCAAAGAACATCACCTGAAACCCTACGGATGAGCGGGGGATTGCCTCATCGCCAGGAAGCTTTACGTCCTCCTTGTTCTGTGGGATCAAACCCGCGTCGCGCAGCTTGCGCAGATCGTTATCGCGCGCCTCCGTGCGCATCCACCTATCGTCAGTGATGCGAGCGGCAGTGACAACCTTCTTGCTGCCGGCGGCGGCGCTTGATCCTGCTTCGGTAGTGGTCTTCTTTGACTTGCCCATTGTGCGACGTCGAGGGCGGCGGTGCGCGCGAAGAAAAGAAGAGGGAAACAAGCAGAGAACTTCCAGTGTGCAGGGCGAGAGAGGCAGTGCTCGTGGAAATGGAGGCAATGGCGAGAAAGCAAATGGAAAAGGGTAAAACAAAATCACTGTTTACCCACGGTATTAAAGGACGGAGACGATAAACATGAGTCGTTGATACATAAGCCCTAGCGCGCAAGCAAGATCCAACCCTACACGTGTTAGCACAGCAACGAACCATCACCAGCACACCGTCCACTATGCACGGAAACCAAGGAGACGCCGTAATTCTCGCCACGTTCACGCGTGACTAGTGAACTTCAAGTCATACGATGGGACCCACGATCGTCCCGTCGCGTCATCTCTGCCGCCGCAGACGGTTGATATCACCAATCGTCACCACTGATGTCATCAAGACTAAGATAGCAACGGCTAGAAATTTTTGGCTGACAAATCAAGTACTCACTCGAATCTACGATTCAAGCAACTACTCGGGGGCTACTCCTATCAGGAGCACTGGCCGCGCACCTGAGACATGATTAAGGTACTGCACCTCTCAACTATCTTCGAGTCCCACGTCGAGTCTACGACTCCACTGAGGACTCGGGGGCTACTCCCATAGGAAGGATTGGTCAAGCATCCGAAAAAATGTGTCCTTCGGACCTTAATCTAAAAATAACTGAACTAAAGTCTATGCTCGAGTATACGACTCGAACAGACACTCGGGGGCTACTCCCATAGGGAGCGCTGGCCGCGCACCCTATGAATTACTCGACTGCGATCCTTTGGATCAAAATACAAAATATTTCTGGCAACTTTGCCCAAACTAATGCTAAGTGAGAAGCATTCTCCTTGGCCACCCGAAACACCTCCGCAGTGATAACATTTCGGATGTTGTGTCTACGATGCAAAGATAAGCCCTACAGATCTTATCTGATGGCCTGGTAACGCACCTGACTACCTCTGCTAGTAAAATACCGTGTCAATAGGCACAACGAAAAATGCCAACGAACGCGTTGGGTACATCACTTGAAAGCCACTGGGATTCAACTCCTATAAGACCTCAACGGCCTGAGTCGAATTACGCCAGCATCTGTTCCGATTCGAGTCCGGGGACTCGAGTCTAAAGTAGAGCATGTTGTTTTGTCATATGACAGTTAACTGGCCCTAATTTTTCGGGAGATTCATGCACACGTATCAACAATCCCTACAAACTAAATCATTTTCTCTTACAAACAGGTCCAATTGCACTCGAAAGATTGAAGAGTCCTCAGCCGAATCTACGATTCGACTGAACATTCGGGGGCTACTGACATGGTTATACCCCACGGGTACATGACATTGGCATAACTAGTCCAGCCTAAGGAAGGCCCACGACAAGATACGCGGCATGTGGAGATTTCGGGTGGCCCAAGCCCATGATGTCTTCGGATCCTTGGAGAACAAGACTAGAGTAGATAGAATTTCAAAGGGGACAAACCCTAATCTGTAACCGACTCGACCTACGCTTGAGACCTACCTATCTATATAAAGGCCAGGAGGGCACGGCGAGGAGTGTGGCACCCCAGATTTACGGTCCGAGAATACCCGTTATGCATACAATTCACGTTCCCATGATCAGCGATCCGTGAGCATAACCGACTAGTATCATTACATCATCCTTACATTAACGAGTACAGAACTTACAAATAGGCCATTATGGCAAAAACAACATAAATAGCGGAAGTCTTCAGCGCAGAGCCCGTGCCTTAACCTACAGGCAACTGACTAGGAACACGGCCTAGCTCGCAGAGACGTCAGCACCTTCGCCGCTTCTTATCCTCTGCAATCTGGCCAAGTAAATAGACAGGGACAATGTCGGTAAGTACTTTGAATGTACTCGCAAACCACCGGGACAAGGTAACAAGATAATACATATTTGACTGTGGCGAGAAAGCTCTATACTATAGTTGCTTTTCAAAGACCTACATTGGCATCTTTATATCTTTGTTGAAAAAGAGTTTTTGTAAAATATGCCTCCTTTTGAAAACCTGGACATCTCCACATCCTTGTTAAAAATATTTAAAGCAGTTTTGTTGTAAAACCCTTTTTAAAACATCTTCGACCATCACTGGTCAAAACCAAACTCATTGTTATCCTTACTCGTGACCAAGTCACATCCTTTTTATTCATCTCAAAATATCTGCTGGTACTCATAGCAATCACCTTTCCAACCGTCCTTGACCGTGGACACGACTATTCGAATAGATTAGACTCTGCAGAGTTTGTGCACTTTACCCATAGGAATCAATACATCCGCCGGGATACAACCACGGCCCTCTACATACTGTAGACGGGGGTCCGGATAATCGAACCTAACCTTTCATTTGTTGTCCCTAGTATAGGTACTTTCCCTATGGTTGCTTAGTTCCCCCGGAAAGTGTACCTGACTACCCAAGTCCAAATCTCCCTTCCTGCGCATCCTTTATCCACTTCCAGCCGTACTGCCTTAACCTGGTATCGTCCTCGGGGGTTCCATAGTTTCAGCCGACTCCGTGGAGTTGAATGGAACCTCTCTGGGCACGACGACCCCCTAAGTGGAAAGGAACCGGCTTCCGGGGACTCTAACCCATTTATACGCGTTGTGGCATATCCCATACTAAGGAGGACAAACTACAGGCTAGCCCTGAGTCCCACCCAGCGTAATGTGGTTGCACGGATAAAATTGTTCCGGTAAAAGACTCGAGTACCCCTTTTCTTTATTTCCTTTGATTGACTTTCTATTTATCCTCCTCATATCTCCTTTAGGGGAAAACTCCACTTGGAACGATGCGTATTTCCAAGGGTTTTATTTTGAAAACTTTGTAGTATGGTAAAACCCAAAATAGTTTTATCTTTGAAAACCCGAGGGTTCCAAGAGGGATGATGCTAATCATCTTAGCCTCGTTCTAAGGGTTAAAAGTAGGTGTAAATAGGGTAGGTGTCCCATGTACACTCATTCATAACTTGTATGAGCCAAGTTACTCACGCACTTTTATTTGAAATAAAACATGCCTTTGCTCATGCAGTTCGTAAACGAGATGTAAAATAGTTGATAAACAGAAATAGGTAAATATAGGAGTTTAGGAATGGTGGTTTGCCTGTGACCAGCGAGAAGTCCCTTGACGGCGTTAGACAACCAGATAACCAATAATAATAATAAAATAGATAATCCCCGATCCTTTCTTCTTCTCGGCGTCACATAATCGCAACTATCGCCGTAATCGAGAATACATGCAAGCAAACAATACACCAATCAATACAAGGCATACAAGAAAAAAACCATACAGTAAGCTAAGGATAAAATACATGACAAACATCGGTAGGACGTTGGAGGTTAGATGTGGTTGGATTGGGAGATGATTAGGAGACAATAGGGAAAAAGGATCCCTTTTTAATTATAGTCTAAGAACTACCTAAGGGAGGGTTTTTGACCAAGGGCTTGATCTGTATGATACCATTGTATGAAAATGATACCATCAGATAGGTATTGATAAAATGAAGCCAACACAAGTGGTTTCACTATTTTATCAATTTCCCTTGATTTATAAAGGATTTTATGGTGGCTAAAACCCTAGTTTTAGAAAATAATTCACCAGAACTTATCTAGAGTTCCAAAAATTATTTCCTTAGGTGAAAAGGTATTAGTTTGTGGACTCATTCAAGTGGAGTTGGATTCTCCTCAAAACAATTACCAGAATGCCCTTGAGAAATTCCAAAAGGCAGTACTGGATAGGATTTTTCTTTTTCATCAGATTTACTTTATAGAAGCTTTTTAGCTTATTCCAAGGTCTCATGTTAGGTACTAAGTATACCTTTATGTAGAAATTGGAATCAACCCTTTTGGTGTTGCAGAGCTACTGTAGTGATTTTATTAGTGAATAAACCATACAAAGAAGAGTTTAATTCACCAAAGTTTTACAGAGGCTCATAAAAATATGAGCTACTGGGTTTTGGAAGATATGAATGTGTGTAACCTAGGAGTTGGAATTAGGTCAGAACCTCATTTGGTTTGACCTAGAGAATTTTCTAAAGTCAGAAAATGCTTTATTTTGTTCTTTTTGCTACCAGCAAACTAAGAAGCAAACTAAGGTGGGGCCAGTGGGACATGAAATGTGGGGAGTATACCTTTCCAAAACAGTTGGATACTTCATTTGAGTTTGTAGAATTTTCTGGATAAAAACTTTAGTGAAAAGGACAGATCCTAGGAAATGATTTATCATTTTTAATTTAAGCAACATTTTGGTCCAGATCTGGTTCTGCATGTTAGAGGATACACCCAGGTACTTTGAAAGATTGGGATATGAATATTTTGACACACCTTTCTATTTTATTTTGATTTAAACTGAGCTATTTGCTTTTAGATCTAGCAAAATGTTTAAGGAAAAGAGAAAGGGGAAAGGAGAGGCTCCACAGGCTGGGATCTAAAGACGGGGGTGGGCTGGTAAGGGGGGTTCGACCCACCCAGGGATGCTCCCTGCGCTGGGGGCGGGGGTTCAAGGGCCCAACGGGGCCTGCCTTGGGGCGAACGGGTATGGAGAGGCCTGGGCCTTTGGATCTGGAGAAGATCTATGGCTCCCGGCCGTCTCCTACATCCCGTCGTGGGAAGTCCGGGGGAAACCCTAACAGTGATAGGGAGGAGCAGGGCGGCTCACCGGGCGATGGCGAGGCGTTGGGAAGGTGAGGGATCGAAGCGGCGGCCTCGGGGGTGGTCGGCTCAGCGGTTACTGACGTCGGAGGGGGCGTCATGCATCGACGACGGAGAGGTGCTCTCGGTAGCTCGTCGGGGAGACGCCCAGATGTGGTCCTGGGCCGAACAAAACACGGGGTTAGATACAGGGAGAGTAGGGAACTATGCTAAGGTGAAATACCAGAGGAGGGGAGCTGGGGAGAGGAGTGTTTGCTCAGATTCGTGTCGATGGCCGAAATGGGTAGATCTCTTCCCACGGGGCATGCAGGGCCAGGGAGGATTCATGGAGCGTGGGGAGGGTAGATTAGGGTTAGGGGGTCGTGGTTAGGCTACATGTAGAGGGATGGGGGCAGGGAAGAGAGCTCCTCGAGCTTGATCTTGTTCATGGCCGAAGGGGTTGATTTCTTCTCATTTGGCCTGTAGAGAGCGAGGGGAGCTAGTGGGAGAGGCAGGGGAAGGAGGGAGAGTGAATGAGGCCACGGAGAGCCGCAGGGGTGGCTTGTTGGCCATATAAACCGAAGGGGATGGTGGTGGGTGGAAAATTTTCTATTTGGACAAGGGCAAGGGAGGGGGCTGTCCATTGGCTGAGTGGGGTGGTGGAGATGGTGGTGTGGGGTAGCCTCTGGTCGGGCTTAGTGACAGGGGTGAGGGGTAGCTGTGGCTATGGCTTTAAAATGATGGGATAATACAAGGATGCTTCTCTCTCTCTTACAAGCACTAGGGGACAAGTGTCAAGTGATGCTTTAGTGCTAGGTCGACTAGGAGAGAGGGATGCTGCTAGAGAGGAGTGCTGGGGAAGATTGGGGTTGGTTTGGCCTTTGTTTGAATCAAGGTTTGATGGTTTTTGCAAATTTGATCAAAGGAAGGCTTGTGAAGGAAGTTGCAAAAATTGCATTGGGCAAAGTGTAGAAATGGTACTGGTAGGTGGAGTGGGTCAAATAATCTCTCCATAATTTAAATGGGAATTTTCTGTTGATTATAATCCCATTTAAATGCACTTCTTGAAAAAGTGCAGAAACCGATTATGGAAGCAAAAATGATATTTTTTACATTGGACATGCTTGCGTTTTGATGTGATATGGTCCTAAATACCATATTACACATTGGAGAATTTTATTGGGATTTATTGAGGTGGAAAAAATATTTTTGGGGAATTATTTGTTGTTTCTGCCATTTGAGAAAAAGGGCAAAAATAAATAATAAAGGATCTCAAAAATAATTATTTTTGAGTTGCAAGTATGGGATAGGATATATAGGCATCAAATGTGCCTTGATTTGGCAAGGTGCTTTGGATAAAAACAAACTTGTACTTAAAGGCAAGGGTTTGGGGAATTTGGTAAGTAAAGGAAATAAAATAGTTTAAAAATCCAAATAATTGTGGGAATTATTTGGGGATGCTTATTTCCAAGTTAGATGGTGTAAATTTTATATAGGCATCAAGGTCAACCTTGGTTTTGAAGAAAAGTGGTGAAAAGGGTGGAAACTAGATACTTGGAGGATCTAGGGTTTGATTAGTCTGATGCCATCTAAACAAGGTTGGATTAGGGAGCTCAGAGCTCACCTTGGTTCAAGGGGTATATGTATGGATAGAACATGTCATATAGATGATCATGGAATAAAGAGCTAGACTTGGTTGCAAATGAGGTGATCTAGATGAGATGGCCAACTTTGTTGAAAATAAGGCTGCCAAAACAAACACATCAGTTAGCCTCCTAAACCATGGGAGTTTAAGAAGCACAAGGCTCCAATGGAAACAAGTGAAGTAGGTATTGATAGGCCATGATTATTACATCATAACCAAGCAATAAGTTGGTCAAGGGGAGGTGGCATATAGATGTGAGCTTCTGCCAAAGTAGGCAAGATGATAAGATTTGCAGAAAAGATTATTATCTTGACTACAAAACCATCATGGATGAGTGGGAATTAAATTGTCTTAGACAATGTAAAGAGTGGGATTTGTTAATACTAAATATGTACTACAAGAGGGTTCCAGTACATTCTCAAGAATGCACATAGGTTGGAAAAGGTATAGCTCCAAAAATAGTATCTAGATAAGAAATCCAGACTTAGCCCTTTTGGTAGATTTAGGGTTCTAGACTAGAGTGCAAGTGTAGAAGCTTTTGAGAGGATGCTAGGTTCCAAAGTCATGATCAAGGAGATTATGTTGAGGTACTAACTAATTAGATAGGATTCATGCTTAGGTTTGGCTACACTGCGTTGGAAACCATCCAGAGAGATTATCCCTGGATTGATCTGAGCATGAGAGGAGATGTTTATTTTAGTGGATTAGGATAGCTCCAGAGTGTAGGGTTTCGTAGCATGGAAAACAAAAAATTTCTATCGCATACAAACAAACAAGCCAAGATCTATCTACTAGATTGAAGCAACGAGTCGATGGAATAACTCACCCTCGAAGATTCCAAAGTGTTTAACGAGAGCGGATTCTCGTGGGTGATGTAGTCGTACTCTTCCCGATCTCAAGATCGTGTAGACGATCCTTCCCAACTGCGTTCGGCGCTCCCTTGATCGGTCACATCGTTAACTCGACGAAGACCTTCCTCTCCTTGTTCCAAAGAAAATGGAGGTTGTAGCACTCTCCTCGCGATTCCAAAGACAACGGCGTGGTCTGCGGAAGTAGGGAGATCTCGCAGGGCTTCGCCTTAAGCCAGAGCGAGTATGGTGGAGTATGAGATAGTTCCTCGACGATCTAGGGTTTAGAAACGCCGATGAGGAAGCTTGGCCGGCGGCTAGGGTTGCTAGGCAGCGGCGGCTTGACCTAGGGCGGCGGCGGCGCTGGCGGCTTAGGGTTTGGAGGCGGGGATCTTGTGTGTCTCTAGGAGGGAGCCCTGCCCCTCCTTATATAGGTGGAGGGACCGGCCGGCCAAGGGAGGAGAGGTCCCTCCCAACTCGGCTTGGGCGCGGCGGTGGAGGAGGACTCCTCCCAACTCATTTCCTCCTCTTTCCACTTCCCAAAAAGAGCCGTTTGACTTTCAAACTAGCTTGACTTTTCAAACTAGGATTTGATTTAATCCTTTATTTTGTTCATGATGACACTTAGTACATGATGCAATCATACCAACTTGATATAACACATTCATGTACCCTTCCCTCCGAGTCTTGGGACATTTGAACCTTCTAGAACATTCCCGATGAAAACACCGGAACCATTCTCCAACTCCGAAACGGGACTTTCCTTATATGAATCTTATTCTCCAGACCATTCCGGATCTCCTCGTGATATCCCGAATCCCATTCGAGACTCCGAACAACATTCGGACTCTTTCTCATTATTCCATAATTACTCAAACAACATCGAATCCTTAAGTGTGTCTCCCTGCGGTTCGTGAATTATGCGGACATGATCGAGACACTTCTCCGATCAATAACCAATAGAGGAATCTGGAAATTCATATGGCTCCCACATATTTCTATGATTACTTTGCGATCGAATGAACCACTTACATACGATATCAATTTCCCTTTGTCTCACGATAGTTTACTTATCCGAGGTTATGATCGTCGGTATCTCTGCATACCTAGTTCAACCTCGTTACTGATAAGTACTCTTTTCTCGTTCCCGTGATATGTGATCCCTTGTGAGCCAGTCACATGCTTGCAAGCTAATTGGATGACATTTCACCAAGAGGGCCTAGAGTATATCTATCCGTCATATGGATGGACAAATCCCACTCTTGGTCCATGTGTTTCAACCAATACTTTCCGAACACTCAATTCCACCTTTATAGCCACCCAGTTACGGTGTGGTGTTTGATGTCATCAAAGCATCCATCCGGTAAAGGTGATATGCATGATCTCATGGTCGAAGGAATTAGATTACTATGTATCAGAAAGCATATAGCAATTGAACTATTAAAATGACTTGATCTTTATGCTACGCTTATCTATAGGAGTATGTCCACCATATCATTCTCCTAACAATATGATCTTGTTGTTAATAACATCTCAATGTTCATGATAGGGAAACCACAATCATCTATTAACCAACAAGCTAGTATTATATAGAGGCTTTACTAGGGACTCTTATTTTAGTCTACAAATCACACAAGTATTAATATTTCCTTGTTAATACTATTATAGCATGAATGTAAACATTTATCATAAACATAAAGATATAATAATAACTATATTTATTATTGCCTCTAGGGCATATCTCCAACAGTCTCCCACTTGCACTAGAGTCATCTAATCTAGTTTACATGGTAATATACCAAACACCCATGGAAGTTTGGTGCTGGTCATGTTTTGCCCTCGGGAGAGGTTTAGTCAACGGATCCGCCACATTCAGATCTGTGTGTACTTTGCAAATCTTTATATCCCCATCTTGGATATGTTCTCGAATAGCGTGAAAACGTAGCTTGATGTGCTTCAGCTTCTTGTGTGACCTTGGTTCTTGCGCATTGGCTATGGCGCCCATGTTATCACAAGAGATAGACATTGGGTCCAGCACTAGGAACCACACCTCTGTAATGAACTCTTTCATCCATGTCGCTTCTTGTGAAGCCTCCGAAGCAGCCATGTATTCCGATTCAGTTGAACATCTCGCCACAACGCTTTGCTTTGCACTCCTCCAGCTAACTGCTGCACCGTTCAAAATAAATACGTATCCAGATTGTGATTTAGAATCATCCGGATCGGTGTTCCAACTAGCATCGGTGTAACCATTAAGAACGAGCTGTTCATCACCTCCATAAGAAAGAACCATATCCTAAGTTCTTCTCAAGTACTTAAGGATGTTTTTGACCGTCAATGATCCACTCTGGATCACTTTGATATCTGCTAGTTAAACTAACAAAGATATGCAATGTCGGGTCTAGTACATAGCATGGCATACATTAGAGATCCTATGGCTGAGGCAAAGGGAGTCTTACTCATCCTTTCTCTATCTTCTGCCGATGTCGGACTTTGAGTTTTACTCAAGGTCGTATTGGGCAACATGGGCAAGAACCCTTTCTTGCTATCTTCCATTCCAAACCTCTTTAGAACTTTGTCCAAATATGTACTTTGTGACAATGATATTTGGCGTTCGATCTATCTCTATAAATCTTTATGCCTAATATGTAAGCTGCTTCGCCAAGATCCTTCATTGAAAACTATTATTCAAATATTCCTTGACACTATTAAGAAGGTCTACATCATTCCCAATCAACAATATGTCATCTACATATAGTATTAAGAATGCTCTGAGCTCCTACTCACTTTCTTGTAAATACAAGCTTCTCCATAAGTTTGTATAAAACCAAAACTTTTGATCACCTTATCAAAAGCGTTGATTCCAACTTCGGATGCTTGCTTCAATTCATAGATGGACCGTTGAAGTTTGCATACCTTGTTAGCATCTTTAGGATCGACAAAACCTTTGGGTTGCATCATATACAACTCTTCATCAATGTCTCCATTGAGGAATCTTTTTGACATCCATTTGCCATATCTCATAATCATAATATGCAATTGCTAACATAATCCTCACAGACTTTAGCTTCGCCATCGGTGAGAAAGTCTCATCGTAGTCAACTCCTTGAATTTGTCGAAACCCTTTTGCGACAAGTCGAGCTTTATAAACGATAACATTACCATCAGATATGTTTTCTTCTTGAAAATCCATTTGTTCTCGATACCTTCCGCCATCCTAAGTCCACCAAAGTCCATACTTGGTTTTCGTACATGGATCCAATCTCGGATTTCATGGCTTCTTGCCATTTATTGGAATCTGGGCTCATCATTGCTTCCTCATATGTCGCAGGGTCACCTCGTTCTTCGCTAGCTTCCGTTTATTCTGCAGCACCTGTTTCGAGTTACAAATATGAGCAACCGAACCAAGATTAATACCTGTGCACTACTACGAGTACTAGTGAGATACACATCAATAACATGTATATCGATATACCTTTCTTCTTGATGTTGCTTCTTCAAATCCGCCAAGTACTTTGGGCAATTCCGCTCAAAGGACCTTCTCCTTGAAGTAAAAGCACTCAAGATCGTGCTTAGGTCCAGCCTTGGTCTTCTTCACGGCGTGGTAACTTTCTTACCACCCTTCTTGAAGTGTCCCTTCGCTTAGACTTGCCTTTCTTGAATTTGGTGGTCTTATTGACCAACAACACTTGGTGCTCTTTCTTGATCTCCACTTCGCAGACTTTAACATAGCAAACAGTTCGCAACGCTTGTTCATGTTCTCGCATGTTGTAGTTCATCACAAAGTTCTTGTAACTTGGTGGTAGTGATTGGAGGACACGGTAAATCCCCAAAGCATTAGGAATCACTATACCCAAGCTTTGAAGTTTGTTTATGCCTGACATCTTAAGCACATGCTCACTGACGGAGCTGCCCTCTTCCATCTTGAAGTTAAAGAACTTTTCAGAAGCCTCATACCTTTCAATTGTCGCATGAGTCTCAAAAATCAATTTGAGATCCTCGACAATATCATATGGGTCTGAATTCTCAAACCTTTTCCGAAGCTCCGATTCCAAACCATACAAGATAGCACACTGAACTATGGAGTACTGATTCTTCCGAGCGAGGTAAACATTCTTTACTTCTGTTGCCTACCAAAACTCACCGGCGAGCAGCGACGAGCAACACAAAGAGCCGGGAGGCTCCCAGAACTGCTGGTGGGCCCTGGTCCCTCGGGCGACGGCCCGCAAAACTCCGGCACACGTCCTGGCTTGGTTCGAGATGCCACACGACCTATACCTGGTCGAAGGTGAGAGATTGCTCGATTGATTTCTGCATGGTAGACAAGTATCGTAAAATTCGAGCCGTGACTCCCTGTGTTTCACGTAAATCGGCTCCTAGAGCCGATTGCCCCATGGTTCTGCATTAGATTTACGATAACATGGGGTTTCGCTTGATCACAAGTTAAATCGATCTCTGACGGTTTAATGTTTTTCCACGTAATCGAACGTCCTACACGTAATTGAGCCTGGTATGTACAAAAGATGAAGAATATTAACCCTAGAGGAGGCCTAATAACCAACGTAAAGTCAATTACCGAACAACTTCTCTAGAACGAATAAACCACGCCCCTCGCATCTTTGGATCGTTCAACCCGCTTGTAAGGCCAGCTACGTAGATATCAAACTAAACCTTGGCGAGCAAGGCACAACCATAACAGATCGAATCGCTAAATAAAGATCAAAAGTGCTACCCTTGCACTTGGGAAAAGGTGCAAAGGTAGCGAGATAACTAGAGGTAGCATAACTCGGCGATAATAATGAAAAGAACACCGATGCTAGCCTCAAACAATCTATGATAATGGTATTACTCGCCATCAACAACGCTCAAGACGAGTAAAACCGGTAACGATAAGTAGATATCGCCTAGATCGCAAGATGCGATCTAGGCAGCATGACACTTACCCGAAAGAAACCCTAGAAACAAGGTGGCGTTGCCGAGATTGTGTTTTTTGTGAACGTGATTGTCCTCCTTTTTTCGATAACCTTAGGTACATATTTATAGTCCGGAGACTCTCTACTTTTGGAATAACTCTACAACTCTATCTTTACCTAAACTGAAACGAACCTAAACTGAAACGAAACCTACTATGATACAAGATACACGGGCAGTTTAGCCCAATTCTACGTACTAGGCCGATCCAACAACACGTTGAATATACGCATCTTCCAAGCCCATCTTGATCACGGCCCATCTCCTTCGTTGGCCAAAATATGGTGATAACACATGCCCCCCTGGTTTTGGCAATGATAATTCCAAAACCACTCTGTGTTTTTTTTTCTCTTCTCCTCTTTTTTTGTATCGGGCTGCACGTTGACAGAATGCGTGGCAGAACAGAATCGTCACGCTACCCCTTCATCATGATGCCCTGTCTTCTCAACTCCTCCGCAGTGCATGATTTGACGATTTTGGCAGCACAATCTGGGAAACCGCTATGGCATTGAACCGTCTTTCCACTATTCCCCTTATTTAAATTCGTCTGAGCAGTTCGCAGTCCCCATCTTCCTCCAGTAGCCAAAAAACCCTTCTTCCTCCGCCGAAAAAAACCCTCTTTCTCGCCATGGCCTCCTCTGCTTCCTCCGTGCATCCTCCCACGCCCAACAGCATCGGTGGCCAGAGCCGACGCTGAAACACCACGGCGGCAGATCTGATACTTCGCCCACGATGGTGGGACGAAGGATCGATTTCGTCTGGTCGGAGGACGATCGTCCCCGATCGACGGCGAAGAGAGCCTCAGTTCCTCGTTGACGGGAACTGGAGGCGAAGAGCAGACGACGCTTGGTCGGGATGGCGTCGAGTCCTCCGACGAGAGGAAGAATCGGAGGAAGACACCTCCTCCGACGCAGTACCGCTGAAGCGCTTCCGCGGGTCCAGCGAGGACACCAAGATGACGACGAAGACGAAGAGGCCCCGCTGGTTTCTTCAAGAAGCGCCAAAGACGACCGTGAAGCCGAAGACGAAGAGGACGGGTGCAACGACCAAGCGACGATCTCACCCTTTAGATTAGGAACCGATGGCAACGATAGTAGTAGGCTCCCTTTTGTAATCAATCCTTTTGTAAGCAATCATCTTTTGAATGAATGAAAATCTATTCCCGAAGATTGCCTTGTCCGCCGATCTTGCCGATAGCCACGATAGGTCGATGTCCTAGAAGTCGATGACATCAGATCGGCTTTCAACATATCGCCTCTACGATCAAACAAGTCAAATCGCAAAGAGCCGATGACTACCCATCGGCTTCTCCCAAAAAACGTTGACAGGGTCAGAACTTGGTCGCATCTTTAGGCACATTAAAACGGCCACTTCTTGGTTTCAAACGGTGACCTGCGACCTTTCTCAAAACGGGCGACCCAAATCTCCAATTTGTCCATCGAAAAACGTGCCCCGAACCAACAACTAGTGACAAGCAAGGATGAAGATGACGATGACGCCCTCCACGCCTTCGAAGCATTTCTTCAGTAGCTTGTATGTGCGAACTGGCACCTATTTGTAACATGTGTGAACCCCTAGAGTCGATGACCGTGCATCGGCTATATTTTTTTTTATTCGGCCGATTTTCAGCATCGGCCCCCACATTTCTACTGTCCATCGTCTCATGTGCCTTTACTTAGCCGATTTCATGTATCGGCCCCTCCAGTTTTACTGTCCAACATCCCACATGCTTGGGAAATATTTCTTGAGATGTTGACCGTTGACCGCCATCGAATTTCACGCCGGCTCCTCAAGAATGTACGCTTTCCTCTTAAAACTTGGTCGACCTGACGCCCGTGCCAATTTGGAGACCATTTACCATATGTTGCATCCTTAGTCCCCAAGGGCAACACAGCTTCCCATACCAAATCACCAACGTGGAACTCCTTTGGCTTCACTTTCTTGTTGTATGCACGAGCTACTTTGGCCTTGTTCTCTTTGATTTTCTCCAGTGACCATAGCCTGAGCTCGGTTAAATCCTCCACACTGTCACTCATCAGGGTTGCGTATTCTTCAGTCGTTAGATCGTCCTGAAAAGTGACGCGTCTCGATCCAGCCGTAATTTCCCAGGGTAGGACGGCTTCTTGTCCATATACTAGATGGTATGGTGAGGTTTTTATTGCTCCATGGCATGACATGCGATAAGACCATAACGCCTCTGACAAAACCTCGTGCCAACGCCTAGGGTGCTCATCGACTTTTCTCTTGATCAGCTTGATGAGGCTCTGGTTGGACGCTTCAGCTTGCCCATTTGCTTGAGCATAGTATGGAGATGATCTAATCATCTTGATCCCCATGTCCTCGCAGAACTTTCTAAACTCCTGAGAAATAAAGACCGAACCTCCATCGGTCGTGATAGTTTGGGGAATCCCGAATCTATGGATGACATGTTCTTTCACAAAATTGATAACATCCTTCGAGTTTACTGACTTCATCGGGACAGCCTCCACCCATTTAGTGAAGTAGTCAGTGATGGCCAGAATCCACATGTGGCCTTTGCTTGATGGAGGATTGATTTTGCCGATCATGTCCATGCCCCAACCTCGGAATGGCCAAGGCTTGATGATGGGGTTCATTGCTGACGCGGGTACCATCTGGATTTTCCAAATTTCGACATGCTTGACACCCTTTGTAGTAGTTGAAACAGTCCTCAAGCATGGTGGGCCAATAAAACCCGATCGCTGATCAACCATTTCATCTTATGAGCCGATTGGTGAGTTCCACAGCGCCTGTACCTCGTGTAGGAGCCGATTGGCCTCGGCTGTCCCAGGCATTTGAGCAATAGCCCTTCCAGAGTCCTGTAAAACATGTCATCCCCAATAAGCACGTACTTCATGGCTTTGTACCTTATCCGTTTAGGTGCCCCCCGAGCCGAATCCTTCAAGTAATTGAAGATATCGGCTCTCCAGTCGTCCGCTTCCAGGAACTGTACCTGAACGTCGGCTCCTTCTACAACGTCCTTGTAGCCTGAAGCCATCTGCGCAAGATCGTTCGCCTCGGTATTCTGCGATCGTGGGATCCAAGTGAAGTTTATGTACCGGAATTGCGCCATCAGCTCGCGGCAGTGCAGCCATAATGGGAAGAGGGACTCGCTCTCGCACTTGTAGTCCTCCGTGAGCGGAAATCACCAACTTGAGTCTCCAAAATTTCCTTTTACGCTCCGGCCGAGGAGTAACTCCATTCCTTGCGTATCGCCTCGTACTCGGCTACATTGTTGGTGCGAGGTAGACAATCGATGGAGAAGGAAAATGTTGCCCGGCGACACGAGTAAAATGCCGATGCAGCCATCGTCACAAACCGATCCGTCGAAAACATAGCCCACGCTATGGACAAGGTGCTATGTTAGTGTTGATCCTTTCAGCGATAAGATCGGCCTTTGTCCCTTAATCGCTTTGGGGTTGATACCGGATGTCAAACTACGATAATGCAAACATCCATTTGCCCATCGGCCTTTTAACATAGGAGCCGACAGATGTGCTTTATGACGTCGATTTGCATATGATGATGATCTCTGCGATAGCAAAATGTGGCGCACTTGGTGCGAGTGAAAAGCGAGGCACAACTTATCGATATCGGTACCTTGTCTCTGCCCAAAGATCCTTACGCTTATGTAAAGACGACTCGCTCAGCCCATCATAAACTTGCACCACCGAGGCGATGGGCGGTCACCATCGACAAGTAAATGTAGAACGGCCCGTCAGTCATGTGGAACTAACATCGCGGCTTTGTCGATATTCTTTGATCTCGTCGAAGGCTCGTTGTTGTTCTGCCCCCTAGCGGAATTCCTCGTCAGATTTGATTTTTACTAGTCCCATGAACGGCTCTATTCTTCCTGACAGATTGGAGATGAATCTTCTGACGAAGTTGATCTTGCCGATGAGAGACTACAGTTCTTTCTTTGTAGTGGGTGGCTTCATTGTTCGCACTGCCTCCTGAATTTTCAGGCCGATCTCAATTCCGTGTTCATGGACCAAAAAACCCAAGAACTGACCGGCCGTCACCCCGAAGGCACACTTCTTTGGATTCATCCGTAGGCCGAATTTTCTTGTTCGGTCTAGGACGCGTCGTAGATCGTCTAAGTGTCCTTGTGCTGAAGCAGACTTGACCACCACGTCATCGATGTAGATTTCCACCAGCTTGCCGATCAGATCATGAAAAATATAATTCATGGCTCTTTGGTACGTGGCGCCGGCATTCTTCAGTCCAAACGTCATGACTACATACTCGAACAACCCCACCGAACCTGGGACTCTGAACACAGTCTTGTGTATGTCTTCTGGAGCCATGAAGATCTGGTTGTAACCGGCATTGCCGTCCATGAAGCTCAAAATCTTATGACTAGCTGCTGCGTTGATTAACGTTTCTGCCACCGGCATCGGATACTCATCCTTTGGGGTAGCTCTGTTGAGATCCCGAAAATCTATGGCAACACGCCACCGGCCATCCTTTTTCTCTACAGGTACGATACTAGAAATCCACTCAAAGATACCGCATGGCCGATTAACTTGGTCATCAACATTTTCTCGACCTCTTTCTTGACTTCTTCCGAATTTCGCCTTCATTTGTCGTGCTCGCAATGAAATGGCGAAATCCTTTTTGAGCGAGTCGATGCTCGATGATGCTCTGTCTAACCTGCATCTCTGTAGTCCGGTGCGGCGATGGATATTGTTTCAACAGGGCTATCATCGGGCCCCGCATTCGCTCTAACTTTCCGATAAATGTTGGTCGTGGCTTATCCCGGGACCAATGTCGATCTCTTCTAGCTCATCGGCGGATGTAAACCCATACCCTAGCTTTCACACCGTTAAATCGGCGCTAAACACAGGCAAAGAGGTGAGGATAACAAAAATAATTTGGGCTGATTGCTTGAATCGCCCCTTTTGCTTGCATTAGTCAAGGACGATTTACACCTTATTGTTTTACAGGCGAGCATCTCTGCTACGACTACTGACTGCTTGTCGATCGATCGCTGCTTTTATTTTTGTGGCCGATCGCAGGATCGGCCGTACCTGATGATCGTGGGATTTTCTACTCTGCAAGGCCAGTGGATAAGACCAGCCTCACCCCGTTTTTTGTAGCTTCAATGCGCTCACAGCCGTCTAAATTGATTCCAGGGATCGGCTCTTGGTCTCCTACTTCCCAGACGTTCATGCCAGCTATGGAGATCTTGATAGAATCATCTGCGTGGATGACCTCCACTTCATCTCCGTCCCACTGGATCAGGCACTGGTGCATTGTGGACGGAATGCAGCAATTAGCGTGAATCCAATCCCTTCCTAGCAAGACGGTGTAAGTGCTTTTTGTCCACACGAAAAATGACGTGGTACGGTTTTCCTGCTTATCGCCGTCCACGCTCGACGCCTTGCGTTCAAGATCGACCGTTGAAGTCGCTTAACGTGACGTTGGTTTTGATCGATCTGCGTGGGCGTCCCAAACGTAGCATGGAGTATGGCATGATATTGATCGCCGCCCGGTGTCCACCAACATCTTGCCTTGACAGTTGCCCATTGATGTAACCCCGTAGGTATGTGGCTTTCGGATGTTTATAACCCTTCTCACGTGGCTTCTCAAAGATAACCGCCGTGGACCGCAAACTGCCACCGGTAGCTCATTGGTTCTTGGCGCAGAATTACGGAAGTATGAACACCATGTTTGTGCCACCGATGTCCGCATCGGCTTTTACTGTTTGGGGCGCCATTCTTTCCTTGTCGGCGGTCCTCCGTTTCGTGGTTCGCCTAATTTTGACGCCGATCGGGTGCTTTCTTTAAAGCGTGAGATATCGCGCTCAGCTTCCTCCGTTACGCAGCCGCTGCACTCACGCTTTTGGTGTGCTCGAGTCCGCCGACACCACCTTGGACGGTGATACCTGTCTTCGTCTTTGTCATTCTTTGGCTTCTCGAGGTCTTCTGCTCGAGCGGACTCCCTGTAACGGCTCTGGGGTGGAAGAGGCCCTAGACGTTTGAACACTGACACTGGCCTCGTGTCCTCCTTCTGCTGACCGCATTCCGGGCAGTTGTCGACTGTAGGCAATCGGCTCATTCCCGCGTCCCAGCAATACTTGAAGAAAGGACAACCCCAGTGCTTGTCTGCGCCTTCCTTTTCTTTAGACGGTCCCTTAGCGAGGTGCTCACATTTTTTGTCGTCTCTGTCGCGCCGGCGACGTTGGTCATACTGGCGCTCATACTTGTTAAGGAGATGCGTGGAATGTGGCTTCTGATATCGCACTCTCCTCACTTGTTCCTCTGTTAAGTACCGCCTGTCATTGTGGCTGGGCCGGTCGCGTGGACTAGCCTCCTCTCTTTCTTTGCCCCGAGAGCGGACACCTCCCTCCTTGTACGTGTCATGGTGGTACCCAGACCCTGCCATATTAACACCGAACGAAAAATCCAGTTGACGCCTCGCGGAGCGACTGAGTTCTACCATGTTGACGCCGGGAAATGGGTTCGTGTCCACTTTCATGGCGAACTGCCCAAGGATCAGACGGCCTTGTTCTATCGCCATTTGGATTTGGCGGCGAAGCTCTTTGCACTCATTGGTGGTGTGGGTGAACGAATGATGCCACTTGCAGTATTGTAACACCCTCAGAATCGGCCCTATGCAAGTTTTAGCGAAACTCGCCAAACCCGCATAGAAACGATTCAAAGGTGCCCACCAGGCACTTTCGTGCGGGTGGAAATCAAAGTAATAACATTACACAACAGTCCTCGATGGGACCCACGTAATGATATATATAAATGACTCAAAGAGTCAAGAATACAGATATAATATACAAAGATCCAAATCACCTTGAAACGCGATAGGCGTCCAGCTACGAACAAGATGCAAATGGGGCTAAGAGCCCCAAGAATAACCAATGGCGTCCATAACCCTGCCTAGGCCAAGCCGGAAGGGTAACCCTGCTAACGACGTCGATCTCAACCTGCTTAAACAAAAGGGGTGCCGACAAAGGGCAAAGGAAAAAGAAGGAGCCAAGATCTTGAGGCCAAGACAGCGAGGCTAGAATTCGGCGGTCCTCGCCTACATAGGTATGGTGGACTGAAGCGGCGGCGGCAGCATGCACTAAACAACCTATAGAGACTCGATACAACTGGCGGTTATCAGAGAGGGGTGAGAATGACCTATCCGGATCCAACCTGAGGCTAACACCAAACATACCCATCCTGGTGTTTCCCCCTCGAGACCAAACGAGGAAGTCAACCGAGGAACTCACACCGTTGGCAGTTTTATTTATTCAGTTATCGTTGCAGCAATTACTAGTCAGGTTTAGATAGTCTTCCTGATAAAGTAAACAGTGGGCACTTTTAGTTAACCATTCCGTGATAGTTGCAACATTTACTAATCAGATACAATTAGCATGAGATAGCCCAAACCCAGCAGTTGTTGGTACTTTTATTCAGCCATTCCGTTGTAGTTGCAAGATTTACTAGTCAGGTACAATTGTCGCAATCGACAACCAAACAAGCAATTGTGGGCAATATTAATTAGCCATTCCATTATAGTGAAGCTGATTACTAGTCATTATAAGTCAAATTTATAGCGAACTTTAGTTATGCTTGTCTATGATC
Source organism: Avena longiglumis (assembly GCA_030063025.1). Lineage (NCBI taxonomy): Eukaryota > Viridiplantae > Streptophyta > Magnoliopsida > Poales > Poaceae > Avena > Avena longiglumis. Next base: position 122,975,954 of record CP125976.1, read on the forward strand.
GAGATACCGTGCTCCAAGTCGTCCATATCCGGACACGGCTTTCGAAAAGTTTTACCCGGGTGCACCAATAGCAACACACGCTCGATCAACCTCGAAAACCAAATCAAAACCCAACGAGGCTTTCACGATGAACAATCACAGGATTCAGAAATATTTCAGGGGCCACCCATTGAGTAGATCCCGCAGCGAGTAAGCAAGCTCGAGACGGGCTCAAGGTTTGCGTCGGTGGTAAACGATGGGAACCCGAAAGTGTGGCTGGGCTTGTCGATACGCGAAAACACTCCGCTTACCTAAAGATGCAGGTGCTCCTCGCACAATTTAAATACATAAGTAGCATGGCATAAGTACAGATCGTAAATAAAACCTCAAACTAGTTTGTGGCCCCAAGAAATAAGATCAACCAAGCTCGCTCGGGGGGTCCCATATACCTCCCGGATGTGGATAGCGATAAATCAAGGAACAGTATCAAGTACTCGGGGTCTTACGGGACACAAGTGAAGCTCGAAACCAAATATTTTCTATCACCCACCGATGCCTCCGCTTATTTCAATTTTAGTTGTTAAACAGAAATTAAAGTGACGATAAGTAAACTGGAATCATCTCCAACATCAACATGCGGCAATACATCGAATCTGTGGCATATGACGACACACATCAAGACTTGAGCAAGCAACTACGACGCATAAGTCCAACTATCTACCAAACAACAGGAATAGGGTGTGTCCAAGGCAATATCGTCGCAAGGGATATCACGATTCACGAAAACTAGAGCATCGCAACACGTATAGCAATAGATCAACAGGAGGGAACAAAGACTATGAAAGTAAGATAGGTAGAAAGGGGAGATGCTACCGAAAACATTGTCGAAGGGTTCAACCGAAGATCGGGGCGAAGCTCACATCAACTCAACGGCCTTATCCGCGAAGAAGCAAAACACTAGAAGAAACACCGGATGCACTATTTAATACAACGGCAGAAGATCGGCATGATGCATGCATGATATATGACATGGCAAGGTGCGATGCAATTAGGTCATATTAAGCGGAACCGGGGTCCCGACAATTAGTTAGATGGTTCCAGTTGTTTAGTTACCCCGCAGTTTAAATGTTGTTTTAACATGGCAGAAGATAGTATCGGGTTCGCTACACCAATTTAAATGAGGCCAATATGAGACTAGATTTGCCCGCATATGGGCCCCATATTTAATTATTAGGTGAATCGGCATAAGTTCCCAAACCACAGATTTGCATGCGAGTATGACAATTCAATATGCAACAAGTTGTTATTATGTTATAAAAAATAGGGTTCTCGGATAAGAGGTTCACACATTAGGGTTCGGCAGATCTTGGGGTTCCGGGATTCGGGGTCGGTCTCAGGGTCCAGGGTTTGACGGATCGGTCTCGACGGAAACGTTCTCGGATAACAGAGGTAGGTCTTGTCGGTTCCGGGAAGCAGGACTTGGGTCGGTGTCGGGGCGCATCGAACTCGCCCTGGTCGGTGCCGATCTTATCGTCGATGGCGAACTTGAGCGGGTAGGGTTCCGGGGTCTTCGGATCCGTGAAGTAGACCTTGTCGCATGGTGTCCGGGGTGAAATACTCGGCGTCCTCGAGGGAGTACTTGTCGTCTCCGTGAAGAAGATCATGTCGGTCCACGGGATTCGGTCTTCGGGGTTCGACCTGTGTCTGGCGTCCCATGAAGGAGAGCTTGGCGTATCCGGGGAGGTCTTGATTCGGCTTCGGTCGAAGTGTTCGGAAGCAGATCTTGGTGTAGGAACGGTCCTTGTCGGCGATTCTTCGGGTTCGGGGCCTCGAGGTTCCAAGAAGAAGGTCTTGTTGATCTGCGACGGAGAGCTTAGCGGCATCGGGGTCCGAGAAGGGGATCTTGGTGCGGGGCTTAGAATCCTCGAGACTGGGGTCATTCGGGGTTTCGGGAAGATCTTGAACAGGAACGCAAGTTCACCACATGAGCAGCATGCCACCACCACATCACTACTCCCCTGTGCATCGACAGGAAACAACTTCCACCGAACAACAAAAGGGTAGGACCAACTGCTGTCCATGCGACACATCAAGAGGCCACAGGTGTTGTTGCACGAGGACGCGGCCTTGGGCGAGGCTTCAGCGCTGGAGGCTCTGGGCGCCAAGGGAGGCGTACTGGAGGCGCAGACGGAGAGCGGTCTTGGGCGACGGGCGCAGACGGGGATGGAGGTCGAGCTGCGCGCGGGAGGAGGAGGCGCTTGCGCCAAAGTATCGCAGAACGCGGCAAGTTGCCCAGCGAGGAAGAGGGCGACGAGAGGAGGTGGCGGCGGCAAGCGCGGAGGAGGGTCTGGCGAGACCGAGCGGAGGCGGAAGGACGGGCAGTGGCGGAGAGGATGGTGGAGGGCGGCGGCGAGCGGGCCGGGCGCGGGCGAGGCGGGCAGGGCCGACGAGGTTGGCGGCGGAGGAGGACCGAGGGAGGCGCGAGAGGCGAGGTGCCGAGGGACATGGGCGGAGTGAGAGAGGCGCTGGGGCAGGCCGAGGCGGGCGGAGGCGCTGGAGACGCGCGGGAGGCGCCTGGGGAGGAGAGGGAGGTCGAGGGCCGGGTCGGGCTGAGGCGGCCGGGGCGGGGTGGACGCCCGTGGCGCTGGCGCGGGAGGTTGGAGGCGGAGGATGGGGAAGGAGCGGGGAAAGACGGCGTGGTCTGGTGGGACTGGGGCTACAAAGTGGACAGGGAGCGCGGGATCCCGAGGTGGTTGGTCGGATGGGGCGGCGTTCTGGGCGGGAAAAACAGGAGGTGGGCCATGGACGGTGTCTGACAGGAGTGGCTAGGAGGATGGGTGAGAGGAGTTTGGTGGGGAGGTGGCAAGGAGGGATTGGGTGGGGGTTAACGGGGGTGATGTGGCGTAGAGATAGGTGGGGGTGAGGTGGCTGGGGAGAGAGGGTAGACTAGCTGGTAGCTATAGGATTTGTCTAGTGGGCCGTTTGGAAAAATTGGGTGGGTCGATTCGATTCGGACCTCGACGCCTTCAAAACAATTAAAGATTTTATTTAATTTGCGATGAACTTTTGCAAGTGATTTTTAGACAAATAAAACTATCCGGCAGCACCCGGGTTTGGCGTTTGAATTAAGATGGGGCGTTTTTAGAAAACAAAACGGGCTTGCGAAACTAGTTTTATGCAAACAATGCATGATGATGACGATGCAATGCACAAATTCAACGCGATTTTCTAGTAGTGGTTTTGCGGGATGCCACAATTCGACACCACTAACAAAGGATCTCGCCCTCGAGATCCGCCTCATGGTACCGGAAGGAAGGGTCGGCGATCTGCCTCTTCTCGCCGTAGATCCGCGACACCACTAACAAGAGGTCGTTGTCCGTGATCGTCGGAGAACACTCCGGATAAACAACGGACAAAGTTAAAGGTAAGGCCACCTCTAACTTCCTCGGAGTAAAACTGCTGGATCCGCTGATTCGATGTACGAGAGCGAATGATAAGAGTAGTCGGATGGTGATCAGTCCATCGCGCACCCAAACCATTACTCTGCACACGAATAGGCGGATTATGCAACCAACTCTCGGAATCAGACTGAAGATCTCGACAAGCGAGGTTCGGAACAAAGGAGTGATGCAGACTCTGCATCGGATCTAGCGTAGATGATGTAGTCGCGTCGGGAAACACCGGATAGCACAAACAAGGAACAAAGAATGGTACCACAGACGAAGGATTCCTCGGATAGCATGGAGACCAGATGTAGCAACACCGTTTCCAAGAGAGGAAGCGAAACCCTGAAGGTACGACGGAAACCCAACCACGAGAATTCCTGGACTCGAAGAAAAGATAAGAGAGCAGATTCAAAACACGCAGAGGTAAGAGGAGAACAGCAGAGGGGTAAGGAGTAAAAGCAGACCTAACCAGAACTATCCAACCGATTTTGCAAAATAGTTTTGACACTCTACTTCGGCCGTTAGCTAGGTTATCCTACAGGCTGGACTTGTGGGGTATCGCAACTGCTGAGCTCTGATACCACTCTGTAACACCCTCAGAATCGGCCCTATGCAAGTTTTAGCGAAACTCGCCAAACCCGCATAGAAACGATTCAAAGGTGCCCACCAGGCACTTTCGTGCGGGTGGAAAGCAAAGTAATAACATTACACAACAGTCCTCGATGGGACCCACAGAACAGATATATATAACAGCGACTCAAAGAGTCAAGAATACAGATATAATATACAAAGATCCAAATCACCTTGAAAACGATAGAGCGTCCAGCTACGAACAAGATGCAAATGGGGCTAAGAGCCCTGAAGAATAACCAATGGCGTCCATAACCCTGCCCAGGCCAAGCCGGAAGGGTAACCCTGCTAACGACGTCGATCTTAAACCTGCTTAAACAAAAGGGGTGCCGACAAAGGGCAAAGGAAAAAGAAGGAGCGTCGATCTTGAGGCCAAGACAGCGAGGCTAGAATTCGCGGTCCTCGCCTACATAGGTATGGTGGATCAAGCGGCAAAGATGCACTAAACAACCTATAGAGACTCGATAACCGGGCGGTTATCGAGAGGGGTGAGAATGACCTATCCGGATCCAACACGAGGCTAACACCAAACATACCCATCCTGGTGTTTCCTCGAGACCAAACGAGGAAGTCAACCGAGGAACTCACACCGTTGGCGCTTTTATTTATTCGATTATCGTTGCAGCAATTACTAGTCGTTTAGATAGTCTTCACGATAAAGTAAGCAAGGCACTTTTAGTTAACCATTCGTGATAGTTGCAACATTTACTAATCAGATACAATTAGCATGAGATAGCCCAAACCCAGCAGTTGTTGGTGCTTTTATTCAGCCATTCCGTTGTAGTTGCAAGATTTACTAGTCAGGTACAATTGTCGCAATCGACAACCAAACAAGCAATTGTGGGCAATATTAATTAGCCATTCCATTATAGTGAAGCTGATTACTAGTCATTATAAGTCAAATTTATAGCAGTAAACTTTAGTTATGCTTGTCTATGATCGAGATACTGTGCTCCAAGTCGTCCATATCCGCGACACGGCTTTCGAAAGTTTTACGCCGGGTGCACCAATAGCAACACACGCTCGATCAACCTCGGAAAAACCAAATCAAAACCCAACGAGGCTTTCACGATTGAACAATCACAGATTCAGAAATATTTGGGGCCACCCATTGAGTAGATCCATAGCGAGTAAGCAAGCTCGAGACGGGCTCAAGGTTTGCGGCTGTAAACGATCGGGAACCCGAAAGTGTGGCTGGGCTTGTCGATACCGAAAACACTCCGCTTACCTAAAGACAAAAGGTGCTCCTCGCACAATTTAAATACATAAGTAGCATGGCATAAGTACAGGATCGTAAATAAAACCTCAAACTAGTTTGTGGCCCCAAGAAATAAGATGAATCAAGCTCGGCTGGGGGTCCCATATACCTCCCGGATGTGGATAGCGCGATAAATCAAGGAACAGTATCAAGTACTGGGTCTTACGGGACACAAGTGGGCGTCGAAACCAAATATTTTCTATCACCCACCGATGCCTCTGCTTATTTCAATTTTAGTTGTTAAACAGAAATTAAAGTGACGATAAGTAAAACTAGAATCATCTCCAACATCAACATGCGGCAATACATCAATCGTGGCATATGACGACACACATCAGCACTTGAGCAAGCAACTACGACGCCAAGTCCAACTATCTACCAAACAACAGGGAATAGGGTGTGTCCAAGGCAATATACGGTCTAAGGGATATCACGATTCGAAAACTAGAGCATCGCAACACGTATAGCAATAGATCAACAGGAGGGAACAAATACTATGAAAGTAAGATAGGTAGAAAGGGGAGATGCTGCTTTGAAAACATTGTCGAAGGTTCAACCAAGATCGGCGAAGCTCACATCAACTCAACGGCCTTATCCGCGAAGAAGCAAAACACTAGAAGAAACACCGGATGCACTATTTAATACAACGGCAGAAGATCGGCATGATGCATGCATGATGTATGACATGGCAAGGTGCGATGCAATTAGGTCATATTAAGCGGAACCGGGGTCCCGACAATTAGTTAGATGGTTCCAGTTGTTTAGTTACCCCGCAGTTTAAATGTTGTTTTAACATGGCAGAAGATAGTATCGGGTTCGCTACACCAATTTAAATGAGGCCAATATGAGACTAGATTTGCCCGCATATGGGCCCCATATTTAATTATTAGGTGAATCGGCATAAGTTCCCAAACCACAGATTTGCATGCGAGTATGACAATTCAATATGCAACAAGTTGTTATTATGTTATAAAAAATAGGGTTCTCGGATAAGAGGTTCACACATTAGGGTTCGGCAGATCTTGGGGTTCCAGGATTCGGGGTCGGTCTCAGGGTCCAGGGTTTGACGGATCGGTCTCGACGGAAACGTTCTCGGATAACAGAGGTAGGTCTTGTCGGTTCGGGAAGCAGGACTTGGTTTGTCGGGCGCATCGAACTCGCCTGGTCGGTGCCGATCTTATCGTCGATGGCGAACTTGAGCGGTAGGGTTCCGGTCTTGGATCCGTGAAGTAGACCTTGTCGCATGGTGTCCGGTGAAATACTCGGCGTCCTCGAGGAGTACTTGTCGTCTCCGTGAAGAAGATCATGTCGGTCCACGGATTCGGTCTTGAGGTTCGACACGTGTCGGCCCCATGAAGGAGAGCTTGGCGATCCGGGAGGTCTTGATTCGCTTCACGAAGTGTTCAAGCGATCTTGGTGTAGTAACGGTCCTTGTCAGCGATTCTTCGGGTTCGGGGCCTCGAGGTTCCAAGAAGAAGGTCTTGTTGATCTGCGACGGAGAGCTTAGCGGCATCGGGGTCCGAGAAGGGGATCTTGGTGCGGGGCTTAGAATCCTCGAGACTGGGGTCATTCGGGGTTTCGGGAAGATCTTGAACAGGAACGCAAGTTCACCACATGAGCAGCATGCCACCACCACATCACTACTCCCCTGTGCATCGACAGGAAACAACTTCCACCGAACAACAAAAGGGTAGGACCAACCGCCCATGCGACACATCAAGAGGCCAAAGTGTTGCGTAAGGGAGGGGCGCAGACGGCGATCTCGGCGAGGCACGCGGGAGGCTCGGGGCGCGGGCGGGGCGAAGCACCGAGGCGCAGACGGGAGGAAAAGCGTCGGCGACGGCGCAGACGGGATGGAGGTCGAGGCTGCGCGCCGGGGAGGAGGAGGGGCGGCTCGGCGCCAGGAGATCGCAGAGAACGCGGCGGCGGCGGCGGTTGCCCGGCGAGGGCAGAGGGCGACGCAGGAGGGTGGCGACGGCAGCGGAGGAGGGTCTGGCGAGACCGAGGAGGCGGAAGGACGTGGGCAGTGGCGGAGAGGATGGTGGAGGAAGGCGGCGAGCGGGCCGGGCGCGGCCGAGGCGGCGGGCCGGGCCGACGAGGTTGGCGGCATGAGGAGGACCGGAGGGAGGCCGCGAGAGGCGAGGTGCCGAGGGATCATGGCGGGAGCTCGAGGCGGCACGGCCGAGCCGAGGCCGGGCGGCGGAGGCGCTGGAGACGCTGGGAGGCCTGGGAGGAGAGGAGGTCGAGCGGGCCGAGGTCGGCTGGCTCGGGCGGCTCCGGGCGGGAGCCCGTGGCGCGGGCGGGAGGTTGGAGGCAGAGGATGGGGAAGGAGAAGGGAACGGGGGAAAGACGCGTGGTACGGGGTGGGACCCGGGGTGGCCACAGGCGGGACAGGGAGCGCGGGATCCCGAGGTGGTTGGTCGGATGGGGCGGCGATCTGGGCGGGAAAACAGAGGTGGACTGAGCTGGACGCGAGGTGAGTGGCTAGGGAGGATGGGTGAGAGGGAGTTTGGTGGGGAGGTGGCAAGGAGGGATTGGGTGGGGGTTAACCAGGGGTGATGTGGCGCGTAGAGATAGGTGGGGGTGAGGTGGCTGGGGAGAGAGGGTAGACTAGCTGGTAGCTATAGGATTTGTCTAGCGGACCGTTTGGAAAAATTGGGGGTGGTCGTTCGGTCGATTCGGACCGTTCGACTGCCCCCGCTAAAACAATTAAAGATTTTATTTAATTTGCGATGAACTTTTGCAAGTGATTTTTAGACAAATAAAACTATCCGGCAGCACCCGGGGTTGGCGTTTGAATTAAGATGGGGCGTTTTTAGAAAACAAAACGGGCTTGCGAAACTAGTTTTATGCAAACAATGCATGATGATGACGATGCAATGCACAAATTCAACGCGATTTTCTAGTAGTGGTTTTGCGGGATGCCACAAGTATGGTCTCCCGTTCATTTCCTGAGCCGTAGGGATTTTGTGGCCTTCGGGTAACCTCAGCTGCTTCTCCTTCAGCAGCAAATCGAATATCTGCTCGGCTTTGCTCACATCGAAGTCGAACCCTTTTGCAGGCCCTTTGTTTCACCCATTTGCAGGCTCTGGGATCTGCCCCGAGCCCATTCATACGGCCACCTCCTGGTCCTGTAGGATCATCTTCTTCGCATCGACCAGCCTATCGGACGCTTGAATTTGTCTTGGTATAACTTGTGGTGGCGCTCATACATCCGTCAGGCCATGTGCGCCAATGAGTTGTACTCTACCGAAAGCGATCCTTGATGGGTGCCGAGAGACCCAACACGCCACCGACCGCTTCCTCGCTAAACGAGTGAGTAACATCGGTTCTTGACAGTCTGGCCGGATGTACTCGCCAGTTTCGCCGCCGCACTCGCCAGTGTCCGCAATGCCACCTCGAGCCTCGAATGGTACCGATGTGGAACCTCCTCCGGTTGCTTCCGGTATGAATCGAATCGTGGCAGCGAGGTGTACCACCCAAAAGTTGGTCTGGCCGATTGCGCAAAAAAATCTTACGCGATCCGATCCGATGCGAAATCATGCCTAGTTGTGCCGTGTATCGGCTTATGTGCTCGATCGAGCTTGATCCTTCCGACCATTGAACCTTGAGAACTCGGGAGCTTATACTTGGGTGGCGCGAATCGATCAAACTCGTTAAGTACGGCTTTGAATAGCCGATTGTCCTTCTTCGACGGTTTAACCGGGTCCTCGTGATGGTACCGATTTGCTCCACGCTTGAGCTAGGGGCTAGATTCTCATGACTTGTTCCGGTGGCATACTTGGCTAGCCACGCTGTTTGTCGGCGTCCATCCTGCATATCATCGCCTGCACACGCCTCAAGATCACGCCTGGGAACTCTGCCGCAGAAACTCCTGCGGTTGCAATCTGCTTAGTGCGTGTCGTTATTGCACCGCACGAGGCGCATATATACCCGTGGGATTTCCTTAGGTGGCTCAAACAGGAATTGGCATCGCTGGTCGCCCAGCCTTGTAGACATAAGCCGCTGCTCTGGCGGCTCTGAGCCAAGTGTGAATGGCACTGTGGCCTGGTCCGAGCGGTCTTTCTCCTGGTGAGTCCCCGAGTAGGCCCCACGGAGAGTACCGATGTTTCATGATCTCGAACTACGCGAACCGCGACGCCGAAAGCGTTCACCGGGCTTCGAGAATGGCGGCGAGAGAATGAGCCACCATGTAGTTGACTTCGTCAGAGCTCGTGCGTTCCTCGAAGGAATGACAGATCTACCTCATCAAGAGCACCCTCGGGGGAGAAACCCCTCCACTTGATGCCATGCTTACGGGTCCTCTCAAAAGAGCCGATGAGGTCTTCCTCGAAGAGAGCCTTGATCTCGTCATACTTGGCCTTGTGCTCGTCAGGTAGATCGTCGTAAGTGATCGGTCCATTCTCCATCGCAGGCTTGGATGTTGATGTAGACGTTGAATGTCCTACCGAAGTGCGAATGTGTTGCTGCCAAAACTCACGGCGAGCAGCGAAAGCAACACGAAGAGCCGGAGGCTCCCTGAATCTGGTGGGCCCTGGTCCTCGGCGACGACGCAAAACTCCGCACACGCCCCGGCTTGGTTCGAGATACACCGACCTATACCTGGTCGAAGGTGAGAGATTGTCCGATTGATTTCTGCATGGTAGACAAGTATACGTAAAATTGATCGTGACCGGCCCTGTGTTTCAGAATCGGCTCCTAGAGCCGATTGCCCCATGGTTCTCGCATTAGATTTACGATAACATGGGGTTTCGCTGATCACTACAAGTTAAATCGATCTCGACAATTTAATGTTTTCACCACGAATCGAACGTCCTACACGTAATTGAGCCCGTATGTACAAAAGATGAAGAATATTAACCCTAGAGGAGGCCTAATAACCAACGAAAGTCAATTACCGAACAACTTCTAGAACGAATAAACCACGCCCCTCGTACTCTTTGGATCGTTCAACCCGTTTGTAAGGCCTGGCTACGTAGATATCAAACTAAACCTTGGCGAGCAAGGCACAACCATAACAGATCGAATCATTAAATAAAGATCATAGTGCTACCTTGCACTTGGGAAAAGGTGCAAAGGTAGCGAGATAACTAGAGGTAGCATAACTCGGCGATAATAATGAAAAGAACACCGATGCTAGCCTCAAACAATCTATGATAATGGTATTACTCGCCATCAACAACGCTTGATGCGAGTAAAACCGTGTAACGATAGTAGATATCGCCTAGATCGCAAGATGCGATCTAGGCAAGATGACACTTACCCGAAAGAAACCCTAGAAACAAGGGGTGGCGATGCGAGATTGTGTTTTTGTGAACGTGATTGTCCTCCTTTTTCGATAACCTTAGGTACATATTTATAGTCCGGAGACTCTCTACTTTTGGAATAACTCTACAACTCTATCTTTACCTAAACTGAAACGAACCTAAACTGAAACGAAACCTACTATGATACAAGATACACGGGCAGTTTAGCCCAATTCTACGTACTAGGCCGATCCAACAACACGTTGAATATACGCATCTTCCAAGCCCATCTTGATCATGGCCCATCTCCTTCGTTGGCCAAAATATGGTGATAACAACTTCATCGGAAGCATCAGCTGCAGGTGGGTCACCCAGCGGTGCATCCAGCACATAGGTCAAATTACCAGCTGTGAGGACAATCCTCAAATTGCGTAACCAATCCGCGAAGTTGCTTCCATTGTTTTTCAACTTTTCTTTCTCTAGGAACGCATTAAAATTGATGGTAGGGGCTGCCATTGATCTACAACATATTTGCAATAGTTTAGACTAAGTTTATGACAAATTGAGTTCAAATTAATAATAAAGTTAATCTAGGTGAACTCCCACTCAAAACAATATCCCTCACATTGTTTTAGTGATCACACGAACCAAATCCACCACATCAACACCGATCATCACGAGAGTTGATATAGTTTCAATGGCGAACAATCGACATGTTCATCATATCTACTATATGATTCATGCTTTACCTTTCGGTGATCCGTGTTCCGAGACCATGTCTCAGACATGCTAGGCTCACAAGATCAAACCTTACTTTCCGCATGAGCAAATCTGCTTGCTCACGTTGTATACACTTGGAATCTAACACACCGATCATAACGTGGTGCTTCGAAACAACAAGCTTTAGCAACGGTGCTAACTAAGGGTGAACACTTTATGACTTGAAATTCATGTGCATGAGGGATCATCTTATAATGCTACCGTCGTCTACTAAGCAATACAAGATGCATAAAGGATTAACATCACTTGCAATTCATAATATGTGATATGATATGGCCTTTCTTCTTTGTGCTTCCGATCTCCATCTTCAAGCATGAACATAATATCCATCATCACCGGCATTGCATCAAGGTCAATGACGCTTCTCCATGGTTGTCATCCACCGGCTTCAACTATTACAACTACTTTGAATAGACACGCGGGTCTTAACATAAATTAAAGACAACCATATGGCTCCTGCCGGTTGCCAACTTACAATAAGGAACATTGCATACATCAAATATAATCACAATCATGGCCATATCACATCATCGACACCCCTCGCAAAACAAAGTTAGACGCCTCTACTTTCTTTGCATGTTTTACGTGGCTTGGGGCTTTCAATAAGTGTCGTTCTAACTTAAGAACAAGAACCACAACATTGATACTAGTATTGTTAATCACCCGTTGTAAATTGGATCTTAACTATGCTAGGAGAAACAGCACCATAAAGCCACTTATGCAATACAAGTTGCATGCCAAGCGGAGCAGGTCTCATGAACGATGTCATGTAAGGTTAGCCCGCCGCTTCATCCCAACATACCGCAAGATGCAAAGTACACAAGAAGCAATCGACAATAAAAGCATCAGCGCCCACAATGACCATTGTGTTCTACTCGTGCAATGATCTACATATAGACACGGCTCGATACCAATCAGAGGGTTTCGGCATGGAAAACAAAAATTTTCTACCGTACAAACAAACAAGCCAAGATCTATCTACTAGATTGTAGCAACGAGTCGATGGAATAACTTACCTCAAGATTCCAAAGTGTTTAACGAGAGCGGATTCTCGTGGGTGATGTAGTCGTACTCTTCCCGATCTCAAGATCGCGAGACGATCCTTTCTGGCCGCGTTCCAAGCGCTCCCGCAATGTCACATTCGGTACTGACGAAGACCTTCCTCTCCTTGTTCCAAAGAAAATGGAGGTTGTAGCACTCTCCTCATGATTCCAAAGACAACGGCGTGGTACCTAAGTAGAGGGAGATCTCGCAGGCTTCGCTTAGCCGGGCGAGTATGGTGGAGTATGAGAGAGCCTCAGCGATCTAGGTTTTAGACACACCAAGGAGGAGAGGCTAGAGCCGGCGGCTAGGGTTTGGGGCACACCAAGTCGGCGGCTAGGGCAAAAACCCTAGGGGGCGGCGGCGGCTATGGTGGTAGGCGCCAAGCTAGGGTTTGGAGGAGAGGTACTTGTGTGTGCTAGGAGGGAGCCCTGCCCCTCCTTATATAGGTGGAGGGGCCGGCGGCCAAGGGGAGGGAGGGGAGGCCCTCCCCAACTTGGGCTTGGCGCGCTTGGAGGAGGGACTCCCTCCCCAACTCGGTTTCAACCTCCTCCTCCTCTTTCCAAAACTTGCCGTTTGACTTTCAAACTAGCCGTTTGACTTTTCAATTTAGGATTTGAATAAACCCTTTATTTTGGACAGCGAAGACACTTAGTACATGATGCAATCATTCCAACTTGCAATGACACATTCATGTACCCCTTCCCCTCCGGAGTGTCGGACATTCCGGAACCTTCTAGAACATTCCCGATGAAAACACCGGAATCATTCCCCAACTCCGAAACGGGACTTTCCTTATATGAATCTTATTCTCCGGACCATTCCGGATCTCCTCGTGATATCCCGGATCCCATCCGAGACTCCGAACAACATTCGGTCTCTTTCTCATCATACCATAACTACTCAAACAACGTTGAATCCTTAAGTGTGTCTCCCTACGGTTCGTGAATTATGCGGACATGATCGAGACACTTCTCCGAACAATAACCAATAGAGGAATCTGGAAATTCATATGGCTCCCACATATTTCTACGATTACTTTGCGATCGAATGAACCACTTACATACGATACCAATTTCCCTTTGTCTCACGATAGTTTACTTATCCGAGGTTATGATCGTCAGTATCTCTGCATACCTAGTTCAACCTCGTTACCGATAAGTACTCTTTTCTTGTTCCCGTGATATGTGATCCCTTGTGAGCCAGTCACATGCTTGCAAGCTAATTGGATGACATTCCACCGAGAGGGCCCAGAGTATATCTATCCGTCATATGGATGGACAAATCCCACTCTTGATCCATGTGTTTCAACCAATACTTTCCGAACACTCAATGCCACCTTTATAGCCACCCAGTTACGGTGTGGTGTTTGATGTCATCAAAACATCCATCCGGTAAAGGTGATATGCATGATCTCATGGTCGAAGGAATTAGGTTACTATGTATCAGAAAGCATATAGCAATTGAACTATTAAAATGACTTGATCTTTATGCTACGCTTATCTATAGGAGTATGTCCACCATATCATTCTCCTAATGATATGATCTTGTTGTTGATAACATCTCAATGTTCATGATAGGGAAACCACAATCATTTATCAACCAACAGGCTAGTGATGTATAGAGGCTTTACTAGGGACTTCAAATTGAGTTTACAAATCACACAAGTATTAATGTTTCTTTGTTAATACTATTATAGCATGAATGCAAACATTTATCATAAACACAAAGATATAATAATAACTACATTTATTATTGCCTCTAGGGCATATCTCCAACACGAACACCACTAGAGCTCATCATACTGGTGACGTTAAGCGAAACGCCACTAGTAGCTAACTTAGTACTGGCGTTCAGCAGGAATGCCACCAGTGGCGTGAGATTAGTAGCGTGTGGGTTTAATGTCACGAACCTCCTTTTCGTGAACGCTACCATTAGGTTTTTTCCTACTAGTGTACTGAAATAAAATCAAGAAACAAACTAAGAAAGAGACTAAGAATGACAAGTGGTGCAATACAAGGGAATCAAAATCAGAACAAGAATAAGAAAGAGAAAGAGAATGACACGCGGAATAATGCAAGAGACTGAAAATAATAAATCAAGAGAATATGGTCGACAAGCAGAAGGACGCAAGGGATTGCAATTCTGAAGAAAGAAAATGAGAATGATAAGAGGAAGAATGCAAGGGACTGAAATAAAAAAAATCAAGAAATAGATTAAGAATGAGAAGTAGAACAATACAAGAAACTTAAAATAAAAAATTCAAGAGACATAGAATGACGAATGATAAGTGGAAGAATGAGAGGGACCAAAAATCAAAAACGAAAAAGAGATAGAGAATGATAAAAATGCAACAAAATGAAATTAATAAATGAACAAAAAGAATAACAATGACAAATGAAATAACTGAAAAAACGACTAGTACAAGAATGCAAATCAAAAAATGAAGAAACCAAATAATTAACTTACAATGTTCAAAAGGCAATTCATGAACAACTAGGTTCCGGTTCAAATTCATCATCTACACCGGAACAAATTAATCTTCTATGGAATGAATAGCTTCAATAAAAAATCATCAAATGTGTGATCAACCCTCCACACAAGGAAAATCATCATCCAATATCATAAAACAGCCTTCCTGATCAAAAGTAACATCACCGACAACTTCAACATCTTGGCATCTACATCAATCAAGCCTACAATAATGAAAACAGAGATATGCAAGAATTAAAGAAAATTTGATTACAAATATTCCTTTTTGTAATGCGGTGGTCACGCTCTCCTCATCCACCACCTATCTAGACATGCGGCACCTATAACTAATGGTAATCAATGCTTGACTGAAAAACAGCTCCTAGTACTGACCACGCCGTCTTCACGCGGGATAAAACATGTAGCGATATCCACGTGATCAATACTCACTGGTCTAAATTTGCCAACGGAGGTTCTTGTCGTCTTAACTTGGACAATGGTGATATGCACATCCTTGCCATGAGGACTAGAGAAATATCCACCTAGCATAACACGAAATGCAATAAAGTTAAAAGGCTAAACAGATCTTTCAGGATCTTAAAACTATAATAATTATAGATATATATGGGGAAAGTGAGAAGTAAATTATCACCTTGTACTACACAAAATATAACTGCACCGTCGGCTGCACCGACCAAATCCAAGCACATCATTTCTCTCTCCCAAGTAGGCTTACGCCATGGAAATGGCAAACTGATTGCGTCGTCGAGGATGCCACCATGAAAGTCATAAGCAACAAGGCCCTTAGCTGTGCAAGAGTAGATATAACCACCAACATATATGGATCTCCCATTGAGACGTTGCCTTCCATAGACAAGTGGATCATGGAATAGCAAAGTCCTACTTTTAACATCAGGTAAAACATCTTTCCACTCTCTGACCTTCATGTTAAGTAGAAAACACCTGCAGGTTTCCTTGTCAGAAACTATGAAGGTATCAGCATCCAGGACAACATATCCTGACAGATCAACTCTCCTGTCGTTCACAACAAGGTCAGGACGACGTGTCTTGCAATGCTTCCAACGGTCTGCAGGAGCATGACGGTTCCCAGCATGAAACCTGCTGCTGGATCTAGGAGGCACAAACCAGAAGACTTCGAGAGCATGACTAACAGCAACAATGCGATGACCTACGTTAAGAACCACCGCGAAACAGACACCAGCAGGCCTTGAGGTTTTAAGCGAATCGGAGGATGGCCTGCTAAGTTCAAACTCACAGCTCGTGTCATCTGGTTTGTACGACACGGCATAGATGCCCGTCAAGCTCCTGACAATGGAATACCTTGGATAAGAATCTTCCATCGCATAACAGTCTTCACTATCATCATGTGCAATAACTGTGTTCATATCCTGATGCAGCCTGAGAGGGTTGTAGTTACAATTGGGCAGTAACCTTCCGTCTACGATCTCGGTACAATACACGATCAAACGAGAGTCAGCTTGGCACACAACATATAGATCCGTGCTAATATGTAAAGCAGGCTCCTGAAGCACATAGCATCTTAGAGACGGCGGTTTAGATAAAAACTTCCTGCAACAATTTATATAGTAGGAGTATAGTTAACATAAAGATCAATGTGTCATGCATCGAATATGTATACAAAATAATTGGATACATATGAAAGATTGCTCGAAGGTTTGTTAACCTGCAACAATCAAGCATCTTGGAGGAATCTTCGCCGCAGGAATTTGCTGTAAGATCTTCAGTACTACTCTCGAGTAGCATAGAAGGTTCCATGGCATTCTCATCGTTGTACTCCCTAGTTGAGATGTTACAAGAATTATATATTAGAGTTTTTACTAAGTTATATACTCATCATTGACTGGTAAGTAACACAATGCACAAAGGAAAAAAGAAATAATACACTTACTGGAGAAAGCAGAATTCATGGATGGGTAGTGCAGTAGGCAACAGGTCTAACTGGCGACAAGTGGAATGCAAGACCTCAATGCCAGTAGGGATGCCATCGCTGCCAAGTTTGACTAGAAAGGTGGAGATGAGCACATGATAATTGCGACATGAGCAATGGCGGCCCACGCCGATCCATACGGCACACATGACTCTGCCACCCAAATGTGTGAGGAAGGCAAAGCCATCCGGATAGAAAGGACAAACAGAATCGATCTTGGTGGGCGGCTTCAGCTCCACCAGCGTTTGCTGACCCTGATCATCACGGCGGCGCAGCGGCTTGTAGGCGTAGATGGTGCACCTCTGGAGGAAGTAGATGGCATAGTCTTCTTGGACGTAAACACCGCGGCCGCGGATAGGGACATACCTCTCCGGTGTGGTAATACCAATGGATAAGATTTTGCTGCTGCTAGAGGTGTTGTTCTTGCTGCTGGTAGTGTTGTCAATGCTGGCAGTGGTGATGGCGGTCCAGGAACAGGTTGAGCAGTTGAAGCTGAAGAAGAGGTGAGCCGGTCGGAGTGATACCAGGATCGTGTCGTGTACCACGGCGTATCCCTGGAAGATGCTGCCGCCCCACTTCATGGGTATTTCCATCTCGTAAGGGAATTCGATGCTGCCGGCCTCCACCCACGTACCGGCGCCGTCCCTGTCGTCGAGGCGTTGCATCACGAGGCGGCACGTCGAGCGGGGGCGCAAGTGGAAGTAGGGCGCCCAGATGTCGCCGGCGGCCGTGACTGGGCGGCACGGCATGAGGCGCCCTAGCAGCACGCTAGGGAGCTGCTGGGTGATCGCCGTCCTCTTGCTGTCTTCTTCGTCCAGCTCCAGCTTCACAGCTCGGGTAGGTACGACTGTCGTCGACTCGGCATCGACGAGCCGTTCCGTGCAGAAGATGCACAGCGAGCGGCCGTCGGGGCTCAGCGTGGCGTGAGCGCCCGAGATGGGCGTCGTGGCACGGTCGTTGTCGTCGTTGTTGTTGACGTCGCGGTGGAAGATCTCGAGGGCGTCGTTGCTCCGGCCGAGGATGCGACCGGACGGCGCGACGCGGAACTGGTATAGGTGCAGGCTGGAGTCGGCACGGAAGCCGACGAGCAGCGACCACGCGGGGCGGTCGTCCGCGCCGGCAGGTATGCACACGTAGTCCCTGCCGGGGGCGACGCGTGGGATCGATCCGTGGAGAGCACACGCAACGCCAGCAGCAGAAGCATCGAAAGAGGGTGCAGGTGCAGCCGCGATCGTCCACCGGCGACGGCGGCGGCATCTTGGGTTAGGTTCAGCACGCAAAGGGCTTTCTTTTCTGTTTCACATCTTGCCTCTTCCGGAATTGAAGGAGACGTGGGTGTGGATTTACCATGTTACGTTGGTCTAGGTAGTCCGTGACCGACTCTACTCCATCGGTAGACATCACGGACTCCTTCCGGCGCAAAGACGTCTAGGTTTCGCGGTCGCCATATAGGTCGCCGCCGCCTCCTACCCACCCAAACCCACAGAACACAGACTTTTCCCCTACAAGTTCGGCGAGTCGAAGGCGCGCAGCTGATCAGATTTCAGATCCAGTTATGGCTGGTACGGAGAAGGGTCCACCGATTGCAACCCACTCTTGGAACAGGAGAAGGCCATGGCGGCGGCAGCAGCCTTTCCTAAGGCAGACGGGCAACATGCCGAAGAAGATGGAGATTCCGATGAAGATGAGTATGAATATTGGTACCCGGCCCCGGAAGAGGAACTGAAGATAGCCAAGGAGGCGCTGTCAGGCTTCCCCGAGGCCGCGGCATTGGGATCGGACGAGCTAGAAGCTGCCGCCATTAGACTCGTGGAGCAGTCCAAACCCGAGAACTACGCCTGTCCGCCTGGCCAAGTCAGGACTCGGCTGTCGCACAGCGACATCTGGTTGATCCTGGCACTCAAGCAAGATAAGCTCAAGGACGACGCCACATGCAGAGAGTACCTCGACTCACTCGGGTCCATGATCAGAGACGACGCATCCCGCGGCGCGTTCCCGGAGGGGTGGCTGGAGGAAAGAAAGCAGGATCACCTGGAGATGCTGCCCTTCTCCAAAAAGTGCCGCGAAGACTTCCAAGCCTTCCAGGCCAAGGTCCGCAGCGATCTCATCCACAAGGGCTTCGTCGAGGTCGACAAGAACTACTGGGAGAAAGGGGCCAAGATGGATGAACTCTACAAGGAAGAGTGGGAACATATAGAAGAGTATAGACAGGTTGAAGAATGGAAAAGGGTTGACCTGGGCGGCATCAAAATCTCCAAGCCAGAGTGAGTAGACAGGCTCACAGTTCACAACCAAGCTAGAGGCTCTTGAATCCAGTCCGCATGAGGATTCATTGATGATCCAGTATCTATCTGTCTATCTAAACTTAAGTATGCCCATTTATATATGTTATTCATCCGTCCATGTGTGTCCATCTATGTTGTTAATTGGTACGATGTCTATCCGTTGCCAAATAAAATTAATTATTATCGTACAACTCTCTCTTTGTTTGCTATCAAATGCAGTGTGCTTGTTTGCCGATTAGCTGCTATGTAACCTGTTCGGGGTAGATTTACTACTCCATGTCTGCAGTGATGTGGTTCCCTTTTTCTACTCTGTTGTCAACAGCATTTGTCAGCTTATTTGACAGCAAAAGTTTTTTCATTGTTCTTATTATCTGCTATAAATGTGTGTACTTGTATGCTGAGTTATATGGTGGCATCTTTCTATTTATTATTATCTATTATGTGGTTCCCTTAATCTACTCCATTTTTCATCTCTGTTAACGGAATTTGTCAATTTATTTGACAGCAAAAGTTCTTTCATTGTTCTTATTTTTCTGTTACAAATGTGTCTGCTTGTCCGCCAAGTTAAATGGTGGCATCTTGTTTTATCTGATTATTATGTTGTATTTTCTACGCCTAACCATGGCCAAGTGTGCTCATGATGTATCTTCCCACTCTTAACAGATTTTGTTTATTTGCATGCTGAACCAATGATTAATCCAATCTTTATATCTTACCTGGAAAGAGCTCATTCATTGGTTCTTATTTTTCGTCCTACATGCTCTGACTAATGATTAATCCAATCTTTATAACACAAGTGGTGTCAAAGTTACACGGTGGCTTCTTTTTACCTGGTTCTATGTCATTACTATGTTGATTTTTCACCAACCACTGCCAAGTCCGATTACCATGTCTCTTGTGTTTTCTCTTCTACACTCAGCATGTGACACCATGTCATTGGCTCCGGTGCGGTATAATTGTATGAAAGCCACCCCTCTAGTATTGAGTGTTATTTCGACTAAGACAACATTTTCCTTTGATGATGAAAAAACAGAGAAAAATGAGGTATTGTGAGGCGTCAAGTTATCTGTTTCCTGAAAAAACTGTAGTTTCTTTCCAAGAAAGATGAGGTATTTGCTATTGTGAGACCTCAAGTATTATACTAGTATGCTTGTCCTACGGATAGGCGTTGAAGGAGCAAGACAGGGGGGTTGGTTCCTCAAGGTTTAAAAATTGAGTGGTCAATCCAAAGAACTACAAGCTTTTTGCCAATAAGTAGGTAACTGATATGGGATTTTTTTAAAAAAAAAATAGAACATCATTCCTCCACGGAACTAAACATTTCACAGTTTTCATGGCTGAGTTGAGAATACTAACCTGAATACGTCCATGCGGTGGCAGCAAGCACTAGGTACAGAAACACTTGCTGCGTCTCCTTCAGAATTGAACTTGTGCCATGTTTGAGGTTTGACAAGTTCGTTCTCCGCAAGAATAGCTTCTGTTCGGAATCAATCCATCATCCCAACTGGTTGTCAGACAGAGCCAACCAACCATTGAAATTACAGTGGCTTGCACGAAAATTTAAAACAAAACGGTACCTGGTCCATCGTGGCCCTCAGCCACAGGTAGAATTCCGCCATATACTGATACAGAATTGTGAACAGCAAAACTATATTTGCCAGCCATCGACTCCTACATAATGGTCAAATCAGGCAGCCAGAATACATACCCTCGAACTGATCAAACCATCCATGGCGATGAAGACAGGTCGATACAAAAATTGATCCCAAGAATGAGCAAGGCAGAGATATGTTTACAAACATCATTAGATATTCAGACAGGATGTGAACACTCCGAAACTGAAATGCTGGTGGAGCTTGGAACATGAGCTCCAAGGATTCCAGGTTTTCAGACAAGACATGTTGATCATCTTGTTGAGCTCCAAGGATTCCAGGTTTTCAGACAAGACATGTTGATCATCTTGTTGATGGTGCTTAGAACATGAGCCGCATTCTAAGTTGCAGATGACATGGCCTTCTAACCCAACAAGGAGTGATATAGGTATATAATAAGAAGCTACTGTCAGGTCCTGAACAGCAGCTCTGGAAGTACAAATGTCCACGGATTACAAGCAATTTCACTAGCAACATCATATAATTTGAGTGGAGAGTGTCCAACAGAACAAAGCAAACCTCCAGTAACAACAAATGGGCTGGGGTGGGTAGGTTTCTCAGCGTCTTATTCATAGCGCAAATGTCAAAGAGCACTGCTACATAAAGGTGGAAATTTGTGTGGCTGCCTCGGGTTCTAGTAATTGCTGGTGTAGAATTTCTTCAGGAACTCAGAGCTTCCTTGGTCCTTGGAGTCGAGGTCCTGCACCAGCCTTGTGGCCGACCACATATTGGCCAATGATGTGGTGGCGCTGCTTTGCATGCTCAGTAATGTTGTTCAGCTCCTCCATCCCGCTGAAGAGAAGCATATCAATGACCTGTTTGTTTGCACGAAAGGTAAGCTCAAATGAAAAGAGATGTTTTCCTAAAATTGCAGTTCCCTTGTAGCAATATCGTAGGGATTGTGCTAGATGTTTCTGAAACCAGTGATGTACTGTACAATGCAGATCAGTAGTAAAAAGTATAAGTATTGAAGAATAGTGCGGACAAAATTAAGGTGCAGGTAAGAAATTCATCACTAAATTTAATTACATTAATGAAGTTTTTGCAAACAAATGGCCTCAAATTCATTGCATACAATGATACAGATACTACCATCATGTATCGATCAGATAGCAGAATCTTGTTTTGATAGCTATAGTTGAATACATCAAATAGAACTTTTTCTTGATCCATCTAACTTAATCCGTCAACATGATTATAGAGTTTTAGAAAGTAAAAGGAAAGAATCCTAACTCTAATCGCTTTTTCACTAACCTAAAATTATTATTTAATTTTGAATGTCAGGTAAAGAACAACCAAATCATATTGAGCGTTATTCCAAAGTCGGCACATACTACTAGCACAAGAGGCAAGAATAGCAAAGAAAAATGGCGTAAACGGTTGGAAAACAGGAATCGCTATGAATTGAATATAAGTGCATTGAAGCACACTTGAGCGCTCTTTCTCAATCAAACTAGCCAAAATCAGCAAGCAAAAGAAAAACAAATAACATCTCCAGCTAAATATCATGATTACACAGATTTTTTTTATCATTACTCAATATATAAGTAAAGAACACAGCTGACATTACTTTGGCATTAAACAAGCTCCTTTATGAAGATTTCAGTATTTTACATCCCAATAAACAGGGATAGGCAGCTGGCAATGAAAGAACTGAAAAACTCCAATAAATTATTACAGTCATGATTCATGTCTAGAAATTATAACACTTGGCTGGTGGATAACGTGGTTATCCAGAAAAATTTGGTAGTCCTGTAGAACAGGGCCTCAAAACTCTTTTTGATGCAAAAAATAGGACTTAAAAACTTGCTGGTCTGTTTCCAGTTTCCGCCATTTTGTCAAAAATGGCAACTTAAACCAAATTCCTTGGGGCCTCCAAGTTATCAGTGATATTAATTAGTCATCAGGAGGATTAAATTGTGAAGACATACAAAAGACAGATGGATATTGTTGATAACAAATTTACAATAAACTGCATACAAATATATCGTTGTGCCAAATATGATTTATAGGCCATACTTGGTGTGTGTAAATCCTATCTGCAAAAAGATACTCCCTCCGACCCATATTAGTTGACTCAAATTTGTCTAGATTCGGATGTATCTAGCACTAAAACTTGACTAGATACATTCATATCTAGATGAATCTAAGTCAACTAATATGGGTCGGAGGAGTATATAACATTGTTTGTTGCAAGCCAAACTATAGTCTCAAGGTAGATCATATATTGTAACAGCTCCAATGAATTTATCTCCAATACTCAAAACAACAGTAGCTCCAACAGTCCGCCACAACAATGACGCCATGAAGACCAGCGATTCAAATTTTACTGTAGCGGAAGTGACGTGATCCACTATAACGCTAAGAATTTCCATGCAAATCCTAGAAACCCAGTTTTGACTAAATTTACAAAAACATTGTACATAAAACCAAACTTTCATCACATCTGGTTCCCGATCTATCTTGCATATCCAAAGGTGAAGCATAAACATCTATCTTGTTCGAAGAAACTACTAAGTTCAAGAAATCTTAAGATCTTAGAAAGCTAATACTCGCTAAGCATGTATTTGCTATTTCTCGGTATTCTCATGAGGCCACGGTGGCCACACGCTCCTACCCAGCTGCCCATTCGAGAAATCATTGTTTGTCAGCTTCTAGCCTCCCTCAGAGATTGCGATCGCAAGAACTTGGGGCTATAAATCGCTCACTTCTTCTAGTTGAATATGTTAAGGCCGCCAGCATGAGTAGGAACCACTTCTGTGGACAATGAGCACCCAATGCGAAATCCAGACCCCAGGGCTATGAGCACCCAATGCGAAATTGGCCACCCATCTGTGGACAAATTACTACCCACAATGCGAGATTCCCATACCAGCAGTATAACTCCCCACTAGAAACAATAAGTTGTCAACGCGTATTCCCGCAGAAATACCCAGCTAGGTTAACAAACACCTGCCCATTCAACAACTCCTACCATGATTCATCAACGATATCCTAACCTATAAACAGATTTCGAGGCAAGTGCCCCTTCCGGAGGATCGGACAACGGCCAGATCGGAGAATACGGCAACGCGCTTGTTCCTTCGTTCTACAGCTACCCATTCGAAGAGGCAAATCGAAATGGGGTGGGAGGGGGCACCTTGGGATCAGAGACGCCCTTGTTCTTGCGGATCTGCTGGGAGATGCTGGAGCGGAGCTGGGCAGGGGTGACGACGTCGTCGAGGTTGTAGATCTCCATGACGGAGGGGATGGAGCGGCACGCCTGCCTGAAGAAGTCGAACACGCGGTGCCGCGCCTCCTCCAGCGAGGCCGAGTTCGGAGGAACCTTCACCGCGCGCTGGATGAACGCCATCTCGCCCGGTCGCCGCTTCGCCGCCCCTCTCCGGCCGCCGCCCTCTCTCTGTCACCGTCCGTACTCAGGTGGCTCCTCCGCTTGGTGGTGATGGTGAGATGAGAGGAGAGGTAGCTCGCTGCTCTCCGCTGGGCGAACGTTCTCCTGCCAATAGCGGGCCGGTCGTCAACCTCGAGATTCGCTGGACGGAGATGGGCTGCGTAAAACTGGGCTGTCCTTGAAGTCGATCAGGATTTAGGACAAGACACGAGGCCTGTTTAGCTTTCACACTGCTCAGTTCGCTCCAAAAAGGGGGAAAATATTCCCCTCCTCAAACAAAAAAAAAACATCTCCCTTGCTTTTGTGTTTACACCCTTCGTGTAAACTTATCCCAAAATTGTGTCTAAGATTGCTGGAAATCTAACTTGGATACCAGATAAATACATTACTGTAGACCGTGTGAATGTACATAGATTGAGTACCTGAACATGAGTGCTTGTTCTCCAAATTTTTGGAGGAATGTACGCCGCTCCGAGAAATTGCGAGCTAAGACAACTCGAACTTAAAGGATATGCTTGGGCAAAGGGATATAGGTTTAGGATCTAAGTTTCTGTGGAGCTGGCGCTTCCATATACAATGGAGCTATAATTGTATCCCACGAGAGCCACAATATTAGAATTCTTTTGCCCCGTTTATTGTCCTAAAAATCTTGTGAATAAGAGAGATAATACGGGAACACGGCATGCCATGTGGGAGCTTAAAACAAACTATGGAGTATGTGGGGATTGTATATATCACCAACTCGGTGATCACCCTTACGCCCCACCCCCTTGATGGTAGGGTTCGAAGACCCCATCAGTAGACCATCCAACATATGGGTACATACTTAGGGCGTGTTCGGCAACTGCCCAGCTTCCAGCTTCTCTCAAATCCACGACGGAGCAGCACCGAACGCTCTAACTCCATGAAGCTAGATCCTAGAAGCTAGCTAAAATTGATGTACAAAGTGCGGAGCACCTCTTCTGAGGATTCCCGGATCGGCAAACCACGGAGCAGTAAGAAATTACGGCTTTGTGCCACCGCCAAGTGAAAAATAACCTTTCGCTGCCATTCACCCCGGTGTCCTCGTGTTCCCAAAAATCCCCAATCGACCGGGCGCCTGTCCTGTGACCTCCGCCGCTAGGGGTAGCCAGCCTCATCGTCGTCGGAGTCCTCTCCTCCGGCCAACACACGCAGCCGCGCGCCCACCGCTTCCTCCGCCTCCTGGATCCACAGCCGCATCTCCGGCCATCGCGACACCATCATCTCCCCCACCTCCCACGGATCCCTGCATCTTCGGCCCCGCATCCAACCTCCGCCGTCATCAAGCAGCAGAAGCAGTGGATGTCGCCGTCATCTTCCTCAACTCCGTCCTCAAGGAGCAATGCCCGCCACCACTACACCGCCTCCTCTAGTACAATTGTACGAGCACCGACCGACACCCATGGTCGCCTAAGCATGCTGCCGAGCTCGCCGGAGGCGAAGGCGGAGGCGCAGACGCTCACGACTCCTCCTCCCGGTTGCTATATTCCCTCTCCTCACGCCTCGTTCCCCTCCTCTCCCAGTGAGTCGACCGAGCGGTTCGAGCTCACCATCCCGAACCAGCTCGTACTAACGTTCCCGAGAGGAAGCGGCGGCGAATAGACCCGTATGTACGGTTTATCATCCGGGGAGGGCATTGGACGGTGCTAGAGTGAGGGGGTCTATGGGGAGAAATCGGGTGTGAGGTGAATGGATAGACAGAGACGCTGGGAAGACGACCAGAACAGAAAAAATAAAAAGAGCTGCTCCTGTGCGCTCCATTCGTCCTACCAAAACGGGCCTAGAACGGCTTAATGCGCTACCGGCCTACCCAAAAGTTGTGGAGCTGCACCGAACGTTTGGTGCTCCAACCCAGACGCTGGAACAGGTCCTGTGAAGCCGGATTCAAGGATTTTGAGAAGCCAGGCCGTTTTCGAACACGCCCTTAGTTAACAATCGCTCAACTCTTCTTTCGGCACCATCTTTTGTCTTACCATAGTTGGGAATCCTTTGTTGAATTGAATCGATGATTCTCTATGGTTAAGGCACTACTATTAAATCCTAGGGACAAGGGCGATGGCTATATATCCCTCGTGGGTTCAGATTTATGAAGATTACTAACTATTAGAAGTTTATAACTCTTCTTTCTTGATTACTTATAGGCATATGACCCCTCAATGTGAGATCCTTGCTTCGTCCCTACTCCAGCAACACAATGTTCTTGAGTCACACCATCTACGCCTTGAAGAATATCAAAGTATCATCCTTGAAGAGAAGAGGGCAAGCAATACTACTTTATATCTTGTAAAATTTTCTCCATGACACAGGTTAGATGTATGGTGTTTGTCATTGTCACGATGCTATCACAAGCACACACACACACACACACACACACACACACACACACACACACACACACACACACACACACACACACACACATTGACATTTCGATCAATGTGTGTATATACAAACCCGTTTGTTTCGTTGCAATACTAGTAACTAACGTTGTGATCTTGGTCAGGACTCTCATACTTGAAGCCCCGGCTGAAAAGTCCTTTTATCCAACAATATGTGAAAATTGCCAATTTAGTAAAACAAATGACATGTCTGCCACATAAAGATTACTATTTCGAAACAAACATAACATACAAGCTCAAATCATGTGCATCATTAACTTAAGGGCCCGGTAATTTGTGTAACATACCCATATGCTCGCAAAAGCACACGGCCTTTGTTCTACGAGATCATACATAGATGCATGCACATGTTATGTTCTTTTCAAGGATACACAAATGAGAAGGTACTTGCTCTTTTCCTTCTCAAGGTGTTGTGCAACAAGATATGCACATTTATCGAATAGCTCGTCCATCAAGGATTCACGAAATGGCTTGCAAGGATGGGACCAAACGCCGCCCTCAAGCACTTCGCAGTGTTCACCCCGCTCTGAATGCTATTCTTTACCTCATCCCCTTCCGAGTCATCATAAGGGTCCCAGTTGCTCTCGAACAGTTTGACATGGCTGATGTTGAACAGCTTGCTTTGCACGACTACCGTGTTCACTTCGTTAACCGATGGCATGTAAAAGGGAAGATTGAAAGAGTCGAGCTTTTCCTTCTCCACCAAACCCTATTATGTGGTACCAACAATAAACTATTTAGCACGAGAGATCGCTTCAGAGATAAATTCTTACCGTACTTCATGTGATGGCTAAAGTAATCTGTTTCCTCCGTGAAAAAAGAAATACAGAGGCTTGGAGAACAATAATATCTTATCTTCCAAAATAAAACAGCAAACGATTCAGCTTTATCCCTAATTTCTTCTTAAAAAATTCAGGCCATGCGCTAATTTTGGCACAAAAAATTAAATGCTTACGCACTTGTTTGACCAAAGATTGCAGAGCTGGTGAAAGTAATTCCATAGGATTGCTCAGATATCCCTTGTTGTATATGTCCTCATGTTTCCTCACAATAAAAGTGAGCACCATTTGCCCACCAAGCACTAGCTCTTCATGCCGCAACTTGAGGAACAATAGCATGTCCTCCTGAAATTGTTGTCGGTACAGTTCCGCAACACCTGCTGGCGTAGTCTGAGCGATGTAGAGGTTTCCCTCGTTTAGGTGTTCTTTTCCTCCTCCTCTTAATCCAGCAGGAACCTGAATTGAAAGCATTAATAATTAAGGTACAAGAGCAAATTCGAAGCATTGGTAATTAAAGACCAAGAGCAAATTCAAAATTTATACTAATTCGAAGCATTGATAATTAAGGACCAAGGCATGTATGAATATGCTGAAATTTACAAACATCTACTCTTGTAAATCTCAGTTCAAGAGCAAATTCGAAGCATTGATAATTAATTAAGGACCAAGAGCAAATTCAAAATTTGTAGTACCTGAGATCGCCAATGGAGGCAATAGGATGAGTGAAAGAGGTGACAACTCTGGCGAGGGAAAAGCCTGGTGTAGTAGGAGCCCGGCAACCCAGCGACATATAAACGAGGTAGCGGTGTATTTTCCTCGTGTTCTGCCGCTGTCGACTCCCTGAACCGGTCAAGTGAACGGAAGACATGGTTGAAGTCATTGCCTGGCAGATCATTGAGAAAGACCTGGAGCTCCACCGCCGGATCAGAACCTGGTCTGCTGCCACTCTCACGACATACCACTTTGATCACCTTGGAGACGAAGACGAGCGTGTTCTCACCAGAAGAACACCCTAGATCAACAACGGTCATTGCTGCTGGATGCAGGAGATCCATGTACACTTCTCTCACGGCCTTCTCGAGCGCCGCCCCGTTCTCAAGCAAAGCTTTTCGCTAGCATAAACGCACAAAAATTCCGATTAAATTTAAGTACTAGTATTCTCTCTGTTTTAAAATATAAGATGTTTTAGCTTTGTGAAAAAAGTATATCTGTACCATTTTAGTGTGTAGGTTCACTCCGAATTTAATAAATATTAAAAAAAATCTAGATACACTCTTTTCATAAAGCTAAAATATCTTATATTCCGAAACGGAGGGAGTATAATCTATGCAGATTTTATAGCTGCAAAGCCAAGTTTAGATGATGCTTTCATGAAAGAAATAGAACAGTTACATGCTGTTGATGTTTAAATATTGTTTACGAACCTGAAGCCTTGAGTTGTTGACGTAGCTAGTCTCTCCTTTCCCACTGGCCATGTGGAAGTCACGCTCCATGTCCATGGCTAGTAGTACGATCGAGTAGAGCTTCTGTTATTTTTTAGGAAAAACACTTCGATGTGGTACTCTGCCTTGTGACGAACTATTTGTAGGGAGAGAATTGCGCGCGCAGCAAACTGTTGCGATTTGTTTCTTTCCATGTGAAAGCAAGACGAACGCGCCAACCTGTTGGTCATAAACATATAGTAGTAGTAGTAGTACGATTTATTAATAAGGCCAGCAAGAAACTCGTGCGTTAAGTTCCTACGTGTTTCTATATATCTTTATTTACTAGCATATGATAGCTAAGAAAATCGTTACATCATGCAGATTGGATCGGAGCAGGTAGGATCGCTAAGGAAATGGGTAAATCGTGCAAATTGGATCGGATCGTGTCTGAGAAGGAGATCATATCGGATCGCCTAGATCAAGACTAACCGTTCCGTCTCAGTTTATTAGGCTTATTAGAAACGACGTTATGATTTAGTGGCTGGACGTCAATCTCTAGGATTGGTGGAAGCGGTTTAGAAGGCCAACTATTAATTGTATGCTACAGTGACTATTAATTAGTGCTAGATATAAGTCGAAATCTTGAGATTTTTTTAAATTTTTCGTAAGCCTAATAAATTAAGGAGGAAGTATCTCAAGTAACCAACCATGCATCATGGTAAGGAGTGTCTGACTATCCTGAAATAACTAACCACTACAGTGCGTTGCCGAAAAATCCATATTGTTTGGATTTCGACAAACTCCTCAGATCCATCATAAGGGTTTGCAAGTTTTGCGGGACTGGCTGCACCTTAGATCTCTGAGGAAGGTGACATAACTACATGTAAATCATCAAAGTAGCACCATAATTTTATCTCAGATCTTAGCCGTGACAATCAAAATAATTATGCGGATCCACATAATTAATGGTTAGATGTTTTTCATTTTTGTGTGTTTGATTTATTTTTAGTTGTATCTTGCTATTTATCCTAATTGGATTTTAGAACTTCTACCGTGAAGATTTCTGCAAGATATATTACCATCCATAAGCTTTATATCAATTCCCCCCCTGAATTTTTTTACGTGAATTCAAAAGATCAGCCATTATTTGGGCAGTTCACCAACACAACCTCTTTGTGCACAAGATTCACCAACACAACTTTTTTGCACAAGATTCACCAACGCAACCTAGTGTGGAACAAGCTAGTGCATTCTGGAAGTTCTTAGCATGTTGCTGCTCCGTCAACTAATTTTGGCTACTTGTGAATTGGTATTATCAATTTCTCATCTAGATCTAGTTTTAAAAACATTCAGAGAGGAAAGTTTTTTGTAAAACTTTTGTTGAAATTATAAGAATAGCTGAGTTAGTACGTCTCCTCCTTTTCCGTCACGTGTTATATTCTAGCATATTGGTTTCTCTTTGTGGACAAATGCACCATGTATTGAATTTACTCATCTCCGATGATATTGTCAAATCCTTTCAATGACAAAAAAATACCTTGAGAGTTTACAATGGTCAAAATGAAAATGTTGATCTTTTGTGAGCTGGTGTAGATGTGTGGAGCTACTCGAAATGTTAAAAATGGTTCCGGTGCCAACTCTTTTATGTCATAGTCCATCTACTTCCAATATTATAGGTTGTTACTTACTCCCTCCGTTTCAAAATATAAGATGTTTTAGATTTATGAAGAAAATGTATCTAGACTTTGTTTAGTGTGTAGATTCATTCTAAACATGAGTGAACCTACATACTAAAAGAAGTCTAGATACATTTGCTTCACAAACCTAAAACATCTTATATTTTAAAACGGAGGGAGTAGTTACTACACTATCTATCCATTTTACATGCCCGTAGTCTAAAAAAGCAGTACTTTCATGACAAAAGCAGTACTTTCAAGACAACCACGCAACACCCTAAAAATTTGTGGTTTCAAGAAAATAAAAGGCTTATTTGATAATTGTTCATCTCGGTTATATGTGTAAAGGACGCTATCTTAGACAAGTATATGATTCGTTGGGTAGAGAGGAATGTTCTCTATACATATTAGGTATCTGATTCATCAGGTAGATTATTCCCAACTCAAAGCCATCATCCTCTTTATCATCTAGACTGAACTTGGATGGGATAAAATGTTCTTACGGTTAGTTCAGTAATATTTAAGATTTAAATTCAACAATCTAAAATCTTCATGAATGTGGTAACAAGGATAAATGGGTGGCGCGGGCATGCAGGCGATCATTTGTTTTGTAAGATAGTAATCTGCACGTGTCCTGCAATATATCTCAACTTGAATATAACAACTATATTACGCATGAAAACAGAGTACATACAATGAAACAATTAGAACTAATGATCAGTCATCCATGCTCTTGGTAGAGGCTACGGTTCTACCGGGTCTCGGGCATAGATTATATGGGTGGGAGTGAGAGCGGTGAGGCTGGAGGATCAGACGCCGGTGGCTAGGCGCCGTCGCTATGAGAGGGAGGAGGTGGCGGCTAGGGAAAGGTGCGGCTAGGGTTTGGGGCTCCCGTCTCTTGAGGAAGACGACAACAGAATATGTTTATTGTCTGATTATAATCAAAGGGGTACATGCGTTTATATAGGAGGGCAGCTCCTCTAAACTCTAGATAACTTGGGCTAAGCCCCTAATTGGGCCTCTTCCGTGTATACTGGAGCCCGACCATAACATCTCTCCCGCCCTTCTCAAACAGCTCGTCCTCGAGCTGAACATCTGGAAACTAAAATCGTCGAGCTGCTCCCAAGTTGCTTCCTCCTCGGGCAGGCCGGCCCACTACACCAAGACATGCCACACGCCGCGACGTTGTTGCGCCTGCATCACCTTCGCCACCTTCGCGGGAGCTGGCAGAAGTCGACCATCCGAAGTAGGAGGAAGGGCCGGTGGCGCTGCAGGAGGGTCCCCGCGGTAGGCCTCAGTAAGCCAACATGGAATACGTCGTGGAGGCGACACCCAGTTGGAAGCTCAAGGCGGTATGCGAGTGTGCCAACACGCTCCAGCACACGAAAGGGACCGACGTAGCGGGGTCCCAATTTGCGTTTGGAGCGCGGGTCTAGGGACTGCGTGGTCCTGTGAAGGAGGCGCAGCCACACCCAATCGTCCACCGCGAACTCTTCCTCGCGATGATGAGCATCATAGTACTTCCTAGCCAGCTGCTGTGCTTGGAGAAGACGCTGGCGCGCCTCAGTCAGGATCTCGTCGTGGGTGCGGAGTAAGTCGCCCGCCGTCTCGGACCGAGCCGTGCCAGGCTCATAAGGAAGCATCACCGGAGGTGGGTGCCTGTAGACCACCTAAAAATGCATGGCGTGTAGGTCGGAGTGATAGGAGGTGTTGTAGAAGTACTCCGCCCATGCCAACCAGTCCACCCAAGCCCGTGGACGATCACCCGTAACACAACGCAAATACATAGCGATCACCTTGTTGACCACCTCAGACTGGCCGTACATCTGAGGGTGAAACGCCGTGCTCATGCGGAGCTTCACGCCCGCCAGCCGAAAGAGATCCCGCCACACGTGACCTGTGAACACAGGATCACGGTCGCTGATGATGGACGAAGGAAACCCGTGGAGGCGGACGATGCCGTCGAAGAAGGCCCGTGCCACAGACGCGGCTATATAGGGGTGCCCTAGGGCGATGAAGTGCGCATACTTGGAGAAGCGGTCAACCACCATGAGGATGATGGATTTGCCGCCCAACTTGGGAAGGCCCTCGATGAAGTCTATGTAGATATCAGCACACACCTAGGAGGGTACGTCCAGCGGTTGTAGCATACCCTTGGGTCGCAAAGATCTCGTCTTGTTCCCGGCACGCCACATGACCGCACCTACCATGGACCAACACACCACCACCGGGGACGTAGAAAACAGTACGGAGGCAATGGAGGGTCTTCTGCACGCCCTCGTGTCCTGCAGAGTGTGTTATGGACAAGACCTGGTGGCGCAGGTCAACGTGGTCGGGCACGAAGAGGCGGCGCCCGTGTATAAGTAGCCATCGCCCAGCGCCAGGCGCCTGTGTCGCCGACGTCAAGGCGCCGCGGAGCCCTGCATCCGCGACGAGAAGTTTCAAATAATGCCGTTGATGAAGGCGGCGACGGCCCATAGTGGATGCAGGACGACGCGCCGCGTGGCAATGTCTTCCGTGACATCCTCGGTCGCGGCAGACAAGGCGCCGCGACCGTGTTGAGACGTCCGGGGCGGTACTCGACGGTGAAGTCGAAGCTGAAGAGCTTGCTGATCCACTGGTGCTGCGGGACGGTGGAGAGGCGTTGGTCCAGCAAGAACTTGAGGCTGTAGTGGTCCGTACGCACATGGAACGACCGGCCCAAAAGGTAAGGTCGCCAGTGGCGCACTGCCTGGACCATCCCGATAAGCTCGCGCTCGTATGCCATGAGCTTGTGATGGCGAGCGACGAAGGGGTGGCTGAAGAAAGCCAGCGGCCCTTCGCCCTGGTGGAGGATGGCGTCGAACCCAATGCCGGAGGCGTCGCAGTCCACCACGAACGGCATGTCGAAGTCCGGCATCTGGAGGACGGGTCCCGTCGTGAGCGCCCGCTGGAGAGCTTCGAACGCCGTAGTCGCCTCCTCGTCCCAGGAGAAGGCGTCGCGGCGAAGGAGGCGCGTCAGTGGCGCGGCGATGAGGCCGAAGTCCCGGATGTACTTCCGGTAGTAGCCGGCGAGGCCCAAGAAGCCGCGGAGAGCCCGCGGGGACCGCGGGGTCGGCCACGCGGCGACGGCGGCGACCTTGTCTGCGTCCATCGCGACACCTTCCGCCGAGATGACGTGCCCCAGGTACGCGACGGAGGTCGTGCCGAACGAGCACTTCGAGCGCTTGAGGTGGAGACGATGCGCTCGAAGCTCGTTGAAGATGATGGCCACGTGCTGCAGGTGCTCTGCCCAGGATGAACTGTAGATAAGAATGTCATCAAAGAAAACAAGCACAAAGCTACGCAAGTATGGGCTGAGCACGGCGTTCATCAGGGCCTGTAAGGTTGCCGACGCGTTGGAGAGGCCGAACGGCATCACCAGGAACTCGAAGTGGCCATGGTGAGTACAAAACACCGTCTTCTCGATGTCGTCCGGGTGCATGCGCACCTAATGATAGCCTGAGCGCAGGTCTAGCTTGGTGAAGAAGCGCGCTCCGTATAGCTCGTCCAAGAGCTCATACATGACGGGGATGGTGAACTTGTCCTTGAACGTCATGGCGTTGAGGGCGCGGTAGTCGATGCAGAAGCGCCATGTGCCGTCGGTCTTGTGCACAAGGAGCACCGGGGCGGAGAACGACGATGTCGAAATCCGGATGATGCCCTGCGCAAGCATGACGGCCACCTGGCGCTCGAGCTCGCTCTTCTGCACTGGGTACGATGCGAGCACGGCGACAGGCGCCGTGTCCGTTAGCAGGTGGATGCGGTGGTCACAGGGCCATGCTGGTGGGAGGCCCTATGGCTCGTCGAAGATGTCGTTGTGCTGCTGCAGGAGGTCGGCCAGGAGCGGATGCGCCTTGTCAAGTGTGGCCACCATCAACTGAAGCTGCGGGGTCGCGGCACCGGAGCCGCCGATGCCGCCCATCGAACGCGACGCCCCGCGCCGTAAGATGAGGGATGACGTCGAGGTCCCAAAGGATGGGCCCCAACATGGACAGGAAATTGACGTCGAGGATGAAGTCGTAGCAGCCCAGGTCGATGCCGATGCAGTTGATGGAGAAGGGCTCGTCGCCGATGAGGACGGGAACCTGTCGTGCCACCCCGCAGGCAAGGCGTCCCGTTGGCGATGGTGATGCTGAACTTTTCCGCATCCGTCGGCTGAAGTACGAGGCGGCACATGGCGTCCCTGGACATGAAGTTGTGCGTCGAGCCCGTGTCCATGAGCGCGGTGAGACGCTCCCCGTTGATCATCACCGGAAGCAGCATCATCTTTGCTGTCTTGATGCCTGCCATGGCATGAAGGGAGACGACGAAGGCGGTCGCATCGACCGGCCCGTAGGTCGTGACGCCGGCCTCGGGGAGTGTGGTGGTGTCGAGCTCCGCGGTGAGGGCCTCCACCTCCGCGTTCTCGATGGTCTCCAAGTAGAACAGGCGGGCGCACGTATGACCCGGCGCATACGGCTCGTAGCAGTTGAAACATAGGCCCTTGCGGCGCCGCTCGAGCTGCTCGGCTGACGTCAAGCGCCGGAAGGTACGCGTCAGCGTGGGGGCGGCTGCAGTAGCGGCCGGCAGGGCGGGGCGCGTCGGGGTGGCGGCCGCCTGTGCGGGTCGGGTCGGGGACGCGCGCCGCGGCCCGGGAACGCCTACTGCATGGCGTTGGCGCGCTGCTCGTACGCGCGCGCGTAGTACATGGCCGTCTGCAGGTCCTGGGGGGTCGCGCATCTCGACGTTGATGTGGATGTGGTTTAGAAGGCCGCCTACGAAGAGCTCGGCGCGCTGGCGAGCTGTGACGCCAGGCGCATGGCAGGCCAACGTCTGGAAGCGGTCGACGAAGTTCTACACCAAGGTGGTGAAGGGGAGGCGACCGAGCTCGGCCAGGCGGCTCCCACGTATGGGGGGCCGAACCGGAGGAGGCACAGGTCGCGAAAGCGCTCCCACGGAGGCATCCCGCCTCGTCCTGCTAGAGGGCGTAGTACCACATCTGTGCGGCGCCACGGAGGTGGTAGGAGGCGATCCACGTGCGGTCGGACGCCATGGTCCGCTGCCCCCGAAAAAAACTGGTCGCACTGATTGAGCCAGTTCAGGGGGTCGACGGTTCCGTCGTAGGTGGCGAACTCCAACTTGGTGAAGCGAGGCGGATGCTGCACGTGCGGTGAGGCCGTGTAGGCGCTCTCATGGCAGCCCGTCGCGGCTGAAGGAGAGTACTGCGACACCATAGAGCTCCCGACGTATGGGTCAGTATACCCGCCAAAGGTGGTGGCGGGCGGCGGCAGCACCATCGACTGTGGCGGTGCCGGCGTGGAGGTCGGCGTGTCGATCCACGTCAGCAGCGGGGACGACGATGACGGGAACCTGATCTGGATGATCGGGATTCCCTGGGGCGCGGCGGTGGACGGTGGTGGTGGCGCGAAGGGCGCCGCCGGCGGGGGTGGTGCATAGGGAGCCTGGAGGAAGGTCCGGAGGTTTGAGACCGCCCGGGTGAGGTCGCGGATCACTGACGACATCTCCGCCGGAGAGAGGACGGGGGGCCGTGCCGGCTGCCAGGGCCTCGACGCCCGAGGCGGGCGGACCCGAAGTGGTCGGCGGCGGCGGCTAGGACATCGGCGACAACTGTTGCGGGGTGGCGGTGGCCACGCCGATGGAGGCGATAGCGGTGGTGGGGAGGCCGGAAGAACTCATCGAACCAGAGCAATCTGATACCAAATTGGTAGAGGCTACGGTTCTACCAGGTCTCGGGCATAGATTATAGGGGTGGGAGTGAGAACGGTGAGGCTAGAGGCGCAGGCCGCCGGGCGCGCCGCTGCCATGAGAGGAGGAGGTGGCGGCTAGGGCAAGGTGCGGTTAGGGTTTGGGGCTCCCGTCTCCTGAGGGAGACGACAACATAATATGTTTATTGTCTGATTGTAATCAAAGGGATACATGCGTTTATATAGGAGGGCAGCTCCTCTAAACCCTAGATAACTTGGGCCAAGCCCCTAACTGGGCCTCTTTCGTGTATACTGAGTCCGACCATAACAGCTCTACATTGAGAAAACAAAACTTCTATGCACCCTATCGAATTAAGTTTCGCCGTGGGCTATAAACATGACTACTTAAATTCATAACTAATTAAATTGAAAAAATTGCAGCGAATGTAGTTTGGAGTTGCCATCATTTAGAATTCAATAGTTCACCAACCAAATCATAATTAGGTTAAACTCCGGATTAACCAAACTAAACCATCAGCATTTTGCCGAGGTGATATATAGATATAATGTTATCTAACAACAAAGAATTGCAGTATGAAACTTGGTCTGGTAGTACTCGTATTGCACCTCTTCTTCTTTTGGGTAGTTGTTGCTTCACACTCTACCAACCTACAAAGAATTGCAGTATAATTTGTCAAGCTCACCTTATAGAGACGACAACACTTGACTGACAGTGCAGCATCCGTGTGTTCCAACACAATACCATGTACAAAAACTATGCGAGAAATTGTCCAAAATGATTGCAAATCATATAACTATTGTTACATAAATGTTCACATAACCATGTCTCATAAGAAAGTCCAGAAACCTTGCATAGAAGTACCTGTACGTAGAAGAATTATTTAGAAAGAACTAAAGTACATGATCAAAATAAGATATATGTAGAAGAATTATGTCTGATTGAGTGAACTTATAACCCTCTTTTTGTGCTTGGTGGTTCTTCAGAATCTGCCTTCTTTCGGTTTTATTTATAACTATTGTGCAAACATTATATGATCAGACAAAACAAAGATGTTGTATCATATCAAAAGAAGAATCAGAAAATAACATAGATTACTCTATCATATATGATCAGACAAAACAAAGATGTTGTATCATCACGGTTTGGTGCTGAGGGACGGCAATGTTGTAAGGTAATGTGACGTGCTTAAGGGGTTGGGTGTCCATGACGCTCGCTTGCAGGTCTCAAATAGATAGGCGGGCTTCGGTCGGCCTGCCAGCCACCAACGTGTCACTGAACCACTGCCAAGGACCATGGCCCATCAGATCACCATTAGACTTGCAATTTCAGAGGAAGTGAAAAGACACGTAATCAACGTTGCTCACCTCTAGCATCTTGGAAGAAGATCGTAGGCGGTATTGTGCACAGAGGCTCAGCTTATTGGTGAGAGAATGGTCGTACTTCACACAGATCATCATGACTCCATGGGATTTATACAGATCATCTACAAGCTGTAGCTCCCTTGTCAGCAAACAATAATGGTACAATAATACAAATTCTGAAACATACTACATAAGATGAGCATACTATCAAACCAACGTAGAGATCAAAATAATCTTTGACCGTCATACTGGTGTTGTTCCCGATGAACATTAAGTAATAATAACTAAATTAACTGGATAAGAAAAAATGGTTGAAATTGTTTACCAACTTGGATGTGCAGGTCGTTGGGGTTGCATGTACGGCCGTCGGGAGGATCAGGGGAGTAGCTATCCGGCCGTAGCTTTCTTCGGCTAGAGAAATAGGTAATCGACACGGCGTTCGATCCAACTGGGACCTCAATTTGTAAGCGGCACTGAGAGGGACGGCGAGGCGTGCCATCGGCATCGAAAAGATGGTATTCAGCAGGCCTAGCGGTGGCGGGCAGATCGTCACGGTGGCGTGACCTCGGCGTGTTGGGGGAGCGTGCGGTGCGAAGGCATGGGAGGACCGACCAACTCACGTCAGCGGCGGCGGCAGCGGTGTGCAGTGCGGCAGGTTTGCCCGGGAAGCGCGACGTGGGGGATGAAAATACTGAATTTAAATGATAAAAATATATTACAAAAATATGGTGGTATTTTGTCGCGCACCGTAGAGTGGCGGCGTTCGGTAAATTTGAATACTATAAAGTGGTGGTTTTATGCTATCGAGGCGGGTCCCGCTCCGCACGCCTCGTCTGAGCGCTGTCTTGGGGTTGCCACGTCAGCCTGCAGGTGGGGTCGAGCTGTCAGATTCCGTGCCAATTCGGCTCTAAACGAGTTTTAGTGTTTTTTGCCAGCAACCAACAAACATATGATGGGATTTTGTCCCGCAAATGTAAAGGGGTGGTGTTTGGTAAATTTCAACTGAATTATGGTGGTTTTATGCTATATAATCAAAAAAACTGTGGGGCTAGGGATTGGATTCACGTTGGGTAACCTCCCTCCAACTCCAACTCGTCATTATTGATTAGTTTGTTAAGATAAGACTAGTTGAGTGCCCGTACGTTGCTACGGTCGGCAAATGTATGTAAGTGACATGCATATCATAGCCCAACGACAGCCTGTTAGACATGCTTTATGCATGCAGTTCTACACATTTGTTCTTTAGACATGTATTTTATCTCACATAAATGCAGACAGCTTCTAAGCTTGCCTCTTGAGCTTCGAGACAGTTAAATTGACAATATTTAGGTGGTGTCCCTTTTGTCCTCCTCAAACCTCAGGCATATGAAGGATGAGATGTAACAAAAATTTGTATAATAAACAATAAACTGACTAAAAGATCAACAATACATAATTCAATCTATATTACATTGGGGTTCTGCTATTTGATTCAAACATCAATAGGAACTTGAAGCGTTAAATGGCATCAATAGGTCTGCTATTTGATTCAAATAGCAATAGAGATATAGAACTCACATAAGTAATTCTGGCATCACAAAAGAGGTAATCATCTACAACAAGGGTTAACTCGTGCATTTGCTTCCATGTTGAGGTCTTCATGTCTGGTGACATCCTTATGGAAGGTTCTCGAGAATATAACGAGAAAAATTCCTGCCAGGAAAAAGATGACTATGAAGGCGTTTATTATAGAGAACCCATGGACCTTGGCGCTAGCCTCCATCTTCATATAAGCATCCAACCTAGATGGCCACCTGATGTCACTCTTGACAAATTAAATATTGCATGTACATGTGATCCTCTCCTGTCGTGATTTCCAAAGCTCCACTGGGCAGCTCGGAGATTCAATCTTGTCATCTATGTCAAGCTTATAGAAAACCTGGTCATCACGCTTCACACTGCTTTACCACAATATCAAAACCAAAAATATTTACCTAGACTCTCCTTCATGTCTATCTATGATATGACAAAGAATAAACATCAGTCAAGAATAATAGTACAACTGTGTTTGGAAATCAACACCCGCATATTAAGAAATATATATCACAATGTATCCTTCTATTTATATTCAGGAGCTTTATACTTTATTCATGTGGTTATAATCATGATAAATTGTGCTAAAGTTGATGACTTAAATCAAAATCAAGTCGTTCATAGGAGTCAAAAAAGTAACTTAAAACAAAAACCATGAACATAAATTTATCACAAAAATTCCATTAGAAAAATAAACATATAATTACAGGGCGGTGTTCATGCATTAGCTGAAATAGTGACCAAGCCTAGCAAATTCAAAAATAGGTGGTTGAGAGAAACAAATAAAAATAAAGACAAAGATTGCTCCAAGTACAGGGATGAAGTATTAGATTGTTGCCAACAACACAAGTCATAATAAAATATGCAATACATTATTCTCCAAGAAACATACCACAGTTACTCGACTTCACCAAGTTTTATACTTTCACAATCAATGATAACGACAAAGATTCCTTTATTTGCTATTTATGAAAGAGACGAGATAAAAGAAAAATTCTAAACTATTGCTTTTACTTCTCTAAACTGTTGCATGTATTGTTCACACAGTCTTAAGATTGCACAAATTCTTTGGAACACTGCAAGTACAATACTGTCAGAACTGTTCAACACACATATAATCAGAAAAAGAAGGGAACGTGTCACTTCTACCGTTCCATGCACATGATTTTCATACATGAGCACGACAGATAGAACACGTTGCCACACATCAGAAGCTACAATATACCTGACCGTGAAATAGGACGCCCGCACATGGATAAGCCGGAGCAAAAAAAGGCAGAGGGAAGTCTCAACATATTGATCAGCTGCAGTTGCTGATCATCTGAATTTGACAGCTTCTGTAGTTCACACAAGTTCTAAGATATGGAGTTTTATAGATATTGTCCAAGGAATTAAATTTTTCTCGAGCCCACAATAACTTAGTCAGACAAGATCTCTGCAAAAGACTAAATATAACAGAAGTGTGGGTTTTTATTATTCAATGCAAAATGGACTACAAAACAGTGCTTCAGTTAATAGCATTTGAGTACCTTCACGGGAACCTTCATAACTCGGTTCTTAACTGTAATATGAAGTTACTTATTACGGATCTTTTCATCCAAATAAGGACAAGTTATACAAAGGGAAAAGGTGCAAGGAAGCATAACTTCAAGAAAAACAAAGATATATAGATGAACAAACAGCCAGCAGACCTACAAGTATAATCTAAGTTATTTAAAGAGCACCTTGTAGCATCCATCTGTCTGGGATAGTTTTCTATCTAATCTTGATAAACCCAGCTAAGGCAGGATTCGACTAACAACCCATTCTGAGATTATGTTCCTCCTAGACACAAATCATGAGTTCGGTACGATAGCTGATTATGACCACCTACTCCCCCTATGAAACCTCACATCGATCTGCACACAACGCGCGGCAAGCACCGACAACGTTCTCATATCATGTCCGGCTGGAGGAGAAGTCCACGATCAGGCTGGTGGCGCTCTGGAATAACAAGGTCGTCCGGATTGGAGGTGGTCAATATGTAGTCTGACGACAACGAGGTCGATACTGGAAGAGACCGGAGCTATTGATACGGGAGAGATGGAGTTGGAGGAGGTCGTACCTCGAGATGGAGGGCGGCTGAGGCAGCGAGTGAGACGGGAGGAGCGGCGGCGACACCCTGTGCTAGGGTTCCATGGGAGGAGGCCGGGGACGATGGATTCCTGCTTCCCTCGGCCGATGGAGATGTTGTCGCTGCTTTCCGCCGTCCGTGAGAGGAGAGGGGCACCGGCGGCCATTGCAACCCAACAGAGCAAGATCAGGACTTCACTCCGCGTGAAGGTTATGGGAGCAAGGGTGGATGGTCCTAGGGGCAGCGAGGTGTGAGATTGGATCCAGAGGCGTTGGCAAGGAGAGAATCGAACGGTGCTTGCCTTTCCTTTTTATTTTTTACCTAGCTGCTTGCCTTTTCTTTTGGTCGGGTACCGGACGTTGCACTTGTCGGTGACAAAGAAGGGTAATTAGCCTAAGCCAACCAATGAGACGATGTATCAGATACCGTTGGTTGTAAATTGGATGATTCAGATTGTTCCAATGTTTTATGTTTGAGGACGACCTACGATCACCAACTTTCTATTAATAGTAAAAATTGTAAATTGGATGATTCAGATTGTTCCAATGTTTTATGTTTGAGGACGACCTACGATCACTAACTTTCTTTTAATAGTAAAGATAAGCATTGTATAGTTAGTTGAGAGTAATAAGCGGGCAACTTAGAAAATTTGTGTTTGATAAGATCTTGTTGGACGGAGCTGCATGTGTTTTAGAGATGTGGATGGCATAGCGTGGAACTTTCATAGTAATTATTTTGAAGTGCAACGGAGGGCCGAGGTTGTTAGGAAAAAAGATGCATGGAGTGGCATATTGTTTGTAATATCTTAAAGTGTGACACAAAGTATTCGTAGCTTTGAAATCTATACATAATAATAAAGCACAAAGTGTTTCTTTCGGTCCAACACTTTTTTTAAACAGGTTTGCCCTCCCACTAACCCACATAATTACCCACCAAAGCCCCCCA
The DNA here is from genome assembly GCA_030063025.1 of Avena longiglumis. Taxonomy (NCBI): domain Eukaryota; kingdom Viridiplantae; phylum Streptophyta; class Magnoliopsida; order Poales; family Poaceae; genus Avena; species Avena longiglumis. The sequence continues at coordinate 123,018,120 of CP125976.1, forward strand.
AAATAATACTACTATTTCTTCACGTGGCCGAACCCGGTCTCTGTCCTAAAAATCTGGGCTTTTCATCCTGGGCCGCGCCGCACGCGTAGGTGGGCGCTTCCTCCGCCAAACATACAGGGCCACACCGCAGGTGGCCGTTTCCTTGGGCAAACGAACAACGGCTAATCTGTACATCCGTAGGCGATGAGAGGACGCCAATAATCCCACCTCGCTCCCTTACAGTGGATCCAACCGGTTTATATACGTTCTCAAGGTGCCTAAAATCAGCAAGCGGACCGAAATCAAGTGATAAAAAAGAATTAAATCCCACATGTCCCCGGCGGGGAGAGAGAGGGCAAGCCTGGCTTCGGCCAGATGAAGACGAGGTCGGTGGGGAAGGTCCGAATGGGGAACAAGGAGAATAGGACCATCATGGTCGGAGGCGGAGGGAGCCCACGGCGGCGCGCTCAGGTGCGCCCTGCAGAGTCGTGGTCGGGGCGGAGCACCATGAGGCAGGCCGGCACGACGACGGGGCATGACACGGCCAGCGAGAGGGAGGAGCGTGATGTTGCGGTGTGGTTTACCCTGGTAGAGAGAAAAAAAGAGGCGTTCTGAGCGTTGCACGGTGTTGTTGAATGGTTCATCTTTATTTGTGTTGCGCTAAACAAGTTCGGTGAGAACTATTGTTTAAACTTTAGCTATGATGACATGGCAAACAATTAAAATATTTTAGGATAGACATTGAGTAAGAGGTGTTTGGCTTTATTAACAAAGCGGAACGAAAGCCTTCTGTTTCGAGGAGGAACTGAGTAGTCGATAACCATGTTAATGCGCAACGAAATAGTTTGACAGCCAAGCAGTTGAAAAAGATTAATATACATGAATATTTTTATGTTTTATATTAACATGTGAGATATTTTATATTAATACGTGATACGTGTAATAATAAAAAATTAAAAGCCGTAGCAACACATGGGCACTCTGCTAGTATATATCTATATCTATACCTAATAATCTATAATAAAGAACGAAGTGTTTCTTTCGGTCCAACATTTTTTTGGACGATTTTGCCCTCCCACAAGACACCAAATTGTCACCAACGCCACCCACCGCTAAGTGAAAATAATAACGTCAACAGTTGGTTCAGAAAAAACGGTTCGACGTAAGCTTCCTCCCCCGATCCCACTGTCCCCTGCTCATCGCCGCCATCCCGGGCTCCCGTCGAAGCCTAGGCCCCCGCCGCCGGTGGCCAACCGTTCGCCTCCTCAAACCAGGACTTTGTTGCCCCTTTGTTCCTCGCCAATTCATTGAGATCCAGTGTAGGGCGCCGTCGCCGCTGTCCCGGGATCCTGCGCCGCCCCCACTGCCCCTTCTTCACCATGAAGCTAGCACCGCTGTAGGTGGAGCACGCCGTTGAGATGGGTCTCCCCGTGGAGAGAGCAGCGCGCGGGGAAGTACCTGAGGAGCACTCCGGCAAAGCGCTCGTGGAAGCAGCGGGGTCGAGCGGGGAGCCACGGGTCGTGGTTGCTTGGACGGAGAGGAGCAGATTGAGAGGGAGAGAGCTAGCGGTTGAGCCAGCTGCGTTGTAGTTCGCCATCAACAACCAACACCAGCAAGGAGACTTCCGATCTGGTCTCACCGGCATGTACCAGCTCCATCACTGCCGCACGCCCAGTGTGTTCGGTGAATTGCTTGACCCAACAGCCAATGTTTGTTGTGCTGTTGGCTGCGTCCTCGCCATCCACTCTAGGCGACTATGACCTCAGCACCAACGACATCCTTGCTACAGCGGTGCCCATGGCCATAGCAGATGTGCCGGAGTTTTAGCGCCATGATTTCGGCCTACTGCCGAGTTGCTGCGACTCTATGACAGTGAGCTCTGCAGGCCAAGTACCGATCGGCGCATCACAAGCAGGGTCCCGTACATCGACCCATTCACTGGCCTTCCTTCGTGGATGCTCAAGCTGATGGAAAGGAGACAAAGCCCATACGGGTAATTCAGGGAGATTAGGATCCATGATTGTGAGTCTCCAAGTAGCATCAGGAACGTGTCTGACTGGTACATCAGTTTTGGTAGTTCACCTGCAACAATTGTTGTTGTTTCTGAGTCCAAATTAGTTACTCCAGAAAGTCAGATATCTTATATGGGCATCCATCCTATGCAATCTTTAATGCTTATTTTTGGACTGAGTATTTTTTCACAGAGGACATATGCAGATTACAACTGAATGTTTGACTCAACTACTCCATCCGTGTATAAAAAACTGGCTTGAGTTTATCTACATGCGAATGTATCTATATATTAAAACATGTCTATACATTTAAATCTAGACAAATCTAAGTCAGTTATTTCTGGACGGAGAGAGTATTTCTTAGTGGTCCTTCACGCATTTTCACTTTTACAAAAATTCTTGAGTGGACAAAGGAACCATATCGTATACTGATGTTTGTCTTTGAGTTGGTTGGAACATGCTCCTTCATCTTCTTTGAGTTGGTTGGAACTGATGTTTGTCTTTCAAATTACTTGGTATGTTTATCATTCTTCTTTTTACTCAGAGGTTGCTTCATTGAGTTAAAATGTTATTTGATGAGAAAGTTGGAATATCCCAAAGAGGATTGAAATAAATAAATATTGCCAAAGGATGGTATACGAAGGTTCTAAATTACTCCTTGGTTTAATGGATTTCTTTCTCTCTCTATGCAAGTAGAGAAAATATCAGTCTGTTTGTATCTCCTGCTTTTATTGGCATTACTCTTCTGCAGCTCCTTCCTGAACTTGGTATAGTCGGCCGATTCTAAATTCAGTTAATTGTTTTGTGCCTTTCACTATTGCCCATACATTCAATCAAAGACTCCCTGAATTTAAATTTGACAAATGGACGGATTTGAACATACTGACATATTGTTCATTTAATTTAATCGTGGTGCCGTTGCAACGCACGGGTTGTGTGCTAGTCTATAATAAAGAACGAAGTGTTTCTTTCGGTCCAACATTTTTTTGGACGATTTTGCCCTCCCACAAGACACCAAATTGTCACCAACGCCACCCACCGCTAAGTGAAAATAATAACGTTTTGAAAAAATAAATAACATGCTCGGTGGGTGGATGCATACACACATCAAAAACAGCCATAAAAACAATGTGACCGGCTTGCATGGGCCTACATCATGGATCAAAGCCTGGTGAACCAGCTACCAGCAAGGACATGACAGACATATATGCATGCGTTTAAGATTCGGTAGGCGCCACCATGCTCTCTTAACCTCTCTCCCACCGTTTTATATACCGCAAATTTGCCTGGGATATCATCAGCAAGCTAAGTAGGGATCAACAATCAAACACAAAGAATACCCATGTGCTGACCAAGGGCAAAGAATACCCATGTGCTGACGAGATATACGGTTGCCTAATTATAAGTGGCGGAAAGAATACCCATATGCTATGCTGATGAGAACGGTTGGCTAATTATATGTGGTATGAGATGATTAAAAACAAGGGATCCTTCACAAGTTTGAGACATAAAAAGGTGTAAGCGGCGCCTGCTAGGGACCTGGGCGTCAGGTGGCTCCGCTACTTGGTAAAGGAGTTATGGCCGGAGATTGGAAGGTCCCTGATGGGAGAGATGGAGGAGGGGTGGCCTACGTTGGTGAAAACGATGGGAAGAGAGCTGGATAGGGATCTGCATCGGCTAGAAGGATTGTATTAAGGAAGTTTGTTATGTTGTTTACAGTTTTTGTAATTTTTGTCAATTCATAGTGTGGAATTTATTGTCATCATTGTCGACGGGTCGTTCTTATAACTCTCAAACTGCCGCAACAAAGGTCTCAATCGAAATCACGAACATAGAAGCACAACGCATCCAACGAAACGACGAGGTTGAATGATCTGGGCAAAGTTACGCGACCACATGTACAAAAAGGGCTAACCCGCTTCTTGTCAACCGGCGGAAGATGGAGGCCGTCATTGTCGGCACAACGAGTAACTACGCGGAGTACGAGCTCATAGATCACGTATGTTATCAGCTCTGCACAGCCTCTATGGTGCAACCATGCCAGACGAACCAAAGGATATTGTATAGATTTTGTTATCCTGTCGCAATGTACGGGTTTGTTTCCTAGTCTAATAATAAAGGACGAAGTGTTTTTTCGATCCAACACTTTTTAAAACCGTTTTGTCCTCCCACCAAAATATATATTACCATAAATGCCACTGGTAAGTAAGAATTCACGTCGAACCAATCACTGGTAGGAAAAATGCTACTAGTGGCGCACCAAATTGGAATTTTGTGGCGAATGTGGGTGTCGCCACTAAATCTTTGCCACTAAAATTTAAATTCTGCGGCGCATATGACATATGCGCCACACAATTATATCGCAGATTCTGTGGCGCATATGACATATGCTCCATAGAATTCTTTTTTTCAGAATTCAGTACAAATACAGGTATACTACAAGAAATACACCTAAATTCGACAGAAATACACAGAAAAGCTGCACACGGCAGTACAAATGTTCCAGTTCCCATATAATACATCAAGAAGCACAAATGTTCAAAAGTGTTCATCAATCACATATTAGACACATATTAGAACCGAATAAGTGTACAAGTGTACATTTCACAAGTGTTCATCTCACTCACATAACTTAATTACAACCGCGTGATGTTGTCACCACCTACTACCTTAGAACAGAATATATAGTACACCATAACCGCGATGCCGGTGAAGAGGAGCGACATCAAGATCTTCGTCCGGTTCATCTTCCATACGTGTCTCCTCCACTTGGCCACCGCCTCCTCTCTAGTCGCGTATCCCTTGTATCTATTGCCGCTAAACTTTTCCACTTGTTGGTGGCAGTCCACCCACTCCTCGTACACACCTGGAACCCGACCCTTGTACACAACGTACGTCGGCATCTCTATTGACAAGGCATATTAGTACATCATGCAAATATATATGTTGACAAATATTAGAGCAACACATTCATAAACTTAAAATAATTTGCATCAATGACAATGAAAGAAACACGACAACATGTCTGACAGAATAACAATGACCATGGTTATTACACGACACAATAACAACGACGATTTCAAGCTAGGCAAGATAAGTTTTTCGACGCACACACTACATGTGTCCACCGATACACACACTCTCTCGGTCAAGTAGCCTTCTCCTCAGAGGGCGCCGGGAACGATTTGTACATGTCTTTCGTCGTCCACATCCTGAAGTCACCCTGCGCCTTGAGGCGAGCTTCGATCTCCCTCTTGGTGAACTGCCTGGGCTGGTGTAAGAGCCCACCAGTTCCACGATGATATGTGATAGCTTCACCTGCGTATCATGGAAGTCTTCCATGAGATCAGAGTCATTGATCCCATGCAACCTTTGGGCCCATCCCCGGAGAGAAGATGGCAGCGTTAGCATCTCGCCATCCCGTACAAACCTTTTGAGGTGATGGCAAACGTAGAAGGCCTCCTTCACGCTTCTAGACGTCTGCTTGACGCAGGGGAACTCACACACGTGCTTGAACTTGTGTGAGCCATTGTCCCTGTAATATTTCCCCTTATAGTCGAAGGGGCCTCCCTGTTTGGCATAGCCCTCGATAGCATCATCCAAAACGCTCTTTACTCTGGCGTAGTTCTTCCTCCTCGCACTCCCCGAGTCGAAGTAGGTGGCAAGTGAATACCTCGTGGAGAGGACGATGAGCGTGTCGTACTTGTCTCTGCGGGCAACACACAATGTGGAACGGGATGTTGGAAAAGAGCAATGGAAAGAAATACTTATGTGTTACGACGGCGGTAGGAGGATGTGTACACTTACTCGGGAAAGAAAGGCACAAGGATGTTGTCCTTCCTCTTGCTTTCCATCAATAGCTTCTGAAGGTAGGAATTTTCCCAGGCCCGGGTCCTTGTTCCTTCTTCCAGCTGGCTGTCCCGCATGTAGTAGGGATCCGCTATCGCGACGAATGGGGTTTGCTCTCTCTTGACCTTCATCGCCAGATTGAGCGCTAATAAGCGAACCAAGTTATAGTCCAGCCGTCTCGAGTAGAATAGCTTGAATATGTCCTCGTAGGCTATGAAGAACACATCCGTGGGGGCATCGGTGACGAAGCCCACGTCCTCCGGCACCTTGATGGTGAACACCGGGTAACTCGGGTTATTGTCCTTGAGAAGGAGTCCCTCCAGTGTCCGGATAGCTTCTTGCAAACTCATCATAGATCCCGAAGCCAGGTGGCGCAGTTTCGGAGGCAGTATGGGCTGACCAGCTTCGTGCACTCTGGTCAAGCCATCCTGGAGGGGTGGTACAACATCGTCCTGACAACGGATCGGAGCGGGCTGGCTCGCAGCCTTGTCCTTGTTCCTGTTCGGCCTCTTCCTCACCCTCTTCCTCTTCTCATCAGCAGTGTCCTCCACTAGTGATGCTATCCCCTCACCTGCCATCCTGTGGAGTGTGTCAGGGCTGAAAATGATTCCGGCCGGTGGAGGTTGTGTCTCGGCGGCCGGAGGCGTCTCCTGAGAAAACCCACGGAAGACCAGGCGCTTCTTGGGATGGGTAGCTTGATCGCGGAATGATGGTTCTTCATTGAGAGGAGGCATGGACGGTCCTTTGCCGGCGCCGGTGTTGACGAAGGCATTGACGTCAATCAGTGCATCATCATCATCCACCTTGATGTTGGCTTCGAAGGCCGCCATGTCCATGTCGTCCTGGGATGGTGGCTAGTGTCTCTTCACTACAACTTGTTGGGAATATGCCCTAGAGGCAATCATGTATGATGATATTTCCCATTGTATTCATAAAGTTATTAAGTAGTCCTTGTATAAACATCTGATGTGTATCATTGAATATGTGATTCAGTTGTGGAACTATGCATTCATGTTGTTTGTACTAAATATCCTTGTTCATTGAGGTTGTGCTGGACACACAACTTAGACCAATGTGAAAGTTGGCTTGATGACTCGGTTCCACTTGTCATGGGCATGGAGATGCTATTCCAACTTACACAGACTAGGCTAAAGAGTTTAGCGAGTCGGATTGACCCATATTGAGGTACAACGAACTAAGTTGTCATTTGTATATCTCAATCAATGTAATCCTTAGACCTGAGGTTGTTGCATAGTCCGAGTTGAGGATCACCGACTTAGGTTCACAACGCTGATCCGTGAATCGCGCTTATAAAGGCGAGTTCGGTCGATCGAGAATCAAGCTGCGTGATGTGAATAACCAAGATGGGATTTTGCCCTCCACCGGAGAGATATTCTCCGGGCCCTCTCGTGAGATATGATTCGAAAGCATGGCCATGCACGACTCGGTTAAGTGTTAACCGAGGCGATCTAAGAGTTAGTCGGGTGAATCACTTATCTCGGATCGAGAAGAGAGTCGGACTATTTAAGGGATGACATATATTCGCCTATAGTCTGACAAGGTATATCGTGAGGCAAAAGGGACTCAGAGTCGCATTGGAAAGGCAAGTCGTCATGACTCTTTGGTACTTGGGAATCGACGTCTCGCTAGGAGCCGATGCCGATTGATCGATTATGAGTTGGACTCTAATCGTGTCCAAGTAACCATGAGCTGCGGGTCACACACTTAAGAGCGGGAGCAAGTTCGGATTGGATCGAACATATAATCTGGTCGGGTTGGACCTAAACCGATTAGGATCGAGTTAGTGAGTTGGACTCACGGTGACTAATTTTATATGGGCTTTAGTGAATGGGTCGCGCGAGCAGAGCCCACGCTCACTCCCATATATAGTGGAGCACAAGAACCCGAAGGTTAATCGTTGTTCGGTTAGGTCATTCCATCTGTTGAAACCCTAGCTCCACGGCAGTCCAGCCGTAACGAACCTAGCAGTCACGCCGTGCTCCTCCTTGTGCGTGTGGATACCAAAGAGGTGTATCGATCATCATCGACGATCGGATCGTGAGGATCGCATTGCATCAATCGACGCGCTTCATCGCAGAATCCGCAACCGCTGCGTCTAGTGGTAAACCTCGTGGCCTTCTACCTCGCCTAGGTCTTGGGATCACCACGTTAGAGGAAAAGTTTTGTTTTATCTCTGCGTGGCAACAAAGGGTATCAGAGCGATAGCTTCTGGTTTTAGGCTCGAGATCTCGCATATGTGATATGCGGTAGGCTATAGATGAGATCTATATGCTGTTTGGTGGTCGATCTATGAGATAGATCGGTTTTGTATGAAGTTGATTGGATCAATTGTACTTGGGGAATGGTAGATCTGATTTCCGTGATCATACTGCTGAGGTCGTGGAACGACATACCCCTACCGGTCGGCTTCCGCCATCGAGGTAGACTGTGACACGTAAATCCAGAAGCGGTGATCGAAGATCAAAAAGTTTGATCGAATCAGAACGATGGTCGGAATCCATGTTCGGATCGTAGATGAGATCTACGTTTTCGGAAAAAACGATGGTCGGAATCCATGTTCGGGACCGCCGGCCCGTCAGAAGCGCCTTAGATGTCGCTATGAAGTTTCACAACGCGTAGATATTGTATCTATGCATAACTTGTTTTTGCAGGAAGTTGTGAATGGTATGGTTCATGTGCATGTGATGTATGTGTAATCCATACGTGATCTGCGAATCACGGTTTTTGTCACCTACCGAGCCTAGGTGTCATTATTTTATTGTATAACGACCTGCGGTGATTCTCTATGTAATTTACTTTACTAAGCTAGTGTAGCTGTTTGAGAACCCGGAAGGCATGCAAGGCGTTGTACATGTCGGCGACATGGAGTAAGACGGCAAGTGACAAGAGTTGGCACGAGTCGGATTACAGGCTTTGTGGAGATGGAGATCGCCATGAAGAGAGCCATACCATTTCGCATTATACTTGCTCTATTAAGAGTTATTGTTATGTCTCAGTTTTACCTCTATTAGATAGTCGGTAAAATCTAATCCCTCAAAGAAGGTCTAGTCGGTTTTCCCGCCAGTGTTTGCACCATCACAAGTCGGACATTTTTGGTAGTGGGCTCATAAAATTGAGGTGCTGCCAATTCTTTCCGACTAGGTGGGTTCGAGTCGGACTCTTACTGCAGAAACACTTGGTAAGCTAGACGGGTCTATCACAATAGTTGTGGGACTCGGGGAAAAGTCGGATGGGAGCCGGGGCATGTGATGCCACCCGTCCAACAGGAGTCGCATGAGATGCGATTGACAAGGAGTTGTCTACCTAGATCACTTGGAGGCTAGCGGTGATGCTAAAGCTCACTAGCCGACTTGATTATTTAGGATCCTGAATCACTAAGTAACCATCGGAGGGGTGTTGGTTCTAGTGGGAGCATAAAATATTAAAATGTTTAATATGCTTGCTCTTTTATGAATACATGTCTTAAGTGTTTTGCATATTTTCCATTGTAGATAATGGCACCAAGTAGTCACTCTCGGATATCCGGTTTTGCATTGAGAACCATTCTTGAGAAAGATAAACCGAACGACACTAATTTTACCAACTGATATCGAAATCGAGAATTGTTCTCAAACAAGAAAAGAAGGACCATGTCCTAGACAACCCACTTCCGATGAGCCAAATGAGAATGCGATCGTCAGCCACCAATGCCTACCGTCGGGCTAAGGATGAGTCCACGGACATTAGCCTTATGCTTGCTCACATGGAACCGGACTTGCAAAAGCTGAGCATGTTGAGGCCTACGATATGATCGAAAGCCTCAAAAGTATGTTCCAGTGCTCAGCGAAGACCGAGAGGTATCAAGTCTCTCGTGCTTTGCCGAGTTGCAAGCTTAAGGATGGTGATCCACCGAGTCCGCATGTGATCAAAATGGTTGGTTACGCAGTCTCGGAGAGGCTTGGCTACCCCATAAGCGAAGAGTTCGCTACAGATATAATTGAACTCTTCCTAGTGCATATGGGCAGTTCATTTCGAACTACCACATGCATGGCATGGATAAGAAGCTCACCGAATTGCATGGGATGCTCAAGCAGCAGAGGCGGATCTCAAGAAGGGCACCACCAAGTGTTGATGGTGCGTAATAAGGCTAAGTTCAAGAAGAGTTCTTGGACTAAGAAGAAGGCTAAGTCGAGGAAAGCAGTCAGACCCGTCCCAAGCGCTTCCTCATGGACTAAGCCATCTCCTTCAGCCGGATCCACTTGCTTCTACTGCAAGGCGGATGGCCACTGGAAGAGGAACTGCAGCAAGTACTTGGCCGACAAAGCCAAGAGTGGAGGTATGACTTCCGACTCAGGTACACTTGTTTGCAATGTTATAGACATATATCTTGCTGATGCACCTAATAGTTCTTGGGTATATGATACCGGATCAGTTATTCACATCTGCAACTCGTTGCAGGGACTGGTAAGAACTAGGAGCGTAGCAAGAGGCGAGGTTGATATTCGAGTCGGCAACAAAGAAAGAGTTGCTGCGTTGGAAGTCGGCACGATGCAACTTCATTTACCTTCCGGATTCATTATGGAACTAAATAATTGTTATTATGTTCCAAAGGCTCAATCAAACATTATTTCTGCTTCATGTTTGATGAGGCAAGGCTATGAGTCGAATATCAAGAATAATGGTTGTTCTTTGTATTTGAATGATATGTTTCACGGCTTTGCACCCGTCCAGGACGGGTTATTTATTTTGAATCTTGATGGTGAGTCGGTTTATAACATAAATGTTAAAAGGTTGAAACCAAATGATCTGAATATGACTTACTTTTGGCACCGTCGGCTTGGTCATATAAGTTGGAAACGCATGAAGAAGCTCCATGATGATGGACTCCTAACTTCGCTCGACTTGGAGTCGCTCGAGACATGCGAATCTTGCCTACTCGCAAAATGACCAAGACACCTTTGCAAAGAGTTGCGAAGGGCGTCCGACTTGTTGGGACTAGTACATAGTGATGTATGTGGACCAATGAGCACGACAGGGGTGGTTATGAGTACTTCATTACCTTCATCGATGATTTGAGTAGGTATGGATATATCTACTTGATGAAACATAAGTCGGAAGCCTTTGAAAAGTTCAAAGAATTCGAATGAAGCACGTAATCAACTCGGCAAGAAAATAAAGTTTCTTCGGCCGGACCGAGGAGGCGAGTACATGAGCCATGAGTTTGATGACCATCCGAAAGTTGTGGAATAGTTCCTCAACTTACTCCGCCAGAACGCCACAAAGGAATGGTGTTTTGAAAGGCGGAATCGGACCTTGTTGGACATGGTACGATCAATGATGAGTCGACAGATCCGCCTTTATCATTTTGGGGTTATTGTCTAGAAACAACAAGGCGTTCACACTAAACAAAGTACCATCAAAATCGGTAGAGAAGACACCGCATGAGATGTGGACAGCAAAAGCCGAGTTTGTCTTTTCTTAAGATTTGGGGTTGTGAGGCTTTTGTCAAGCGACTTCACGGACAAGCTTACGCCAAGTCGGATAAATGTATTTCGGGGTATCCGAGGGAAACCTTGGGTTACTACTTCTACAACCGAGAAGAGGGCAAAGTGTTTGTCGCGAACGGTGTCTTCCTTGAGAAAGAGTTTCTCCGGGGAGTAAGTGGGAGCACGGTGCAACTCAAGAAATTCGAGAGGAATCGGCTAATAGCGAATCGGCTAATAGCGAATCGGCAAAACCTTGGAGGTTGAGCCGATCGTGATGTACCGAGCCGATAAAGACCGCATTACTCGAAGATCGGCAAGATTACGAAGTGTTCGTGATGTGTTATCATAGACAGTGATGAGCCGCAAATTATTCGGCGATGGTGGGATTCGATTCGAGTCATGGCTTGGAGCCATGAGATCCGAGATAAAGTCCATGGATGAAAATCAAGTTTGGAACTTGGTTGATCCAGACGGTGCAAGACCCGTCGAGTGCAAATGGGTCTTTAAGAAGAAAACTGATATGGATGGAAATGTTTCAATCTATAAAGCACGCCTTGTCGCAAGGGGTTCCGGCAAGTTCAAGGAGTTGATTACGAGACTTTCTCGCCCGTAGCATTGCTTAAATCAGTTCGGATCATGTTAGCTATAGCGGCCTATTTCGACTATGAGATATGGCGATGGATGTCAAACGCTTTCCTTAACGGAAATTTAACCGAGGACGTGTATATGATACAGCCCGAGGGTTTTGTCGATCCGCTAATGCGACAAGGTATGCAAACTTAAATCCATTTATGGGTTGAAGCAGCATCTCGGAGTTGGAATATTCGCTTTGATGAGGTAGTCAAACCGCTTTGGCTTCATCAAGAGTGATCATGATTCTTGTATATACAAGAAGTTTAGTGGGAACAAAGTAAATTTTCTAATCTTATATGTGGATGACATATTACTGATTGGAAATGATGTCCAGATGTTGCAAGAAACCAAGGAATCATTGGAAAGGAGTTTCTCAATGAAAGACTTGGGTGAGGCAACATACATCCTCGAATCCGTATCTATAGAGATAGATCAAGGAGGCTCATTGGATTGAGTCGAGTACTTATTTGGACAAAGTGTTGAAAAGTTCAACATGGAATCGCTCTAAGAAGGGTTCTTACCGATGTCCCATGGTGTAAAACTTAGCAAGACTCGGTGTCCTTCGACAACCGATGAGCGAAGTAGGATGAGTGCGATTCCATATGCTTCGCAGTTGGATCCATCATGTACGCCAGATTTGTACTAGGCCGGATGTTTCCTATGCTCTAAGTGTTGTGAGCATACCAGTCGATCTCGAGAGATCCAATCGACAAGCTAAAAATATCCTAAAGGACTTGAGAAGGACTAAGGATAAGTTCTTGGTTTATGGTGGTGAAGATGAACTTAGTGTAAAGGGTTACACAGATGCAGTTATCTCACCGACTCGATGATTCTCGTCGCAATCCGGATACGTGTTTATTATAAATGGAGGTGCCGTGAGCTGAAAAGTTCCAAGCAAGAGACCGTGTCTGCTACAACAGAGGTCGAGTATATTGCTGCCTGAGGCAGAAAGGAAGCTGTTTGGATGAGGAATTTCGTCATGAATCTTGGTGTGGTTCAGGGCTCGTCCAATCCGTTGGACATGTATTGCGACAACAATGGTGCTATTGCACAAGCGAAGGAACCTAGACAACACCAGAAGAACAAGCACATACTCATGCGGTACCACCTGATTCGCCATTAGGATCGTGGTGATATCAAGTTATGCAAGGTACACACGGATGCAAATATTGCGGATCCGTTGACAAAGCTACCCCACCAAGCATGAGGCGACTGAGAGCCATGGGCATTAGATGCCTAGACATGTGATGTCGGAAGATTGACTCTAGTGCAAGTGGGAGATCATTGGGAATATGCCCTAGAGGCAATCATGTATGATGATATTTCCCATTGTATTCATAAAGTTATTAAGTAGTCCTTGTATAAACATCCGATGTGTATCATTGAATATGTGATTCAGTTGTGGAACTATGCATTCATGTTGTTTGTACTAAATATCCTTGGTCATTGAGGTTGTGCTGGACACACAACTTAGACCAATGTGAAAGTTGGCTTGATGACTCGGTTCCACTTGTCATGGGCATGGAGATGCTATTCCAACTTACACAGACTAGGCTAAAGAGTTTAGCGAGTCGGATTGACCCATATTGAGGTACAACGAACTAAGTTGTCATTTGTATATCTCAATCAATGTAATCCTTAGACCTGAGGTTGTTGCATAGTCCGAGTTGAGGATCACCGACTTAGGTTCTGTCAAATGCTGATCCGTGAATCGCGTTATAAAGGCGAGTTCTCGATCGAGAATCAAGCTGCGTGATGTGAATAACCAAGATGGGATTTTGCCCTCCACCGGAGAGATATTCTCCGGCCCTCTCGTGAGATATGATTCGAAAGCATGCACGACTCGGTTAAGTGTTAACCGAGGCGATCGGCTAAGAGTTAGTCGGGTGAATCACTTATCTCGGATCGAGAAGAGAGTCGGACTATTTAAGGGATGACATATATTCGCCTATAGTCTGACAAGGTATATCGTGAGGCAAAAGGGACTCAGACGTAAGTCACATTGGAAAGGCAAGTCGTCATGACTCTTTGGTACTTGGGAATCGGTACATTCTGCTAGGAGCCGATGCCGATTGATCGATTATGAGTTGGACTCTAATCGTGTCCAAGTAACCATGAGCCTGCGGGGTCACACACTTAAGAGCGGGAGCAAGTTCGGATTGGATCTGAACATATAATTTGGTCGGGTTGGACCTAAACCAGATTAGGACTGAGTTAGTGAGTTGGACTCACGGTGACTAATTTTATATGGGCTTTAGTGAATGGGTCGCGCGAGCAGAGCCCACGTTCGCTCCCCATATATAGTGGAGCACAGTAACCCAGAAAGGTTAATCGTTGTTCGGTTAGGTCATTCCATGTGTTGGAAACCCTAGCTCCACAGTCCAGCCCGTACCGAACGAACCTAGCGCCAGCCGGTGCTCCTCCTTACGTGTGGATACCAAAGAGGTGTCAGACGACGATCAGACGATCGGATCGTGAGGATCTGCATCGCATCAATCGATGCGCTTCATCGAGAATCCTCAACCGCTGCCTAGTGGTAAACCTCGTGGCCTTCTACCTCAGCTAGGTCTTGGGATCACCACGTTAGAGGAAAAGTTTTGTTTTATCTCTGCGTGGCCCAACACAACTTTCTTGCCCTTCTTCACAACAACTCCAGGTTGGTAATGAAGAAGCATTGATCAACTTGGCTAGCGAGCACCCATGGCTCATTTTTTGTGGAGGCGTTCTTCGATTTGGCATCAGGTATAACCATGGTGGTGAAAAACTGGCCATCTTTTTCGACACTCTTGGCCCATCTGACATGAAACATCGGCACCGTCACTCCGCAGTAGTCGAGTTACCATATCTCCTCGATCCTTCCGTAGAATCTTTCCTTGACATCAGTCTCGTCATCGGCGTATGATATCATAGTTAATCCTGAGTTTTGGTATTCGCTATTCTTGTCATTCTCCTCGGTGTAGAATCAGAGTAGCGTTGATGTCGTATGTCCGATAGGTCCTAACGTTGCCTGGGGCCCCGTGGAGAGTGAGAATATGAGTTTCTGATCTTTAGTATAAGGCGTCGGCATGGGAGTTTCCAGTAGCCTTTTCTTGAACCACCCCGTGAAGCTGGCATTGTGCTCTCTGGTTACGTCTCCCTTCTTCCTTGTCTTGCCCAGGTTATTAGCGAGCTTCTACTCGATTAAGGTTTTGTGCTCATCCAACCATGGGCCGACCAACTCTATGTGTTGTAGCGCGACTTGGTTTGCCCTGTCAAAGTCAGCGCGTTCGAGTTCGATGCCGACATGGAGTGTGCGGTAGCCCTCGCGGTGACCAAATCTAGTGAGCCTCCCTAGGTGCTTCCTGGTAGGCAGACCGACATCCTAGTTCTCGATGCTTAGGTAGTTTTGGCAGAAGGATATACACTCGTAGGTCAGAAAGCCCTTGGCTATGCTTCCATCTGGATGGTACCTATTGCGAACGAATCCTTTGATGACACCGTTCAGCCTTTCGAACGGCATCATGTTGTGCAGGAACGCTGGCCCGAGATGGATGATGTCATCCACGACATGGACAAGCAGATGCACCATGATGTCGAAGAACACGGGAGGAAAGTTAATCTCGAGCTCGCATAGTATCTCGACGATCTCTTCCTGTAGCTTGCCGAGCTGCTTCACGCCGATAGACTTCCTAGAGATGACGTCGAAGAAGTTGCAGAGGCCAAACAGCGTCTCACGGACGTGCTCGTCCATTATCCCTTGGATCGCAACGAGGAGTATCTGTGTCATCAGCACATGACAGTCGTGAGACTTCATCCCGCTGAACCTCTTCTTCACTACGTCCAGATATCTGCTTATCTTCCCAGAGTAGCCGTGGGGAACCTTGACTCCTATGAGGCAACTAAAAAACCTCTCGAGCTCCTCCTCGCTCAGAGTAAAGCATGCAGCTTTAAGCACCACCCCATTCTTCTTAGCCCCTTTGCGGCGACCCTGGGTCCCTTCCGTCTGTTCATCGTCATCGCCGGAATCGTCACTATCGGGGTACTAAAGTTCCTTCTTAATGCCAAGCAATTTAAGATCGCTTCTTGCTTTCGGCCCATCCTTGGTCCTATCCGGCATGTTCATCAGAGTGCCGAGCGGGCTCTCGGTAACGTTCTTCATGATGTGCATCATATCGAGGCTATGGGCGGTGGAGGACCTTCTAGTAAGGCAGTCCTGTAAAATGACCTCGCCCATACTCCATGCAACGGTGGCGGCTGTTCCCTCGTCCGCTTCTTTCCCAGCGCAGGGCACTCTTCCCAATTGTCTAGAAGCTCCTTGATTTCTTCGCCGCTCAATGGTCGTGGGGCATTATCAAGCTCGTCTTTGCCATTGAACAGGTCTCCGCGTTTTCTCCACGGGTGATCCTTGCGGAGCCACATTCGAGTCCTATGGAACACGGTTTTCGAAGACCCGGGATCCCTCGACAGCTGCAGATGCGGGGTCTTGTCCATGCACCTAACACATGCACAAAATCCATGGTTCAACTGGCACGCTACATATATGTAACCAGGATAGTCATGCACCGTCGTGAGAAACGCGACTCTCAGGTCGAAATAATCTCCAGTGTAGGCATCCCATGTATGTGCCGGCGTCTCCCACAACGTCGCTAACTCCTCTTTCAGGTGCCCGGGATACAGATGCATGTCGACACCCGGTTTCTTCGGCCCCTGGATAAGGATACTCATGTGTACATACCGCTGCTTCGTGCACATCCGGGGGGAGGTTGTACGACCATACAAACACAGGCCAGGTGCTGTGCGTGCTACTCTGGTTGCCAAAGGGATTGAGTCCGTCGGTGCTCATGCCTAGCCTGACATTCCTTGGATCGAGCCCGAACTCATCTTGGAATTCCATGTTCAGCGATTCCATCGCTAGCCTCCGCGGGTGTGTCAGATCTTGCCTTCTCCATCATATTCCGCCTTCTCTTCGCGTTATTGCATGAGCTCTGCTTCCTTAGGGTTTACGAAATACCGCTGCAGACGAGAAGTGATAGGAAAGTACCACACCACTTTTCGGGGAACTTTCTTGTTACCTCTCTTGTACCATCCCTGGCCGCACACTGGGCATGTGGTTCTATCCTTGTACTCATTCCGATAAAGTGCGCAGTCGTTGATGCATGCGTGGTACTTCACGTATGGCATGTCTAGTGGGCAAACTACTTTCCTCGCCTCCTCGATACTTGTTGGCAGTGTGTTCTCCTTGGGAAGACGAGCGTGCCAGAATTTCATGTGAGCATTGAGCTAGTGTCGGTCCATTTGTGCTCCGCCTTCATCTCTAAAGCCTTCAGCGTTACACTCAAGCATGTATCCTCGGTCCGACACCCAAGATACAATGGAGTCCTCCCGTCTACCTCCATCTGTGCCAGCTTGGCTTTCTCTCTGGCTGCAGCTTTCGCGTTGGTCGTCTGCTTGAGGAGAATTTCTTGAAGATGAGGGTCCCGCAAGGCCAAAGTTAGCGCCGTGTCCGTGCTCCCTTCTTCTCCGCCACCACCACCATCTGCTCTGGCATCATCTCCTTCATGATGATCATGTCCGTCGGCATCTCCTTCTTCATGATGATCATCATGTTCTCCTTCGTCATGATGACCATGTCCGGGATACCCTTCGTCTTCTCCCCGCCCGCCTCTTTCTTCATCATGGCACATCACGGCCGGCTCATTCAATAAGAAGCCGAGCATGAAACCACGCGTGAGAAGGTGAGACTCCAGTTGTCCGGAATCAGGGTTGATCCACTTCTGGTGTTTGCACATTCGGAACGGACATCTTATCTTTGTCATGTTGTTCTGAACCATATCGGCCACCACGTCAGCCTTGTATCTAACCACAGAATTAATTTTAGTGGAGCATTTTCCCTATATGCGCCACAGGATTAAAATCTACCTATAATCGTTTTCCTAGTAGTGAATAGGCCCCGAACCTCGATACCCTAAGGATGCGCGTCAAGTAGAAGTTTTCAGCTCCGCTCGCTCGAGAATTGCCACAAACACAAATTCCGCTTTTTATGGGTCCAAAGATTCTTTCGCAAAAACAATCCATCTTTTTATGGTTTATCCATCTTTTTATGGTTTATCGGTTTTATAATGAAAAGTAGAGGGCCTTGTGACTTCGCCAACGAATTCTCCATTAGGTAGGTTTTTGTTAGCCCAAGCCTTTATTTGTTGAGGGGAAACGAGTCCAAGCTAAACAGGCCACAAAAATCAGAGCATAGAAAAAGGCTGGGCTGACTAATTAAATGAAAGGGTTTTGAAGCAAAATCTTTGATAATTCGACAACCTAGAATTAGAGTCTTATGGGAAAGGACACTATTGTGGATTTACTAACCTCTATAAGGAACGCAGACATAAATAAAAAAGAAACAGTTCGAGTAATATCTATAAATATTACCGAAAACATTGTTAAAATACTTCTACTACGGAAATCGGAATGCCCCCCAAAAGGGGAGGGGCATCACCGAATATAACTACCTTGTTTAGATAATGTATGAATAGGCCTGACTAAATCCTTGTATGGCTTCCTCTATTTCTCTATAAAAAGAAATATGACCAAGAGTGGTTCGAATGTATATAGAACAAATTTCTTTTTTTCTATTTCCCACTAATACATAGTGGACATAAATCTCATGATAAGTCCCCAAAGATTCATATTGAACTTAAATTGGAACTTCTCTTGACCCACTGACGCATTGATCCAGTTTCCATCGTAGCCACAAGGGACTGTCTAAACTGATTAGTTTCTGTCTATAAGCTCCCAGTGCGTCATAAGAACTAGAAAAGTGGGGTTCTTTATCTTTCGTATACTTAGAATTATTATTATTGTAATTGACTTTTTTATTTGGAAGCTCCATTATGGAATTCAGACCTAACCATTCAAGGAGAGGCAGTGGGAACGACATAACCTATGGATTTTATTGAAAATAATCCTAACACTTCATTGGGTAGGATGGCGGAACAAACCAAAAAAATTATCTTATTTGGTAAGGTTATAAATTAACAAATAAGACAGAAAAGAGTAAATATTCGCCCGCGAAATCCTTTTTAAGTTAGAATACTTTACCATTACCATTATTCAATAAGAGTAAAAATAAAGATATTTTAAGGAAACACCCACCCCTGGTGCATATATAGGCAAGTACAATGAAAGCTATCCAATTAATATACTTTCCCTAACCCATGACCATCGAAAGAGTTTGGTCAAGATGGAGAGACCTTCTTCAATATGGAGAGACCCACGGCCATGTGATGTTGATAGAAGTTCATCATTGTAACATCCCAGCATTAGAGCTTAGAAATAAGCTGAACACAGATATGTGCATTGCATTCATGCATAGAAAATCCGAATAATTTTAGCGCTTTTGAACAAAACTTGTCAAAGTGATTGAAGCTTCTCTCAACTTGATGGAATTGAAGTAGATCATCAAGTTGACTGCGATAAGTTTCAATATGACCTTTGCTAAAACCCTATTTTGGGTAAATGAGATTTGATCTAAGGGTAGATCAAATGTAATAAAAGTTAAACCCTAATACATTACTTAATGATTTATATTTGATCCTTAAGTAATCATATCCTAGTATTCATTACACAACTCATGAATACCAAGTTATAAATATAACTTAAGTAATAAGAATGTAACAACTAAATCTTGATCTATCTTAATCTCATCTACTTATACCATGAGTATCATGGTAATACCTAACCTTAACTCTTTAGTTCGATTGAGTAGGAAATAAACCAAGTCAAGATCATTCACCACATATCTTTCTTTCCATATCAATCCTTATCATCTCTATTGAATCTTATTCTAATATCTGTTGTTCATCAATGTTGAGTAATCAATTATTCTTGATATATCAACTCTTGTTCTCATCATAACATTCACTTTAAAGCCTATAAAGAAAGAAGTAAGAAGAGGTAGGTGGTAATGCTAGATATCATCTATAGGATACGAGTGTTGGAAAAGAATAAGATCAATATGATAATTGATGGAGTTAACTCACTCCTGAATGGATCAAGTAGGTATAGCCAATGAATAGTTACCAGGAGTAATCCTATTGGATACGAGTGGTGGTAACAAAGAATATTACAAGGATGAATTCTGAAGATAGTTACCAGGAGTAATCCTATTGGATCAAGTAGGTATAGCCAATGAATAATATCTTCTACTCAATAAGAGATACTGAGAAGATAATTATAATACAACTTTAACATTGTGTTGATGAAGGTCTTGATTAGATAATTGGAAATCCAAACCATAAATGATCAAAGGATTATAATAATCATGCTGAAGCTACTAAGATTGAATGATTATATCTTGTATAAGTGACATTGGTGGATATAACATGATTAAACCCTAGTATAGATATGTTATCCTAGATTATCCATGAGAAGTCACCATGATATAATGAGAAGTTGATTTATTAGTTACTGGAGATAAGTAGGATAAGATAGTATAATTAAGCTGAAGCTAGCATGGAGCTATTGAGGTAGTATTATTCCTCTTAAAGGATAGTAAACTTTTGAGGAGAGTAGAATTTGATATATGAATCTATTAGAGTAATGTTGGTGATGAATGATAAAGGAAGAGTATGAATGGATTTAACTGTCACCATCTATTGGATTGGATATTATTATTAGTAGAATAGTTTGATAACCAAGTATAGTTATGAGAAGATTATGAAAAGCTTTAGTGTCAAGCTCATTAGATTTATAAATGGATTTAGAAGAATAAAAGGTGGATATGAATATTCTCGTGAAGTAAAGCTCATCATGTTAACACATGATGATGGATAGGAAGGAGTAGTATATCTAGGAAAGAAATTCTTTAAGTATAAGTCAAGAATTATGAATTAGGGAGGATAGGAATTCTTGATTCAACCTTAAATCTGTAATCAAACTCATTATCTATTTCATCTATTGGATCTATCATCCTATTTCCAAAATGGCTTATAGGAATATTTCCCTATAGCAAATCACTTAAGTACATCTTTGTTCTTTCCAAATATCATAATCACATGTGCTTAGGAACCATCTTGAGCAGTTCTATCTCCTAAGTCATTCTAGAGAATAACTTTATTATGTTAAAAGGGTGATATCATCCATGATCACAAATATGAGGGCAATATGTCTTCAACCATAATGTTCATTTACATTTGTAAAATAATAATATAAACCCTGAAATGAACCATTCCTACCAAGAGTATGTCTTGATAAAAATCATAGAAATATATGATAACCATGAAGAATCCATATGAATGCCTTAATTGTTTTTCCCAGAATATTGGTTAATTATTTTCTATTACTAAAATGCCCATTCTTATGTGCTTGACTCCAAAATAAATTCAAATCCTAAACAGAAATTTTAGAAATAAATTTAATAATAAATTCAAGGTATGTTATGAAAATAAAGATTCATAACAAAATTACCATACAAAAAAACAAAGAAAGGACAACATTATATTAAATACTCATAAAAGAATCACCCTATAAAGGTTTCCTTAAAACTATAAAACTCATAAGAATCAAGTTTTATAAATGAATAAAAATATATCCTTAAATAAGATATGGTTTATTAGATAAATTAAATTCATAACTAAGATCCTTCAAAATATTAAGAAGAAAAAGATCTATTAAGAGAAAATAAAGAAATTATAACATTGTACAATAAAAGATCACTATATGATTCTAAATACACCTCATTATTGCTGCAATTATTTAACAAATAAATCTATAAAGATTTTTTTTAAACAAATGTGTAATATAAAAATCTGAAAACAAAAGAGAATATAGAAAAAGGAAAACAGAAAGAAAAAAGAGACCAGGCCGAGCAGCAGGCCGTCCCAGTAATTTTCCTATGCCAAGCTACCGCCTAGAGGATCCAGCTGCAGTCCACGTTGGCCCAGGCGCAGCCCATTCCTGGCCCGTACCTCTTCAACTCTAATCATCGTCGTCTTCCTCCCGAGACAAGCAGCTGCGCGGGCGGCTCCGATGCCGTCTGCCGTCGTCGTTGCGATTCCCGCCACCGCCGAGGTCGCCTTGCGAGGATAAGACCACCCCGTCGACGCCCTTATCCGCCTATATCTCTCAATCCCCATATATCCCCCTCTGAAGCCCTCTCTCTCTCTCTCTCTCTCTCTCGATTCCTCTCTGCTCGAACCCTAGCTCCAGCCAGAGCCATCCGTCGCCGATGTTTCTGGTCGTCCCGAGCCTCGCCGTGATGCCAGGAAGCTTTGCCTTGTTCGACTCTGTCGTTTTCCCCAGTCAGCACGAGACGAAGAAGCCCCGAGCGCTGCAATTGGCACCTCCATTTCCAACTCCGGCCGCTGCCTCACCGTTGATTCCGGCTACCCCAAGCCTTCCCGAGCCCACCAACGGAATCATGAGCTCACGGTGCTCTGACACCTCTCCGTTGCCTTCCTCTCTTCCTCTATAGTGTCTGCTTCATGCACCTATGTCTGCCGCCGCAGATGCTCGTTAGAGTCGAGGCTCCGGTGACGCAAAACGGACGGCGCAACCAGCGAGAGGCTCCCCAGCGTCCTACGCATCCAACCCACATACTCGCGCAGTTCCGCGATCCCTCCTCCGTCGTTCCCGTACGACACCTGAGAAGTTCTGGCCAAGATGACATCATAGTGATGTCACCCTGTTGTCAGGCGCGCGGTCAGTCTCGGTCAACACCGAGGTGGGTCCATCCTTGCCCTCGTGGCAACAGAGGTGGCCTCGATCCCTTCTGTCAGCTACTGTGGGTAGGCTCTGCCCCGGTGTAAAACAACCACAACTCTGTGCTGATGTCACAGTGACGCAATAATTCCTTTTATTATTTTCAGAAATTGATTAAATATTATTAATTCAATAACTATTGTTCATTCAGAAAAATATGTTTAATATATGAAAATTTTCAGAAAAATAAAATCTATAACTTATGTATTACCAAATATTATTATTTTAATTATTTAAATAAATGTTATTTAATAAAGGTTTATAAGTAATAAAACTTGATAATTCATATTTTAATATTTGTAAATGTTAAAAATATAAATAAAATACCAAAAATCTTAGAAAAATAAGAACTATATTTTAAAACTATAATCATGAATTATTATATCACTTAACTAAATATTTATTATTTATTAAGTGTTTATAAAATAATAAACCTTGTAAAAATCATATATTATTATTTATAAATCACAAAAATAAATGTAATATACCAAAATGATCACAAAATAATACCTACATGTTAAATATAATATTCCACTTTTGAGGTAAATAAAAATTTAAACACTTTAATAACTTAAATTTAAACCTATTTCCTTAATTGATAATCCATATAAGGGTAAATAAAAATTTGCTAATATTTGTAAAATTGTACATATAAGGCCTAATAATAGTGTTTGACTTAAATATTGATAGTATTAAATTCATATAACCCAAAAACATCTTAATTACAATTTTTTGAAGAATTATCCTTCATCTATAAATAGTTAAAAAATATCGTTTACAAAATATAACCACTCATTTATAAAAAGATAAATGATTCTATTCCATTATAATATTGAGAAACCACTACTCAAATAAAAGTAGTACCATCCCTAGTTAACTCCAAAGAAACCTTATGAAGTGAACAAAGTACTATTATCATAAGCATTACACTTTAAGTCCATCTATTTTCTTAAAGTTAACTTTAGTCTACAAGACTATAAACACCATGATTAAGGCTTTGTTATGTATTTTATAGTTAACTTTGGTCTATTTCAATTAAGACCTAGGGCATATCAAAACCAAACTACCACATAAACACCAAGAAGCAACGACCACATTCGATTAACCACAAAGATTGTTTAAACCTTATAAAAGAAATCTTTTCTTCAAATGTTATTCTTTTTGCCACTTCGGACAATAGATGACAATTAATAATAATCACATTACTTTAAACTTTACTTGTATATCAAGATTGTTAATACTTAAGTTCCTTAAAAATGCCAATGCTTGTACAAAAATATTTGAAGATAAAGCAATTCTTATATAAATAGTCATTAAGTGGCATTCTACATTTGTGTATCTTATTATTGAATGGTATTATAATTACATGTTGATTCACACACACTCACAAGCCTTAATAAGAAACACAAGTGTGAAGCTTATCTAAAAGTACAACACATTCTAAAGGAACCATTCCCAGTATCCAAACCCTGGATCAACGATTATTCCGGGGATTCGAGTTTACAAAATTGCATTACATTACTTATGCATAATAGCATCTTGCTTCTTTAAACATTAGTCCTTACCGGACCAATGATGCTGATTTCAGTATTGGATCTTTTATATCGTCTTGAAGACCGTGAGTGCATAATCTTACAATCACAAAAGGCAAGTTCACACTTGCTCATGTCCTTTGATTATTTTCTGTAAAGTATTTTGCAAATACAGTGTTGTCATCACCTGCATTTCAAAAAGGTCCGAAAACACTATTTTTGATAATAATGTGAACTATTGGTTGCTGATCCAGGGTGATCAGCTAATCTATTAAATCTGGCAGTTGGAATACCACTGCTCAAGATTATATCATCTAGGACTTAACAATCAATGTCACCAGTGATTCTTGCGCCGTATATTCCGCGTTAACCATGAGATTTGGAATGGGATGGAGAAGTCAGTTGTATCCTTTTCCTTTCGTATGGAGGCAAAACTACCTTAACGTGACGTTGTGATTCCTTGCGTGGATCCAACATATGGGTGGGCACCCTTAGGCCCCGCGTTTTTGGTGACTAGATTATATATGAGTGGCTGCCGGAGGTTTAGCCGGACCTATAAGGTACTTACCTAGGCAGCACCAGCTCATAGTCTCCGGGAACTCATCAGGGTTTTAGCCTGCCCGGAAGGGGGCTTAACAGAGGTGAGCTAGCCCCGAGATCGTGAAGACATATGGTTTCGCGGAGAGGGCAGTGATTGGCTTAGATCTTAGTCCGTGCCTCATACCAAGGAAGTATGAATGAGCCTATAACTCGGATGTGCAACAAAGCTAAGATCTCTCATGGGTAAAGTAATGCACCTCTGCAGAGTGTAAGAACTGTAACTTGTTACTCCCTGTTCCGGGAAGAAGCTGCGAACGCTGCGGGAAAGGAACTCCATGAAAGTTCTGATAAACCTGTGAAGGCCGACAGACATAGCTTTTCAGAATAAAAGCAACCTTTGAAGAAATATTTATGAAAACCTGCATTGCCTACGACCTATGGTCTATGGTTGTAGATATAGTGCATCAAACACTCCTTTTTAGTGAACTTGCTGAGTACACTCGTACTCAACGTATCTTCTTAACCCTTGCTAGATTCTGAAGCCATTAAGACGACGTCTACATCAAGTTATGCTCCAGGACTCATCATCAACAACTCAAGTCTTCAATAAAGTCAAGAAAGTCAACATATACATCAACTCAAGTGAAGACAAAGTTACCGATTAGATAGAAATATAATCTCTAGCGATAGAACCTATTTCTGTAGTATATTGCAATAGCAGCAATGCCAGCCCAATAGTTAAGATACTAGTCTTATTAGTATGATAATTATTGAGTTGTTTATTTCCGATTCTTCCTTGTAAGAAGTTTCTTTCTCTCTCTTTAACCTAGAGTGTTCTCTGGATCTTGTGTAAAGAGTTGAGTTGTAACCTATAGTCATGTCTTGGACCTACTGTGTTTCTGTTGTACCACTCTGAGGGATGTAATACTAGTGAATGGTGTTTTATTGGTGTTATATCAACAACTATAATGTACTATATCATGTAGTGGTATGCTGGGTCACCGCAATCATCGCCGCCCGCCTACGGTCTGGATCATCGCCGCCTTCAGGCCTGTTGTGACTATTCATCATCGCCACCATCCGGCCGCATGTACCCTCGGGTGGCAAGACAACAACAAGAACCATGTTCCAAGTGGCAGCGGTATTGCCGCCATGGGAGTCGTGGTGCGTGTGCCGATCCCGATCCACAACACGCTGACTTTAGCCGGGGCCGAACCATGTTCATGGGACATTGCGGCATCGCGTACTTGGAACTCGTGTTCGTGCCCCCAACATCAACCGCGACGGCGGCAGCCTGCCGGTGGTCGTCTAGCTGCATGCTGAGCACATGGATAAATTCAAGAAGATGATACTATTCGACTTCTAAAACGAACAAACAACACGCCCGCAATCTCCGCCTGGCGTCCTCTTCCGCCCAACTCGACACTCCTGCCGGCCATGTGCAAAGACCTTGGAGGAGAGGCAGCTGACGGTGGTAGGGCCGTAGATGCGCTCCTGGTCCTGGTGCAGGTCGATGGTTAGGCACAAGCATGCATCGACGTCCTTCTAAACTTTCCTGAATTAACATGCACAAGCAGCAGGCACAGGTTTGCACACAGGTTACAAACAATAATTGAATTAGCTATTGTTTAGTTGAATTAGCTTGCTAGCTAGCAGCACTTAATAGATGTAGGTTTACTTTTGGCTGCGATATGTGTGTTGAAAGTAGTTCGACAGTAGGTTTCATTTAATTACTTAATTTTCTTGACTTTATCTGTCACATCATATACAGACTATAAAATTGGTGGCAATTGTTATGTAGATTTAGCTAAGAATTAATCATTTTTATGATTCAACTAATAACTTTATCATATTTGTTTTACTGTCACTAGTAGAAACATGGCCTCTAGTCCCGGTTTTAAAACCGGGACTAATCAAGCGGGACTAGAGGCCCAGGCATTAGTCCCGGCCAGTCACTAGCCGGGATAAATGGGCCTCCACGTGGCCCGCCGCGTCGCGCGTGGGGTGCACCGCCATTAGAACCACTACATATCGTACACGTTCGTGCATATATAAGATAACATTTATTACGATATTGATCATACAAATATATATAATTTTGATAGTTACATGGAGATCACAATTACCGGGACTAGAGCCCGTCCGTTCGATTACATGGAGATCAGTAGCGCATATTTATATTAAATTCTCCGGCATCGTCTACGATCTCTTTGAAAATAAATCCCGCCAGCTCCTTGATATGTCGTAAACGTATCTATAATTTTTGATGCTCCATGCTTGTTTTATATCAACTTTCTTATGTTTTGTCTACAATTTGAGGTATTTTTATACATTTTTCAGAACTAACCTATTAACAAAATGCCACAGTGCTAGTTGCCTGTTTTCTGCTATTTTTGGTTTCAGAAAAGCTAGTAAGGATATATTTTCGGAATTGGATGGGACAAAAGCCAAAGTCAATATTTTACCAGAACGAACACAGAGTCTGAAGGGCAGCCGAAGTGGGGCCACGAGACAACCACACCTGGTGGCGGCATGACTAGGGGGGGGGGAGGTGCACCAGCCCTAGGTGTGGGCCCGTCGGGCACCCACCGACCTTGCCCCTTCGCCTATAAAAGCACCCAGATGCAGAAACCCTAAACACATGATCAGAAAAAGTCCATAGCCATCGCCATCTCCATCCCTAGATCGGGGGATCCGAAGCTCTTCTCGGCACCCTGCCGGAGGGGAGAGATCGTCCTGGAGGCCTTCTTCATCACCATGCCAGCCTCCGGAGTGATGCATGAGTAGTTCACCCTTGGACTATGGGTCAATACAGTAGCTAGATGGTTGGTTCTCCTCCTTTGTGCTTTCATGTTTAGATCTTGTGAGCTCCGATCATGATCAATATCATCTATTTATGTAATCCTACATGTTGTGTTTGTTGGGATCCAATGGATATTGAGTACTATGTTCAAGATTCATTATTGATTCTATCATGTCTGTGTTATTTGTGATCTTGCATTCTCTCCGTTGTTCGTAGATGATTTGACCAAGTAGATGCTTTCAACTCCAAGAGGGAGTATTTATGCTCGATAGTAGGTTCATACCTCTAGTAATCTGGAGAAGTGATAGAAATCTCTAAGGTTGGAGATATGCTGTTGCTACTAGGGAGAAAACAACAATCCTTTGTCCAAGGGCAATTGTATTGTTTACTTTACACACTTTGCTTAATGCAATTATCCGTTGCTTGCAACTTAATACTGGAAGGGGTTCGGATGATAGCCTGAAGGTGGATTATTAGTCATAGTTGCAGTTGGATTACGGTCTATGTATTATGTTGTAATGCCCAAACAAATCTCATAGGAATCATCATGACTTGTACATGCATATTATGCATTTTCAATCTGTCAATTGCCCAACTATAATTTGTTCACCCAACATGCTATTTATCTTAAGGAGAAACACCTCTAGTGAACTGTGGACCCTGGTCCATTCCTTCACCATTGATATTCCATCTAATGCTTACTATTACTTTCTGCAAGCAATTACTTTCTTCCACACTATACGTTTAATCCTTTCTATTCGGGTGAGCTTGAAAACCTCACTGAAAGTTGGGGAAAAGTTCTGTGGTTGTGTTGTGCAGATTGCAAGTTGCTAGCAACACCTTGGAGTTGTTTCCTTACTCCTACTAGTTCAATAACCTTGGTTTCATAACTGAGGGAAAAATTATTGTTGTGCTCATCACACCTTCCTCTTGGGGTCTCTCAACAGGTTCTACGTCGACTGAGCAACCATCAAGACTTTTTCTGGCACTGTTGTCGGGGATTTAAGGAAAACTTCAATTTCTTCCTCCCCGTCAGTCACTTTTTAGGGAGAAAGAAGATTCTCGCAAGGGGATATTTATACGTCCAATTTTCATCACCATTCTATATCATAATTTTCCTATATTCATTTATATATGTCTTATTATGAGGTATTACTTATGTCTTTTCATCTGTTTTTGCACGTTGGATGATTCATGGAGGATGGACTGCTGGAGTCAGGTTTCTGATGGAAAAAGAGGTGTTTTGATGCAATTTCGTGAAGATCAGAAAAATACCAGAAAAATATTGGAAAATTATATTTTCTCGGAAGACGAAGGAAGCCAGAAGGGGAGGCGTAGCCGGGCCATAGGGGCCCACACACCCCTAGGCGCGGGCCCACCTTGCCCTGCGCCTAGGGCAGGTGTGGCCCACCTGGCCGGCTCCCGACTCCGCCCTATCGCCTATATCTTCCTCACGGAACCCTAACACCAGGGGGTGACCACAAAAAGATTTCCGCCACCTCTGCGGGGCGGAAAACACCGAGAGAGAAAGAGCTCTCCGGCAGACAGATTTCTGTCGGGGAAATTCCTTCCCGGAGAGGGGAGATCGTCGCCATCAACACCATCATTAATCTAGACTTCATCGGGATCATCATCATCATCCACACCATCATCTCCACCAACACCATCATCACCACTCCATCCCGATGTAACAATTGTGTTGGATCTTGCATTAGTTCTTAGGGGAAACTTTCCCGGTGTTAATTACTATTGTAGTTGATGCTTGTGAGCGGAACCATTGGATTATTGTTTATGTTCAGATTGTTATCCATCACCATATCATACTTGATCTTGATCCATATGATGTCTTGTGAGTAGTTCGTCTAATTCTTGAGGACATGGGAAAAGTCATGTTGTTAGTATTGGATTTGTGTTGAATTATTATTCAATGGTTTAGTATTTAAGTTGTGGTGCTATTCTTCTAGTGGTGTCATGTGAACGTCGACTACATGATAGTTCACCATTTATGGGCCTAGGGGAATGCATTGTGTATTTGGATACTAATTGTGGGGTTGCCAGAGTGACAGAAACCTGAACCCCCGTTAGGACACCATTGCATAAGGGAGCGTAGGATCTTAGAGTTTAAGGATGTGGTTAGGTTTATATCTTAATTACTTTCCTGTAGTTACGGATGCTTGTAGGGGGTTTAATCACAAGTATGTATTAGTCCAAGTAAGGTCGGTACATTAGCACAGGTTCACCCACACAACACTTACAACACCAAAGAAGGGTACTTAGCTATTTGAAGCGAAAGCACTTGACAGAATTCCCATGTGTCCTCGAGAACATTTGGTCCTTATAAGTATTTCCATCGGCTTATCCTTTGCTAAGAAAGGATTGGGCCACTTGCTGCAGTTGTTCGTTGTCTCTATTACTTGCACTTTGTTTTGTTGCTTTATCAGAAAACCCCTAAAAATCCATTTGCTAAGTATTTACAGAGAATTCCTGCTCCATACCACTAGTCAACACCTTCTGCTCCTCGTTGGGATCGACACTCCTATTTATCGAAAGTACTACAATACACCCCCTATACTTGTGGGTTATCAAGACTATAAGCGCCATTGCCGGGGACTGAAGCGCTATTGAAGAGTGGAACTGGTATAGGAAACTTCTACTATGAGTATTGCTTTTTGTTTCTGTTTGTTACTTTGTTTCCAATATGGATAACCCACTTGGTTTTCTGTTTGGGAAAACTACTACCACTGTTAGGGTAGTAGATGAACCACTGTCTATTGAGATAGATCCTTTTAAGATACCTACAAGTATTGTTGATCGTGTTATAGATAATTATTATTTTGGGGATGTAACTATTCATCCTAGTGATCACTTGCTTTTTATCCATGAATTATGCGGATTTTTTAAGTGTGCAGGTATCACAACTGAACAGGTGAAGAAAAAGTTACTCTCTATATCCTTGAAAGGGAGAGCTGGAGAATGGTATAAGCTGCTGAAGAATGGACAATCCATGGAATGGGAGGAAATGGCTTCTCTCTTTTATTCTAAATTCTATCCTTCCAGTGAAATTCATAAGGATATAAATCTGATATATAACTTTTGGCCTCGTGATGGAGAGAGTACAACTCAAGCTTAGGGGATATTGAAGTTACTAATGCTTAAATGTCCTATTCATGAACTCCCTAACAATATTATTATCAATAACTTTTATGCTAGGCTTTCTCTTCATGATAAAGATTTACTAGATGCTTCCTGTGCTGGATCATTCACACGTATGAAGGAAGAAGCTAAATGGGATCTCCTAGACCGTATTAAAGAGAACACTGAAGCTTGGGAGAATGACAAAGGAAGAAAGTCAGGTATAAACTATGATTATGAATGCATAAAATCTTTTATGGGAACATATGACTTTTGTCATATTAGTAATGAGTTTGGTCTTGAATCCCAGAGTATTGCCAATTGTTTTAAGGCCTTTGCCTCTTACATACAAATTCCCAAAAAGAAGTGGAACAAGTACCATTATCCTTATAAAGAAGTTGTTAGCCATGTTCCTGTTAGAAGCACCAAAGTTTGTAGTACTAATCATATTGTGCCTGAACCTTATGTTGAGAAAATACCTTTCCCAGCTAAGGTAAAGGAGTATTCTATGATGATTAGTGCAAATAATAAAGGTACTAAGAAAACTGTGGAGCCCGATGAGCAATTGAATATTGAGCATGTGGTAACTATTCTGAAAGACCTTATCACTAGAAATATAGAGGATGAGCATATTGTCTTCTGTGAAGACGCTTCTAATATTATCTCTCATCCTAGTAAGGCTAGAAAAGCTAGTGTTCCTGTGCTTTCAGTTAAAATTGGTGATCATTTCTACTATGGTTAATGTGATATTGGTGCTAGTTCTAGTGCTATTCCTTATGAGCTTTACAGGGAAATTATGCATGAAATTGGTCCTTGTGAGCTTGAGGACATTGATGTGGTTATTAACCTTGCTAATAAGGAAACCATTTGCCCTATTGGTATTGTAAGAGATGTGGAGGTTATTTGTGGTAAGATTAAGTATCCTGCTGATTGATGGTGCTCGACGTGGCACTTTGTTGGTAACCCCAAGCGCGGGGTGTGAAGAGCAAGCAGCAAGTTTTCCCTCAGTTGAGACCGAGGTTATCGAAATAGAAGGAGGAAGGAAACGTCACACAGGTGTTGCAAGCAACGTGGAGACCTGCAGAACACAAACTCAAGACTTTGCCCCAAAGAATCAGTGAGGTTGTTAAGATCACCGGTTTGCTGTAACAAAGGATTAAACATATGGTGTGAAAAGTAATGGTTTGCAGCAAGTAAACAAGTAACAGTGGAAGATGTATCAATGGTAAAGATTGGACCGGGGTCCATAGTTCACTAGAGGTGCTCTCCTTAGATAAAAAACATGGCATCAAGGGTAAACAAATTACAGCAGGGCAATTGACAGGAACTGAACAAGGCATAACAATGCAATTACTAGTCAGAAAGATCCTATGAGGTTGATTGGGCAATACAACAAGATACATATACCGCCATCCAACTTCATTTATGACTAGAAGTCCACCTTCAGGTTATCATCCAAACCCCCTCCAGTTTTAAGTTGCAAGCAACAGACAACTGCTTTAAGCAAAGTGTGTAAGGTAAACAGTCCACATGTTCCATGAACAAGAGACCGTTGTTTTCTCCCTAGTATCAACAACACATCTACAACCGAAGAGATTTCTGTCACTTCCCTTGGAAACTAGAGGCATGAACCCACTATCGAGCATAAATACCCCCTCTTGGAGTCACTAGCAACTACTTGGCCAAGATAGCTACTAACAACGAAGAGCATGCAAGATCACAAACAACACAGACATGATAGAATCATAAAGACACAACCATTAATCAAACCAACATAATAATCTCAATATCCATCGGATCCCCGCAAACACAACATGCATGATTACAAATAGACTAGATCTTGATCATTTACGGAGCTCACAAGATCTATACATGAAAGCACAAAGGAGGAGATACAACCATATAGCTACTACATGGACCCATAGTCCAAGGTGGAACTACTCATGCATCATACCGGAGACAAGGCCTCTGGGATGATCTCCCCTCCGGTAGGGTGCCAGGAAGAACTTTAGATCCCCCCGATCTTGGGATGATGGTGGCGGCGGCTACAGACGGTTTCGTGGATTTTTGATCGGGTACTTAGGGTTTCTGCATCAGGGGCTTCTTATAGGCGAAGGGGGAGATCGAGGCGGCGGCCAGGGCGACCAAACCCTAGCCAGGCGCGGGGTGGGGCCCACCCGCACCTGGGGTGGGTATGGCCCCTCTAGCCGGCCCCTCCGGCTCTCCTCTGGACTTCTTGTTCCCCACGGAAAGTAATTGACTTTGTCCTTTGTCCCGTCCAATTTTGAGAATATTTCTTTACTAACTTTTCTGAAACCAAAAATAGCAGAAAACAGGCATCTGACACTGTTGCAACTTGTTAATAGGTTAGTACCAGAAAACATGTAAAAAGCACCTCAAAGTGTAGACAA
Organism: Avena longiglumis; assembly: GCA_030063025.1. Classification (NCBI taxonomy): domain Eukaryota; kingdom Viridiplantae; phylum Streptophyta; class Magnoliopsida; order Poales; family Poaceae; genus Avena; species Avena longiglumis. The sequence goes on from CP125976.1 coordinate 123,051,228, forward strand.
GCAAAGCAAAGTGGATACAAAACAAGAATGGAGCATCAAAAATTATAGATACGCTTCCAACGTATCAACATCCCCAAGCTTAACTCCTACTCGTCCTCAAGTAGGCAAGTAATAAAAAAGAATAATTTTTGAGGTGACATGCACCCTCACCATAAAGATCCAACCATTTGCAAGCATTGAAAGCTGGGATCAAAGAACTCTAAACATGTGCATGAAAGATGGAATTCTAACAATAGGACATAGTAACTATGCATGCAACATGACAAGCTACAGACAAAGATCATGAATAACATGCATTGAAAAACGTTTGTTTGTTTCACATGCAGAAAACATAGCATAGTGGCAATCAGCTTGTCCCTCATAGAGTAGAAATATAGATGCATAGGACACCTGGAAATTTCACAAGGGTGACTAGAAACAAGTAGCACAATAGCAAGTAATAACACAATATGCATCAATTAATAAGCTTTGCAACACTGCACACAGAATGAGAACTATGCTCTCTTAATGGTTCCTAAAGGTAGAAGGTGGAGACTCAATAGTGGTGGAATAAAGGCTTTTTTTTGTAAAGGAAGCAGGGATTATAAGTTTCAAAAAGAGCTTCCAAAAATTATGGTACTTGTTAGCTTTCATCCCTCATTGCCCCTATCATAAGCATCTTGAAGTGGTTAAGGTTAAAGTGGAAAAGCTAGAGTATATGCTTGACGAAGTATAAGCTGGCAATCTCATGTCCCTTCAATATGAGGGCCACACCTCATGCATACTCAACTTTGGGTCCAGGTAAGTTCTTGTCACTGTAAGTATTTGCATATCATTGAGAACCGACAACGGGGTACCCCTTGCACATGGTACATGAGCTTTCTAATAACCAAAATGACAAGGCAAGCAGACAATGAGCATCTCAGCAATCTTTCTATTTACAATATGCATAGCTTTTTATCGAGGATGCTTCATAGATAGCTCACTATGGTGATGCTGCAAGTTTCCACCATGATTAGGCATGGCTTAGGCTAGCGGCCCAGGCGTTTATCTAACACAGGATACAAACTCCATGGACTTACAAGTTCCCTCTTTATTTCACACCAGTGACATCCATAGACAAACGAGCATGATATCAACTGAGTACAACAAGGTACAAGTGCAATGTTGAAAACGGTCCCCTTGACAACACGGTTCTGCTAATTCCAACTTATAAGTGCAAGCATATACAACAAAGTTGTCACAATGGTTCAATTTTATTAGGGGCAAAGAATAAAGTTTGCCATCAAGTTCGTGAGGGCTTTAATCACTAAGTTTTCACATAACAAGATAGTTTTTAATTGGAAGATAGTTGAAAACACGAATATACTTGGAATGGTGTAACACACCATGCATAGGAGTTTATAGTAGACACTTTGGAATAACTTGGTTTCTTGGGAGTTGGAAGCATGAGTAGAACTTATTCATACAAGTGGAGGCTAGCTAAAGACTAGGAGCAACCAACTAAGAGAGCAATAATGGCCAAAATCATGCAATGCAACAAAGCATACTAATCAAAGCAAAGAGTGGTACTACAAGTCAAGGACTAAATGATCATATAGGCTAATGGTGACTTGTCATAGTCATAACATGGTGTGAGCATGTGCCAAGTCAACCCAAGCAAAGCATCAAAGGAGAATACCACAATACTATGCTTTTGCATGCTAAAACTACGCATAATTTCTTCAAGGCACATTAAGCAATCCCAATTGTTTGGAACAAGACATGCTACATCAATAATCACTAAGCATAAGGTCAAAACAACACCTAGCATGTCATGCTAAAGTCTAAGTCATAGTCAATGCAAGCTCTTCTTGCACTTCAAGCAAGAACTTCCTACTCCTTTCCAAACACCAAGCAAACTTATTTGCAAAACAACACAGCGAGAGCGGGGGTCCAAACTACTCAAGCAAACTAAACAAACTAAGCAAATCAAACAAAAACTAAGACGCTCCAAGAACAACACAACTGTGCATGAAACAATAAAAACGAAGTGTCTAGACAGACCTGAGCTTTTTATTGATGAAGAAGGGGATGCCTTGGGCATCCCCAAGCTTTGATGCTTGTACCTCTTGGATATTTCTTGGGGTTACACCATGGTGTCATCCCCAAGCTTGAGCTTTTGTCCATTCTTCATCTCATTGCATCATTCTCCCTCTACACCTGAAATTTTTCCTTCATACAAAACTTCACACAATCTTCATTAGCAACATTAGTGTATTCAAAAGATATTAGACCACTGGAAAAGCTTTATAGTGGACACTTTGGAATAACTTGGTTTTTTGGGAGTTGGAAGCATGAGTAGAGCTTACTCATACAAGTGGAGGCTAGCAAAAGACTGGAAGCAACCAACTAAGAGAGCAATAATGGCCAAAATCATGCAGTGCAACAAAGAAAACTAATCAAAGCAAAGAGTGGTACTACAAGTTAAGGACTAAATGATCATAGAGGCTAATGGTGACTTGTCAAAGTCATAACATGGTGTAACACCCTCAGAATCGGACCTATGCAAGTTTTAGCGAAACCTGCCAAACCCGCATAGAAACGATTCAAAGGTGCCCACCAGGAACTTTCGTGCGGGTGGAAAACGAAGTAATAACATTACACAACAGTCCTCGATGGGATCCACAGAATAGATATATATATATATATATAACAGCGACTCAATGAGTCAAGAACACAAATATAATATACAAAGATCCAAATCACCTGTAAAACGATGCAGCGTCCGACTACGGACAAGATGCAAATGGGGCCAAGAGCCCTGAAGAATAACCAATGGCGTCCATAACCCTGCCCAGGCCAAGCCGGAAGGGTAACCCTGCTAACGACGTCGATCGCAAAACCTGCTTAAACAAAAGGGGTGCCGACAAAGGGCAAAGGAAAAAGAGGCGTCAAGATCGAGGCCGATTGCACGCGAGGCTAGAATTCAGCGGTCCTCGCCTACAAAGGTATGGTGGACTGAAGCGACAGCGGCAGCATGCACTAAACAACCTATATAGACTCGATACAACTGGCGACTATTAGAGAGAGGTAAGAAAGACCTATCCGGATCCAACCTGAAGCTAACACCAAACAAACCCATCCTGGTGTTTCCCCCTCGAGACCAAACGAGGAAGTCAACCGAGGAACTCACACAGTTGGAAGTTTTATTTATTCAGTTATCGTTGCAGCAATTACTAGTCAGGTTTAGATAATCATCCTGATAAAATAAGCAGTGGGCACTTTTAGTTAACCATTCCGTTGTAGTTGCGACACTTACTAGTCAATACAATTAGCATGAGATAACCCTTAAACCCAGCAGTTGTTGGTACTTTTATTCAGCCATTCCGTTGTAGTTGCAATAATTACTAGTCAGGTACAATGGTCGCAAGCGACACTCCAAACAAGGAATTGTGGGCAGTATTAATTAGCCATTCCATTATAGTGAAGCTGCTTACTAGTCATTATAAAGTCAAATTTATAGCAATAAACTTTAGTTATGCTTGTCTATGGTCGAGATACTGTGCTCCAAGTCGTCCATAACCGCGGACACGGCTTTCAGAAAGTTTTATCCGGCCGGGGTGCACCAATAGCAACACACGCTCGATCAACCTCGGAAAAACCAAATCAAAACCCAACGAGGCTTTCACGACTGAACAATCACAGGATTCAGAAATATTTCAGGGGGCCACCCCATTGAGTAGACCATAGCAAGTAAGCAAGCTCCAAGACGGACTCAAGGTTTGCGTCAATGGCTGTAAACGACTGGGAACCCGAAAGTGTGGCTGGGCTTGTCGATACCGCGAAAACATTCCGCTGACCTAAACAGTACAGTGTGCTCCTCGCACAATCGTAAATACATAAGTAGCATGGCATAAGTACAGGATAGTAAATAAAACCTCAAACTAGTTTGTGGCCCCAAGAAATAAGACTGAATCAAGCTCTGGCTCAGGGGGGTCCCATATACCTCCCGGATGTGGATAGCGCGATAAATCAAGGAACAGGTATCAAGTACTCGGGGTCCTACGGGATACAAGTGGGCGTTCGGAAACCAAAAGTTATCCATCACCCACCGATGCCTCTGCTTACTTCAATTTTAGTTGTTAAACAGGAATTAAAGTGAACGGTAAGTAAAACTATGATCATCTCCAACATCAACATGCGGCATTACATCAACAACTGTGGCACTTAACGACATGCAACGGCACTTGAGCAAGCGACTACGACGCGCAAGTCCAGCTATCTACCAAACAACAGGTAATAGGAGGTGGCCATGGCAATATAAGGCTGCAAGGGATATCAAGGGTACGGAGACTAGAGAATCGCAACACAGATAGCAATAGATCAACAGGAGGGAAGTAAATACTATAAAAGTAAGATAGGTAAAAAGGGGGAGATGCTCGCCTGAAAAACATTGTCGAAGGTTCAACCGAAGATCGGGTCGACACTCGCATCAACTCAACGGCCTTATCCGCGAAGAAGCAAAACAGTAGAATAAACACCGGATGCAATATTTAATACAACGGTAGAAGATCGGCATGATGCATGCATGATGTAGGACATGGCAAAGATGCGATGCAATTAGGTCATATTAAGCGGAACCGGGGTCCCGACAATTAATTAAACGGTTCAAGTTATTTAGCTACCCCGCAATTTAAATGTTGTAATACAAGACAGAATATATCACCGGTGCGCTACACAAGTTTAAATGAGGCCAATATGAGTCCAGATTTTCCCGCATATGGGCCCCATATTTAATTATTAGGTGAATCGGCATAAGGCCCCCAAACCACACAAATATGCATGCAAGATGAATGTTTAAGATGCGACAAGTTGTATTACGTTATAAAATAGGATTCCGGGAAGGGGTTCACACATTGAGGGGTCTCGACGGACTTGGGATTCCGGGGTTCGGGGTCGGTCTCAGGGTCCAGGGTTCGACGGGTTCGGTCTCAGACGCCGGGGTTAGGGCCTTTGGATCGGGGTAGATCTTGGCGCGTCCGGGTGCGGGACTTGGGTCGGTGTCGTGCTTGTCGCTGTGAAGCTCTTGTCGGGGCCGCGCCATCGAGTCGGTCTTGGCGTCCGGGATGAAGTGCTTGTTGTTCCGGTGGCGATCTTGGCGCTCGGTGTCCGGGTAGGCGAATTTGTCGGTTCAGCGGTTTCGAGTGTCGGTGTCGGACTCGGGTCTCGGCACTGGAAGATCTTGGTGCTCTATGCGGTCGATCCTGCCGTTCCGGAATGGAGAACTTGTCGTCCGGGGGAGTACTTGGCATTACGGATCGGTCTCGAATCCATGAAGCAGATCTTGTCGGGGCCTCATGTCGGTCTTGGGTTATCATGTCGGCGTCCTCGGGGTACGCCTTCGATGTTGATGTCGAACTTGAGTTTTGATGCAGTTAATCTTCGGATGGTGCTCTGTTTGAGGTAACAGATCGAGGAGCCTCTGGGTTTCACAGGGCTATACCACCGAGACACGCACCAACGCCACACTTCTTCCATAGATGTCGAGTTGAAGGGGCAACCTTGGTCATCGGGTAGCAAAGCAATTGACACGCCTGCGGAGGAGACGCCGAGGGCGCCATCAGCGGGCTTGCCTCCACGCGGTCGGGACGACAGGACCTGCAATGGCAGACGGGTGCAGACGCGGACGACGGAGACAGGCGGGCGGCGGGCTCGGGCCTCGGGCGCAGACAGGAGGGCCTGGCGGCGCGGAAGAGGTGGTTGCGCGACGGGCTCGGGCGACCTGGCGCCAGCGGGCCGGGCGAGCGGCAGCGGAGGAGGGCGGCGGGACGCTGGGTGGCGGGCAGGCGGGCGGCGGGCGAGCTCAGAGCACGCCGTAGAGGAAGAGGCGCGAGGCGAGGCGAGGCGGGCGGCGAGGCTCGCGCCCGGCGGCTGAGGCGAGCTCGAAGGGAAGGGAGCGGTGAAGGAGGGCTGGCGAGGCGGTGGCCGGAGGAGAAGAGGGCGGGCCGGAGAAGCGGCGGCGGCGACGCGGTGCCAGAGGCGGTGACGCAGTGGAAGCTTGCGAGGGTGGCCGGCCTCAGGTAGAGGCGGCGGGCGGAAGCGCTTGAAGGGTTGGGGCCGAGCGGGAAGGAGGCGGCGGTCGGCGGAGGTCGGAGCGTCTTGTGGCATGAAAGGCGCCGCATGAGTGAGGCTGCCGGCGGAGAGAAGCGCAGCAGAGAGGGAGGGAGGTGGAGGCGAGCGCGCGGGGGTGGGGATAGCTGCGCGCGTGGGGGGGGGCTGGTAGTGGTGGGCCATGCGGGGGCGTGCGTGAGGGTGCTGGCGGCGCGCGGGTGCGTGTGTGGCCAGGGGGGGCGGGGCCCACGGGCAGGGAGGGGGTGAGTGTGTTGCCTGGGTGCATGCGTGTGCTGTGGGGGTGGGTTTAGAGAGAGAGGGAGTGGGGATGGGCTAGGTGGCAGAGTTTGATTGGTTGGGGGATAGGGAGAGGGTGAGGTGGCAGCAGGTTATTGGTGGGGGTGAGGTGGAGGGGAGGGCTGGGTAGGTTAGTTGATAGCTGTAGGATTAATGGGGTGGGCCGATCTGTTTTGTACGGGGGTGGTCGTTCGGGTCGATTTGGCCCGTTCGACTGCCCCCACTAAAATAATATAATTAAATTATTTATTTCAACCAGCGCTTTTGCAATCTGACAGCGGACAAAACAAAATAATCCGGGGACCCGGTTTTGATGTTTGAATAAAGAGGGGGCATTTTAGAAAACAAAACGGGCTTTGCGAACATATTTTTATGCAAACAATGCATGATGATGACGATGCAATGCACAAATTCAACGCGATTTTCTAGTAGTGGTTTTGCGGGATGCCACACATGGTGTGAGCATGTGCCAAGTCAACCCAAGCAAAGCATCAAAGGAGAATACCACAATACTATGCTTTTGCATGCTAAAACAACACATAATTTCTTCAAAGCACACTAATCAATCCTAATTGTTTGGAACAAGACATGCTACATCAATAATCACTAAGCATAATGCTAAAACAACACCTAGCATGTCATGCTAAACTCTAAGTCACAGTCAATGCAATCTCCTCTTGCACTTCAAGCAAGAACTTACTACTCCTTTCCAAACACCAAGCAAACTTATTTGCAAAACAACACAGCGAGAACGGGGGTACAAACTAATTTATTCAAGCAAACTAAACAACCTAAGCAAAGCAAACGAAAACTAAGACGCTCCAAGAACAATACAACTGTGCATGAAACAATAAAAATGAAGTGTCTAGACAGACCCGAGCTTTTTATTGATGAAGGAGGGGATGCCTTAGGCATCCCCAAGCTTTGACGCTTGTACCTCTTGGATATTTCTTGGGGATACACCATGATGGCATCCCCAAGCTTGAACTTTTGTTCATTCTTCATCTCATTGCATCATTCTCTCTTTACACCTGGAATTTTTCCTTCACACAAAACTTCACACAAACTTCATTAGCAACATTAGCTTATTCAAAAGATATTAGACCACTGGCAAAGCTTTGAAACAGCAAGGATTTTCACTAAAAACATAAGCTACTGTAGCAACTCCTTCAAAAAGCTCAATTTACCTGAAGAGAACTCAAAAAGGAATCAATAAGAAGCAAATGCAAATAATGGCAGAAATCTGTCAAAACAGACCAACAGGTAGAAACAGATTTTTTTCGAACATCTTCTGTTGCTCAAATCAAAAAGTGTTAAACTAACGAAAGTTATCTAACATACTGAGAGATTTAGTCGTAAATTTTGAGCATAGTCCGAGTTACAGAGCCTCCTCACGAATTTTTTTGGTGGAGGATAGAAATCTGTTTCGGGACAGCAACTCCCCAAATCTTACTTCCCTCTCATTAGAGGTCATTGTTGGCACAAAAAGCAAACAAAAAGGATAAGGAGAGGTCATTACTGAAGTAATAACTTCCAAGACTCAAGGAAACTCTTGGGTTATCTCCCAACAAGTACTTTTCTTTAACGCCTTTAAGTTAGGCACAAGAATCAAGAAGAATCAAGTATTTTCAAATGAAGCATTGCCCCTCTTGTTCCTTCTTTTCTTACCTTTATTTTTCTCCTTAGGGAATATATGATTGCTTACCGGGGGAGCAAAGTGCATGATGCCTTTTCCCACATCTATTACTGCCCCAAGGTGTTTCAGTAGAGATCTTCCAAGTGTGATCTGTCCTTTGGCTACACATTCAATAACAAGATAATTAGTACACACCATTTTCCCTGAGATTTTTGTAAACACACCTTCAGCTATTACAATGGGAAATATAATGGAATTTTTGGTAAGAGAGATTTCCTCTCCTCCTTCAATAAGCCCCTAAAGACTCAAGAAATCAAAAATATCTTTAGGCACGAGACAAAATTCAGACATGATATCACAGCGAGCATCGAAAAGTGTAGTATTTATAGAGACTTTGATTGTGGGAAACCACTTTGAAGGCTCAAAATTATGGGAATATAATCATGGTAATCCCTAAGCGTGTGATAGCAACTATTCATATCAGTAATACTAGTCTCAAGAGTGTTTAACCTAGCAAAAGTATTTGTGAAAGAGGAATCAAACTTGTCAGGTGTACCATAGATCACGATTAATTTCCTTATGGCATCAAAAGCTTCATCCTCAGTACAAAGCAAAAAATATTTCTCAGCCACATCATCCAAAGCATATCTATAACGAAGAGCAATATCATGGTAGAAACTATCGATAACCAAGCTGAGGCTTACCTCAGGCTCCGTTTTCCTCTGGAAAGCAGAGATTCTAGACCAAGCCTCCTTAAAACTTTCTTCACTTTTTTGCTTAAAAGTGGAGATTTATACCATAGGGGAAATAGGGGTTGATCCAAAACCATACATGGCATAAAATAGAGCAGGAACTAATTTTTTTGTGTTTTTGAATAAAGCAAGCAAACCAAACTAGACTAATTTTTTTGGGTTTTTTTTGGAAAGAGGCAAACAAAACCAAGCAAAAGAAACAAATCAAACTAAAAACAAAGTAAAGAGAAAGGAAGTGAAGGACTCCCCTAGTGAAGACGTCCTTAGCCTCCCCGGCAACAGCGCTAGTAAGACTTGATGGTGCCCGACGTGGCACTTTGTTGGTAACCCCAAGCACAAGGTGTGAAGAGCAGACGACAAGTTTTCCCTTAGTTGAGACCGAGGTTATCAAACCAGAAGGAGGAAGGAAACGTCACACAGGTGTTGCAAGCAACATGGAGACATGCACAACACAAACTCAAGACTTTGCCCCAACGAATCAGTGAGGTTGTCAAGCTCATCGGTTTGCTGTAACAAAGGATTAAACGTATGGTGTGGAAGGTAATGGTTTGCAGCAAGTAAACAAGTAATAGTGGAAGATGTATCAATGGTGAAGATTGGACCAGGGTCCATAGTTCACTAGAGGTGCTCTCCTTATATAAACAACATGGCATGAAAGGTAAACAAATTACAGCAGCGCAATTGACAGTAACTGAGCAAGGCATAACAATTCAATTACTAGTCAGAAAGATCCTATGCGGTTGATTGGGCAATACAACAAGATACATAGACCGCCATCCAACTGCATCTATGACTATAAGTCCACCTTCAGGTTATCATCCGAACCCCCTTCAGTATTAAGTTGCAAGCAACAGACAACTACTTTAAGCAAAGTGTGTAAGGTAAACAGTCCACATGTTCCATGAACAAGAGACCATTGTTTTCTCCCTAGTAGAAACAACACATCTACAACCGAAGAGATTTCTGTCACTTCCCTTGGAAACTAGAGGCATGAACCCACTATCGAGCATAAATACCCCCTCTTGGAGTCACTAGCAACTACTTGGCCAAGATAGCTACTAACAACAAAGAGCATGCAAGATCACAAACAACACAGACATGATAGAATCATAAAAACAAAACCATTAATCAAACCAACATAATAATATCAATATCCATCGGATCCCCGCAAACACAACATGCATGATTACAAATAGATTAGATCTTGATCATGAACAAAGCTCACAAGATCTATACATGAAAGCACAAAGGAGGAGATACAACCATCTAGCTACTACATGGACCCATAGTGCAAGGTGGAACTACTCACGCATGATACCAGAGAGAAGGACTCCGGGATGATCTCCCCTCCGGCAAGGTGCCGGGAAGAACTTCAGATCCCCTCGATCTAGGGATGATGGTGGCGGCGGCTACAGGCGGTTTCTTGGAGATTTGATCGGGTGCCTAGGGTTTCTACATCGGGGGCTTCTTATAGCCGAAGGGGGAGACCAAGGAGGCGACCAGGGGGTCAAACCCTAGCCAGGCGCGGGGTGGGGCCCACCCATGCATGGGGTGGGTCTAGCCCCTCTGGCCGGCCCCTCCGGCTCTCCTCTGGACTTCTTGTTCCCCATGGAAAGTAATTAACTTTGTCCTTTGTCCCGTCCAATTCCGAGAATATTTGTTTACTAACTTTTCTGAAACCAAAAAGCGATGAAGAAACAGCATCTAGCACTGTTGCAACTTGTTAATAGGTTAGTACCAGAAAACATGTAAAAAGCACCTCAAAGTGTATACAAGCAAAGCAAAGTGGATACAAAACAAGCATGGAGCTTAAAAATTATAGATACGTTTCCAACGTATCACTGATTTTCTAGTGCTTAATTCAAAGAACTAGTAAAACTTGTCTGTCATTTTGGTAGACCTTTCTTGAACACTTGTGGAGATATTATAGATTGTAAGAAGGAGAAAGTTTAACGAAGTTTGATGGAGATTCTTATGAGTTTAACTTTTCCAAATTTGCTAAAGCTCCTTATGAAAAACAATTGCCTAATAAAGATTTCAGGATGGAACAACTTGCTTCTATTGATCCAGTTTATGACCTTGGACTTCTTTTTGATGACTGTAAGTATGCTTATTCTGATGATAAAGTTGTTTCTTGTGACATTTATATTGTCAACTTTATTCAAGGTTCTACTGAAAGTTATTATGAGAGAGGGAAACATGGTTTTATGCATCTCAATAATGTTAATTTTCCCCGTTTTATGTTGAAAGATTTGAAGTTGCATTTGTTTTGTCTTCCTATGCTAATGTCTTTTTGTTCCAACAAATTGTTTTCTCATGATACCCCCATGCATAGGAAGTGGGTTAGACTCAAATGTGTTGGTTATTTGCTTCTTGATGCTCTATTTCACTTCAAATATTTATCTCCTTTGTGAGCATCTTTGAAACATTCTAGCCTAACTTAAAGGAAATAAAGAAAAGTACTTGTTGGGAGATAACCCAAGAGTTTGGTTGAGTCTTGGAAGTTATTACTTCATTAATAACCGCTCCTGATCCTTTTTGTTTTGGTTTGTGTCAAGATCAACTACTTTTGAGAAGTAGAGGAGTTGTGAAAAGTGGTTGTCGTGTGACAGATTTTTGTGCTGCATTGTAAAATTTCGTGAGGGAGGTCAGTATGTCGGATGGAGCTGTATTTCTCCGTTCTTGTTCTCCAAGTTGTTACCCAACTTTAATTAGTTTTGCACTTTTTGATTTGACCAATAGAAGGTTCCCAAAAAACAATCTTTACCTGTTGTTCTATTTTGACAGATTTCTGTTATCAATTGCATTTGCCTCTTACAGAAGCCTTTGTATTGATGGATTTCAGTTGAAGTGTGAACCTAAAGGTTTATTGTTTTTGCTTACACTAATGTTGCCATTGAAGTTTTTGTATTGCCTTGTGAGAAAAGGAATTTCCAGGAGAAGGAGAAAAGGAGTATGTAGAGTTCGACTATGAATAGGTAAAGTGGTGAAAACAGAAGGTTCGTGAAAGCCTAATATTTTTATATTTTTGATGTTTTTATTACACAAGGGAAGTTACGAGACGGAACAGAGGAGGAAACGGAGGTCAGGGTGGCCACCCACCCCAAGCGAGCCCCGGTGGTCGCGCTGGAGGGTGTGAGCCCCCTGAGCTCCGCCTCACTTTCGTTCATATCGACCTTTCTTATGCTTTGAAACTTCGTAATATATAACCCCCCAGATCCCCCGAGGTTCGTTTATCGTGTTTTTTTTTTCAATCTATTCCTGTCAGGAAATCCTCTCAAGTTTAGATCACCACAGTCTCCGCCAACGAAAAAGGCAAGAAGCCCGAGGAAGATGATCCTCAAGATCCCAAGGAGGAGATTTTGCTAGGTGAAGAAGAAGACATGGGGGAGGACAAGCATCCGGATACCCGTGCTACTATCACAACCAGTGGAGTGGTGGCAAAACCTATCAAGCTTAATAGGACAACACGAATGTCAACATGAGGGAAACCTCCACGTCATATCCTCTCTCCACGGTCATCTCCTCCACGTACCAAGAATTCCTTGTTGGGAATATGCCCTAGAGTCAATCATGTATGATGAGATTTCCCATTGTATTCATAAAGATATTAAGTAGTCCTTGTATAAACATCTGATGTGTATCATTGAATATGTGATTCGGTTGTGGAACTACGCATTCATGTTGTTTGTACTAAATATCCTTGGTCATTGAGGTTGTGCTGGACACACAACTTAGACCAATGTGAAAGTTGGCTTGATGACTCGGTTCCACTTGTCATGGGCATGGAGATGCTATTCCAACTTACACAGACTAGGCTAAAGAGTTTAGCGAGTCGGATTGACCCATATTGAGGTACAACGAACAAGTTGTCATTTGTATATCTCAATCAATGTAATCCTTAGACCTGTGGTTATTGCATAATCCAAGTTGAGGATCACCGACTTAGGTTACATCAAGCGCTGATCCGTGGCGGGCGTTATAAAGCGAGTTCGGGTCGACTGATAATCTAGCTGTGTGATGTTAATAACCAAGATGGGATTTTGCCCCTCCACTTGGAGAGATATTCTCTGGGCCCTCTTGTGAGATATGATTCGGAAAGCATGGCCATGCATGACTCGGTTAAGTGTTAGCGGAGGCGATCGACTAAGAGTTAGTCGGGTGAATCACTTATCTCGGATCGAGAAGAGAGTCGGACTATTTAAGGGATGACAATTATTCGCCTATAGTCTGACAATGTATATCATGAGGCAAAATGGACTCAAACGAAGTCGCATTGGAAAGGCAAGTCATCATGACTCTTTGGTACTTGGGAGTTGGCACGTTCTTCTAGGAGCCGCTACCGACTGATTGATTGAGAGTCGGACTCCAATCGTGTCCAAGTAGCCATGAGCCTGCGGGGTCACACACTTAAGAGCGGGAGCAAGTTTGGATTGGATCTGAACCTGTAATCTGGTTGGGTTGGACCTAAACCGGATTAGGACTGAGTTAGTGAGTTGGACTCACGGTGACTAGTGTTATATGGGCTTTAGTGAATGGTTCGTGCAAGCAGAGCCCACGTTCACTCCCTATATATAGTGGAGCACCGTAACTCAGAAAGGTTAATCGTTGTTCGGTTAGGTCATTCCATGTGTTGGAAACCCTAGCTCCACAGCAGTCCAGCCGTCGTTACGAACCTAGCAGTTCGCCGCCGGTGCTCCTCCTTGTACGTGTGGATACCAGCAGAGGTGTTGTGCGATCAGCACCAGGACGATCGGATCGTGAGCAACTGACGCGCTTCATCAGTAATCCGCAACTGCGCGTCTGGTGGTAAACCTCGTGGCCTTCTTCCTCGGCTAGATCTTGGGATCACCACGTTAGAGGAAAAGTTTTGTTTTATCTCTGCGTGGCCCTACAGTGGTATCAGAGCGATAGCTTCTGATTTTAGGCTCGAGATCTCGCTTATGTGATATGCGGTTGGCTGTAGATGAGATCTATGTGCTGTTTTGGTGGTCAATCTATGAGATAGATCGGTTTTATACAAGGTTGATTGGATCAACTGTACTCGGGGAATGGTAGATCTGGTTTCCGTGATCATACAGCTGAGGTCGTGGAATGACATACCCCTACCGGTCGGCTTCCGCCATCGGGGTAGACTACGAAACATAAATCCAGAGGCCGTGATCGAAGATCAAAAAGTTTGATCGAATCGGAACAATGGTCGGGACCGCCGGCTTCGCCCTGTCGTAGCGCCTTAGATGTCGTTGCGAGTTTCACAACGCCGGTAGATATTGTATCTATGCATAACTTGTTTCTGCAGGAAGTTGTGAATGGTATGGTTCATGTGCATGTGATGTATGTGTGTAATCCATACGTGATCTGCGAATCACGGTTTTTGTCAGCCGGCTGGAGCCTAGGTGCTATCATTTTATTGTATAACGACCTGCGTGTTGGATTCTCTATGTATTTAACTTTACCAAGCTAGTGTAGATGTTTGGAGAATCCGGAAGGCATGCAAGGCATTGTACATGTCGGCGACATGGAGTAAGATGGCAAGTGACAAGAGTTAGCACGAGTCGGATTACAGGCTTTGTGGAAATGGAGATCGCCATGAAGAGAGCCATACCATTTCACATTATAAATGCTTTATTTTGTGTTATTGTTATGTCTCAGTTTTACCTCTATTAGATAGTCGGTAAAATTTAATCCCTAAAAGAAGGTCTAGTCGGTTTTCCTTGATGTTTGCACCATCACAAGTCGGACATTTTTGGTAGTGGGCTCATAAAATTGAGGTGCTGCCAATTCTTTCCGACTAGGTGGGTTCGAGTCGGACTCTTACTGCGGAAACACTCGGTAATCTAGACGGGTATAGCACAATGGTTGTGGGGCTCGGGGAAAAGTCAGATGGGAGCCGGGGCATGTGATGCCACCCGTCCAACAAGAGTCGCATGAGATGCGATTGACAAGGAGTTGTCTACCTAGATCACTTGGCGGCTAGCGGTGATGCTAAAGCTCACTAGCCGACTTGCTTATTTAGGATCCTGAATCACTAAGCAACCATCGGAGGGGTGTTGGTTCTAGTGGGAGCATAAAATATTAAAATATTTAATATGCTTGCTCTTTTATGAATACATGTCTGAAGTGTTTTGCATATTTTATGTTGTAGATCATGGCACCAAGTAGCAGTCACTCTCAGATATCCGGTTTTGCGTTGAGAACCATTCTTGAGAAAGATAAACTGAACGACACTAATTTTACCAACTGGTATCGAAATCTGAGAATTGTTCTCAAACAAGAAAAGAAGGACCATGTCCTAGACAACCCACTTCCAGATGAGCCGAATGAGAATGCGACTGTCGCTTCCACCAATACCTACCGTCGGGCTAAGGATGAGTCCACGGACATTAGCCGTCTTATGCTTGCTCACATGGAACCGGACTTGCAAAAGCAGTTCGAGCATGTTGAGGCCTACGATATGATCGAAAGCCTCAAAAGTATGTTCCAGGCTCAGGTGAAGACTAAGAGGTATCAAGTCTCTCAGGCTTTGTTGAGTTGCAAGCTTAAGGATGGTGATCCACTGAGTCCGCATGTGATCAAAATGGTTGGTTACGTGCAGTCTCTGGAGAGGCTTGGCTACCCCATAAGCGAAGAGTTCGCTACAGATATAATTTTGAACTCTCTTCCTAGTGCATATGGGCAGTTCATTTCGAACTACCAAATGCATGGTATGGATAAGAAGCTCACTGAATTACATGGGATGCTCAAGCAGGCAGAGGTGGATCTCAAGAAGGGCGCCAGTCAAGTGTTGATGGTGCAGAATAAGGCTAAGTTCAAGAAGAGTTCTTGGACTAAGAAGAAGGCTAAGTCAGGAGGAAAGAAGGCTCAGGACCCGGTCCCAAGCGCTTCCTCAGGGACTAAGCCATCTCCTTCAGCCGGATCCACTTGCTTCTACTTCAAGGCGGATGGCCACTGGAATAGGAACTTCAGCAAGTACTTGGCCGACAAAGCCAAGAGTGGAGGTATGACTTACGACTCAGGTACACTTGTTTGCAATGTTATAGACATATATCTTGCTGATGCACCTAATAGTTCTTGGGTATATGATACCGGATCAGTTATTCACATCTGCAACTCATTGCAGGGACTGGTAAGAACTAGGAGCGTAGCAAGAGGTGAGGTTGATATTCGAGTCAACAACAAAGCAAGAGCTGCTGCGTTGTAAGTCGGCACGATGCAACTTCATTTACCTTCCAGATTCATTATGGAACTGAATAATTGTTATTATGTTCCAGTGCTCAGTCGAAACATTATTTCTGCTTCATGTTTGATGAGGCAAGGCTATGAGTCGAATATCAAGAATAATGGTTGTTCTTTGTATTTGAATGATATGTTTCACGGCTTTGCACCCGTCAAGGACGGGTTATTTATTTTGAATCTTGATGGTGAGTCGGTTTATAACATAAATGTTAAAAGGTTGAAACCAAATGATCTGAATAGGACTTACTTTTGGCACTGTCGTCTTGGTCATATAAGTTGGAAACGCATGAAGAAGCTCCATTATGATGGACTCCTAACTTCGTTCTACTTGGAGTCGTTCGAGACATGCGAATCTTGCCTACTCGGCAAAATGACCAATACACCTTTTGCAAAGAGTTGTGAAAGGGCATCCGACTTGTTGGGACTATTACATAGTGATGTATGTGGACCAATGAGCACGACAGCCAGGGGTGGTTATGAGTACTTCATTACCTTCACTGATGATTTGAGTAGGTATGGATATATATACTTGATGAAACATAAGTCGGAAGCCTTTGAAAAGTTCAAAGAATTCCAGAATGAAGCACTTAATCAACTCGGCAAGAAAATAAAGTTTCTTCGGTCGGACCGAGGAGGTGAGTACATGAGCCATGAGTTTGATGACCATCTGAAAAATTGTGGAATAGTTCCTCAACTTACTCCACCAGGAACGCCGCAAAGGAACGGTGTTTCGGAAAGGCGGAATCGGACCTTGTTGGACATGGTACGGTCAATGATGAGTCAGACAGATCTGCCTTTATCATTTTGGGGTTATTGTCTAGAAAGCAAGGCGTTCACACTAAACAGTACCATCAAAATCGGTAGAAGACACCGCATGAGATGTGGACAGGCAATAAGCGAGTTTGTCTTTTCTTAAGATTTGGGGTTGTGAAGCATTTGTCAAGCGACTTGATCGGACAAGCTTACAGCCAAGTCAGATAAGTGTATTTTCGTAGGGTATCCGAGGGAAACCTTGGGTTACTACTTCTACAACCGAGAAGAGGGCAAAGTGTTTGTCGCTCGGAACGGTGTCTTCCTTGAGAAAGAGTTTCTCAGTCAGGGAGTAAGTGGGAGCACGGTGCAGCTCAAGAAATTCGAGAGGAACCGGCTAGTAGCGAGTCGGCAAAAACTTGGAGGTTGAGCGGTCGTGGCAGGTGGCGGCAGCAACACTGTACTACGAAGATCGGCAAGATTACGAAGTGTTCGTTACCGTGATGTGTTACCGTTGTATGTGCTGATGAGCCGCAAATTATTCGAAGATGGTGGATCTGATTCGAGTCATGGCTTGGAGCCATTAGATCCGAGTTAAAGTCCATGGATGAAAATCAAGTTTGGAACTTGGTTGATCTGCGAGACGGTGCAAGACCCGTCGAGTGCAAATGGGTCTTTAAGAAGAAAACTTATATGGATGGAAATTTCTCCGTCTATAAAGCACGCCTTGTCGCGAAGGGGTTCCGACAAGTTCAAGGAGTTGATTACAATGAGACTTTCTCGCCTGTAGCGATGCTTAAATCAATTCGGATCATGTTAGCTATAGCAGCCTATTTCGACTATGAGATATGGCAGATGGATGTCAAAACGGCTTTCCTTAACGGAAATTTAACCGAGGACGTGTATATGATACATCCCGAGGGTTTTGTCGATCAGGCTAATGCTGACAAGGTATGCAAACTTCAAAAATCTATTTATGGTTTGAAGCAAGCATCTCGGAGTTGGAATATTCGCTTTGATGAGGTAGTCAAATCGTTTGGCTTCATCAAGAGTGATCATGATTCTTGTTTCTACAAGAAGTTTAGTGGGAACAAAGTAAATTTTCTAATCTTATATGTGGATGACATATTATTGATTGGAAATGATGTCCAGATGTTGCAAGAGACCAAGGAATCGTTGGAAAGGAGTTTCTCAATGAAAGACTTGGGTGAGGCAACATATATCCTCGGAATCCAGATCTATAGAGATAGATCAAGGAGGCTCATTGGATTGAGTCAGAGTACTTATTTGGACAAAGTGTTGAATAATTTCAACATGGAATCGTCTAAGAAGGGGTTCTTACCATGTCCCATGGTGTAAAACTTAGCAAGAGTCAATGTCCTTCGACAACTGATGAGCGAAGTCGGATGAGTGAGATTCCATATGCTTCTGCAGTCGGATCCATCATGTACGCCATGATTTGTACTAGGCCGGCTGTTTCCTATGCTCTAAGTGTTGTGAGCAGATACCAGGCTGATTCTGGAGAGATCCACTGGACAATGGCTAAAAATATCTTAAAGTACTTAAGAAGGACTAAGGATATGTTCTTGGTTTATGGTGTCGAAGATGAACTCAGTGTAAAGGGTTACACGGATGCGAGTTATCTTACCGACTCTGATGATTCTCGCTCGCAATCCGAATACGTGTTTATTATAAACGGAGGTGCTGTGAGCTGGAAGAGTTCCAAGCAAGAGGCGTATGCGTCTACAGAGGTTGAGTATATTGCCTCGGAGGTAGCAAAGGAAGGCTTTGGATGAGGAATTTCCTCATGGATCTTGGTGTGGTTCAGGATCGTCAATCTGTTAGCGTGTATTGTGACAAAATGGTGCTATTGCACAAGCCAAGGAACCTAGACACGGAAGAACAAGCACATACTCATGCGGTACCACCGATTCGCCGTTAAGTGGATCAGGGTGATATCAAGTTATGCAAGGTACACACGGATGCAAATATTGCGGATCCGTTGACAAAGCCGTTACCATAGCCAAAGCATGAGGCGCACCTGAGAGCCATGGGCATTAGATGCTTAGACATGTGATGTCGGAAGATTGACTCTAGTGCAAGTGGGAGACTGTTGGGAATATGCCCTAGAGGCAATCATGTATGATGAGATTTCCCATTGTATTCATAAAGATATTAAGTAGTCCTTGTATAAACATCTGATGTGTATCATTGAATATGTGATCCGGTTGTGGAACTATGCATTCATGTTGTTTGTACTAAATATCCTTGGTCATTGAGGTTGTGCTGGACACACAACTTAGACCAATGTGAAAGTTGGCTTGATGACTCGGTTCCACTTGTCATAGGCATTGAGATGCTATTCTAACTTACACAGACTAGGCTAAAGAGTTTAGCGTGTCGGATTGACCCATATTGAGGTACAACGAACAAGTTGTCATTTGCATATCTCAATCAATGTAATCCTCAGACCTGAGGTTATTGCATAATCCAAGTTGAGGATCACCGACTTAGGTTCTGACAAACGCTGATCCGTGAATCAAGCGCTTATAAAGGCGAGTTCGATCGAGAATCTAGCTGTGTGATGTGAATAACCAAGATGGGATTTTGCCCCTCCACTTGGAGAGATATTCTCTGGGCCCTCTTGTGAGATATGATTCGGAAAGCATGGCCATGCACGACTCGGTTAAGTGTTAGCCGAGGCGATCGACTAAGAGTTAGTCGGGTGAATCACTTATCTCAGATCGAGAAGAGAGTCGGACTATTTAAGGGATGACAATTATTCTCCTATAGTCTGACAAGGTATATCGTGAGGCCAAAGGGACTCGAACGTAAGTCGCATTGGAAAGGCAAGTCGTCATGACTCTTTGGTACTTGGGAGTCGGCACGTTCTGCTAGGAGCCACTACCGACTGATCAATTGAGAGTCAGACTCCAATCGTGTCCAAGTAGCCATGAGCCTGCGGGGTCACACACTTAAGAGAGGGAGCAAGTTCGGATTGGATTTGAACCTGTAATCTGGTTGGGTTGGACCTAAACCGGATTAGGACTGAGTTAGTGAGTTGGACTCACGGTGACTAGTGTTATATGGGCTTTAGTGAATGGGTCGCGCGAGCAAAGCCCACGTTCACTCCCTATATATAGTGGAGCACCGTAACCCAGAAAGGTTAATCGCTGTTCGGTTAGGTCATTCCATGTGTTGGAAACCCTAGCCCCACAGCAGTCCAGCCGTCGTTACGAACCTAGTAGTTCGTCGCCGGTGCTCCTCCTTGTACGTGTGGATACCAGCAGAGGTGATGTGCGATCAGCACCAGGACGATCGGATCGTGAGGACTGCACTGCATCAACTGACGCACTTCATCAGTAATCCGCAACTGCGCGTCTAGTGGTAAACCTCGTGGCCTTCTTCCTTGGCTAGATCTTGGGATCACCACGTTAGAGGAAAAGTTTTGTTTTATCTCTGCGTGGCCCTACATTCCTTCCATACTCGATGTGGGATATATCAACAGGTGATTAAACGGAACTTGCCCTCGATGTGGGATATGCCTCGTTCTAACCATGCAGGGGAGGAACATACTAAAAAGGAAGCGTGGGGAAAGAATATTAAGGACTGGGGCTCTCGGTCCGATATGATCATGAACCGCATTGAGCAAAATTCGGAGTTGATTCTTACTCTGACCTTTAAGATTGAATATTTAAGGAAAATGATTGAGGATCTTACCAATAGAACACCACCACCGAAGGAGAAATTCTTCATCAGGTTTGGCATCCCCTTGGCTTGTTCCAAGCTTGGGGGAGTGCCATGGTATCACACCATTATCTTTTATATTTTACCTTTTTAGATTCATATCTTTGGTAGAGGTGTTATATTATAGGTTGGTTTGCATGTGAAAGTATCTCTCCTTTAGTTGATTATCTATGTATCCCTTGGTGTGAGTGCCTTTATGGAATATTAATGAGAAGTTTCATATTTTACTTTTTGCACTTCTTATTTTAGTTTGCAATCTCTATTATATGATGGATCTTGTTGATCAGTATTGGCATCACTTTGGGAGCATCAAGTAAATCTAAATTGGTTTTGTCAAACCGAGCTCTGGTCAGTAGCAACACTTTTTGAGGTTTGAAAGGAAAAAATAAAAAGCTTACAGGTATTTTGTATCATTAATTTTCTTTCTTGTTGGCGCATAAGCTTAGTATTCTTTATTTAAGATCTTTTGTGTCTTAAAGGAAGATTGCATGTTTGGATTTATCACTTGTAGGTTTGCTTGTTTTTTTACTCTTTTGCTTGCTACCCAGCCTTGCTAGCCAAAAACCTGTTTTGAGAAGGCATACTTCTCATGTTTCCAATCCCTTTGAACCAAACGTGTGCCATTTGTGTCCACCATATCTACCTATTAGCATTTTTGGTATTCTAAGAAAATTCTCAAGCTTCATCTATCTTTCGAATTAAAAACTATTTTGTTATGTGAAAACTAGTCAGTAAAGATCTCACGAACTTGATGGCACACCTTATTTTCTTGCCCCTAATAGACTTGAATCATTGTGTCACCGAAGTTATATATGCTTGCATCTATACGTTGGAATTAGTAGAACCGTGCTGTCATGGGGAACACTTTCAACATTGCACCTCTACGTTGTACACAGTTGATATCTTGCTCTTTTGTTTGTGGATGTCGACGGTGTGAAATAAAGAGGGAACTTGTAAGTCCATGGAGTGACGTATGTGTGTTAGAGAAACACCTGGGCCGCTAGCCTAAGCCATGCCTAATCATGGTGGAAACTTGCAACATCACTGTAGTGAGCATTCTATGAAGCATCCTCAATAAAAAGCTATGCACATAGTAAATAAAAAGATTGCTAAGATGCTCATTGTCTGCTTGCCTTGTCATTTTGGTTATGGGATAGATCCTGTAACATGTGCTGAAGGGTTTCGCGGCATAGTAAATCAAAATTTTCTATGGATGCGAACAGAGGGAAAGCCAAGATCTAATCTAGGAGATGCAATCAACGAGAGAGATTGGATTAGATCTTCATACCCTTGAAGATTCGCACAGCGGAACGTTCGTCGGAACGTGGGTGATGTAGTCGCTTCTCCTCCTCGCGATCCGATCCGATCTAGCACCACAAGTGGCGGTGCCTCCGTGAGATGCACACGTGCAGCACCTCGACGTCTCCTCCTTCCTCGGACCAGCAAGTATGGTGGAGAGATAGATTGGATCTACAACACGACGGCGTGGTGTATATGGTGGAGAATTTGCAGGGCTTCGCCTACAAACAGTCGGGGAGGAGAGGAAAGCTAGCAAGGCGGCTAGGGTTTGGAGGAGGTGTGTGGGGTTGGTGCGCCCACCCTCTTTATATAGAGGGGCGCAGCCCAGCCCTCCCCAAGCCCAAAGGATAAGGAGTGGGGGCATGAACTCTCCCTCTAGAAACCCTATCTCTAGTTTAAACGATTTAAACTCTCTAGGATCGGCTGGGCCCTATGGGGCCTTGTGCCCTGGCCCAATGCGCCAGGACACTCCCTCATAGGCCCATGCCCCTCCCGAAGGTGGGGCCACGTTGGTCCCCCGAAGGTTCTA
This sequence comes from Avena longiglumis, assembly GCA_030063025.1. Classification (NCBI taxonomy): domain Eukaryota; kingdom Viridiplantae; phylum Streptophyta; class Magnoliopsida; order Poales; family Poaceae; genus Avena; species Avena longiglumis. Next base: position 123,073,546 of record CP125976.1, read on the forward strand.
GAAGCTTCCGTATAATCTGATTAACCCGAACAATTCGAACTCCAAAACTGCACCGCCTTATATGAATCTTATTCTCCGGACCATTCCGAACCTCGTGATGTCCGGATCCCATCCGAGACTCGAACAAAAATTCATAAACCAATTATCCAATCTATCCTAGCGTCGAGACACGTTAAGTGTGTGACCCTGCGGGTTCGAGAATATGCGTATGATCTTCTATCAATAATCAACAATGGGTCTGCAGGCACCCATATTGACTCCCACATTCATCGATGATCATATCGGATGAACCACGATGCCAGGATTCAATCAATCCCATATATATATTCCCTTCGTCTCGCGATATTTTACTTGCGAGATTCGATCGCTTGCCGTCATACCTAGTTCAATCTCGTTCACGGAAGTACTTTACTCGTTCCTTAATCCGATATCACTTTGTGATTAACTCCTTAACCACATGCTTGCAAGCGGTGTTGATATCGACCGAGTGGGCCGAAGTATATCTCTCCGACTTGGGAGGACAAATCCATCTCGATACATACAACCCAATGACATACTTCCGATCACGAGAGACACCTTTATGATCACCCTCTCATAGGATGACGTTTGATGACCTCAAAGCTTTCTTCCGATACCAGGGAGTTGTATTATCTCATGGTCTAAGGAATACAATATTTGACATAGGAAAAGCTTCGCAAAGATGAACACGATGATACGATCTAATTGCTTTGCTTAGTTTGGGTCTGTCCATCATATCATTCTCCAATGTTATGATCTCATTATCAATTGACAACTCATGTCTATGGTTAGGAAACCTTAACCATCATTGATCAATGAGATAGTCCATAGAGGCATACTAGGGACACGGTGTTGTTCACAAACCACACAAGTATTAAAGTTTCCGCTTAATACAATTCTAGCATGGAATATAAACTTTATCATGAACAAGAATTATAATAATAACATCTTTATTATTGCCTCTAGGGCATAATTCCAATAGTCTCCCACTTGCACTAGAGTCAATAATCTAGTTTACATCCGCAACAATCTCACACCCATGGCAATCGAGGTGTTGATCATGTTTTACGTGGAAGAGGTTTAGTCAATGGATCTGCGACATTCAGATCCGTATTTACTTTGCTAATCTTCGGATCTCCATCCGCTATATAATCTCGGATTATATGAAACTTGATTGATATGCTTGGTCTTTGGATGATATCTTGGTTCCTTAGCGAGTGCTATGGCGCCGGTGTTGTCACACAATATCTCCGGTGGGTCCAATGCACTTGGAACCACGCCAAGCTCGATGATGAAGTTTTGATCCAAACTCCTTCACTTGACGCCTGCAGAGCCATGTATTCCGCTTCCCTTTGTAGATCCCGATCACGCTTTGCTTGCTTCTCCACTCACAGCTCCTCCATTCAAAATATAAATGTATCCCGTCTGAGATTTGGAATCATCCTTGTCGGTTCGAAACTAGCATCGACGTAACCTTTTACGACAAGTCGTTCATCACCCCATAGACTAAGAACATTTCTTTAGTTCTATTTAGGTACTTTAGGATGTTCTTAACGGCTGTCCGATGTTCCACTCTGGATCACTTTGATATCTGCTCACAAACTAAGAGCATTGGACACATCCGGTCTAGTACACAAGATGGCATACATGATGGAACCTATGGCCGAGGCATAAGGCACTTTGCTCATAGCTTCCTATCATTTACCAGTGGGAGACCCAGCCTTGCTCAATATCTTACCCGACAACATAGGCATTGAACCTTTCTTTGCCTTATCCATTCGAACCTTTTGAACTTTGTCTAGGTATGTACTACGGCTTAAAGCTATCGAGCGCCTTTGTCTATCTCTATAGATTTTGATGCCCAATATATAAGCAGCTTCACCTAGGTCTTTCATTGAAAAACACTTGTTCAAATAACTCTTCACATCGTTAAGCATGTTGATGTCATTTCCGATAATCAATATGTCATCCACATACAGTACCAGAAACGTCACCGAGCTCCCACTCACTTTCTTGTAGATGCAAGCTTCGTAGCAATTTGGAACAAATCCAAAGCTCTTGATCACTTGATCAAAACGATGGTTCCAACTCCGAGATGCTTGCTTTAGTCCATAAATGGAACGTTGAAGTTTGCATACTTTATCAGCATCCTTAGGATTAACAAAACCTTCGGGTTGCATCATATACAACTCTTCATCAATGTTGCCATTGAGGAATGCAGTCTTGACATCCATCTGCCATATTTCATAATCATGAAACGCAGCAATTGCTAATAAAATCCGAATGGACTTAAACATCGCTACGGGAGAGAAAGTCTCATCGTAGTTAACACCTTGAACTTGTCGAAAACCTTTTGCGAGAAGCCGTGCTTTATAGACGGTAACATTACCATCCGCGTCCGTTTTCTTCTTGAATATCCATTTGCACTCAACGGTCTTTCGGTCGCTAGGAGGATCCACCAAAGTCCATACTTGGTTTTCGCTCATGGATCCCAATTGGATTTCATGGCTTCGGCCATTTCTCGAGTCTGGGCTCATCATCGCTTCCTCATAGTTCGTAGGTTCACCGTCTTCTACCAACAAGACATCAACAGGTTGTCGCACCACTCAGGAGGGCACGCGTCCTTGTCGAATGCGACGCTCGAAGAGCAGATCGTCCGAAGCTTCATGATCCTTGTCATTAGCTTCCTCTATTGTTGGTGCGGCCTTTGGAACAATTTCAGGTGCTGCGCTACTCTCCAATTCAAGAGAAGGTTCAATAACCTCGTCAAGCTCTACTTTCCTCCCACTCACTTCTTTCGAGAGAAACTCCTTCTCAAGAAAGGAACCGTTCTTTGCAACAAACACTTTGCCTTGGTTGTGATAGAAGGTATACCCAATAGTTTCCTTAGGGTATCCTATGAAGACGCATTTCTCGCTTTGGGTCCGAGCTTGTCCGCATCAACTTCTTGACGAAGCTTCGCATCCCCAAACTTTAAAGCGACAACTTAGGTTTAGCACCAAACCACAGTTCATACGGTGTCGTCTCAACGGATTTAGATGGAGCCCTATTTAAAGTGAATGCAGCGGTTTCTAATGCATAACCCCAAAATGATAACGCAAATCAAGAAGAGACATCATTGATCGGACCATATCTAATAGGGTTCGATTCCGGCTCGAACACACCATTGCTACTGTGGTGTTCGGGTGGTGTGAGTTGTGAAACGATTCCACTTGCTTTAAGATGCGTGAGAAAATCATAACTCAAATATTCACCTCCACGATCGGATCGTAGAAACTTAATCTTTACATTACGATGGTTCTCCACTTCATTCGAAATTCCTTGAACTTTTCAAATGTTTCAGATTTATGTTTCATTAAATATATATACCCATATCTACTTAAGTCATCGATAAAAGTGAGGAAATAGCGATATCCACTGGCGTCAAACACTCATCGGTCGCATACATCGGTATGTATGATTTCCAACAAGTCCGTTTCGCTCCATCATACCGGAGAACGGGTTTTGATCATCTTGCCCATGAGGCATGGTTCGCATGTGTCAAATGATTCAAAATCAAGAGACTCCAAAGTCCATCGAATGGAGTTTCTTCATCGCTTTACACCAATATGACCTAGACGATTGCCACAAATAAGTAGTATTATCACTATCTACTTTGCATCTCTTAGCCTCAATGTTATGGATGTATGTTTCATCCCTTTCGAGATTTAGAAGAAATAAACCATTCACAAGAGGTGCATGACCATAAAAGATGTTACTCATATAAATAGAACAACCATTATTCTCCGATTTAAATGAATAACCGTCTTGCAATAAACACGATCCAGAAATAATGTTCATGCTCAACGCACATAATAACACTTATTAAGGTTTAAAACTAATCCGAAGGTAAAACTAAGGAGAGGCGTGACGGCCATCACATCAACTCTTGATCCGCTACGCCAAGATCGTCACCTCATCCCTCGCAAGCGCCGTCTATTCCGTAGCTCTGTTTGCTTCGAAGTTACAAATATTAGCAATCGAACCGATCAAATGCCGTGCACTACAACGAGGGCTAGTAAGGAAAATATCAATAACATGTATATCAAATATACCTTTGATGGTGCCATCCTTCTTGTCCGCTAAGTACTTCGGACAGTTGCGCTTCCAGTGACCCTTGTCCTTGCAATAGAAGCACTCAGTGTCGGGCTTAGGACCAGACTTGAGCTTCTTCTAAGCAGGGGCATTGCGCTTGCCGCCGCCCTTCTTGAAGGGTTTATTTGCTCCCTTACCTTTCTTAAAGGAGGGATTGTTGACCATCAACACATGATTATCCTTCTTGATGTCCACCTCTGCAGCCTTCAGCTTTGCGAAGAGCTCGGTGATCGTATCAGTGGAACCAATCTGATTATGGGTCACTACAAAACTTTTGTAGCTGGGAGGGAGTGATTGCAGAACCCTGTCAATCTTGAGATCCTCTGGAATCGTGCATTCCAGTTGCTCAAGGCGTTGAGTGTAGCCCGACATCTTTATGGCGTGCTCACTAATGGAACTCCCTTCCTCCATCTTGCAGTTAAAGAACTTCTCGAAGATCTCATATCTCTCAGAACGGGCCTGAGTCTGAAACATGGTTTTCAGCTCCTCGGGAATCTCGAAGGGCCCGGGATACTCTTCAAAACAATTTTGAAGCTCCGGTTCCATAGCAAACAACATGGTGCTCTTAATCACACCATAATCATCTTTGCACGACTGATAGACAGCTTTCTCATCAGACGGCACAGCGATTCTTAGGGGGTCACCTAACGCTTTCCCAAGGACATGGTCCTTTGTCCGCAGGTAATGATTCTTAGATTGCGGAACCAATTGGTGAAGTTAGACCCATTGTTTCTAAGCTTTTCCTTCTCAGCAAAAACGTTGAAGTTGAAGTTGGACTTGGCCATGTGATCTACTGTATTTGCAAGTACAATTTAGACTATGTTCATGATAAATAGTTCAATTTAATCAAATTACTAGATGAACTCCCACTAAATTCAACATCCCTCAAGTTGTTTAGTGAACACGATCCAAATTCACCACACCTAATCCGATCATCACGAGAAGAGATGTGGTTTCAATGGTGGACAACAAAGTGTCGATCATATCACTCATATGACTCATGCTTAACCTTTCGGTTCTTGTGTTCCGAGGCCATGTCTGTACATGCTAGGCTCGTCAAGCTAGACCCAAGTATTTCTGCGTGTGCAAAACTGGCTTGCACCCGTTGTATGTGAGCGTAGAGTCTATAGCACCCGATCATCACGTGATGCTTGGACACGACGAACTTTCGCAACGGTGCATACTTGGGGAGAACACAGTTTTTATCTTGATCTTTAAGTGAGGAATCATCTTATAATGCTACTGTGGCGATCTAAGCATAATAAGATACATAAAGGGATAAACATCACATGCATATAACTTTTTGTGACATGGTATAGCCAATCCTCGCGCAATGATCTCCATCTTGTGCGTTCCGGCATGATCTCCATCACTCCACCATGATTTCCTCCACCACGAATAGCAACTACAACTATTGCTAACTACTTAGCGATAAAGTAAAGCTATTACATGGCGTATAAGAAGTTGACTCGCAGGTCATACACAATTATAAAGACAACCATATGGCTCCTGCCGGTTGTGTACTCATCGACATGCAAGTCGTGAAACATTACAAAACATGATCATCGCATACAATATACACATCACATCTTGGGCCATACCATATCACGAAAACACTCCTGCAAAACAAGTTAGACGCCTCTACTTTGTTGTTGCATGTTTTACGTGGCTTATGGGAGTAGATGCTAAGAACGATTCTTACCTACGGAAAGCCACAACGGTGATATTATGGTTGCCAAACTCCGGTGTTTATCCCATGACAACTATAGTGAGAGAAACTGACATCCACCAGCCGCATGTGTGGAACAAGCCACACGTCAAGTGCGGAGCCGGTCTCGTGAACGACGTCGCGTAAGGTTGGCCTGGACCGCTTCAATCTCACTATCCCGCGTCATAAGAAGAACACAAACAAGAGGCTTGCAACAGAAAACATCAACGCCAGCAACAACCATGTTGCGTTCTACTCGTGAAACACATCTACGCATAGATCTAGCTCTGATACCACTGAAGGGTTTCGCGGCATAGTAAATCAAAATTTTCTACGGATGCGAACAGAGGGAAAGCCAAGATCTAATCTAGGAGATGCAATCAACGAGAGAGATTGGATTAGATCTTCATACCCTTGAAGATTCGCACAGCGGAACGTTCGTCGGAACGTGGGTGATGTAGTCGTACTCGCTTCTCCTCCTCGCGATCCGAACCGATCTAGCACCACAAGTGGCGGTGCCTCCGTGAGATGCACATGCAGCACCTCGGCGTCTCCTCCTTCCTCGGACCAGCAAGTATGGTGGAGATAGATTGGATCTACAACACGGCGTGTTGTATATGGTGGAGAATTTCAGCAGGCTTCGCCTACAAACAGTCGGGAGGGAGAGAGGAAAGCTAGCAAGGCGGCTAGGGTTTGGAGGAGAGATGTGTGGGGTTGGTGCGCCCCCACCCCTCTTTATATAGAGGGGGGGCGCATCCCTAGCCCCGCCCCCAAGCCCAAAGGATAAGGAGTGGGGGCATGAACTCCCTCTAGAAACCCTATCTCTAGTTTAAACGATTTAAACTCTCTAGGATCGGTGGGCCCTATGGGGCCTTGTGCCCTGGCCCAATGCGCCAGGACACTCCCTCATAGGCCCATTCCTCCCGAAAGGTGGGGCCACGTTGGTCCCCTTCCGAAGGTTCTAGAAGCTTCCGTATAATACCGATTAACCCGAACAATTTCAACTCCAAAACTGCCTTATATGAATCTTATTCTCCAACCATTCCGGAACCTCTCGTGATGTCCGGATCCCATCCGAGACTCCGAACAAAAATTCATAAACCAATTATCCAATCTATCCTAGCGTCGAGACACGTTATGTGTGACCTCGGGTTCGAGAATATGCGCATATGATCTTCTATCAATAATCAGCGGGTCCAGGCACCCATATTGACTCCACACATTCATCGATGATCATATCGGATGAACCACGATGCCAGGATTCAATCAATCCCATATATATATTCCCTTCATCTCGCGATATTTTACTTGCCCGAGATCCGATCGTCGATTGCCATACCTAGTTCAATCTCGTTCACAGCAAGTACTTTACTTGTTCCGTAATCCGATATCACTTTCTGATTAACTCCTTAACCACATGCTTGCAAGCGGTGTTGATATCGATTACCGAGTGGGCCCGAAGTATATCTCTCCGACTTGGGAGGGACAAATCCCATCTCGATACATACAACCCAACAGATACTTTCCGATCACCTGAGAGACACCTTTATGAGCACCCTCTCATAGGATGACGTTTGATGACCTCAAAGCTTTCTTCCGATACCAGGGATTTGTATTATCTCATGGTCTAGGGAATACAATATTTGACATAGGAAAAGCTTCGCAAAGATGAACACGATGATACGATCTAATTGCTTCGCTTAGTTTGGGTCTGTCCATCATATCATTCTCCAATGTTATGATCTCATTATCAATTGACAACTCATGTCTATGGTTAGGAAACCTTAACCATCATTGATCAATGAGCTAGTCCATAGAGGCGTACTAGGGACACGGTGTTGTTCACAAACCACAGAAGTATTAAAGTTTCCGCTTAATACAATTCTAGCATGGAATATAAACTTTATCATGAACAAGAATTATAATAATAACATCTTTATTATTGCCTCTAGGGCATAATTCCAACATGTGCAAGGGGTACCCCGTTGGCGGTTCTTTATGATACACATGTACTTACAATGACAAGAACTTACCGATAACTAAAGTTGAGTAGCATGAGGAGCGGCCCTAGTACTCAAGGGACATGAGATTGCCAACTTATATTTCGTCAAGCATATACTCCATCCTTGTTCACTTTAACCTTAATCATCTCAAGATGCTTATGATAGGGGCAATGCGGGCTCAAATCTAGTAAGTACCATAATATTTTGGAAGCTCTTTATGACTTGAAATCCCTGCTACCCTCTATGAAGGGGCCTTTTTTCCTATTTTCTAAGTTGAGTTAGTAAACCTACTTCCTCTCTATCTCCAACAAGCATTTGAGTTATTGTGTTTCAAGCATTCATATGGTGATTTATTCAATCATGTTCTTTATCTTCCTTGTTTGCACAAGATTCTTTTCTATTGAGTATTACTTTGAGAGCTATCATTGTGAAAAACCTTTTTGAGGAAAGAGTTCTCCTATTGTAAAACTTCTTCAAAAGCTTTTTGTGAAAATGTTTGCCAGCTGTTCTCTGACCAAGAACAAAGTTTGCCAATTCCAATTATGATTTATCTTTATGCATATCTATTGTGACTCCTGTACTTGTTGCAAGCTAAAGTTATATAATGGTGAGTTGCTTTCTTCTATGAGTCATGTAATGGTAAGTGTGATGCTTCTTGTCCGTATTCTTTTATCGACACTTCACTTCATAAACCCGTGGACATGTTTACTGAGCTCAGTTTTCGCTTGGGGACAAGCGAAGGTTTAAGCTTGGGGGGAGTTGATACGTCCAATTTGCATCACCATTCTATATCATAATTTTCCTATATTCATTTATATATGTCTTATTATGAGGTATTACTTATGTCTTTTCATCTGTTTTTGCATGTTGGATGATTCTTGGAGGATGGACTGCCGGAGTCAGGTTTTTGATGGAAAAAAGGTGTTTTGATGCAATTTCGCGAAGATCAGAAAAATACCAGAAAAATATAGGAAAATTATATATTCCCGGAAGATGAAGGAATACAGAAGGGGAGGCGTAGCCGGGCCACAGGGGCCCCACACCCCCTAGGCACGGGCCCACCTTGCCCCGGGCCTAGGGCAGGTGTGGCCCACCTAGCCGGCTCCCGACTCCGCCCTCTCGCCTATATATTCCTCACGGATCCCTAACACCACGGGGGCGACCATAGAAATATTTCCGCCACCTCTGCAGGACGGAAAACACCGAGAGAGAAAGAGCTCTCCGGCAGACAGATTTCAGCCGGGGAAATTCCTTCCCAGAGAGGGGAGATCGTCGCCATCAACACCGTCATCAAGCTAGACTTCATTGGGATCATCATCATCATCATCCACACCATCATCTCCACCAGCACCATCATCACCACTCCATCCCTCTGTAACAATTGTGTTGGATCTTGCATTAGTTATTAGGGAAAACTTTCCCGGTGTTAATTACTATTGTAGTTAATGCTTGTGAGTGGAACCATTGGATTATTGTTTATGTTCAGATTGTTATCCATCACCATATCATCTTTGATCTTGATTCATATGATGTCTTGTGAGTAGTTCGTCTAGTTCTTGAGGACATGGGAAAAGTCATTCTGTTAGTAGTGGATTTGTGTTGAGTTATTATTCAATGGTTTAGTATTTAATTTGTGGTGCTATTCTTCTAGTGGTGTCATGTAAACGTAGACTACATGATACTTCACCATTTATGGGCCTAGGGGAATGCATTGTGTATTTGGCTACTAATTGTGGGGTTACCGGAGTGACTGAAACCTGAACCCCCGTTAGGATACCATTGCATAAGGGAGCGTAGGATCTCAAAGTTTAAGGCTGTGGTTAGGTTTATATCTTAATTACTTTCCTGTAGTTGCGGATGCTTGCATGGGGTTTAATCACAAGTATGTATTAGTCCAAGTAAGGTCGGTATATTAGCATAGGTTCACCCACACAACACTTACAACACCAAAGAAGGGTACTTAGCTATTTGAAGCGAAAGCACTTGACAGAATTCCCATGTGTCCTCGAGAATGTTTGGTCCTTATAAGTATTTCCACTGGCTTATCTTTTGCTAAGAAAGGATTTGGCCACTTTCTGTAGTTGTTCGTTGTGTCTATTACTTGCACTTTGTTTTGTTGCTTTAACCCCTAAATATCCGTTTGCTAAGTATTTACAGAGATTTCCTGCTCCATACCACTAGTCAACACCTTCTGCTCCTCGTTGGGATTGACACTCCTATTTATTGAAAGTACTACGATACACCCCCTATACTTGTGGGTTATCAGATATCTCAGGAAATCAATGAAAGAGACCGATATAGCGCGAAAATTACTTCTGGAGCATGTCCTACATGCTATGGAAATCTTCCAGGTTTCTCTTTGATGGGTCCATGACTTCAACTCTTCCCTTATCAAGTTGATTGTCTAGCAGAATCTAGTGGAAGTTGCAAACGTTTATATATACATTAGTAACTCATGAGTTATACTTAGCATGGAGTAATCAAAAGTGAATGTGTACAAAAAAGTAAGACCCTCTCTTGAAATTTTAAGGAAACAATATGTGGTCACATAAATTTTGCTCCATTAAAAACCTTAAAATGTTTTCCTCTATGTCCTCGGGATTTATCGTTAGCGTGTTTATATGTACTTTATCTGGGTCAATGAACCCAAAATCATAGATTCTTCTTATTTTACATTCCCGGATCTTCATTCTGCATAATAATAGAGTATAAAAGGATATAATGAGGATAATTACATGCAATGAACTGAACAACTGAAAAACTGAACATGTAAACAATGAATTCGACAACTTACAGACAATAGCAATCGAGGATAGATTTGTCGAGGGTGTCGAGATTGTATAACTAGAACAGTTCTGTAAACTCAACATGGACCTCGTCGGGTATGAAGTAGTACTCACGTGGGACATTCACTATGATCATTATTCTCCCCTGCTTTACGACTGCCAAGTATCATTTATGGAGATTCCGCATTTGTGTTGGCTATTCTTTCAACTTCTCTTTGTTGACCAAATCCTCACCTGCGGCATATCTATGGGCTACAACAGCCTTGGATAAAATGTTGTCTTGGGATCCTAACAATTCAGCAATACTCACTTTCATATTGGCCGCCAACTCCGCAGCTGCTTCCATAACTATTGGCTGGGGAACATTTTTGTATAAAACCTTTAGGGGTTGGATCGATTGTTTGGCCTGTTGTCCAAGCAGGGGAACGTCTGATCTTTTACTGCTTATACTTTTACTAGCTGTTTTGCTCCTTCTTGCACTTATACCTGCTGGTTTTCTGCCGCTTGCACTTTTACTTGATTTGCTCTTCGTCACTTCTTTCTAAAGTGTGCATAGATAGTTATCTGTCTTATTGTGCAACTCATATTGTGATTTTGTGTTCAGAAAATCAAGTGCATACACCTTTTGCTTCTCGGTGTATACCTGAGCGGGCTCGGGTTTCTTCTTTTAAAAATGCCCAGCAACTTCGGGTTTCCTCGTTAGTGCGATCGTAAGGTCTGATGGGAAGATCCTTATGAGGTATTGTTGGGAGGGTCGACATTTTTCGTTTTGGGCTGCTGCTTCATTTAGTACTCATTGACGGAGCACTCTTCCGCTTATTTTCCTTAGTGGGCGGCGAAGACTGTGACCCTGAGGCAGAGATCGATATGGACTCATGATGTGGTGGTCATAGTCATCATGGGGTGGGCTTCTTGGAGGTGATGGAGATGAAGGTTACCTGCGATGAATCGAAAATGGTGTTGTCCTTGGGGCCGAGCCTGGAAACTTGATGTTGTTCTTGTCCCATAGAATGATACCACCCAATACTTCTTCGAGTGTCCTCTCAATCACCTTTAGGTCCAGGGATGTCAAGCTCCATTGACTCCCACTTCGTTACGATTTGATCCACCCCGACTTTAGCATAGCCAGATGGAATCTCAAGGCCATTCCAACGTGCGTCAGGTGCAAAAGGTAAAGCACATCCGACCACCACCTTCATGGATATGTTCTTTAACTTCTAATGGAGCTCACAAGATATCTGCACCTTGATTCCATCCATGGGTAGCCGGGACCGCCATCTATCATCCATGCATCGTCAGATGGGACCTCCGATTCAGCCATGCAGCTTCTCTGCTAAGATGGGTTTGCGGTAATATCGAGTGCAGGATCTTGCAGGCGCGCTACTCCTCTAAGTTTTTCAATCTATTGTTGCTGCTTCTCAACTCTTGCTAGCAGCTGGTTGAACTTGTCACCCTCCTCCTCCCATCGCTGATTTGCTCTCGCTCGGCTTCTATAAGTACCTTGGTCCTTAGGAAACCCAGTCTCCCACGTATAACTAGGGCCAAGGCCTCGTACTCGTCCTCCGTGTTCGTCATTCCTGAGTACCAATGTTAGCAATTATTTCTCTCTATCGGGATGGAACTTTGTTATACCCACTTTAATCACTTTCAGCCATGTATCCCTAGGTACCCTAATCCCGTCACTGCAAACAAGGTCCCCTGTAAGTTCGTCATACTCACTCCCATGCCGAAGGAACCAATTTCTTGCCCTCAAATCCCATTCTTGACGAATTGGTTCTGGAATGATCCCTTTAGCAGACAACTCTTTCTCTTTTGCATCCCAATTTGGCATGGCAGTCATGTAGCCCCCTAGCCCCAGGCAATGGTGATATTTATTTTTTCGCAGCATTTATCTTGTTTTTCTGACTTTTCCTCTGCAATTCCTGACTCCCTATACTCCAAAAATGCATCCCAGTAATGCTGCTGCTTCGCTAGATAGCCTTCGAATTTTGGGGTTTTGTTGTCCTTCTTATACTTTAGCCATAATGCTTTCTTCCAGTTCTTGAATAGTTTGGCCATCTTCTTAAGAGCAAACTGCTTGAATTTCTTCCTCAATGCAGCCATCTCGGCATCAGTCTCACATTCTAGCAGCGTGAAATGTGCCATGAGGTCATTACAAAGACCCTCTTTGTACTTTCGTCGATATATAGATCACTCTCTTCCACCTCTTTGGGCTTATGCCACTCTCGAACGATGATCAGGTCGCGATCTCTAACAAGAACTCTGCATTGTTGTTCAAATACACTTGCAGCCTTTTGGGGTTCCAATGGTTCGCCCTGTGCTGAGACCGCCGTAATCTTATAATTCGTACAGGCATCCAACTTTTTGGCCGGGCCGCGCTTGGATTTTTTGCTCGATGTGGAGGCCTAAGAGAAGAAACATTCGTCAATATAGTATATATACAACTCGGTACATACAACTACTCCCGGATATCTAGTGATCACCGGACATCATATATATACCTCGCCGGTCTTTGTTCAGCGTCTATGGGCTTCTCCATCATCGAAGTTGCTGGCTTCTTCCTCTCTTTGGTTGATATCCTCTCCCTCACCCGGATGTGTTCAGATACCTCGAGAGAGATTCGTGTGGTTCAGCGTCGTGGATTATATCCTCTATTAGCTCTTTTTCTACTAGGTCTTGGCATATTGGATTAGTTGGATCCATAGTTTCTGCAAAATGCGAGATGCACACAATATTATTGCAAAATGCACACACTATTCGAACATAGCAAAAAATATTCTCATACAAAATATACCTATATTCCTATATATACAAATATTATAATCCAAATTCCTATACTAATAATCCAAATATTCCTATACTAATAATCCAAATTCCTATACTAATAATCCAAATATTCCTATACTAATAATCCAAATTCCTATACTAATATTCCTATACTAATAATAATCCAAATTCCTATATATACTAATAATCCAAATATTCCTATATTAATCATATACAAATTCCTATACTAATATACCTATACTAATAATTCCTATACTAATCATATACTAATAATAATCCTATACTAATATACCTATACTAATCCTATACTAATTAATATTAATCCTATACTAATAATAATCCTATACTAATCATATACAAATTCCTATACTAATATACCTATACTAATAATTCCTATACTACTAATAATAATCCTATACTAATATACCTATACTAATCATATACTAATAATCCTAATAATAATAATCCTATACTAATATACCTAGAGGAGGAGGGGGCCGACGTTAGGCGGTGGCGCAGGCGGTGACGTGCGGTGGTGGGGCGCCGCGGGAGAGTCGCAGGGAGGCGGGCGCGATGATGGCGGCAGGTGCGGGCGGCCGGCGCAGAGGGGAGGCGCGGTGGAGGTGCGTTCACCGGCGGGAAATTTCAGCAGCCTCACGGCGTGTTCGTCGATTTGTCCCTCCAAGTCCCTATGAACACACCGGGGAAGGAGGCCTCCTTTTTATACCTCCCTCTAGTCCCGGTGTGTGGCACTAGCCGGAAAGGGGGGCCTATAGTACCGGTTGGTGCCATAAACCGGGACTAGAGGGGGGGATGACTTTTCGTTACCCGTGCGCTGGAACCCCTTTAGTCCCGGCTCGTTAGTTGGGCCCAACTAACGATCCGGGACTAAAGGCCCAAATTGGCGCGCCCTCGGCCAAAACCAGCGCACGCTATGCTTTTTTTTCAAAATTTTAAATATATTGTTTAAACATTTAAATTATACATTTTTTGCATACTTATGAATTTGAGAAAACTTTCAACATGAAAAGTGCTTGAATTTGAATAAGTAATCCAAATATATTTTCTGTTTTATAAAATAATTATTTTAACTAGTCAAATTATTAACCATTTTGCCATTATCAATTTTAAAATGCATTAACTATTATATTTTGCATATTTTTGATTCTCACTAAACTTTCAAAATGAAAAGTGCTTGAATTTGAATAAGTAATCCAAATCCATTTTCTGTTTTATAAAATAATTATTTTAACTAGTCAAATATTAACCATTTTGCCATTATCAATTTAAAAATGCATTAACTATTATATTTTGTATATTTTTAAATCTCACTAAACTTTCAAAATGAAAAGTGCTTTAATTTGAATAAGTAATCCAAATCCATTTTCTATTTTATAAAAATAATTATTTTAACTAGTCAAATATTAACCATTTTGCCATTATCAATTTAAAAATACATTAACTATTAAATTTTGCATATTTTTGAATCTCACCAAACTTTCAAAATGAAAAGTGATTGAATTTGAATAAGTAATCCAAATACATTTTCTGTTTTATAAAAATAATTATACTAACTTGTCAAACTATTAACGGTTTTGCCAAATCACATCGTAAGCCATCCTAAGGTATTTCCTACCGCTTCCCGCCAAGTTTTCCTTCCCTTTCCCTCTGACCGGAGCTTTTAGTCCCGGTTGTATCCACTAACCGAGACTGAAGATATTTCTCGCTATTTTCCACCGCTTCCTTACAAGTTTTCCCGCCCTTTCCCTTTGACCGAAACTTCTAGTCCTCGTTGTAGCCACTAATCGGGACTAAAGATATTTTCTGCCATGTTTTCCCGCCGTTTCCCTCTATATCTAGGCCGACCACATATGGTTATCCATACATCCACACCTTTGTTTCTCACAACAATGGACAACGCATACTAGGCAATCCTGACCCTCAAGGAGACCGAGGCGCTGTGCGCCTCCAGCTACCCATGCCAAGACTCTTGTTGCCACCGATTGGATAATGAGCGGAGGGTTCTGTCCTCCTCCCTCAAGGTTCCGCACGCCAGGTGGCCATCAAGAACCACTTCTACCTCGAGCTCACGCCGGAGCAGCGGATGGATCCCCATTGGGATCCCGACAACTACGATACCTGGAATGCCTTGTTTGCTAACCGAAGGGAAAGGGAGCTTGGCAGGTACGAGGGTGACGGCCCTCCCGCTGTGAACCACAACGAAGCCGGCCGCCGCCTGTGGTGGGAGAACCGGACTATCGTCGGCGTGAGGCGCTACATCGCGCAAGAAGATCATGCTTACCTGCGGTACCCACAGCCGCCGCAGAGCCATAAGAAGGGTGGCGTTGGTAAAGGCCGTGGTGAAGGGAATATGCCCTAAGAGGCAATAATAAAATGTTTATTATGTGTATTCCAAGTATATGATAGATGTTTATTTTGCATGCTATAATTGTATTAATACGGAAACATTAATACATGTGTGTTTAATAAACAAAAAGAAAGTTCCTAGTTATGCCTCTCTCATAAACTAGCTCGTTGATTAACAAGATGATCAAGGTTTCCTGATCATGGACATTGGATGTTGTTAATAACGGGATCACAACATTAGTGTAATGGTGTGATGAAAATTCATCCGAAGTATAGCATTACGATCAAAGTCATTGAGTTTATATTGCTATAACAACTTACGAAGTGATCCTAATCCTTAGACCATGAGATCATGTAAATCACTAACACCTAAGAGTTTCTTGATAACATCAAACGCGTCACCGTAACAGGGTGATTATAAATATGGATTCAGAACTAATAAAGTGTTATGTTGAGGCTCATGGATCGAGAGTGGAATTTGTTCATCCCGATGACGGATAGATATACTCTGGGCCCTCTCGGTGATATTACATTGGTTAGCTTGCAAGCAAGTGATTTGATCACTAGAATGTTATATCACGGGAACGAGAAAAGAGTGCATGTCGGTAACGAGATCAAACTAGGTATGTAGATACCGATGATCGAATCTCGGACATGTAATATATCGTGAAACAAAGGGATTAAGATACTAGCGTAAAAGGTTCCGACGATCACAAGAAAGTCATCGTTGAATGTGTGGGAGTCGATGGGTCTCCGGATCCGCTTCGATTATTGATCCGAGAGGGGTCTCGATCATGTCCGCATTATTCACGAACTGTAGGGTGACACACTTAAGAGACACCGACATCCAATTGGAGCAAAATTTTCATGCCGAAAGAATGAACAAGCGCAGGAATTTATTTCACTAGATACCGAAACAGGTTTTCGGGTGAAATTGCATAAAGTGGTTATGCATGTAAAATGGAATTCTAGCAAGGGGTTATTTGTGAATGTTTGTCATTAAAGTAATTGACAAAATTATGAATATAATAAAAGAGTTTTATTTAATGAGAGTTTGCATTAAATTTGGTGGAAATTTAATGGGAATTTGAGTGGACTTTTGAGTGGAGGGAATTTAAAGGAGATTTGTGAGTGGAGTGTCCACCCACATGAAGAGGGGAGGGCAAGGGGCAGCCCCCATGTGCCGGCCACCCCCTTGGGGTTCCCCCCTCCTCCTATAAAAGGAGCCCCCCCTCCTCACTTGTATCTAACACCTCCACGTGAAGGATCTCTCTCCCCCTCTAGAATTTATCCCCCATGGTCTCGGGCTAGCGAGATACATGTTCCCAGTGGCTATTCGGCAAGAAAGAGTTGTGCTTCCGCTGCATCGCTGGAGCGAGGAGGCGGAGGTTGCTCAGTGCCTCGAACGTGTGTGCGAGAACGGATGCGCTGCTGATTTGCGGCGCTAGGACTTCCTCTCGATCTTGAGATCGGCAAGAGATCGTCTACATCAACCACGAGTTGAACTCGTTAAGCTTTGTCGGTCTTCAAGGGTATGTTCTCTACGGATATACATCCGCCCGTTGTTTGTATCTAGTAGATAGATCTTGGTACATAGTTCGCATCGTAGGAAATTTTTTGTTTTCTATGCTGCGAACCCAACACGTGGGTGTAGAAGCGTCGTCATCCGGGAGCCCTATCCCCCATGCGTTGTGAATCCGAGGCCGGAGTGGCAGGTGCCCCCATAATATGCCATGGCTGGGCTGAGGATCCAGTCGTGTGCGCCTAGCAACAACGACGATGATGAAGAAGACCCTGAAGCTGCGTACTATAGGGCTAGATATGAGTATGACTAAAGGAGGCCTTTAGTCCCAATTTGTAGTCTTAGTTTTTTAATATTAATAAATGTCTTGAGTGTTAGTCCCGGTTTGTGGCTAGACCGGGACTAAAGGGGGCATTTAGTCCGGATTCCGTAGTCCCAGTTAGGAAACCAGGACTGGATAGTGTTATTCGCAAACCATCTTGAGTGTTAGTCCAGTTTTGTGGTTGGACCGAGAGTAAAGGGGAGCCTTTAGTTCCGATTCCTACTATGACTTTCCTGAACTACGAAGATGTTGTCCTGATTTGTACTTACCATGAAGATCTGATCTCCAAACGCGCGTGGTCACATATTAGGAAGTTCCTCTATGACCAACTTTAGGGACATGCCGACGGACTTGGCTTCGGTGGAATATCCCTAAAGCTGGCCGTAGTGGTGTCCCTGCTCTCGCACACCATATTGCAGCTTGTAACTTCTCTATCCAGATCAATACGCCTGGGAGCTAACTAATTTTACATATTAGGGAGTGCATCTATGGCTAGTTTGTTGGAGATGCCGAAGAACTGGGTTCCGGCGGCATCTCCCTCAAACTGGCCGTAGTGGTGTCCCTACTCTCGCATACCATCTTGCAGCTTGTAACTTCTCTAACTAGATAAATACACCTATGAGCTAACTAATTTCACATATTAGGGAATACCTCTATGAACAACTTAAGAGAGATGCCAGAGGACTAGGCTCCTGCGACATCTCACTCAAGTTGGTCGTAGTGGTGCCCCTGCTCTCGCAAACCACCTTGGAGATGCCTGAGGATAGTAAAAGCAGCACGACATATTTTTAGTACAAGGATGCCTATTTATAGTACATAGTGCCGACACTCACGGCATAACATCGACACTCACCCTATTATTAGTGCTGCCACCCGGGACTCATGTTTTGTCCTGGTTGGTGTCTCCAACCGGGACTAAAAGTTCATCTTTAGTCCCGGTTGGCGACACCATGCATCCGGTACAAGGTACAAGCAACACGACATAGTGTCGACACTCACGACATAATATCGACACTCACCCCTATCATTAGTGCTACCTGCCCCAGCCTGCCGCAATCCCTTCAGTCCTGGTTGGTTTCTCCAACCGGGACTAAAGATGAATCTTTCCCGCCATGTTTTCCTTCCCTTCCCTCCGCTTGGGTCAAAATGAACAATGTTGCAGGAGGAAGTTTTCCACCTTACATAAAAGGTTTGACACACAATATGATTCACAATATGATATTACATAAAAGTTTTAATACATTACATAGATCACCAACATCCCTATCTAGTGTTGTGGTTTTCTTCTGCGCCATAGCCATGGAGAATCTTCATCATTTAACAGGAGGCTTGGGTCAGTTTTCACTTTGAAGGGCAGGATTTCATGAAACTTATTATAATCTTCTGACATGTTTGTCTTGTCATCCACTCCCACGATGTTTCCTTTTCCTGAAAGAACTATGTGGCTCTTTGGCTCATCGGACGATGTATTCTTTTGCTGATTTCTTTTTCTCGGTTTGGTAGACATGTCCTTCACATAGAAAACCTGAGCCACATTGTTGGCTAGGACGAATGGTTCGTCCATGTACGCAAGATTTATCATATCCACTATTGTCATGCCATACTTTTCGTCTACATGTATCCCGCCTCCTATCATCTTGACCCATTTGTACCGAAACAAAGGGACCTTAAAAGTAGGTCCATACTCAAGTTCCCATATCTCCTCTATGTACCCATAATATGTGTCTTTCTGCCCATTGTCATCTGTTGCATCAAAGAGGACACCACTGTTTTGGTTTGTGCTCTTTTTATCTTGGGCGTTCGTGTAAAATGTATTACCATTTATCTCGTACCCTTGGAAAGTACATATAGTCGAAGATGGTAACCTGGACAACAAGTACAACTAATCTCCAACAATGGTGTTATTCATGAGATGTGTCTGCAACCAACTGCCAAAAGTAGCCTCGTGTTCCACTTTAATCCAGGACTCAGGCTTCCCCGGGTTTTCGGAGCATAGAATAATCTTGTGTTTCTCGATACACGGAGCCACCAAGGTGTAATTGTGTAGAACTATGTAGTGTGCTTTACTGAATGAATCCCCGTCCCTACATACCATTGCTTTCCTTCCTAGTGTGCCTTTTCCAGTCAGCCTCCCCTCATACCGAGATTCAGGAACACCAATCAGCTTAAGGTCAGGAAGAAAGTCAACACAAAACTCAATGACCTCCTCTGTTCCATTGCCCTTGGAGATGCTTCCTTCTAGCCTAGCACGGTTATGAACATACTTATTTAAGACTCCCATGAACCTCTCGAAGGGGAACATATTGTGTAGAAATACATGACCGAGAATTCTAATCTCTTCGATTAGGTGAACTAGGAGGTGCATCATAATATAGAAGAAGGATGGAGGGTACAACAACTCGAAGCTGACCAAACATTAGAATACATCAATCTGTAACCCTGATAGACTTTCTAGATCGATTACCTTCTGAGAAATTGCATTGAGGAATGCACATATCTTTACAATGGCCAGTCAAACATTTTCCGGTAGAATTACCCTCAATGCAACCGGAAGCAATTGCATCATAAGCACGTGGCAGTCATGAGACTTTAGGTTTTGGAATTTTTTCTCTTTCATATTTACTATTCCCTTTATATTATAAGAAAATCCATACGGGACCTTGATACTAAAAAGGACTTTAAAAAAGATTTCCTTCTCTTCCTTGGTAAGAGCGTAGCTGGCAGACCCTTGAAACTGCCCTGGATATTTGCCGTCTCGTCCTTTATGACGTTTCTAGTCCTCCCATGCTTCCGGGGTATCTTTTGACTTCCCATACAAGCTTAGAAAGCCTAGAATATGCACGCAAAGATTCTTCGTTAGGTGCATCACGTCGATTGCAGAGCGGACCTCATGGGCTTCTCAATAGGGCAACTCCCAAAATATAGATTTCTTCTTCCACATGGGTGCGTGTCCGTCGGCGTCTTTCGGAACAGGTTGTCCTTCAGGACCCTTTCCAAATATTACATTGAAATTCTTGACCATACCAAATACATCAGAACCAGTACGGGGGACAATCTTCATACGAGTGTCTGCCTTGCCATCGAAATGCTTGCATTTTTTCCTTAAGTGATGTCTGGACGGAAGAAAATGACGATTGTACAGGTACACAATCTTCCTACATTTATCCAGATATATACTTTCACTCTCATCTAAACAGTGTGTGCATGCATTATATCCTTGTTCGTCTGTCCTAAGATGTTACTAAGAGCAGGCCAATCATTGATGGTTACGAAAATCAACGCTCGTAGGTCGAATGTATCCTGTTTGTGCTCATCCCACACACGTAAACCTGGTTTGGCCCACAACTCTAAAATTTCATCAACTAATGGCTGTAGGTACACATCAATGTCGTTGCCGAGGTTGCTTTGGGCCTTGGATGAGCACTAGCATCATAATGAACTTCCGCTTCATGCACAACAAAGGAGAAAGGTTGTAGATACATAGACTCACGGGCCAGGTGCTGTGACTGCAGCTTTGCTTCCCAAAAGGATTCATGCCATCTGTACTTAGATCAAACTATAAGTTCCTTGGGTCACCAGCAAAGTCCGGGAAGTCGCTCTCGATTTTTCTCCACTGCCGACCATCACCGGGGTGCATCAACATCCCGTCTTTCTTACGGTCTTCCATGTGCCATCGCAACAACTTGGCATGCTCTTTGTTTTTTAACAAACGTTTCGACCGTGGTATTATAGGAGCATATCACACCACCTTGGCAGGAACCCTTTTCCTGGGTGGTTCGCCATCAACATCATCAGGGTCATCTTTTCTGATCTTATACTGCAATGTAGTGCATACCAGGCATTTATCTATATTCTCATACTGCCCACTTCGGTAGAGGATGCAGTCATTAGGGCACGCATGTATCTTCTACACATCTAATCCTAGAGGGCAGATGAGCTTCTTTGATTCATACGAACTGGTGGGCAATTCATTATTTCTTGGAAGCAACTTCTTCATTAGTACTAGCAACTTTTCGAATCCCGAGTTAGTCACACCGATATCTGCCTTCCACTTCAACAATTCCAGTGTGCTATCCAGCTTCTTCTGGCCATCTTCACAAGTTGGGTACAACAATTTGTTGTGGTCCTGTAACATCTGCTCGAACTGAAACCTCTCCTTTTCTGTGTTGCAGTCTCGCTTTGCATCAGAAATGACCCGACCAAGATCATCAGCGGACTCATTTGGTTTCCGTTCTTCACCTCCTTTTCTTCATTGTCTTCCATTGCGGTATCAGCGTATTTAGGGAACATAGATCGGTAGTTGTCATCATCGTTCTCTTCTTCATCGCCGTCTTCCATCACAACCCTTCTTTCTCCGTACTTGGTCCAGACATTATAGCCGGACATAAAACCAGACCGAAGCAGGTGGCTCTGAATGACTCTTGCAGAAGTGTGAGCCTTCTCATTCCTACATTCAACACATGGACAACACATAAAACCATCCCGCCGCTTGTTCGCCTCGGACACAAGGCGAAAAGAATACACACTTTCTCTGAAAGCGACAGAGCGTCGGTCACCGTATATCCATGGATGGCTCATCTGTATCATACTATCAAATGCAATCACGATGCTACAATTAGTACCGCACGGTTGATGATGGCTTAGTTGATGTAGAACCTATTGGCAACCCCAAGAGCAAGGTATGATGAGCACAGCATAAAGTTTTCCCTCAGTTATAGAACCAAGGTTATCGAACCAGTAGGAGAAAGAAACCACTTCTGAAGGTGTTGTTAGCAACATAGAACCTGCACACAATGACACCAAAATACTCTGCCCAACTTATCAATGAGGTTGTCAAGCTCACTATTTTTGCTGAAAACAAAGGATTAAACGTATATTGTGGAAGAAAATAATTGCTTGTGGTAATTGCGAAGTAAGCAAGAGATAGAATATCAATGAAAATGAATGGACCAGGGTCCATAGTTCACTAGATGTGTTTTCTCCATAAGATAAATAACATGCTGGGTGAATAAATTACAGTGGGGCAATTGACAAATAGAGAATGCATAACAATGCATGTACATGACATGATGATCACTATGAGATTTATTTGGGCATTACAACATGATACAAAGACTGTAATCCAACTGCATCTATGACTAATAATTCACCCCGGGATATCATCCGAACAACCCTCAGGTATTAAGTTGCAAGCAACAGATAATTGCATAAGCAAAGTGTGTAATGTAAACAATACAATTGCCCTTGGACAAAGGATTATTTTTTTCTCCCTAGTAGCAAGAGCACATCTATAATCTTAGAAGTTTCTGTCACTCTCCCAGATTACTAGAGGCATGAACCTACTATCGAGCATAAATACTCACTCTTGGAGTCACAAGCAAATACTTGGCCAAAGTAACTACTAGCAACGGAGAGCATGCAAGATCACAAATAACATATGTAGCATCCCAGTTGTCTAACCCCTGTAATGCTACATGTTATAATAATAAAAAGAGCCACTTCCAACATATAATTGTTGCATCATCATCATATCATTCTCATGTCATCATGTCACCTTGCATTTGAGCATCATATAAAACCCTTTTCTTGTTTGGTTCTTATCTCATGTGCATGATTAATTGTAGTTGCCTCTTGATATTGTATTTGGTTCTTGATATATTGTTAAATGCCCAAGTTGAGTTGAGGGCATCTCTCTTATTGACTCCACCACCTTTTCTTTCACCACCTTGTAATCCCACCATCCAACTAATCTGAGCTTGGCATTTTGTTGATTTATCTCTAGCTCATGATTGGTTGTTTGGATTGCACCCATAATCTTTGATTGGCCTTGCCCACCTTTTGGGAATGCATATGGATAATGCCATGTTAATATTATTGTTTTCACAAGGATAAATTGGCATTAATTATTTTTGCATGGGCCATGCAAGTGCCACCTTTTCTAGTATTTGGTTTTTGCTTGAATTCTAAGTAGATCATCTTCCTTTGTGTAAATCTTTTGTTGGCTTGTAGTTGTTCTTCACCATATCATCCATCCATCTCCCCCTTTAGCTTAACCTCTATCCCTTGCTCCATGCACACACATGTGCTATGGGGCATGCACAACACAAACCACCCTTTCTTGGATCTTGCTTGGTCATTGTTGGATCATGCATGGACCAAAGAAACCACCCCATCATCATGATCATCTCTCCCAATCTTCCCTCTTTTCTCTTTTTCTTGATCTTGTGTGCTTTGTGAGGCATGATCAAGTTACCCCACCTCCATCTATCTACCCCTCCCCATCTACCCTAATCCTCTCTTACACCTAAACCCTAAGCCACCCTTTTCCCTAATCTACATCTCCCCTAAACCAAACCCTAAACTACACCTTTTCCCTAAACAAAACCTAGCTACACCTACACTAAACAAAAAACCCTAAGTGCTCTCTTCTCCTTTCTAGCTTCCTTGCATGATCACCCATGCCCTACCCTAGCTCGCCCCCTCTCCCTACCTGCTGGACCCACCTAGCTACCCCCACACGCCCAAGGACCCCCACACTCTAACCCTAGCTCCAACCCTGCCCTAGCCGAGCCCTCCCCTCTCTGTTCTCTCACATGTGTCCCAAATGAGCCACCACCTCCCTGGCCTCGCCTACCCCACCTGCCAGCCCCCCCTCTAGTGCCCTGCCTTGCCCTGGCCTGACCGAGCCGAGCACGTGAGGAGGAGGACAAAAGGTGGCCGAGCCACCTTTATCGTCTACCACCTCCCCACGGCACCCGCCTCCCTCTCCGTCCCTATCCACCTCTCGGCCTCTTCCAGATCCATCCCTAAGCTCCTTTTCCCTTCCTCCCTCTCCACCTCTTCTACCCCGACGCGGCTGCCGGCCCACCTCGCCAAAGATACACGCACCAGGGAGGCGGAGCTGCAGTGTCAAGGAGGGCTGAAGAAGTCGCCTCAGTTGCTCCGCCGCGAGGAGGAGAAGCCCAGAGCCCTGACGCCGACGCTAGCCGACGCGAACCCTAGGACGCCGAGCTTCGCCGCCGACGTTACTGCACTGCCCCGATCCGACGCCAAGAACCTCCCCTGCACGCCTCCACCTCCTAGACAACCCCTATGCTCGATCCGCCTTAGCTGTGCAGGTCGTTCCGCCAACGCCCGAGCGCTGCTCGCCGATGGTTGCCAGGACCCGCACTGCCTAGAGCCACATCTAGGCCCCAACCCTCGGCGTCACCAAGCCCCTAGCCACCGCAGCGCTCCGCTTGCAGCGTCATGGATCGAACCTCACGCCACAAGACCGCCTCCGCGCAACGCAGAGAGAAGAGAAAGCAAGGGCGCCACGCTTTGCACAAAACCCCCTGCCTACTTTTGTTTTCCCTCAACCCGCACCCTCTAGCCCCACCAGTCAGCGACGGTGGCCTTTTTCTGAAAAGGCTCCCGTGGTTTCCTGGAGTCAACCCACAGTCCTCCCCACGCCCGCGTGCTCTTTTCGCGCAGGTCCCCCTTCCCATTTCTCTCTCAACCCATGATCTGCCAGGCCACTACCAAGGATCGTGTGGTCTTTTTCGAAAGGCACCTCACTTTCTCCACCCTAAACCCGCGGTCCCGTTTGTTCCCAGACGCTGGCTTGTGGGTCAGCACACGCCTGGCCCCACCTGTCTGCGACCCAGGCTGGATTAGGCTGAGTATAAAACGACCAGAGACTGATTTAAAATTCAAATCTAATTTAAATTATTCAAAATTCAAATTCAATTCAGTTTCAAATAACTTTTCCATACTAAATCCAAATTTGACAAATAATATATGTTTGGATATCAGCAAAATGAGAGGATTCCAAATATGCCATCCATTTTGCCTTTTGCACAAATAAAATTCCAAGTTTATTTAAATTACCCAATTGCCACTAGAATTTAAATACTTCATAACTTTTGTTTCCTAAATCCAAATTTAGCAAATGATGTGTCTAAATTGATCAGCTCGACGAGACCTTTCTGTTTATGCTATCCATGACTTGAATTGAAGCATGCATCATGTAAATATATAATATACAGCAACTAATTTGACAATAAAATGTGACTAAAACCCAATTAAAATGTTATTTCTTCTCCTCCACACCTCACCCATGCCATGCTACTTATTGCCATGCAACTTGTGCATCATTCATCATGGCATGATTGTTTGCTTGACGCATTTAATTCAAATGCTTGTGCTCTATATTCATGTTGGCCTTGTTTGTTTGGTTTTTCTTGATGAACCTTGAAAGGGGTTGTATCAAGAGAACCAGAGCACTACCAGATCCGTCCCTCGCTTCAATCGAGTTATGCAAGCACTTCCACATGCTTGCATACATACAGTACCTATTGCCTCTATCTTATTCTTGCATCATTGAGTCGCGATTGCATTAAAAATGAATCCCAAGTATGCATAGCCTTTACTTTTAAACCCCACCAAGCTTGTTCCTCCATCCCATGAGCCACTACTATAGGAGTTGCTTGAGCCATGCGAGTCGTAGAACAGCATGTGTAGGGTATGTGAGAGTCTGTTGAATAATGAGGTACCTAAACAACTTAACCTGAGTAGTTCTGGGATAACTAAAGAAAGAGGCACCGGTGAGCAACATCTGCTATTTGGTTTTTCCTGCTCACTTGTGTCCCGTAAGACCCCGAGTACTTGATTCCTGTTCCTTGATTTATCGCTATCCACATCCGGAGGTATATGGGACCCCCGGCCGAGCTTGATTCCGCTATATTTTGGGGCCACAAACTAGTTTGAGGTTTTATTTACTATCCTGTACTTATGCCATGCTACTTCGTATTTAAATTGTGCGAGGAGCACTGCATCGCTTAGGATCGGACACGATTCCGCTGTGTCGACAAGCCCAGCCACACTTTCGGGTTCCCGATGCTCACACCAGATACCCAAACCTTGAGCCCGTCTGAGTCACCGGCTTGCCGTATGGGATCTACTTAAGGGGTGGCCTCAAATATTTCAATGTGATTGTTCACCGTGAAAGCCTCGTTGGGTTTTGATTTGGTTTTTCCGAGGTTGATCGGCGTGTGTTGCTATTGGTGCACCGGTAAAACTTTCTCAAAGCCGTGTCCGGATATGATATGGACGACTTGGAGCACGTTTCTTGATCATAGACAAGCATAACTAAAGTACCGCTTTAATCGACTAAGTAACTTGACTAGTAAATAGTGCAACACTCATGGAATGGTTAATAAAATTGCCAACGGATGGGGTTGTTCGTCCGCCTTGTTGGTAAGCAGGAGGAGGATGGATCTGAAATTACCATTATAATCATTGTACTTAATTCACGGACATCCGCTCATCATTGGTTAGGCGGATGGTTAGCGTTGTCTAGAACTGCTAGGGTTTATCTTTCTGCAATTGCGTCACCCCAGTTGTGTCCCTTTAGAGGCATTAAGACTTGTTGAGTACCCTTAGGGTCTCACACGATAAATTCTTGATTCAGATGAATGTACCTTCTCGTGGACGGATCTTGGGTGGAAGAAGCCAAGATGTGGGCAACGATCGCTCGTGTAGAGATTCCGGAACGGGATCCGTGAGACCTGTAGTTGGGATGTGCTTATTTCTATGGCATCTTATGCCGATTTGCTTCTTATCCGTACTGGATTTTGTTTGCCGCCCGCATGATACTCGATGTGTTGTATGAGGAGTTATCCTAAAATATAGATCTATCTAGGTCATTTGAATCTTGCCGTATGCTATATTTCCTTTCTTTCTAGATGGTATGGCTCGATGTACTCTTGTATGGTGGCTTGCGTACATACCCACTTGTGTCGTAGTTGATCCTTCACGCCGACCACGCCTCTGACAGTCCCTGAGAGGGTAGTGGTTGGGACGTCTGAAAGGACTACCAAGGAGTGGCTTTTGGGGCCCCACCGCACTATTTCAACCACTACCACTCATCCAGGCTTGTATCTAGGAGCGTAGTTCACCGAGGTAGTTACAATTGGTATCGAGCCATCCCGACCTTCGTGGTTTCAGCCAAACGGTCGTTGTCGCCTAGCAAATATTTTGGTAGTTATGTATAGTAGGGAAAAACAAAACGCGAGAGTAGGACTGCTTCCATTTTTCTTCTTACCCTCCCACCCACCCTTTTCTCGTAAGGAAGTGCAACGCTTTTCAATTCTCTTCTCAAAGTTCAAACTAGGATTCACGTGTTCGGCTCGTAGTACCATAGGTTGTGTGTGTGTGTAATCCCTTGTCTATCTGTTGCATCCAAGTTGTTATCTTATCTGCCTTTGGTTATCAACTGTTGGTACATTCCATACCGACAGGCTTTTGCAAACCGACGCAATCTATCTTCCTCTTGGTATCCGATGCTATCTTGTTTGGGGTGTTCGTTTCCGTAGTTACCAATCTTTAGGTTTCGTCGTAAGAAGAAGGGGTTAGGATATGTGTTCCACTTGTTCATGTGCGGAGTAATGATTTGAGTGCGGGATGGAGTCGCGACCATACCACTACTTTTATCATTCGCTTTTGTATATTGAATCGGTAGAGTCACTAATCTTGATTCGTTAAGTAATTTTGCGCATCTATTGGTATTCTAATGCCGAAATTTGTGGAAATTTTTTTTTCTTTGATATATTTGTGTACCACACTCTTTTTCAGTCGTGTGCGATATGCTTAATATCTTTTAGGTGCTATGAACTTTGTTGATATTTTAATATCATCTCAGTAATTGTATCCTTTAATCTTGGTTAATTCCATCTTGGTACTATTTTGGATTATTATCATTCTCCATTATAGTACTGACTTGAGTTTTATATCAATGACAGGATGGCTCCACCACGGGATCGAGGAGGACATACCTCCGAATCGGGCTCACCATTGTCAAACATAGCTAATGCTTTGGCCATGCAAGAGAACCAAAGCAGCTTTGAGAGGCGTCGAAGGAACGAGTTTGCTCCACTTCCTCCACCTCCCAAGCTGGTGACATCAAGAGCTTACTCAAGTTCAACCTCGCCGCTTGATGTGTCGACCGACCTCTTGACGCGGATGATTGGCTGCGAGATCTCAAGGTTGCTCGAGACTGCCGATGTTCCGAGCAGTGGGTCAAGTGTGCTACCCACCTTCTCAAGGGGATGCGCTTTGGTGGGAAAACTACTTGAAGGCAAGCTGACCGGGTTCCACCAACTTGGGAGAGGTTCACTGCAGCTTTCAAAGAACAGTTTCTCTAGATTGTGATGGAAAGGATGAAGGAGGCTTTCCTCAACTCAAGCAGAAATGATAACGCCAACACCTATATCAGAACTTCATGAATCTATCCCTATGGTGGTGATGAGGTATCCGATGACAAGAAGAAGCGTAAAAGGTTCAAAAGGGCTCAATCGTCGATCAAGTATGCAATCACACATGCAAGACCGCAACCTTCCTGAACTACAAGACACAAGACTGCAAGAGGAGGCAAGTGCAAATGTTCGAGGAGTCCAAGAAACATAACAGGACGGACGCATCAAGCTCTGCGCTTATGGCAGCTCCTTCTAAGCGGCGTGTCCGGGTTCCTAACACCCCACCGCCGCTCCGGCTCCACCAAGACCTGCAAGTTTCGCTTCAAGGCCACCAAACTTCACCATCGCGCTCCTGTGGGCTACAACAACCACTACCCTGAGCGCTCAAGCGGAGTCCCCTGCTACTCGCTCCACGCCCTCACGGTGCTTGTTTCACATGTGGAGATCATGGACATCCCATTGAACTGCCCAATGAAGAACAAAGCTCTCCTCCACCCCGCCAAGATCTGCAACAAGCTCTCCTTCGTTCGTGCACCACCGCCGGCTCTCAACATCAACACTAAGCCCGGTCTGCGGTTGTGCGTGCTAATCGTCAACGCCTCTCAAGCCGAGCTCGCACGAGTTGTAATGGGTATGCTTTCGCTTAACTCGGTCCTCGCAAGTTCTCTTTGATTCGTGCATCGCATTCTTTTGTGTCTCACAAGTTTGCAAATGATAATGACTTAGCAATGGAGCCTATTCTTAAGCGGTTAATGGTTCTTTCCTTTGAGCAAATATGATAGCATCTAAGATCACCATGGCAATCAAGTTGAGATTGGGGGTTCTTCATTCTTGGCTTCTTTGATTGTTCGGGCAACTCGACATTGATGTCATCTTGGGCATGGATTGGTTGACAAAGAATGCAGCTGTGATCGATTGTGCTGAACGCTCAGTGTCTCTGAAGATTCCTGAAGGCCACATAGTCTTTTCTCCAAGTCTGACTCCTGCTGTCCAGCTCTATTCCTTGTCGACTCTGAATGATGATGCTATGGAAGCTATTCAGAAGGTACCAGTGGTCTCGTGATGTCTTTCCCAAGAGTTGCTGTATGCCCGGATCGCGGTTGAATTCGTGATTGAGCTTGAACCGAACGGCTCCTATCTCCAAGAGGCCATATAAAATGGGTCCTTCCGAGTTGGTCAACTCAAACGACAACTTGATGAACAAGAGAAGTTGGGTTTCATTCAACATAGCACTTCTTCTTGGGGTAGCCCAACAATCTTTGTGAAGAAGCGTGATGAACCGATAGGCTATGTTGACTACCGGGCTCTAAATGCTAAAACCATCAAGAACAAATATCCTCTTCCACGGATAAATGATCTATTTGATCATTTGGCAGGAGTGGTGTTCTCTAAGCTGGATTTGAGAAGTGGTTATCACCAAATCAAAATTGCAAAGAAGATGTGCCCAAAACAGCTTTCACCACCCACTATGGCCTGTATGAGTACACGGTCATGTCTTTCGGCCTCACCAACGCACCGCTACCTTCTCGAGGCTGATGAACTCCGCTTTCATGGAGTACCGGACAAGTTTGTTGTGGTATATCCGGATGACATTCTGGTCTATTCCAAGTCTAAGGAGGAGCATGAAGAACACTGCGGTGTGTCTGAACAAGCTTCGTGAGAACCGCTTGTATGCAAAGTTCTCTAAGTGTGAGTTTTGGCTCAAGTAACATACTTGGGCCATGTTATCTCTGCCAAGGGCATTGCAACAACCCGAAACCGTGAAGACAATAGTTGAATGGCTTCCTCCTGCTAATGTCAAGGAAGTGCGGAGTTTTCTCGGCTTGGCTAGCTATTGCCGTCGTTTTGTTCAGAACTTCTCAAAGATAGCAAAGCCTCTTACCGATCTCCTCAAGAAAGGCAAGAAGTATCTGTGGACTCCTGCATGTCAAGAAAGTTTTGAGACACTCAAAGAGAAGCTCACTTCCACGCCAGTCTTGGTTCCTCCGGATACATCTAAGCCTTTCCAGATATTCTGCGATGCCTCTTTGCAAGGATTGGGTGCGGTCCTTATGCAAGAGAGACAGGTGGTTGCTTATGCCTCTCGTAAGTTGAAGACGCATGAAATCAACTATCCCACACATGACCTTGAGTTAGCAGCAGTTGTCTTTGCTTTGAAGCTTTGGAGGCACTACTTGCTTGGTAACCGTTGTGAGATCTTCTCGGACCACAAGAGTTTGAAGTATATCTTCACTCAACCGGATCTCAACCTTCGGCAGAGGAGATGGATTGAAGCAATCAATGACTTTGATGTGACCATCAACTACACCCCAGGCAAAGCAAATGTAATGGCAGATGCGCTTAGCCGTAAAGCTTATGTCAACAACCTCATGGTAGAAGAGCAACAGCCTCTCTTGTGTGAGGAATTCGTCACCAACCTCGAAATTGTGGAGCAAGGGCATCTCGAACCTTCCGCTACTCCTCTTGGAAGAACAGATTCGCTCTCGTCAGCTTGGTGATCCGCACACCAAAAAGCTCATCGCTAAGCTTGACCTTCCGAAGTATGAGTCCTTCCACGTTGATGATCAAGGCACACTCTTCTTTGAACACCGGATGTTTGTTCCAAACTACCCGGTCCGAGAGACCAAGTTCTCAAGGAGGCACATGATTCGGTTCTTTCTATCCATCCCGGCAGCACAAAGATGTACATGGACTTGAAAACACAATCGTGGCCTGGGTTGAAACGGTATTGCCAAGTATGTCTCGAATGTGATGTTCTGCAGAGTCAAGGCTGTCCATCGAAACCATTTGGTCTTCTACAGCCATTGAAACCTCCTAATGGAAATGGGAGAAAGTAGAGATGGACTTCATCACTGGCTTTCCAAGGTCGCAGAAGGGCAACAATGCAATTTTGTTGTCATCGATGCTTTCTAAAGTGGCTCATTTCTTCCCAAATAAAGAAACAATTCTCGAATTCAGTTGGTCGAGCTCTATATCAACAGGATTGTCTCTTTGTATGGGGTTCCACTTGAAATCAGTTCGCACTGTGGGAGCATCTTCACCTCAAAGTTCGGGAGAGTTTCCAAAAGCTTTGGGAACAAAGTTGAACTTCAAAGATCGCTTACCACCCTCACCGCAGGACAAGTGGAAAGAATCAATCGATTCGGAGGATATGCTTCGGCTTGCGTCATCTCGTTTGGCATGAAGTGGGAGGAATGCCTTCCATATGCTGAATTCTCCTACAACAACAGCTTCGAGAAGAGTCTCAAGATGGCACCATTCGAGGCTCTCTATGGACGCAAGTGCGTAACTCCGATTGGTTGGTCAGTGGGAGAAAGAATCTGGTTTGGCCTCGACATTGTAACTCAAGCGAGGAGAAGGTGCATATCATTCGAGAACCTCAAGATTGCTCAAAGTCGTCGGAAGAGCAACTATGACAGAAGCACAGATATGGTATATGCCCTAGTGATCTAGTCTACCTTCGTGTCACTCCCATGAGAGGAACACACCGCTTCGGTATCAAAGGAAAGTTGGCTCCTAGATACATCGGTCCTTTCAAGATACGTGGTAGAAGAGGAGAAGTTGCTTATGCACTAGAGCTTCCGGAAAAACTCAAAGTCCATGATGTTTTCCACATCTCTCAGCTCAAGAAGTGCTTCAAAGACCCCGGCAAGACCGTGGATCATGAGCTAATCGACCTCCAAGAAGATCTGTCTTATCAAGAACACCCCACCAAAATCCTTGAGACCGCAGAGCGAAGGACTCGCAACAAGTCCATCAAGTTTTGCAAGGTGCAGTGGTCACACCATTCTGTTGATGAAGCCACATGGGAGCGTGAAGATGAACTCCGTGCCAACCATCCTTCTCTCTTTGTATCTTCTTCTTCTTCCTAGAATCTCGGGGCGAGATTCCTGTTTAGTGGGGGAGAGTTGTAGCATCCCAGTTGTCTAACCCCTGTAATGCTACATGTTATAATAATAAAAAGAGCCACTTCCAACATATAATTTTTTGCATCATCATCATATCATGCTCATGTCATCATGTCACCTTGCATTTGAGCATCATATAAAACCCTTTTCTTGTTTGGTTCTTATCTCATGTGCATGATTAATTGTAGTTGCCTCTTGATATTGTATTTGGTTCTTGATATATTGTTAAATGCCCAAGTTGAGTTGAGGGCATCTCTCTTGTTGACTCCACCACCTTTCCTTTCACCACCTTGTAATTCCACCATCCAACTAATCTGAGCTTGGCATTTTGTTGATTTATCTCTAGCTCATGATTGGTTGTTTGGATTGCACCCATAATCTTTGCTTGGCCTTGCCCACCTTTTGGGAATGCATATGAATAATGCCATGTTAATATTATTGTTTTCACAAGGATAAATGGGCATTAATTATTTTGCATGGGCCATGCAATTGCCACCTTTTCTAGTATTTGGCTTTTACTTGAATTCTAAGTAGATCATCTTCCTTTGTGTAAATCTTTTGTTGGCTTGTAGTTGTTCTTCACCATATCATCCATCCATCTCCCCCTTTAGCTTAACCTCTATCCCTTGCTCCATGCACACACATGTGCTATGGGGCATGCACAACACAAACCACCCCTTTCTTGGATCTTGCTTGGTCATTGTTGGATCATGCATGGACCAAAGAAACCACCCCATCATCATGATCATCTCTCCCAATCTTCCCTCTTTGCTCTTTTTCTTGATCTTGTGTGCTTTGTGAGGCATGATCAAGTTACCCCACCTCCATCTATCTACCCCTCCCCATCTACCCTAATCCTCTCTTACACCTAAACCCTAAGCCACCCTTTTCCCTAATCTACATCTCCCCTAAACCAAACCCTAAACTACACCTTTTCCCTAAACAAAACCTAGCTACACCTACACTAAACAAAAAACCCTAAGTGCTCTCTTCTCCTTTCTAGCTTCCTTGCATGATCACCCATGCCCTACCCTAGCTCGCCCCCTCTCCCTACCTGCTGGACCCACCTAGCTACCCCCACACGCCCAAGGACCCCCACACTCTAACCCTAGCTCCAACCCTGCCCTAGCCGAGCCCTCCCCTCTCTGTTCTCTCTGCCACACAGGTCCCAGCCGAGCCACCACCTCCCTGGCCTCGCCTACCCCACCTGCCAGCCCCCCCTCTAGTGCCCTGCCTTGCCCTGGCCTGACCGAGCCGAGCACGTGAGGAGGAGGACAAAAGGTGGCCGAGCCACCTTTATCGTCTACCACCTCCCCACGGCACCCCGCTCCCTCTCCGTCCCTATCCACCTCTCTGGCCTCTTCCCAGATCCATCCCTAAGCTCCTTTTCCCCTTCCTCCTCCCTCTCCACCTCTTCTACCCCGACGCCGGCCAGACCGCCGTCCACCTCGCCAGCATACACGCACCAGGAGGCAGGCGCGGAGCTGCAGGTGTCGAGGAGGGCCTGAAGAACGTCCGCGTCGCCCCAGTGCTCCGCCGCGAGGAGGAGAAGCCCCAGGAGCCCTGAACGCCGACGCTAGCCGACGCGAACCCTAGGACGTCGGAGCTTCTGCCTCGTCGACGTTACGCTGTACCTCATCCCGATCTGACGCCAGCAACCTCCCCGCGGTACGCCCCTCCACCTCCTAGACAACCCCCTATGCTCGATCCCGCCTTAGCTGTGCTAGTCGTTCCGTCGAACGCTCTCGGCCTTGCCGTCACCGATGGTTGCTGTGGACCCGCAGCCTAGAGCCACATCTAGGCCCTAACCCTCATTGTCACCAAGCCCCTAGCCACCGCAGTGGCTCCGCCTGTAGCGTGGCGTCGCGAGATCGAACCCCCGCGCCACACCGCCTCCGCTGCCAACGCAGAGAGAGGAAGAGCAGGGCGGCCACCGCTGCACAAACCCCGCCTACTTTTGTTTTCCTCAACCCACCCTCTAGCCCCACTGATCGGACGGTGGCCTTTTTCTGAAAAGGCTCCCGTGGTTTCCTGGAGTCAACCCGCAGTCCTCCCACGCCCGCGTGTTCTTTTCGCAAATGTCCCCCTGCCCTTTTCTCTCTCTCAACCCTTGATCTGCCCGCCACTCGATGGATGTGGTCTTTTGCAGAAAGGCACCCATTTTCTCCACCCTAAACCCGGTCCGTTTGTTCCCCAGACGCTGGCTTGTGGGTCAGCACGCTGGCCCCACCTGCGACAGGCTGGATTAGGCTGAGTATAAAACGACCAGAGACTGATTTAAAATTCAAATCTAATTTAAATTATTCAAAATTCAAATTCAATTCAGTTTCAAATAACTTTTCCATACTAAATCCAAATTTGACAAATAATATATGTTTGGATATCAGCAAAATGAGAGGATTCCAAATATGCCATCCATTTTGCCTTTTGCACAAATAAAATTCCAAGTTTATTTAAATTACCCAATTGCCACTAGAATTTAAATAATTCATAACTTTTGTTTCCTAAATCCAAATTTAGCAAATGATGTGTCTAAATTGATCAGCTCGACGAGACCTTTCTGTTTATGCTATCCATGACTTGAATTGAAGCATGCATCATGTAAATATATAATATACAGCAACTAATTTGACAATAAAATGTGACTAAAACCCAATTAAAATGTTATTTCTTGTCCTCCACACCTCACCCATGCCATGCTACTTATTGCCATGCAACTTGTGCATCATTCATCATGGCATGATTGTTTGCTTGACGCATTTAATTCAAATGCTTGTGCTCTATATTCATGTTGGCCTTGTTTGTTTGGTTTTTCGGATAGACATGAGCGGGTTGTATCAAGAGAACCAGAGCACTACCTGATCCGTCCTCGCTTCAAGCGAGTTAACAGGCAAGCACTTCCACATGCTTGCATACACAAGACCTATTGCCTCTATCTTATTCTTGCATCATTGAGTCGCGATTGCATTAAAAATGAATCCCAAGTATGCATAGCCTTTACTTTTAAACCCCACCAAGCTTGTTCCTCCATCCCATGAGCCACTACTATAGGAGTTGCTTGAGCCATGCGAGTCGTAGAACAGCATGTGTAGGGTATGTGAGAGTCTGTTGAATAATGAGGTACCTAAACAACTTAACCTGAGTAGTTCTGGGATAACTAAAGAAAGAGGCACCGGTGAGCAACATCTGCTATTTGGTTTTTCCTGCTCACTTGTGTCCCGTAAGACCCCGAGTACTTGATTCCTGTTCCTTGATTTATCGCGCTATCCACATCCGGGAGGTATATGGGACCCCCCTGGGCCAGAGCTTGATTCCGTCATATTTCTTGGGGCCACAAACTAGTTTGAGGTTTTATTTACTATCCTGTACTTATGCCATGCTACTTTCTGTATTTAAATTGTGCGAGGAGCACACTGTACTGTTTAGGATCGGGACACGATTCCGCGGTGTCGACAAGCCCAGCCACACTTTCGGGTTCCCAGTCGTTCACAGCCGTATACCCAAACCTTGAGTCCGCCCTGAGTCACGGCTTCGCTATGGATCTACTTAAGGGGCCCCTGAAATATTTCTGAATTACGTGATTGTTCGGTCGTGAAAGCCTCGTTGGGTTTTGATTTGGTTTTTCCGAGGTTGATCGGCGTGTTGCTATTGGTGCACCCCGCCGGTAAAACTTTCTCAAAGCCGTGTCCGGATATGGACGACTTGGAGCACGTTTCTTGATCATAGACAAGCATAACTAAAGTACCGCTTTAATCGACTAAGTAACTTGACTAGTAAATAGTGCAACACTCATGGAATGGTTAATAAAATTGCCAACGGATGGGGGTTGTTCGTCCGCTTCCTTGTTGGTAGCGAGGAGGAGGATGGATCGATGAAATTACCATTATAATGTTGTACTTAATTCACGGACATCCGTCTATCATTGGTTAGGCGGATGGTTAGCGTTTGTCTGAGAACTGCTAGGGTTTATCTTTCGCTGCAATTCGTCACCCGTGTTGTGTCCCCTTTAGAGGCATTAAGACTTGCCGAGTACCCTTAGGGTCTCACACGATAAATTCTTGATTCGGATGAACATGTACCTTCTCGGGACGGATCTTGGGTGGAAGAAGCGAAGATGTGGGCAACGATCGTTCGGTGTAGAGATTCGAACGGGATCCGTGAGACCTGTAGTTGGGATGTGCTTATTTCTATGGCATCTTATGCCGATTTGCTTCTTATCCGCATCGGATTTTGTTTGCCGCCCGCATGATACTACGATGTGTGTTGTATGAGGAGTTATCCTAAAATATAGATCTATCTAGGTCATTTGAATCTTGCCGTATATGCTGCTATATTTCCTTTCTTTCTAGATGGTATGGCTCACGATGTACTCTTGTATGGTGGCTTGACATACCCACTTGTGTACGTAGTTGATCCCTTCGCCAACCACGCCTGCATCAGTCCCGTTGAGAGGGTAGTGGTTGGGACGTCGAAAGGACTACCAAGGAGTGGCTTTTGGGGCCCCACCGTACTATTTCAACCACTACCACTCATCCGGGCTTGTATCTAGGAGCGTAGTTCACCGAGGTAGTTACAATTGGTATCGAGCCATCCCGACCTTCGTGGTTTCAGCCAAGCGGTCGTTGTCGGTCTAGCAAATATTTTGGTAGTTATGTATAGTAGGGAAAACAAAACGCGAGTAGGACTGCTTCCATTTTTCTTCTTACCTCCCACCCACCCTTTTCTGGTAAGGAAGTGCAACGTTTCAATTCTCTTCTCAAAGTTCAAACTAGGATTCACGTGTTCTGGGTTTCCGTAGTACCATAGGTTGTGTGTGTGTGTAATCCCTTGTCTATCTGTTGCATCCAAGTTGTTATCTTATCTGCCTTTGGTTATCAACTGTTGGTACATTCCATACCGACAGCTTTTGCAAACCGACAATCTATCTTCCTCTTGGTATCCGATGCTATCTTGTTTGGGGTGTTCGCTCGTAGTTACCAATCTTTAGGTTTCACGTAAGAAGAAGGGGTTAGGATATGTGTTCCACTTGTTCATGTGCGGAGTAATGATTTGAGTGCGGGATGGAGTCGCGACCATACCACTACTTTTATCATTCGCTTTTGTATATTGAATCGGTAGAGTCACTAATCTTGATTCGTTAAGTAATTTTATGCATCTATTGGTATTCTAATGCCAAATTTGTGGAAATTTTTTCTTTCATATATTTGTGTACCACACGCCTTTTCGATGTGTGCGATATGCTTAATATCTTTTAGGTGCTATGAACTTTGTTGATATTTTAATATCATCTCAAAGAATTGTATCCTTTAATCTTGGTTAATTCCATCTTGGTACTATTTTGGATTATTATCATTCTCCATTATAAATCTTGACTTGAGTTTTATATCAATGACAGGATGGCTCCACCACGCCGATGAGGAGGACATACCTCCGGATCTGGGCTCGTATTTGTCAAACATAGCTAATGCTTTGGCAGCCATGCAAGAGAACCAAGCCGCTTTGAGGAGAGCGTCAAGGAACGAGTTTGCTCCACTTCCTCCACCTCCCAAGCGTGGTGACATCAAGAGCTTACTCAAGTTCAACCTCGTCGGTTTGATGTGTCCGACCGACCTCTTGGACGCGGATGATTGGCTGCGCGAGATCTCAAGGTTGCTCGAGCTAGCGATGTTCCGCAGGAGTGGGTCAAGTGTGCTACCCACCTTCTCAAGGAGATGCGGCTCTTTGGTGGGAAAACTACTTGAAGGCAAGCTGCACCGGGTTCCGACCAACTTGGGAGAGGTTCACTGCAGCTTTCAAAGAATTCTCTCGTAGATTGTGATGGAAAGGATGAAGGAGGCTTTCCTCAACTCAAGCGAGAAATGATAACGTCAACACCTATATCAGAACTTCATGAATCTATCCGTTATGGTGGTGATGAGGTATCCGATGACAAGAAGAAGCGTAAAAGGTTCGGCAAGGGCTCAATCGTCGATCAAGTATGCAATCACACATGCAAGACCGCAACCTTCCGGAACTACTGACACAAAGACTGCAAGAGGAGGCAAGCAGGCAAATGTTCGAGGAGTCCAAGAAACATAACAGGGACGCATCAAGCTCTGCAGTTATGGCAGCTCCTTCTAAGCGGCGTGTCTGGGTTCCTAACACCCCACCGTCGCTCCCGGCTCCACCAAGACCTGCAAGTTTCGCTTCAAGGCCACCAAACTTCACCACTGCGGCTCCCAGGGGCTACAACAACCACTACCCTGGAGCGCCTGGCGGAGTCCCTGGCTACTCTGCTCCACGTCCTCACGGTGCTTGTTTCACATGTGGAGATCATGGACATCCCAACTGGAACTGCCCAATGAAGAACAAAGCTCTCCTCCACCCCGCCAAGATCTGCAACAAGCTCTCCTTCGGTTGCACCACCGCCTCGGCTCTCAACATCAACACTAAGCCCGGTCTGCGTTGTGCGTGCCAACGCTAACGCCTCTCAAGCTGAGCTCGCACCTGGAGTTGTAATGGGTATGCTTTCAGTTAACTCAGTCCCTGCACGAGTTCTCTTTGATTCTGGTGCATCGCATTCTTTTGTGTCTCACAAGTTTGCAAATGATAATGACTTAGCAATGGAGCCTATTCTTAAGCGGTTAATGGTTCTTTCGCCTGGAGCAAATATGATAGCATCTAAGATCAGTCATGGCAATCAAGTTGAGATTGGGGGTTCTTCATTCTTGGCTTCTTTGATTGTTCTGGGCAACTCTGACATTGATGTCATCTTGGGCATGGATTGGTTGACAGCAAATGCAGCTGTGATTGATTGTCTTTGAACGCCGTGTCTCTCAAGATTCCTCAAGGCCACATAGTCTTTTCTCCAAGTCGACTCCTTTGTCCAGCTCTATTCCTTGGCGACTACGAATGATGATGCTATGGAAGCTATTCAGAGGTACCGTGGTCTGTGAGTTCCCGGATGTCTTTCTGAAGAGTTGCGGTATGCCTCCGGATCGCGAAGTTGAATTCGTGATTGAGCTTGAACCCGAACGGCTCCTATCTCCAAGAGGCCATATAAAATGGGTCCTTACGAGTTGGTGAACTCAAACGACAACTTGATGAACAAGAGAAGTTGGGTTTCATTCAACATAGCACTTCTTCTTGGGGTAGCCCAACAATCTTTGTGAAGAAGCGTGACAGAACCGATAGGCTATGTGTTGACTACGGGCTCTAAATGCTAAAACCATCAAGAACAAATATCCTCTTCCACGGATAAATGATCTATTTGATCACCGCAGGAGCGTGGTGTTCTCGAGCTGGATTTGAGAAGTGGTTATCACCAAATCAAAATTCAAAGAAGATGTGCCCAAACAGCTTTCACCACCCGCTATGGCCTGTATGAGTACACGGTCATGTCTTTCGGCCTCACCAACGCACTGCTACCTTCTCGAGGCTGATGAACTCCGTTTTCATGGAGTACTGGACAAGTTTGTTGTGGTATATCTGGATGACATTCGTCTATTCCAAGTCTAAGGAGGAGCATGAAGAACACCTGCGGTGTGTCTGAACAAGCTTCGTGAGAACCGCTTGTATGCAAAGTTCTCTAAGTGTGAGTTTTGGATGCACAGTAACATACTTGGGTCATGTT
This sequence comes from Avena longiglumis, assembly GCA_030063025.1. Taxonomy (NCBI): domain Eukaryota; kingdom Viridiplantae; phylum Streptophyta; class Magnoliopsida; order Poales; family Poaceae; genus Avena; species Avena longiglumis. The sequence continues at coordinate 123,113,947 of CP125976.1, forward strand.
ATCTCGCCAAGGGCATTGCGGTCAACCCGAAACCGTGAAGACAATAGTTGAATGGCTTCCTCCTGCTAATGTCAAGGAAGTGCGGAGTTTTCTCGCTTGGCTAGCTATTGCCGCTGCTTTGTTCGAACTTCTCGAAGATAGCAAAGCCTCTTACCGATCTCCTCAAGAAAGGCAAGAAGTACCTGTGGACTCCTGCATGTCAAGAAAGTTTTGAGACACTCAAAGAGAAGCTCACTTCCACGCCAGTCTTGGTTCCTCCGGATACATCTAAGCCTTTCCAGATATTCTGCGATGCCTCTTTGCAAGGATTGGGTGCGGTCCTTATGCAAGAGAGACAGGTGGTTGCTTATGCCTCTCGTCAGTTGAAGACGCATGAAATCAACTATCCCACACATGACCTTGAGCTAGCAGCAGTTGTCTTTGCTTTGAAGCTATGGAGGCACTACTTGCTTGGTAACCGCTAGAGATCTTCTCGGACCACAAGAGTTTGAAGTATATCTTCACTCAACGGATCTCAACCTTGGCAGAGGAGATGGATTGAAGCAATCAATGACTTTGATGTGACCATCAACTACACCCGCAAAGCAAATGTAATGGCGGTCGCTTAGCCGTAAAGCTTATGTCAACAACCTCATGGTAGAAGAGCAACACCTCTCTTGTGCGAGGAATTCCGACTCAACACGGAAATTGTGGAGCAAGGGCATCTCCGAACCTTCCGCTACTCCTCTCTTGGAAGAACAGATTCGCTCGTCGACTTGGTGATCCGCACACCAAAAGCTCATCGCTAAGCTTGACCTTCCGAAGTATGAGTCCTTCCACGTTGATGATCAAGGCACGCTCTTCTTTGAACACCGGATGTTTGTTCCAAACTACCCGGGTCTGAGAGACCAAGTTCTCAAGGAGGCACATGATTCGGTTCTTTCTATCCATCCGGGCAGCACAAAGATGTACATGGACTTGAAAACACAATACTGGTGGCACAGGTTGAAACGGTATTGCGCCAAGTATGTCTCGAATGTGATGTTCGCAGAGTCAAGGCTGTCCATCGAAACCATTTGGTCTTCTACCATTGGAACCTCCGGAATGGAGATGGGAGAAAGTGGAGATGGACTTCATCACTGGCTTTCCAAGGTCGCAGAAGGGCAACAATGCAATTTTTGTTGTCATCGACAGGCTTTCTAAAGTGGCTCATTTCTTCCCAGTCAAAGAAACAATTTACGGAATTCAGTTTGAGCTCTATATCAACAGGATTGTCTCTTTGTATGGGGTTCCACTTGAAATCAGTTCACCGTGGGAGCATCTTCACCTCAAAGTTCGGGAGAGTTTCCAAAAGCTTTGGGAACAAAGTTGAACTTCAGACTGCTACCACCCTCGATGCAGGACAAGTGGAAAGAATCAATCGATTCGGAGGATATGCTTCGGCTTCGTCATCTCGTTTGGCATGAAGTGGGAGGAATGCCTTCCATATGCTGAATTCTCCTACAACAACATTTCCGAAGAGTCTCAAGATGGCACCATTCGAGGCTCTCTATGGACGCAAGTGTAACTCCGATTGGTTGGTCGGTGCGGGAGAAAGAATCTGGTTTGGCCTGACATTGTAACTCAGCGAGAGGAGAAGGTGCATATCATTCAGAGAACTCGAAGATTGCTCAAAGTCGTCGGAAGAGCAACTATGACAGAAGCACACAGATATGGTATATGCCCCCAGTGATCTCGTCTACCTTCGTGTCACTCCCATGAGAGGAACACACCGCTTGGTATCAAAGGAAAGTTGGCTCCTAGATACATCGGTCCTTTCAAGATACGTGGTAGAAGAGGAGAAGTTGCTTATGCACTAGAGCTTAGGAAAACTCAAAGTCCATGATGTTTTCCACATCTCTCAGCTCAAGAAGTGCTTTAAAGACCCGGCAAGACCGTGGATCATGAGCTAATCGACCTCCAAGAAGATCTGTCTTATCAAGAACACCCAACCAAAATCCTTGAGACCCAGAGCGAAGGACTGCAACAAGTCCATCAAGTTTTGCAAGGTGCAAGGTCACACCATTCGTGGATGAAGCCACATGGGAGCGTGAAGATGAACTCCGTGCCAACCATCCTTCTCTCTTTGTATCTTCTTCTTCTTCCTAGAATCTCAAGAGATTCCTGTTTAGTGGAGAGTTGTAGCATCCCAGTTGTTCAACCCTGTAATGCTACATGTTATAATAATAAAAAGAGCCACTTCCAACATATAATTTTTTGCATCATCATCATATCATGCTCATGTCATCATGTCACCTTGCATTTGAGCATCATATAAAACCCTTTTCTTGTTTGGTTCTTATCTCATGTGCATGATTAATTGTAGTTGCCTCTTGATATTGTATTTGGTTCTTGATATATTGTTAAATGCCCAAGTTGAGTTGAGGGCATCTCTCTTATTGACTCCACCACCTTTTCTTTCACCACCTTGTAATCCCACCATCCAACTAATCTGAGCTTGGCATTTTGTTGATTTATCTCTAGCTCATGATTGGTTGTTTGGATTGCACCCATAATCTTTGCTTGGCCTTGCCCACCTTTTGGGAATGCATATGGATAATGCCATGTTAATATTATTGTTTTCACAAGGATAAATTGGCATTAATTATTTTTGCATGGGCCATGCAAGTGCCACCTTTTCTAGTATTTGGTTTTTGCTTGAATTCTAAGTAGATCATCTTCCTTTGTGTAAATCTTTTGTTGGCTTGTAGTTGTTCTTCACCATATCATCCATCCATCTCCCCCTTTAGCTTAACCTCTATCCCTTGCTCCATGCACACACATGTGCTATGGGGCATGCACAACACAAACCACCCCTTTCTTGGATCTTGCTTGGTCATTGTTGGATCATGCATGGACCAAAGAAACCACCCCATCATCATGATCATCTCTCCCAATCTTCCCTCTTTTCTCTTTTTCTTGATCTTGTGTGCTTTGTGAGGCATGATCAAGTTACCCCACCTCCATCTATCTACCCCTCCCCATCTACCCTAATCCTCTCTTACACCTAAACCCTAAGCCACCCTTTTCCCTAATCTACATCTCCCCTAAACCAAACCCTAAACTACACCTTTTCCCTAAACAAAACCTAGCTACACCTACACTAAACAAAAAACCCTAAGTGCTCTCTTCTCCTTTCTAGCTTCCTTGCATGATCACCCATGCCCTACCCTAGCTCGCCCCCTCTCCCTACCTGCTGGACCCACCTAGCTACCCCCACACGCCCAAGGACCCCCACACTCTAACCCTAGCTCCAACCCTGCCCTAGCCGAGCCCTCCCCTCTCTGTTCTCTCTGCCACACAGGTCCCAGCCGAGCCACCACCTCCCTGGCCTCGCCTACCCCACCTGCCAGCCCCCCCTCTAGTGCCCTGCCTTGCCCTTGCCTGACCGAGCCGAGCACGTGAGGAGGAGGACAAAAGGTGGCCGAGCCACCTTTATCGTCTACCACCTCCCCACGGCACCCCCGCTCCCTCTCCGTCCCTATCCACCTCTCTGGCCTCTTCCCAGATCCATCCCTAAGCTCCTTTTCCCCTTCCTCCTCCCTCTCCACCTCTTCTACCCGCCTTGGCCAGATGGCCCACCTCGCCGAGATACACGCACTGGGAGGCGCGGAGCTGCAGTGTCGAGGAGGCTCGAAACGTCCGCGTCGCCCGGTGCTCCGCATGAGGAGAAAGCCCGAGAGCCCTGAGCCGACGCTAGCCAGCGAACCCTAGACGTCGAGCTTCGCCTTCGGCGTTCTGCATACCTCATCCGTCCCGGCCAAGAACAACCTCCCGTGATCGCCCTCCACCTCCTAGACAACCCCTATGCTCGATCCCGCCTTAGGCGTGCTGTCGTTCGTCGAGCGCTCTCGGGCCGGATTCGCCGATGGTTGCCGAGGACCCGCACCGTCTAGAGCCACATCTAGGCCCTAACCCCCTCGCTGTCACCAAGCCCCTAGCCACCGCAGTGGCTCCGCGCCTGTAGCGTGCCGCGTCGCGTCGAACCCGCCCGGCGCCACGCTCCGTCTGCAACGCAGAGAGAGAAGAAAGCGATGGCGACCTTTGCTGCAAAACCCCCTGCCTACTTTTGTTTTCCCTCAACCCGCACCCTCTAGCCCCACCAGTCAGCGACGGTGGCCTTTTTCTGAAAAGGCTCCCGTGGTTTCCTAGAGTCAACCCGTAGTCCTCCCCACGCGCGTGTTCTTTTCATAAATGTCCCGCCTTTCTCTCTCTCAACCGATCTGCCAGAGCCCGATCGATGTTGTGGTCTTTTTGCAGAAAGGCACCCCAGCTTCTCCACCCTAAACCCGCGGTCCCGTTTGTTCCCAGGCGCTGGCGTGTGGGTCAGCACACACCTGGCCCCACCTGTCTGCGACCCAGGCTGGATTAGGCTGTGTATAAAACGACGAGGCGATTTAAAATTCAAATCTAATTTAAATTATTCAAAATTCAAATTCAATTCATTCAAATAACATTTCAATACTAAAGCCAAATTTGACAAATAATATATGTTTGGATATCAGCAAAATGAGAGGATTCCAAATATGCCATCCATTTTGCCTTTTGCACAAATAAAATTCCAAGTTTATTTAAATTACCCAATTGCCACTAGAATTTAAATAATTCATAACTTTTGTTTCCTAAATCCAAATTTAGCAAATGATGTGTCTAAATTGATCAGCTCGTGAGACCTTTCTGTTTATGCTATCCATGACTTGAATTGAAGCATGCATCATGTAAATATATAATATACAGCAACTAATTTGTGACAAAATGTGACTAAAACCCAATTAAAATGTTATTTCTTGTCCTCCACACCTCACCCATGCCATGCTACTTATTGCCATGCAACTTGTGCATCATTCATCATGGCATGATTGTTTGCTTGACGCATTTAATTCAAATGCTTGTGCTCTATATTCATGTTGGCCTTGTTTGTTTGGTTTTCTCGGATAGACACTGAGCAGGGGTTGTATCAAGAGAACCAGGAGCACTACCGATCCGTCCTCGCTTCAACTGAGTTATCAGGCAAGCACTTCCACATGCTTGCATACATACAGTACCTATTGCCTCTATCTTATTCTTGCATCATTGAGTCGCGATTGCATTAAAATGAATCCCAAGTATGCATAGCCTTTACTTTTAAACCCACCAAGCTTGTTCCTCCATCCCATGAGCCACTACTATAGGAGTTGCTTGAGCCATGCAGTCGTAGAAACATGTGTGTAGGGTATGTGTGAGAGTCTGTTGAATAATGAGGTACCTAAACAACTTAACCTGAGTAGTTGGGATAACTAAAGAAAGAGGCACGGTGAGCAACATCTGCTATTTGGTTTTCCTGCTCACTTGTGTCCGTAAGACCCAGTACTTGATTCCTGTTCCTTGATTTATCGCGCTATCCACATCAAGGTATATGGGACCCCCAGGCGAGCTTGATTCCGTCATATTTCTTGGGGCCTGAAACTAGTTTGAGGTTTTATTTACTATCTGTACTTATGCCATGCTACTTTCCGTATTTAAATTGTGCGAGGAGCACCTTTGTCTGTTAGGATTGGGACACGATTCCGCGGTGTCGACAAGCCCAGCCACACTTCGGGTTCCCGATCGTTCAACCGTATACCCAAACCTTGAGCCCGTCTGGTCGGTGGCTTCGTTGCGGGATCTACTTAAGGGTGGCCCTGAAATATTTCTGAATTCGTGATTGTTCGATCGTGAAAGCCTCGTTGGGTTTTGATTTGGTTTTCGAGGTTGATCGGCGTGTGTTGCTATTGGTGCACCGGCGGGTAAAACTTTCAGCCGTGTCCGCGGATATGGACGACTTGGAGCAGTTTCTTGATCATAGACAAGCATAACTAAAGTACGCTTTAATCGACTAAGTAACTTGACTAGTAAATAGTGCAACACTCATGGAATGGTTAATAAAATTGCCAGCGGATGGGGTTGTTCGTAAACTTCCTTGTTGGTAGCGAGGAGGAGGATGGATCGATGAAATTACCATTATAACTGTTGTACTTAATTCACGGACATCCGTCTATCATTGGTTAGGCGGATGGTTAGCGTTGTCAGAGAACTGCTAGGGTTTATCTTTGCTGCAATTCGTCACCCAGGTTGTGTCCCCTTTAGAGGCATTAAGACTTCTTGAGTACCCTTAGGGTCTCACGATAAATTCTTGATTCGATGAACATGTACCTTCTCGGACGGATCTTTGGGTGGAAGAAGCGAAGATGTGGGCAGATCGTTCGGTGTAGAGATTCCGGAGCGGGATCCGTGAGACCTGTAGTTGGGATGTGCTTATTTCTATGGCATCTTATGCGATTTGCTTCTTATCCGTACTCGGATTTTGTTTGCCGCTTCGCATGATACTCGATGTGTGTTGTATGAGGAGTTATCCTAAAATATAGATCTATCTAGGTCATTTGAATCTTGCCGTATGGCGTTGCTATATTCCTTTCTTTCTAGATGGTATGGCTCGATGTACTCTTGTATGGTGGCTTGCGTACATACCCACTTGTGTCGTAGTTGATCCCTTCGCTGCCGACCTCGCCGTCTGACAGTCCCGTTGAGAGGGTAGTGGTTGGGACGTCTGAAAGGACTACCGTGAGTGGCTTTTGGCCCCACCGTACTATTTCAACCACTACCACTCATCCGGGCTTGTATCTAGGGCGTAGTTCACCGAGGTAGTTACAATTGGTATCGAGCCATCCCGACCTTGTGGTTTCAATAAGCAGTCGTTGTCGATCTAGCAAATATTTTGGTAGTTATGTATAGTAGGGAAAAACAAAAGCGAGTAGGACTGCTTCCATTTTCTTCTTACCCTCCACCCACCCTTTTACGGTAAGGAAGTGCAACGTTTTCAATTCTCTTCTCAAAGTTCAAACTAGGATTCACGTTACGGGTTTCCGTAGTACCATAGGTTGTGTGTGTGTGTGTAATCCCTTGTCTATCTGTTGCATCCAAGTTGTTATCTTATCTGCCTTTGGTTATCAACTGTTGGTACATTCCATACCGACAGGCTTTTGCAAACCGACGCAATCTATCTTCCTCTTGGTATCCGATGCTATCTTGTTTGGGGTGTTCGTTTCCGTAGTTACCAATCTTTAGGTTTCGTCGTAAGAAGAAGGGGTTAGGATATGTGTTCCACTTGTTCATGTGCGGAGTAATGATTTGAGTGCGGGATGGAGTCGCGACCATACCACTACTTTTATCATTCGCTTTTGTATATTGAATCGGTAGAGTCACTAATCTTGATTCGTTAAGTAATTTTGCGCATCTATTGGTATTCTAATGCCGAAATTTGTGGAAATTTTTTTTTCTTTCATATATTTGTGTACCACACGCCTTTTCAGTCGTGTGCGATATGCTTAATATCTTTTAGGTGCTATGAACTTTGTTGATATTTTAATATCATCTCAGTAAATTGTATCCTTTAATCTTGGTTAATTCCATCTTGGTACTATTTTGGATTATTATCATTCTCCATTATAGTACTGACTTGAGTTTTATATCAATGACAGGATGGCTCCACCACGCTTGAGGAGGACATACCTCCGGGCCCGGGCTCATTTGTCAAACATAGCTAATGCTTTGGCCATGCAAGAGAACCAGCAGCTTTGAGGAGCGTCGGAAGAACGAGTTTGCTCCACTTCCTCCACCTCCCAAGCGTGGTGACATCAAGAGCTTACTCAAGTTCAACCCTCGTCGGTTTGATGTGTCGACCGACCTCTTGGCGCGGATGATTGGCTGCGAGATCTCAAGGTTGCTCGAGGCTGGATGTTCCGAGCAGAGTGGGTCAAGTGTGCTACCCACCTTCTCAAGGGAGATGGCTCTTTGGTGGGAAAACTACTTGAAGGCAAAATGCCCGGGTTCCGACCAACTTGGGAGAGGTTCACTGCAGCTTTCAAAGAACAGTTTCTCTCGGAGATTGTGATGGAAAGGATGAAGGAGGCTTTCCTCAACTGAAGCAGAAATGATAACGTCAACACCTATATCGGGAACTTCATGAATCTATCCGTTATGGTGGTGATGAGGTATCGATGACAAGAAGAAGCGAAAAGGTTCGAGCAAGGGCTCGCGTCGATCAAGTATGCAATCACACATGCAAGACCGGCAACCTTCACGGAACTACAGCACAAGACCTTGCAAGAGGAGGCAAGCGGCAAATGTTCGAGGAGTCCAAGAAACATAACGAGGACGCATCAAGCTCTGCGCAGATTATGGCAGCTCCTTCTAAGCGTGTGGGTTCCTAACACCCACCGTCGCTCCGGCTCCACCAAGACACTGCAAGTTTCGCTTCAAGGCCACCAAACTTCACCACTGCGGCTCCCAGGGGCTACAACAACCACTACCCTGGAGCGCCTGGCGGAGTCCCTGCTACTCTGCTCCACGTCCTCACGGTGCTTGTTTCACATGTGGAGATCATGGACATCCCAGCTGGGCATCCAATGAAGAACAAAGCTCTCCCTCCACCGCCAAGATCTGCAACAAGCTCTCCTTGGTTCGTGCACCGCCTCGGGCTCTCAACATCAACACTAAGCCCGGGTCTGCGGTCGTGCGTGCCAACTGCGTCAACGCCTCTCAAGCTGAGCTCGCACCTGGAGTTGTAATGGGTATGCTTTCAGTTAACTCAGTCCCTGCACGAGTTCTCTTTGATTCTGGTGCATCGCATTCTTTTGTGTCTCACAAGTTTGCAAATGATAATGACTTAGCAATGGAGCCTATTCTTAAGCGGTTAATGGTTCTTTCGCCTGGAGCAAATATGATAGCATCTAAGATCAGTCATGGCAATCAAGTTGAGATTGGGGGTTCTTCATTCTTGGCTTCTTTGATTGTTACAGGCAACTCGACATTGATGTCATCTTGGGCATGGATTGGTTGACAGCAAATGCATGTGATTGATTGTCTTTGAGCGCTCGGTGTCTCTGAAGATTCTGAAGGCCACATAGTCTTTTCTCCAAGTCGACTCCTGCTGTCCAGCTCTATTCCTTGGCGACTCGAATGATGATGCTATGGAAGCTATTCGAGGGTACCGAAGGTCTGTGAGTTCCCGGATGTCTTTCTGAAGAGTTGCGGTATGCCTCCGGATCGCGAAGTTGAATTCGTGATTGAGCTTGAACTGGAACGGCTCCTATCTCCAAGAGGCCATATAAAATGGGTCCTTCGAGTTGGTGAACTCAAGCGACAACTTGATGAACAAGAGAAGTTGGGTTTCATTCAACATAGCACTTCTTCTTGGGGTAGCCCAACAATCTTTGTGAAGAAGCGTGGCGAACCGATAGGCTATGTGTTGACTCTAGGGCTCTAAATGCTAAAACCATCAAGAACAAATATCCTCTTCCGGATAAATGATCTATTTGATCAGGTGGCGAGGCTGTGGTGTTCTCTAAGCTGGATTTGAGAAGTGGTTATCACCAAATCAAAATTCGCAAAGAAGATGTGCCCAAACAGCTTTCACCACTTATGGCTGTATGAGTACACGGTCATGTCTTTCGGCCTCACCAACGCTTTGCTACCTTCTCGAGGTGATGAACTCCGTTTTCATGGAGTACTGGACAAGTTTGTTGTGGTATATCTGGATGACATTCGGTCTATTCCAAGTCTAAGGAGGAGCATGAAGAACACTGCGGTGTGTCTGAACAAGCTTCGTGAGAACCGCTTGTATGCAAAGTTCTCTAAGTGTGAGTTTTGGATGCACAGTAACATACTTGGGTCATGTTATCTCTGCCAAGGGCATTGCAGTCAACCCGAAACCGTGAAGACAATAGTTGAATGGCTTCCTCCTGCTAATGTCAAGGAAGTGCGGAGTTTTCTCGGCTAGCTATTGCCGTCGTTTTGTTCGAACTTCTCAAAGATAGCAAAGCCTCTTATCGATCTCCTCAAGAAAGGCAAGAAGTATCGTGGACTCTGCATGTCAAGAAAGTTTTGAGACACTCAAAGAAGCTCACTTCCACAGTCTTGGTTCCTCGGATACATCTAAGCCTTTCCGGATATTCTGCGATGCCTCTTTGCAAGGATTGGGTGCGGTCCTTATGCAAGAGGCGGTGGTTGCTTATGCCTCTCGTAAGTTGAAGACGCATGAAATCAACTATCCACACATGACCTTGAGTTAGCAGCTTGTCTTTGCTTTGAAGCTTTGGAGGCACTACTTGCTTGGTAACCGTTGTGAGATCTTCTCGGACCACAAGAGTTTGAAGTATATCTTCACTCAACGGATCTCAACCTTGGCAGAGGAGATGGATTGAAGCAATCAATGACTTTGATGTGACCATCAACTACACCCGAGCAAAGCAAATGTAATGGCGATGCGCTTAGCCGTAAAGCTTATGTCAACAACCTCATGGTAGAAAGAGCAACCTCTCTTGTGCGAGGAATTCCGTCTCAACACAGAAATTGTGGAGCAAGGGCATCTCCTGAACCTTCCTGCTCCTCTCTTGGAAGAACAGATTCGCTCTCGGCTTGGTGATCCGCACACAAAAGCTCATCGCTAAGCTTGACCTTCCAGTATGAGTCCTTCCACGTTGATGATCAAGGCACGCTCTTCTTTGAACACGGATGTTTGTTCCAAACTACCCGGGTCGAGACCAAGTTCTCAAGGAGGCACATGATTGTTCTTTCTATCCATCTGGCGGCACAAAGATGTACATGGACTTGAAAACACAATCTTGGTGGCCAGGTTGAAGCGGTATTGCGCCAAGTATGTCTCGAATGTGATGTCTGCATGAGTCAAGGCGTCCATCGAAACCATTTGGTCTTCTACAGCCATTGAAACCTCCGGAATGGAAATGGGAGAAAGTAGAGATGGACTTCATCACTGGCTTTCCAAGGTCGCGAGAAGGGCAACAATGCAATTTTGTTGTCATCGAGGCTTTCTAAAGTGGCTCATTTCTTCGATCAAAGAAACAATTTACGGAATTCATTGGTGAGCTCTATATCAACAGGATTGTCTCTTTGTATGGGGTTCCACTTGAAATCAGTTCGACCGTGGGAGCATCTTCACCTCAAAGTTAGGAGAGTTTCCAAAAAGCTTTGGGAACAAAGTTGAACTTCAAAGCTTACCACCCTCGATCGCAGGACAAGTGGAAAGAATCAATCAGATTACGGAGGATATGCTTGAACTTGCGTCATCTCGTTTGGCATGAAGTGGGAGGAATGCCTTCCATATCTGAATTCTCCTACAACAAGCTTCGGAAGAGTCGAAGATGGCACCATTCGAGGCTCTCTATGGACGCAAGTGAGAACTCCGATTGGTTGGTCGGTGCGGGAGAAAGAATCTGGTTTGTACGACATTGTAACTCAAGCGAGGAGAAGGTGCATATCATTCGGAGAACGAAGATTGCTCAAAGTCGTCGGAGCAACTATGACAGGAAGCACACGGATATGGTATATGCCCTGGTGATCTCGTCTACCTTCGTGTCACTCCCATGAGAGGAACACACCGCTTGGTATCAAAGGAAAGTTGGCTCCTAGATACATCGGTCCTTTCAAGATACGTGGTAGAAGAGGAGAAGTTGCTTATGCACTAGAGCTTAGGAAAAACTCAAAGTCCATGATGTTTTCCACATCTCTCACTCAAGAAGTGCTTCAAAGACCCGGCAAGACCGTGGATCATGAGCTAATCGACCTCCAAGAAGATCTGTCTTATCAAGAACACCCAACCAAAATCCTTGAGACCCATGAGCGAAGGACTGCAACAAGTCCATCAAGTTTTGCAAGGTGCGATGGTCACACCATTACGTGGATGAAGCCACATGGGAGCGTGAAGATGAACTCCGTGCCAACCATCCTTCTCTCTTTGTATCTTCTTCTTCTTCCTAGAATCTCGGCGAGATTCTGTTTGTCAGGAGAGTTGTAGCATCCCAGTTGTCTAACCCCTGTAATGCTACATGTTATAATAATAAAAAGAGCCACTTCCAACATATAATTTTTTGCATCATCATCATATCATGCTCATGTCATCATGTCACCTTGCATTTGAGCATCATATAAAACCCTTTTCTTGTTTGGTTCTTATCTCATGTGCATGATTAATTGTAGTTGCCTCTTGATATTGTATTTGGTTCTTGATATATTGTTAAATGCCCAAGTTGAGTTGAGGGCATCTCTCTTATTGACTCCACCACCTTTTCTTTCACCACCTTGTAATCCCACCATCCAACTAATCTGAGCTTGGCATTTTGTTGATTTATCTCTAGCTCATGATTGGTTGTTTGGATCACCCATAATCTTTGCTTGGCCTTGCCCACCTTTTGGGAATGCATATGGATAATGCCATGTTAATATTATTGTTTTCACAAGGATAAATTGGCATTAATTATTTTTGCATGGGCCATGCAAGTGCCACCTTTTCTAGTATTTGGTTTTGCTTGAATTCTAAGTAGATCATCTTCCTTTGTGTAAATCTTTTGTTGGCTTGTAGTTGTTCTTCACCATATCATCCATCCATCTCCCCTTTAGCTTAACCTCTATCCCTTGCTCCATGCACACACATGTGCTATGGGGCATGCACAACACAAACCACCCCTTTCTTGGATCTTGCTTGGTCATTGTTGGATCATGCATGGACCAAAGAAACCACCCATCATCATGATCATCTCTCCCAATCTTCCTCTTTTCTTTTTCTTGATCTTGTGTGCTTTGTGAGGCATGATCAAGTTACCCCACCTCCATCTATCTACCCCTCCCCATCTACCCTAATCCTCTTACACCTAAACCCTAAGCCACCCTTTTCCTAATCTACATCTCCCTAAACCAAACCCTAAACTACACCTTTTCCTAAACAAAACCTAGCTACACCTACACTAAACAAAAAACCCTAAGTGCTCTCTTCTCCTTTCTAGCTTCCTTGCATGATCACCCATGCCCTACCCTAGCTCGCCCCCTCTCCCTGCTGGACCCACCTAGCTACCCCCACACGCCCAAGGACCCCCACACTCTAACCCTAGCTCCAACCCTGCCCTAGCCGAGCCCTCCCCTCTCTGTTCTCTCTGCCACACAGGTCCCAGCCGAGCCACCACCTCCCTGGCCTCTACCCACACCTGCCCCTCTAGTGCCCTGCCTTGCCTGGCCAAGCCGAGCACGTGAGGAGGACAAAGGTGGCCGAGCCACCTTATCTACCACCTCCCCACGGCACCCCCTCCCTCTCCGTCCCTATCCACCTCTCGGCCTCTTCCCGATCCATCCCTAAGCTCCTTTTCCCTTCCTCCTCCCTCCACCTCTTCTACCCCTTGGCCAGACCGCCGTCCACCTCGCCAAGCATACACGCACCCGAGGCGGGCGGGCTGCAGTGTCGAGAGGCTGAAAACGTCCGCCCAGTGCTCGCCGCGAGGAGAAGCCCAGGAGCCTGACGCGAACTAGCCGACGCGAACCCTAGGGCGTCGGAGCTTACGCCTCGGCGTTGTTTGTACCTCATCCCGATCGACGCCAAAGAACCTCCCGCGATGCGCCTCCACCTCCTAGACAACCCCCTATGCTCGATCCCGCCTTAGCTGTGCTAGTCGTTCCGTCGAACGCTCTCGAAGCGCGCCGTTCGCCGATGGTTGCGAGGACCCTTGCTCTAGAGCCACATCTAGGCCCCAACCCCCGCCGTCACCAAGCCCCTAGCCACCGCAGTGGCTCGCTTCTGTCGCGTGCCCGCCAGCGATCGAACCGCCCGCGCGCGCAGCAGCGAAGAGGAAGAGAAGCAGCGGCCTTTGCACAAAACCCCCTGCCTACTTTTGTTTTCCCTCAACCCGCACCCTCTAGCCCCACCAGTCAGCGACGGTGGCCTTTTTCTGAAAAGGCTCCCGTGGTTTCCTAGAGTCAACCCGTAGTCCTCCCCACGCCCGCGTGTTCTTTTCGCAAATGTCCCCCTGCCCTTTTCTCTCTCTCAACCCTTGATCCTGCCAGGCCACGATCGATGTTGTGGTCTTTTTGAAAAGGCACTGACTTCTCCACCCTAAACCCGCGGTCCCGTTTGTTCCCAGACGCTGGCTTGTGGGTCAGCACACGCCTGGCCCCACCTGTCTGCGACCCAGGCTGGATTAGGCTGAGTATAAAACGACCAGAGACTGATTTAAAATTCAAATCTAATTTAAATTATTCAAAATTCAAATTCAATTCAGTTTCAAATAACTTTTCCATACTAAATCCAAATTTGACAAATAATATATGTTTGGATATCAGCAAAATGAGAGGATTCCAAATATGCCATCCATTTTGCCTTTTGCACAAATAAAATTCCAAGTTTATTTAAATTACCCAATTGCCACTAGAATTTAAATAATTCATAACTTTTGTTTCCTAAATCCAAATTTAGCAAATGATGTGTCTAAATTGATCACCGACGAGACCTTTCTGTTTATGCTATCCATGACTTGAATTGAAGCATGCATCATGTAAATATATAATATACAGCAACTAATTTGACAATAAAATGTGACTAAAACCCAATTAAAATGTTATTTCTTGTCCTCCACACCTCACCCATGCCATGCTACTTATTGCCATGCAACTTGTGCATCATTCATCATGGCATGATTGTTTGCTTGACGATTTAATTCAAATGCTTGTGCTCTATATTCATGTTGGCCTTGTTTGTTTGGTTTTCTCGGATAGACCTTTGGCGGGGTTGTATCAAGAGAACCAGAGCACTACCATCCGTCCCTCGCTTCAAGGAGTTGAGCAAGCACTTCCACATGCTTGCATACATACAGTACCTATTGCCTCTATCTTATTCTTGCATCATTGAGTCGCGATTGCATTAAAAATGAATCCCAAGTATGCATAGCCTTTACTTTTAAACCCCACCAAGCTTGTTCCTCCATCCCATGAGCCACTACTATAGGAGTTGCTTGAGCCATGCGAGTTGTAGAACAGCATGTGTAGGGTATGTGAGAGTCTGTTGAATAATGAGGTACCTAAATAACTTAACCTGAGTAGTTCTGGGATAACTAAAGAAAGAGGCACCGGTGAGCAACATCTGCTATTTGGTTTTTCCTGCTCACTTGTGTCCCGTAAGACCCCGAGTACTTGATTCCTGTTCCTTGATTTATCGCGCTATCCACATCCGGAGGTATATGGGACCCCCACAGGCGAGCTTGATTCCACATATTTCTTGGGGCCACAAACTAGTTTGAGGTTTTATTTACTATCTGTACTTATGCCATGCTACTTTTACGTATTTAAATTGTGCGAGGAGCACTGTCTTTGTTAGGATCGGGACACGATTCCGCGGTGTCGACAAGCCCAGCCACACTTTCGGGTTCCCGGTCGTTCACAGCCGTATACCCAAACCTTGAACCCGTCTCGGAGTCAGCTGGCTTCGTTGCGGGATCTACTTAAGGGGTGGCCCCCTGAAATATTTCTGAATTCTGTGATTGTTCAACGTGAAAGCCTCGTTGGGTTTTGATTTGGTTTTCGAGGTTGATCGGCGTGTGTTGCTATTGGTGCACCCGGCGGGTAAAACTTTTCAAAGCCGTGTCGCGGATATGGACGACTTGGAGCACAGTTTCTTGATCATAGACAAGCATAACTAAAGTACCGCTTTAATCTGACTAAGTAACTTGACTAGTAAATAGTGCAACACTCATGGAATGGTTAATAAAATTGCCAACGGATGGGGGTTGTTCGTCCGCTTCCTTGTTGGTAAGCAGGGAGGAGGATGGATCTGATGAAATTACCATTATAACTGTTGTACTTAATTCACGGACATCCGCTCATCATTGGTTAGGCGGATGGTTAGCGTTGTCTAGAACTGCTAGGGTTTATCTTCGCTGCAATTCGTCACCCCAGGTTGTGTCCCTTTAGAGGCATTAAGACTTGCTGAAACCCTTAGGGTCTCACACGATAAATTCTTGATTCGGATGAACAGTACCTTCTCGTGACGGATCTGGTGGAAGAAGCCAAGATGTGGGCAACGATCGTTCGTGTAGAGATTCCGGAACGGGATCCGTGAGACCTGTAGTTGGGATGTGCTTATTTCTATGGCATCTTATGCCGATTTGCTTCTTATCCGTACTGGATTTTGTTTGCCGCCCGCATGATACTCGATGTGTGTTGTATGAGGAGTTATCCTAAAATATAGATCTATCTAGGTCATTTGAATCTTGCCGTATGGCGTTGCTATATTTCCTTTCTTTCTAGATGGTATGGCTCGATGTACTCTTGTATGGTGGCTTGCGTACATACCCACTTGTGCACGTAGTTGATCCTTCGCCGACTCATACCAGCACAGGTCCCGTTGAGAGGGTAGTGGTTGGGACGTCTGAAAGGACTACCAGTGAGTGGCTTTTGGGGCCCCACCGTACTATTTCAACCACTACCACTCATCCAGGCTTGTATCTAGGAGCGTAGTTCACCGAGGTAGTTACAACATATACATGATAGAACAATAATCAATCTGACATAATACTCAATATCCATTGGATCCCCGCAAACACAACATGTAGCATTACAGTAAGATGATCTTGATCATGATATGCAGCTCACAAGATCTAAACATGGTGGCACAAATAGGAGAAACAACCATATAGCTACTGCTATGGACCCATAGTCCAAGGATGAACTACTCGCACATCACTCTGGAGGCAGGCATGGCGATGAAGAAGGCCTCCGGAATGATCTCCCCTCTCTGGTAGGGTGCCGGGAAGAGCTTTAGATCCCTCTCGATCTAGGGATGATGGTGGCGGCGCCTACGTACTTTTTCGTGGAATTCTGATCGGGTACTTTGGGTTTTTGCCTCGGGGGGATTATATAGGTGAAGGGGCAAGGTCGGTGGAGGCTCGAGGGGCCCACAACATGGCCAGGCGCGACCCCCTGGTGTGGCTGCCTCGCGGCACCTCTTCGTCTCTCCTTCGGACTCTGTGTCGTGTCAGAAAAAATAGAAACTTTGGCTTTTGTTTCATCCAATTCCGAGAATATTTCTTTAATAGTTTTTCCGAAACCAAAAATAGCGGAAAACATGAAACTGGCGCTATGGCACTTGCTAATAGGTTAGTTCTAGAAAATGCATAAAAAGGCCACAAAGTGTAGACAAAACATAAGATAGTTGGTGGAAAGAAAGCATGGAGCATAAAAAATTATAGATACGTTTGCAACGTATTAGTGGTCTAAACGAAATAGTTTTTAACCTTTTAGCACACTTGGAAACAAAGATGAGAAAACTTAAGTGTGGCTCGGGCACCTCATATCATGTTTGTCTTGTGTGACCTAAAGTCGCATCGCTCTAACGAGCATTTCACCAAATACTCTAGTGCATATGAAGAAGAAAAAAAGTAGCACAAACCCTCCTCCCACCATAAAAAAACAGTTGTAAGGGGAGGGGCTATGCCATATATATAGGGTCATACCACTAGTCCCGGTTTTAGATACAAACCAGGACTAAAGGGGATGCCCGCAGCCCGCGGTAGGCCCTAGACCCTTTAGTCCCGGTTTGTATCTCAAACCGGGACTAATGGTGTCTAATGGGCCGGGACAAGTGATTTGGGGTTGCTCGGACCGTCCGATGCCGGCCATTAGTTCCGGCCCCAGCCACAACCAGGACTAATGGCCCGGACGAAAGAGTCGTTTTCTACTAGTGTGTATCAAAAAAGATACTGGAATTTAGGGAGCACGCTGACGCGACGATGACATGGACGAAGAGAGATGAATGGAAGGGCACCACATCAGTCGCCGGAGTTGGGTGGTGGGCGGAGACCAAGGGTCGATGGCGACATGTCTCCGATGAGCGCCGCTAGAAGAGAGAATGGAGAACCAGTTGGGTGCAGGTGACGGTGCTTTAGTGTGAGGATTTATTTTCCGGTGCAACACACTGACACGTTTATTATTTAAATAAAGTTGAGACAATTAACTTAAGACGGAAGTACACATGAGGACTACTATGTGTGGATCATAGTCGGAGAGGTGGTCTCGAGAAAGACAACTAAGATATATTCAGTACATTTATTTTGAATGAAAAGACAACTATTAGTGCTAAAATTAACCCGTAGCAAGTACGGGCAATTTTGCTAGTTAATAGTAAAGATTGTATCGCTCGGGAACAATCTCCCGTACACATCGTCTTGTTTTGTCCGAACTAGTTCCTTGCATACAGAGATAACCATGTAACAACCAAAAATCCTATTTGGATGCTACGATGGAAACATGATTAAAGAAAAACTTGTTATCCAGAAAACCAGGAAATTGTATGTTGGCAGAAACGACTATTAAGCTGGTTGTAGCGAGGAGTAACTTAGACTAATGTTATTGCACATAACAGTAATATAAGTTACCATCTTTATAATCCCTCCATCCCAAATTACTCTGTATTCTGGTTTTAGTTAAAGTTAAACTTTATAAACTTTGACTGCGTATATAAAAAAATATTAACATCTAAAATATGTAATAAATATATCTGAACTCTCTATAAAACATAATATTATATACAATTGATATTATAAATGTTAGTATTTTGTTAAATATGTTTAGTCAAACTTTAAAAGCTAGTTTGACTTTGATCAAACCCAGAATGCAGAGTAATTTGGAATAGAGGGGTTAGTGCATATTAACCAATAAATAGTATCTTAGGTGACTACTTTAATTCGCTTATAGACTCATTTTTAATTTGTCTAAAAAAGTGTGATGTTATGGTAATATAGTTACTTACTACCACCGTTATCTCTTTCTTCATTTAATAGCATGCTATGCTATCAAAATGCTTACTTGGCAATGCATGCAGTTGGATGTTACTACGTAGGCTGGTCATAGTAGGAGTATCATAATACTAGTATCATGCATATGATATTAGTATATGATATTATGTCTCTAGTGCATTGTATCATGTAGTAGTATCATAGTACTGATATATTTATTGATTTGTAGAATCTCTATGTAAAATATGTGTACAAGATTTATTTGCCATTATGATTTCTAGTTTTACGTACTATGATACGGTATCTACCTATGATACACTAACTATCTCTCTCTTCATTAATTGTGATGCCACATCAGATTTTTGTAAAATTGGCATGCATAATACATCTTATGATACTAGCACTAGGACCAGCCTTATGCTACTCTTATTATGACTAGTCTTAGTCGTTTTTTGTGAAATCGTGATTAGTCAAACCTCGATTGCCAATCCGTCCTTGGAAAACTCCATGCACACCAATTGGTGACGGACAGGGGCTTCCGCCGCTGGCAAAGAACGAGGCCGAGCTCTTACTTGGAAGCCGAGCTGAAAAGTCTCTTACTTGGAGGCCGACTCTACCTGTTTGTGCTCGTGAATACGATGGTGAGATCGACTAGGCTGGACCTCGACCAGAACAGGAGATGGTGCTCGAAGCACAACAAACAACTTGTGCTCGAACTTGTTGAGCATGCTCATGTCCGATCCCCAATTGATGAGCTCGAGCTCATATTACAACTAAGGGATGGGGTGAGCGGTAAATTTAGGCTTCCAAATTGTAGATTCTCTTGATTTGATACAAAATGTTTTATCCAATTTGAAATTTTAGGAGATTTATCCTAATTGGATCTCTCTTACTTGGAGGCCGAGCTAAAAAGTCTTTTATCCAACAACATGAACATTGAACAATTGTGTGGCAAAGAACGAGTATTATATCGAATGAAACATAATACAACATCACAAATCATGTGAATCATTAACATAGGGGCACGATAATGTGTGCAACATATCCCACATGGATCGCAAAATCCAACCTTCAAGATACACCAAGATCATGAATACATGCATGCATACGTTATGTTCTTTTCATGGATACACGAATGAGAAGGTACTTTCCCTTTTCCTTCTCAAGATGTTTTGCAACATGATATGAATATTTATCAAATAGCCTGTCTAACAAGGATTCACCGAAATGGTTTGCAAGTAGGGGTCCGAACACCGCCCTCAGGCTCTTCGACACGTTCATTCCGCTCTGAATGCAATTCTCAACATCATTCTCTTGCGAGTCATCATGAGGATCCCAGTTGCTCTCGAATGTTTTGATCTGCTTGATGTCGAACGCCTTACTTTGTGCCACTACCGCCCTCACTTCATTGGTGGATGGCGTGTACATGGGAAGATTAAAGGAGTCAAGCTTTTCTTTCTCAACCAGGCCCTGTTATATGGTTTCATTAGCGAAATAAAAAAGTCAGATATTTCTGAGCACCTTTTCGGCAGAATGGACAAAAATAACCCAAATTCGAAAGGATTTCACGAAATGACCCATCTGGAAAACTATTTCACTGGCACTAACCCTTTTTGTAGCGCCTAACAGCAAGGCGCTACACTCTACAGTGTAGCGCCTTTCAGCTAGGCGCTATGCCCCCTGCCAGCGTGGCACCGCCTGGCCCCTCCCTGGCCCCACCCCGCCGTGTGACGCCCAGGCGCTATGCCTCAGGTGTAGCGCCTGTCTGATAGGCGCTATGCTTTAAAGTGTAGCGCCTATCAGACAGGCGCTACACTTTGAGACATAGCCTGCAGCCCGCAGCCCCCCTCCCCACCCCTCCCCATTCACTCCCAGACGTTGGAAGAACACAGAGAGGAGCAGCCGGCGGTTCCTCTCTCCCCCTCTCTCAAATCCCCACCTCAAATCCAACAGATCTGAGGGATTTCACCGTGGATTTTCTTCCCCATCCCTCCCTCAAGGTAATCCCCTCATTTTCCCTCTCTTTCATCCAATGAATCTTGCACATTATCCTCAAACCATAGGTCTAGTTAGATTCATAATATGACCTATTTGTGTATGTTTTTGGTTATTTGGAAGTTATGTATTAGTTGTATTTGATGGGGAATGGAAGTGTGTTGTTGATTTGCATTGTGTATGATGGTTGTATATGGATTTGTATGGATGTTTGAATAATATGATGGTTGTATATGGATTTGTATGATGGTTGTATATGGATTTGTATGGATGTTTGAATAATATGCTACCATATATGGATTCTACATACCACAAACATTTTATTGATGTTTGGAATATATATGTAGGATGGTGTGGCTACTTGAGGATTACTATGATCATCAACACCGGGCATACTTGATGGCGGAGAAGCATATGGTAATAAAACCATGGTTGAACTTCTTTGCTTTTATTTTCTATTGATTCAATTGTGTTGGAAAAAGCATAATGTTCGATCTTGTATGTATGCGAGGCTTCGTCCCTCAAGATTCGGTCTCATGGCGTCTTGAATGACATGTCGCACGACGAGCGGTACACCGAGTACATCAATCGGCTAGGCCTCCTCCCTTTCATCACGCTTGTGAGCCGTCGACGCCAACCTCAACGGATGCTATCACCGCACTTGTCGACCGGTGGAGGCCGGAGACGACACTTTCCACCTCCGGACCGCGAGATCACTCCTACTCTTCAGGATGTTTCCATGATCTTTGGACTTCCTATCATGGGGGAGCCTCTGTATGAGCACAGATTCCGATGGGTGGCGCAATGCGATGGAGCTACTTATTGGCATGGCTCCTGAAGAACTTGAAGATAAGAGCAAAGATAGAGTCCCAGCAGGCGCGACATATGCGTGGATCGTGTCTAACTTTAGGGAATGCCCGAACCCCGCCGAGGTTGAGGTGATCGAGACACATGCTCGTGTGTACGTGTGGTATGTCCTTTCTAGGACTCTGTTTGCTGACAGCGGAGGTAGGACCGCTCAGTGGATGTGGCTCAAGGCACTAGCAAACTGGGATAGCAATATCAGCTGAGGTTCGGCGCCTCTTGCCTACTTGTACCGGTAGGTAATCACATGTGCACTCTACATTCATTTGTATATGTCGAGTCCACACATATGCTATACTGACCTCATTTTTGTTCACTTGCAGTTGGACGATGCCTGTCGTAGGGCAGGCGAATCTGCCGCAATAGGTGGTGCTATGGTTCTTCTCTCGATATGGAGCTGGGAACGCTTACCAGTTGGTCGTCCCAAAGAGGTGGGCCACCATACTTGGCCATCGTATAATAGAAACCCTCTACGCCAGCCGACTTGGGCTTACAAGTGGGACGTTGTATCGGAGATGACAAGCGATGTTGATGCCATGTACCTCAAGTACACGAACGAGTTTGATGCGATTACGCCCGAGCGGGTAGATGTTTATCTATACGTCACTATCCATAATATTTACTTCACGAGTCAAAATCGATACCAAACATGTTCTTGTGATATGTTGCAGGTGGAGTGGGAGCCTTATGGTTGTGGGGACGAGTTTGGTATTGCTCCCGGGTTTGATATTAACCCAAAGTGCTTGGAGGAACAATCTCTCTGGCTCATGTGCTACCCATTGATTTGCAATTGGGCGGTTGAGTTTCATATGCCACAACGGGTGATGAGGCAGTTCGGGTTGTTTCAGTGCAACCCTCCCGTGTGGAAGGACACCGACAAGGAGCTTCATCGGTTAGTTAGCATGAGAATTTGTGCTCAATTGCTTTGTATGGTACTAACATGGTTCTTTGTTGTTGTTCAAAGTTGGATGAAAGAGGCAGAGGAAGATCAAGAATTGGGATCACCATTATAGGAGGCACGTCATGGATTTCCTCATTTGTGTGGAGAATGCTCGACGAACGGAATGGAATAATGGAAGAGCACATTGCCCAGTTGCATTTAACAACTACATCCATTGGTTTCTTGGTAGTACCCATGTCTCCATTTGCCCGTCCTCACGAGGAAGAAATATTGAGGAGCCAGTCCAACGATGAACTTGCCTACACTCAAGACAAACGCAGGTCGTGAAGGGGACCGACATCCCGCTTTCTTCCTCACTCAACTTTATGGTAAAGTTATCGTTTCTTCGCATTACTTTCCTTGCACTCTCATCTCTTTCTTGCCTAACATGTTCTTGTTCTTGACTCAGAGAGAACGGAGGCAAAGAAATATGCCGACGATGCCGAGGCGATTCTTTTGCTGCCCCTAAGGAAAAGAAAGGAGAAGGCATGATACGAGACTTCCTTAAGGTATGGATGCGAGACTTCCTCAAGATAGGCATGTTCTTGTTTTGACTTATGTTGTTATTTGTTACAGCGTTCGCCCAAAAGATGCGCCGCTTATCTAACGTGCTAGGTTGTCGCGATCCCGAGTACACAACCCCGTCGGTTCTAGGTCCAAGTCGACTATCGATCCGGCCCATCTTCGTGACGATGTTGAGGATGACACCACTTGACGATTCGTTCGGAAGATGAGGTATGGGACAAACTTACATGCATTTAGTGCTTTCGCTTCCCATGCATTTCATAGCCATACAATCTTACATGTAGCTGCCTCATATGGAGAATGAGACCGAGGAGGAGTCTGGATTCGCTCCGCATACCAAATGAAGCCAAGGAAAGTTCAATCATGGACGGATGACTTCCGTAACAAGGTAAAGGCCAATGTTGTCGAGGACGAGCCGCCACGGAGGTCAAGAGCGACTAGGAGGACGAGAGGCCTACAGTATGATGATGAAGATGAGTCGCAAGAAGAGGAGGTGACAAAGAAGATACCTCCAAGGAGGGGGCGGAGGTCAAGACCAAGGTGAAGCTGCTTATCTATTGGGCATCAAAATCTATAGAGATAGACAAAGACGCCTGATAGCTTTAAGCCAGAGTACATACCTAGACAAAGTTCTGAAAAGGTTCAGGATGGATAAGGCAAAGAAAGGTTCAGTGCCTATGTTGTCAGGTAAGATATTGAGCAAGGCTCAGTGTCCAGCTACGGTAAATGATAGGGAAGCTATGAGCAAAGTGCCTTATGCCTCAGCCATAGGTTCCATCATGTATGCCATCTTGTGTACTAGACCGATGTGTCCAATGCTCTTAGTTTGACGAGATATCAAAGTGATCCAGAGGAACACCGACAGCCGTGAAGAACATCCTAAAGTACCTAAATAGAACTAAAGAAATGTTCTTAGTCTATGGGGTGATGAACAGCTTGTCATAAAGGTTACGTCGATGCTAGTTTCGACAACAAGGATGATTCCAAATCTCGCATGTGATACGTTTATATTTTGAATGGAGGAGCTGTACTGGAGAAGCTGCAAGCAAAGCGTGATCGGGATCTACGAAGGAAGCGGAATACATGGTTGCTGCGAGCGTCAAGTGAAGGAGTTTGGATCGAAACTTCATCATCGAGCTTGGCGTGGTTCCAAGTGCATTGGACCCACCGGAGATATTGTGTGACAACACCGCGCCATAGCACTCGCTAAGGAACCAAGATATCATCCAAAGACCAAGCATATCAACCGCAAGTTTCATATAATCCGAGATTATATAGCATATGGAGATCTGAAGATTAGCAAAGTACATACGGATCTGAATGTCGTAGATCCATTGACTAAACCTCTTCCACGTGTAAAACATGATCAACACCTCAGTGCCATGGGTGTGAGATTGTTGCCAGATGTAAACTAGATTATTGACTCTAGTGCAAGTGGGAGACTGTTGGAATTATGCCCTAGAGGCAATAATAAAGATGTTATTATTATAATTCTTGTTCATGATAAAGTTTATATTCCATGCTAGAATTGTATTAAGCGGAAACATTAATACTTGTGTGGTTTGTGAACAACACCGTGTCACTGGTACGCCTCTAAGGACTAGCTCATTGATCAATGATGGTTAAGGTTTCCTAACCATAGACATGAGTTGTCAATTGATAATGAGATCATATCATTGGGATAATGATATGATGGACAGACCCAAACTAAGCGAAGCAATTAGATCGTATCATCGTGTTCATCTTTGCGAAGCTTTTCCTATGTCAAATATTGTATTCCTTAGACCATGAGATAATGCAACTCCCTGGTACCGGAAGAAAGCTTTGAGGTCATCAAACGTCATCCTATGAGAGGGTGATCATAAAGGTGTCTCTCGTGATCGGAAAGTATCTGTTGGGTTGTATGTATCGAGATGGAATTTGTCCTCCCAAGTCGGAGAGATATACGGGCCCACTCGTAATCGATATCAACACCGCTTGCAAGCATGTGGTTAAGGAGTTAATCACAAAGTGATATCGGATTACGGAACGAGTAAAGTACTGTGAACGAGATTGAACTAGGTATGACGCATCGAGCGATCGAATCTCGGGCAAGTAAAATATCGCGAGACGAAGGGAATATATATGGGATTGATTGAATCGCATCGTGGTTCATCCGATATGATCATCGATGAATGTGGAGTCAATATGGGTGCCTGCACTCCGCTGATTATTGATAGAAGATCATGTCTGCATATTCTCGAACCCGCAGGGTCACACACTTAACGTATCTCGACGCTAGGATAGATTGGATAATTGGTTTATGAATTTTTGTTCGGAGTCTCGGATGGGATCCAGGACATCACGAGAGGTTCCGGAATGGTCCGGAGAATAAGATTCATATAAGGCAGTGCAGTTTTTGGAGTTCGGAATTGTTCCGGGTTAATCGGTATTGTACCGGAAGCTTCTAGAACCTTCCGGAAGGGGACCAACGTGGCCCCACCTTCCGGGAGGGGGCATGGGCCTATGAGGGAGTGTCCTGGCCGCATTGGGCCAGGGGCACAAGGCCCCATAGGGCCCAGCCGATCCTAGAGAGTTTAAATCGTTTAAACTAGAGATAGGGTTTCTAGAAGAGGGGAGAGTCCATGCCCCCTACTCCTTATCCTTTGGGCTTGGGGGAGGGGCTAGGGCTGCGCCCCCCTCTATATAAAGAGGAGTGGGGGCGCACCAACCTCCCACACCTCTCCTCCAAACCCTAGCCGCCTTGCTAGCTTTCCTCTCTCCCTCCCGACTGTTTGTAGGCGAAGCCCTGCTGCAGAAATTCTCCACCATATACACCACGCCGTCGTGTTGTAGATCCAATCTATCTCTCCACCATACTTGCTGGTCCGAGGAAGGAGGAGACGTCGAGGTGCTGCACGCAGCATCTCACGGAGGCACCGCCACTTGTGGTGCTAGATCGGATCGGATCGCGAGGAGGAGAAGCGAGTACGACTACATCACCCACGCCCGATTTAACGCTCACCGCGCGTAATCTTCAAGGGTATGAAGATCTAATCCAATCTCTCTCGTTGATTGCATCTCCTAGATTAGATCTTGGCTTTCCCTCTGTTCGCATCCGTAGAAAATTTTGATTTACTATGCCGCGAAACCCTTCAGTGTATCCGAGCTAGATCTATGCGTAGATGTGTTTCACGAGTAGAACGCAACATGGTTGTTGCGGGCGTTGATGTTTTCTGTTGCAAGCCTCTTGTTTGTGTTCTTCTTATGACGCGGGATAGTGAGATTGAAGCGGTCCAGGCCAACCTTACGACGCCGTCATGAGACCGGCTCCGCACTTGACGTGTGGCTTGTTCCACACATGCGGCTAGTGGATGTCGGTTTCTCACTATAGTTGTCATGGGATTAACACCGAGTTTGGCAACCATAATATCACCGCTGGCTTTCCGTAGGTAAGAATCGTTCTTAGCATCTACTCCCATAAGCCACGTAAAACATGCAACAACAAAGTAGAGGCGTCTAACTTGTTCTTGCAGGAGTGTTTTCGTGATATGGTATGGCCCAAGATGTGATGTATAATGTATGCAATGATCATGTTTTGTAATGTTTCACGACTTGCATGTCGATCAAGACACAACCAGCAGGAGCCATATGGTTGTCTTTATAATTGTGTATGACCTGCGAGTCAACTTCTTATACGCCATGTAATAGCTTTACTTTATCGCTAAGTAGTTAGCAATAGTTGTAGTTGCTATTCGTGGTGGAGGCAATCATGGTGGAGTGATGGAGATCATGTTTAACGCACAAGATGGAGATCATTGCGCGAAGATTGGCTATACCATGTCACATAAAGTTATATGCATGTGATGTTTATCCCTTTTATGTATCTTATTATGCTTAGATCGCGACGGTAGCACTATAAGATGATTCCTCACTTAAAGATCAAGATAAAAACTGTGTTCTCCCCAAGTATGCACCGTTGCGAAAGTTCGTCGTGTCCAAGCATCACGTGATGATCGGGTGCTATAGACTCTACGCTCACATACAACAGGTGCAAGCCAGTTTTGCACACGCAGAAATACTTGGGTCTAGTTTGACGAGCCTAACATGTACAGACATGGCCTCGAAACACAAGAACCGAAAGGTTAAGCATGAGTCATATGAATGATATGATCGACACTTTGTTGTCCACCATTGAAACCACATCTCTTCTCGTGATGATCGGATTAGGTGTGGTGAATTTGGATCGTGTTCACTAAACAACTTGAGGGATGTTGAATTTAGTGGGAGTTCATCTAGTAATTTGATTAAGTTGAACTATTTATCATGAACATAGTCTAAATTGTACTTGCAAATACTGTAGATCACATGGCCAAGTCCAACTTCAACTTCAACGTTTTTGCTGAGATAGAAAAGCTTAGAAACAATGGGTCTAACTTCACCAAATGGTTCTGCATTTTGAGAATCATTCTCGCTGGCGGACAAAAGGACTATGTCCTTGAGAAAGCTTAGGACGCCCTATGAGATGCGGGTGATGAAAAGCTGTTTATCACCACGCAAGGATGATTATGATTTGATTAAGATCGCCATGTTGTATGCTATGGAATTGGATCTTCAAAATCGTTTTGAGGAGTTCATGCCCTTTGAGATTCTTGAAGAGCTGAAAAACATGTTTCACTCAAGCCCGCTCGAGAGATATGAGATCTCTAAGAAATTCCTTAACTACAAGATGGAGGAAGGGAGTTCCGTTAGTGAGCACGCCATTAAGATGTCGGGCTACACTCAACTCCTTGAGCAACTAGACTGCAAGATTCCAGAGGAGCTCAAGATAGACACTCCTAGCTACAAAGTTTTGTAGTAGATCACAATCAGATTGGTTCCACATATGATCACCGAGCTCTTCACTAAGATGAAAGCGGAGGTGAACATCAAAAGGAATAATCATGTGTTGATGGTCAACAAGCCCTCCTTTAAGAAAGGTAAGGGAGCAAAGAAACCCTTCAAGAAGGGCGGCGGCAAGCGCAATGCTCCTGCTGAGAAGAAGCTCAAGTCGGTCCTAAGCCGACATCGAGTGCTTCTATTGCAAGGACAAGGGTCCTGAAGCAAGAATCGTCAAGTACTTAGCGGACAAAAGGGCTGGCACCATCAAAGGTATATTTGATATACATGTTATTGATGTTTTCCTTACTAGCCCTCGTTGTAGTGCCTAGGTATTTGATACCGGTTCAGTTGCTAATATTTGTAACTCAAACAGAGCTACGGAATAGACGGGCTTGCGAGGGATGAGGTGACGATGCGCGTTGGCAACGGATCAAGAGTTGATGTGATGGCCGTCGGCACGCTCTCCTTAGTTTTACCTTCGGGATTAGTTTTAAACCTTAATAAATGTTATTATGTGCCTGCGTTGAGCATGAACATCATTCCGGATCGTGTTTATTGCAAGACGGTTATTCATTTAAATCGGAGAATAATGGTTGTTCTATTTATATGAGTAACATCTTTTATGGTCATGCACCTCTTGTGAATGGTTTATTTCTTCTAAATCTCGAAAGGGATGAAACACACATCCATAACATTGAGGCTAAGAGATGCAAAGTAGAGAGTGATAATACTACTTATTTGTGGTAATCGCTGCCTAGGTCATATTGGTGTAAAGCATGAAGAAACTCCATTCGATGGACTTTTGGAGTCTCTTGATTTTGAATCATTTGACACATGCGAACCATGCCTCATGGGCAAGATGATCAAAACCCCGTTCTCGGTATGATGGAGCGAGCAATGACTTGTTGGAAATCATACATACCGATGTATGCGGACCGATGAGTGTTTCGACGCCGTGGATATCGCCATTTCCTCACTTTTACCGATGACTTAAGTAGATATGGGTATATCTATTTAATGAAACATAAATCAAACATTTGAAAAGTTCAAGGAATTTCAGAATGAAGTGGAGAACCATCGTAATGTAAAGATTAAGTTTCTACGATCCGATCGTGGAGGTGAATATTTGAGTTATGATTTTCTCACGCATCTTAAAGCAAGTGGAATCGTTTCACAACTCACGCCACCCTAACACCACAAGAATGGTGTGTCTGAACGACGGAATCTAACCCTATTAGATATGGTCCGATCAATGATGTCTCTTACTGATTTGGCGTTATCATTTTGGGGTTATGCATTAGAAACCGCTGCATTCACTTTAAATAGGGCTCCATCTAAATCCGTTGAGACGACACCGTATGAACTGGTTTGGTGCTAAACCTAAGTTGTCGTTTTAAAGTTTGGGGATGCGAAGCTTACGTCAAGAAGTTGATGCCGACAAGCTCGAACCCAAAGCGAGAAATGCGTCTTCATAGGATACCCTAAGGAAACTATTGGGTATACCTTCTATCACGTAACCGAAGGCAAAGTGTTTGTCGAAGAACGGTTCCTTTCTTGAGAAGGAGTTTCTCTCGAAAGAAGTGAGTGGGAGGAAAGTAGAGCTAGACGAGGTTATTGAACCTTCTCTTGAATTGGAGAGTAGCGCAAGACTGAAATTGTTCCAGCGCACCAACAATAGAGGAAGCTAATGACAAGGATCATGAAGCTTGGACGATGTTGCATCGAACGTCCGCAGTCGACAAGGACGCGTGCCCTCCCGAGTGGTACGACAACCTGTCTTGACCGTCTTGTTGGTAGAAGACTGAACCTCGAACTATGAGGAAGCGATGATGAGCCCAGACTGAGAAATGGTGGAAGCCATGAACCAATTGGGATCCATGAGCGAAAACCAAGTATGGACTTTGGTGGATCCTCCTAGCGACCAAAGGCCGTTGACTGCAAATGGATATTCAAGAAGAAACGGACGCGGATGGTAATGTTACCGTCTATAGCACGGCTTGTCGCAAAAGGTTTTCGACAAGTTCAAGGTGTTGACTACGATGAGACTTTCTCTCCGTAGCGATGTTTAAGTCCATTCGGATTTTATTAGCAATTGCTGCGTTTCATGATTATGAAATATGGCGGATGGATGTCAAGATCGCTTTCCTCAATGGGAACATTGATGAAGAGTTGTATATGATGCAACCCGAAGGTTTTGTCGATCCTAAGGATGCTAGTAAAGTATGCAAACTTCAGCGTTCCATTTATGGACTGAAGCAAGCATCTCGGAGTTGGAACCTTCGTTTTGATCAAGTGATCAAGAGTTTTGGATTTGTTCCAAATTGCTACGAAGCTTGTATCTACAAGAAAGTGAGTGGGAGATCGGTGACATTTCTGGTACTGTATGTGGATGACATATTGATTATCGGAAATGACATCAACATGCTTAACGATGTGAAGAGTTATTTGAACAAGTGTTTTTCAATGAAAGACCTAGGTGAAGCTGCTTATATATTGGACATCAAAATCTATAGAGATAGACAAAGACGCCTGATAGCTTTAAGCCAGAGTACATACCTAGACAAAGTTCAAAATGTTCGTAATGGATAAGGCAAAGAAAGGTTCAGGCCTATGTTGTCGTGTAAGATATTGAGCAAGGCTCGTGTCCACTACGGTAAATGATAGGAAGCTATGAGCAAAGTGCCTTATGCCTCAGCCATAGGTTCCATCATGTATGCCATCTTGTGTACTAGACCGATGTGTCCAATGCTCTTAGTTTGACGAGCGATATCAAAGTGATCCAGAGTGGAACACCGGACACCGTGAAGAACATCCTAAAGTACCTAAATAGAACTAAAGAAATGTTCTTAGTCTATGGGGTGATGAACACTTGTCGTAAAAGGTTACGTCGATGCTAGTTTCGACACCGACAAGGATGATTCCAAATCTCGAGGATACGTTTATATTTTGAATGGAGGAGCCGTGAGTCGAGAAGTCCAAGCAAAACGTGATCGCGGGATCTACAAAGAAGCGGAATACATGGTCTTGCAGGCCGTCAAGTGAAGGAGTTTGGATCGAAACTTCATCATCGAGCTTATGGGTTCCAAGTGCATTGGACCTTTGGAGATATTGTGACAACATCGCGCCATAGCACTCGCTAAGGAACCAAGATATCATCCAAAGACCAAGCATATCAACCGCAAGTTTCATATAATCCGAGATTATATAGCATATGGAGATCTCAAGATTAGCAAAGTACATACAGATCTGAATGTCGCATCCATTGACTAAACCTCTTCCACGTGTAAAACATGATCAACACCTCGATTGCCATGGGTGTGAGATTGTTGCCATGTAAACTAGATTATTGACTCTAGTGCAAGTGGGAGACTGGAATTATGCCCTAGAGGCAATAATAAAGATGTTATTATTATAATTCTTGTTCATGATAAAGTTTATATTCCATGCTAGAATTGTATTAAGCGAAACATTAATACTTGTGTGGTTTGTGAATAACACCGTGTCCCTGGTACGCCTCTAAGGACTAGCTCATTGATCAATGATGGTTAAGGTTTCTAACCATAGACATGAGTTGTCAATTGATAATGAGATCATATCATTGGGAGAATGATATCATGGATGGACCCAAACTAAGCGAAGCAATTAGATCGTATCATCGTGTTCATCTTTGAAGCTTTTCCTATGTCAAATATTGTATTCCTTAGACCATGAGATAATGCAACTCCACAGTACCGGAAGAAAGCTTTGAGGTCATCAAACGTCATCCTATGAGAGGGTGATCATAAAGGTGTCTCTCGGTGATCGGAAAGTATCTCATTGGGTTGTATGTATCGAGATGGAATTTGTCCCTCCCAAGTCGGAGAGATATACTTGGGCCCACGGTAATCGATATCAACACCGCTTGCAAGCATGTGGTTAAGGAGTTAATCACAAAGTGATATCGGATTACGAGCGAGTAAAAGTACTTTGCCGTGAACGAGATTGAACTAGGTATGACGCATCGACGATCGAATCTCTCGCAAGTAAAATATCGCGAGAGAAGGGAATATATATGGGATTGATTGAATCGCATCGTGGTTCATCCGATATGATCATCGATTAATGTGTGGGAGTCAATATGGGTGCCCAGACCCGCTGATTATTGATAGAAGATCATGTCTGCATATTCTCGAACCCGCAGGGTCACACACTTAACGTATCTCGACGCTAGGATAGATTGGATAATTGGTTTATGAATTTTTGTTCGGAGTCTCGGATGGGATCCAGGACATCACGAGAGGTTCCGGAATGGTCCGGAGAATAAGATTCATATAAGGCAGTGCAGTTTTTGGAGTTCGGAATTGTTCCGGGTTAATTGGTATTGTACCAGAATCTTCTAGAACCTTCCGGAAGGGGACCAACGTGGCCCCACCTTCCGGGAGGGGGCATGGGCCTATGAGGGAGGGTCCTGGACGCATTGGGCCAGGGGCACAAGGCCCCATAGGGCCCAGCCGATCCTAGAGAGTTTAAATCGTTTAAACTAGAGATAGGGTTTCTAGAAGAGGGGAGAGTCCATGCCCCCCACTCCTTATCCTTTGGGCTTGGGGGAGGGGCTAGGGCTGCGCCCCCCTCTATATAAAGAGGAGTGGGGGCGCACCAACCTCCCACACCTCTCCTCCAAACCCTAGCCGCCTTTCTAGCTTTCCTCTCTCCCTCCCGATCGCTTGTAGGCGAAGCCCGCCGCAAATTCTCCACCATATACACCACGCCGTGTTGTAGATCCAATCTATCTCTCCACCATACTTGCTGGTCCGAGGAAGGAGGAGACGTCGAGGTGCCGCGTGTGCATCTCACGGAGGCACCGCCACTTGTGGTGCTAGATCGGATCGGATCGCGAGGAGAAGCGGTACGACTACATCACCCACGTTCCGATTTAACGTTCCGGCGAATCTTCAAGGGTATGAAGATCTAATCCAATCTATCTCGTTGATTGCATCTCCTAGATTAGATCTTGGCTTTCCTCTGCTCGCATCCGTAGAAAATTTTGATTTACTATGCCGCGAAACCCTTCAAAGGGTATCGAGCTAGATCTATGCGTAGATGTGTTTCACGAGTAGAACGCAACATGGTTGTTATGCGTTGATGTTTTCTGTTGCAAGCCTCTTGTTTGTGTTCTTCTTATGACGCGGATAGTGAGATTGAAGCGGTCCAGCCAACCTTACGCGACGTCGTTTCGAGACCGCCCGCACTTGACGTGTGGCTTGTTCCACACATGCGGTAGTGGATGTCGCCTCACTATAGTTGTCATGGGATTAACACCGAGTTTGGCAACCATAATATCACCGTTGTGGCTTTCCGTAGGTAAGAATCGTTCTTAGCATCTACTCCCATAAGCCACGTAAAACATGCAACAACAAAGTAGAGGCGTCTAACTTGTTCTGCAGGAGTGTTTTCTGTGATATGGTATGGCCCAAGATGTGATGTGTATAATGTATGCAATGATCATGTTTTGTAATGTTTCACGACTTGCATGTCGATCAAGACACAACCAGCAGAGCCATATGGTTGTCTTTATAATTGTGTATGACCTAAGAAGTCAACTTCTTATACGCCATGTAATAGCTTTACTTTATCGCTAAGTAGTTAGCAATAGTTGTAGTTGCTATTCGTGGTGGAGGCAATCATGGTGGAGTGATGGAGATCATGCCTTAACGCACAAGATGGAGATCATTCGCCAAGATTGGCTATACCATGTCACATAAAGTTATATGCATGTGATGTTTATCCTTTATGTATCTTATTATGCTTAGATCGCGACGGTAGCACTATAAGATGATTCCTCACTTAAAGATCAAGATAAAACCTGTTCTCCCAAGTATGCACCGCGAAAGTTCGTCGTGTCCAAGCATCACGTGATGATCGGGTGCTATAGACTCTACCACATACAACAGGTGCAAGCCAGTTTGCACGCAGAATACTTGGGTCTAGTTTGACGAGCCTAGCATGTACATGGCCTCGAAACACAAGAACCGAAAGGTTAAGCATGAGTCATATGAATGATATGATCGACACTTTGTTGTCCACCATTGAAACCACATCTCTTCTCGTGATGATCGGATTAGGTGTGGTGAATTTGGATCGTGTTCACTAAACAACTTGAGGGATGTTGAATTTAGTGGGAGTTCATCTAGTAATTTGATTAAGTTGAACTATTTATCATGAACATAGTCTAAATTGTACTTGCAAATACTGTAGATCACATGGCCAAGTCCAACTTCAACTTCAACGTTTTTGCTGAGATAGAAAAGCTTAGAAACAATGGGTCTAACTTCACCAAATGGTTCTGCATTTTGAGAATCATTCTCGCTGGCGGACAAAAGGACTATGTCCTTGAGAAAGCGCTAGGTGACGCCCCTGCTGTAGATGCGCCGGCTGATGAAAAAGTTGTTTATCAGTCACGCAAGGATGATTATGATTTGATTAAGATCGCCATGTTGTATGCTATGGAATCAGATCTTCAAAATCGTTTTGAGGAGTTCGCCGGGCCCTTTGAGATTCTTGAAGAGCCAAAACATGTTTCGTGACTCAGCCCAAGCCCCGAGAGATATGAGATCTCTAAGAAATTCCTTAACTACAAGATGGAGGAAGGGAGTTCCGTTAGTGAGCACGCCATTAAGATGTCGGGCTACACTCAACTCCTTGAGCAACTAGACTGCAAGATTCCAGAGGAGCTCAAGATAGACACTCCTAGCTACAAAAGTTTTGTAGTAGATCATAATCAGATTGGTTCCACTGATATGATCACTGAGCTCTTCACTAAGATGAAAGTAGCGGAGGTGAACATCAAAAGGAATAATCATGTGTTGATGGTCAACAAGCCCTCCTTTAAGAAAGGTAAGGGAGCAAAGAAACCCTTCAAGAAGGGCGCGAAGTTTAATGCTCTCCGAGAAGAAGCTCAAGTCCGGTCCTAAGCCGACATCGAGTGCTTCTATTGCAAGGACAAGGGTCATCGAAGAATCGTCCAAGTACTTAGCGGACAAAAGGTGGCACCATCAAAGGTATATTTGATATACATGTTATTGATGTTTTCCTTACTAGCCCTCGTTGTAGTGCCTAGGTATTTGATACCGGTTCGGTTGCTAATATTTGTAACTCAAACAGAGCTACGGAATAGACGGCTTGTAGGGATGAGGTGACGATGCGCTGCTGGCAACGGATCAAGAGTTGATGTGATGGCCGTCGACGCTCTCCTTAGTTTTACCTTCGGATTAGTTTTAAACCTTAATAAATGTTATTATGTGCCTGCGTTGAGCATGAACATCATTTCGGATCGTGTTTATTGCAAGACGGTTATTCATTTAAATCGGAGAATAATGGTTGTTCTATTTATATGAGTAACATCTTTATGGTCATGCACCTTGTGAATGGTTTATTTCTTCTAAATCTCGAAGGGATGAAACACACATCCATAACATTGAGGCTAAGAGATGCAAAGTAGATAGTGATAATACTACTTATTTGTGGCATCGTCGCCTAGGTCATATTGGTGTAAAGCGCATGAAGAAACTCCATTCGATGGACTTTGGAGTCTCTTGATTTTGAATCATTTGACACATGCGAACCATGCCTCATGGGCAAGATGATCAAAACCCCGCTCTCCTAGATGATGGAGCGAGCAATGACTTGTTGGAAATCATACATACCGATGTATGCGGACCGATGAGTGTTTCGACGCCGTGGATATCGCCATTTCCTCACTTTTACCGATGACTTAAGTAGATATGGGTATATCTATTTAATGAAACATAAATCTGAAACATTTGAAAAGTTCAAGGAATTTCGTAATGAAGTGGAGAACCATCGTAATGTAAAGATTAAGTTTCTACGATCCGATCGTGGAGGTGAATATTTGAGTTATGATTTTCTCACGCATCTTAAAGCAAGTGGAATCGCTTTCACAACTCACGCCACGAACACCACAAATAAGAATGGTGTGTCGAACGACGAATCTAACCCTATTAGATATGGTCCGATCAATGATGTCTCTTACTGATTTGGCTATCATTTTGGGGTTATGCATTAGAAACCACGCATTCACTTTAAATAGGGCTCCATCTAAACTGCTGAGACGACACCGTATGAACT
Source organism: Avena longiglumis (assembly GCA_030063025.1). NCBI lineage: Eukaryota > Viridiplantae > Streptophyta > Magnoliopsida > Poales > Poaceae > Avena > Avena longiglumis. Next base: position 123,149,857 of record CP125976.1, read on the forward strand.
GTGGTTTGGTGCTAAACCTAAGTTGTCGCTTAAAGTTTGGGGATGCTTTACGCCAAGAAGTTGATGCCGACAAGCTCGAACCCAAAGCGGAGAAATGCGTCTTCATAGGATACCCTAAGGAAACTATTGGGTATACCTTCTATCACGTAACCAAGGCAAAGTGTTTGTCGCGAAGAACGGTTCCTTTCTTGAGAAGGAGTTTCTCTCGAAAGAAGTGAGTGGAGGAAAGTAGAGCTAGACGAGGTTATTGAACCTTCTCTTGAATTGGAGAGCGCAGACCTGAAATTGTTCCAAGGTCACCGCACCAACAATAGAGGAAGCTAATGACAAGGATCATGAAGCTTGGACGATGTTATCGAACGCCGCAGTCGACAAGGACGCGTTCTCCCGAGTGGTACGACAACCGCCTTTGACCGCCTTGTTGGTAGAAGACAAAGGAACCTCGAACTATGAGGAAGCGATGATGAGCCCAGACGAGAAATGGCCGAAGCCATGAACCGAATTGGGATCCATGAGCGAAAACCAAGTATGGACTTTGGTGGATCCTCCTAGCGACCGAAAGGCCGTTGATCGCAAATGGATATTCAAGAAGAAAACGGACGGATGGTAATGTTACCGTATAGCACGGCTTGTCGCAAAAGGTTTTCGACAAGTTCAAGGTGTTGACTACGGCGAGACTTTCTCCCGTAGCGATGTTTAAGTCCATTCGGATTTTATTAGCAATTGCTGCTTCATGATTATGAAATATGGCGATGGATGTCAAGATCGCTTTCCTCAATGGGAACATTGATGAAGAGTTGTATATGATGCAACCCAAGGTTTTGTCGATCCTAAGGATGCTAGTAAAGTATGCAAACTTCATGCTCCATTTATGGATCCAAGCATCTCGGAGTTGGAACCTTCGCTTTGATCAAGTGATCAAGAGTTTTGGATTTGTTCCAAATTGCTAAGCTTGTATCTACAAGAAAGTGAGTGGGAGATCGTGACATTTCCGGTACTATGTGGATGACATATTGATTATCGGAAATGACATCAACATGCTTAACGATGTGAAGAGTTATTTGAACAAGTGTTTTTCAATGAAAGACCTAGGTGAAGCCTTATATATTGGACATCAAAATCTATAGAGATAGACAAAGACGCCTGATAGCTTTAAGCAGTACATACCTAGACAAAGTTCAAAATGTTAATGGATAAGGCAAAGAAAGGTTCAAAGGCCTATGTTGTCGTAAGATATTGAGCAAGGCTCGGTGTCCAAATTACGGTAAATGATAGGGAAGCTATGAGCAAAGTGCCTTATGCCTCGCCATAGGTTCCATCATGTATGCCATCTTGTGTACTAGACCGATGTGTCCAATGCTCTTAGTTTGACGAGCAGATATCAAAGTGATCCAGAGTGGAACATCGACAGCCGTGAAGAACATCCTAAAGTACCTAAATAGAACTAAAGAAATGTTCTTAGTCTATGGGGTGATGAACTTTGTCGTAAAGGTTACGCCGATGCTAGTTTCGACACCGACAAGGATGATTCCAAATCTCGGTGATACGCTTATATTTTGAATGGAGGAGCTGTGAGTCGAGAAGCTGCAAGCAAAACGTGATCGCGGATCTACAAAGGAAGCGAATACATGGCTGCAGAGGCGTCAAGTGAAGGAGTTTGGATCGTAAACTTCATCATCGAAGCTTGGCGTGGTTCCAAGTGCATTGGACCCACTGGAGATATTGTGTGACAACATCGCGCCATAGCACTCGCTAAGGAACCAAGATATCATCCAAAGACCAAGCATATCAACTGCAAGTTTCATATAATCCGAGATTATATAGCATATGGAGATCCAAGATTAGCAAAGTACATACAGATCCGAATGTCGCAGATCCATTGACTAAACCTCTTCCACGTAAAACATGATCAACACCTCAATGCCATGGGTGTGAGATTGTTGCCAGATGTAAACTAGATTATTGACTCTAGTGCAAGTGGGAGACTGGAATTATGCCCTAGAGGCAATAATAAAGATGTTATTATTATAATTCTTGTTCATGATAAAGTTTATATTCCATGCTAGAATTGTATTAGGAAACATTAATACTTGTGTGGTTTGTGAATAACACCGTGTCCCTGGTACGCCTAAGGACTAGCTCATTGATCAATGATGGTTAAGGTTTCCAACCATAGACATGAGTTGTCAATTGATAATGAGATCATATCATTGGGAGAATGATATCATGGATGACCCAAACTAAGCGAAGCAATTAGATCGTATCATCGTGTTCATCTTTGTAAGCTTTTCCTATGTCAAATATTGTATTCCTTAGACCATGAGATAATGCAACCCCTGTACCGGAAGAAAGCTTTGAGGTCATCAAACGTCATCCTATGAGAGGGTGATCATAAAGGTGTCTCTCAGTGATCGGAAAGTATCTGTGGGTTGTATGTATCGAGATGGAATTTGTCCTCCCAAGTCGAGAGATATACTGGCCCACTTAATCGATATCAACACCGCTAAGCATGTGGTTAAGGAGTTAATCACAAAGTGATATCGGATTACGGAACAGTAAAGTACTTCTGTGAACGAGATTGAACTAGGTATGACGGCGGTACGACGATCGAATCTCGGGCAAGTAAAATATCGCGAGACGAAGGGAATATATATATGGGATTGATTGAATCTCGGCATCGTGGTTCATCCGATATGATCATCGATGAATGTGGGAGTCAATATGGGTGCCTGCACTCCGCTGATTATTGATAGAAGATCATGTCTGCATATTCTCGAACCCGCAGGGTCACACACTTAACGTATCTCGACGCTAGGATATATTGGATAATTGGTTTATGAATTTTTGTTCGGAGTCTCGGATGGGATCCAGGACATCACGAGAGGTTCCGGAATGGTCCGGAGAATAAGATTCATATAAGGCAGTGCAGTTTTTGGAGTTCGGAATTGTTTCGGGTTAATCGGTATTGTACCGGAATCTTCTAGAACCTTCCGGAAGGGAACCAACGTGGCCCCACCTTCCGGGAGGGGGCATGGGCCTATGAGGGAGTGTCCTGGCCATATTGGGCTAGGGGCACAAGGCCCCATAGGGCCCAACCGATCCTAGAGAGTTTAAATCGTTTAAACTAGAGATAGGGTTTCTAGAAGAGGGGAGAGTCCATGCCCCCCACTCCTTATCCTTTGGGCTTGGGGGAGGGGCTAGGGCTGCGCCCCCCCTCTATATAAAGAGGAGTGGGGGCGCACCAACCTCCCACACCTCTCCTCCAAACCCTAGACGCCTTGCTAGCTTTCCTCTCTCCCTCCCGACTGTTTGTAGGCGAAGCCCTGCTGCAGAAATTCTCCACCATATACACCACGCCGTCGTGTTGTAGATCCAATCTATCTCTCCACCATACTTGCTGGTCCGAGGAAGGAGGAGATGTCGAGGTGCTGCACGTGCATCTCACGGAGGCACCGCCACTTGTGGTGCTAGATCGGATCGGATCGCGAGGAGGAGAAGCGAGTCGACTACATCACCCACGCCCGATTTAACGCTCATCAGCGAATCTTCAAGGGTATGAAGATCTAATCCAATCTCTCTCGTTGATTGCATCTCCTAGATTAGATCTTGGCTTTCCCTCTGTTCGCATCCGTAGAAAATTTTGATTTACTATGCCACGAAACCCTTCAGTAGAGATGCAAGTTTGGAACCTTTAGGGTACCCTCTATTTTAGTCTAATTCAAATAAATAAAATAGTTTTTTTTAAGCGATGATTTATGAAAATCTAGTTTATTTTATTGTACTAAGTAGGGTAGAGGGTGCCCTTGGGATACCCATTTGCATCCTTAACATGAAGGTTGATTAGGCACCAATTATTAATAGGTGATTGTATATTTTAATAATATTAGTTGATACTCCCTCCGTTTCAGGGCTTAAGGCATCCTCGTTTTGCGTGTTTTTTTTGACCAAGAATTATTCTAAATATGTAAAGAGTTTTGGTATAAAACTAGTATCACTGGAAAGTATTTTTCAATACGAATCCAACAGTACTAATTATGTATAATATAATCAAGATTTTGTTGCTCAATTCTTTCGATCAAACTTTGTTTTGGAAAGCGTGTGCGTCTTAAGCCCTGAAACGGAGGTAGTATGTCATAATAGATGTACAAGGAGTAGCTTATGTTATGTCTAGATTATATAAATTCAAACATTGTGTAGATAAAATCTCTATGTAGCCTGCTTGGTGAAGGAAAAACTTCAAATGAATCCCATACTCCATGTAGCCTGCGTTTTGGAAGAAAAAAACGAGAATTTTACATTTCACTTTAAAAAATCAGAAGAATCATACATGTGCATATGGATGTCACACGTACGCATAAATTTTCATCCATATATGTTTTCATTTGTGACTTGCACAAAAAAAAGACAATTGTGAAGACCAAAAATGAATTAATGCCTACTTACAGCCCTAAATTTTTCATTTTCGTGTAGTCTAAAATGTAATGTACTTTTCAATAAGATTTTAAACATTCATAGAAATCATTTTATATATCAAAAAAAGATTTTTTAACTTTTGAATATGAATTTTGACTTTCCAAAACGAATGGATATATGTAGCTCAGAAACATACGTCCACACTCCTTGAAGAAGTGGCTATATTTTCCTCTAGATCTAGTGACTATGGTCAGGTCATAATTGTAACAATTATAATTTAAGACCGTGTTTTGTCTGACAAGTGCACGCAAAATATCTATGATTGATGCTTTTAATTTTTTTGTTGGGCGTCCACGCTTACTATATTTTTGAGTTATTTCTACTATAACACTTCTTCTCTCTCCAAAAGTCTTTTGCCCCACTTTATAAATAAAGCACACAGCCAAATCGATGCAAAATGATGAAGAAACCCTCTTCCAAAGCAGATAAAAAAACACAGGATTAGTCACACCCCAAAGAAGCACCCAAAACTACTAGCTAAAGGTGTCCTCACACCTCCATGTGAAACCACCGGACACCATCGCACCACACCCACCAAGTTGTCGCTAGAAAGGCCGCCTACCCTACCTCTCCAGCCCATGGAGCATCGATCCTGCCAGCGAGCAACGAGGCCATAGAGTGGTGAGAAACAAGTCACGTGTATAAGATATGAGGTCGTTTAGATCATCCATGGCAGCGCTTGAAGAGCCTCGAGACAGGATCCAAACTTGCTTGCAGATGACAAAGGAACATGACCATGAGAAACCAGAGCTCCACAATGACGACCCCGAGAGGGTGATGACGCAATACAACATCATCAGCGAGACCGACACGGCCATGGGTTTTCACCTGGAGCCCACACATAGGGAGGGTAACCACACTAGCACCTCCCAAAAGGGTTACAACACTCGCATGCATTGCCATCTCTGGTGTTGAAGCACTGAGTTGTCGCTAGAAAAACCTTCACACCACATCCTAATACCTCAAACCGCCCGCTGTCACCAAGACAGGACTCCAAACACCATCTAGGAGTCGCATTTTCCGCAACGTCGCGAGCACCGGGATCCCTCTCCGCCTACTCATCGTTGACCACACAGCCAAAGAGGTGCATCGCCATTGCTACATCGCTCGCCGGACGGCCAACCACAAGATCCACCTCCCGGAGTTGCTGTCCCGACATCCACGCCTCTCCACGACCTCGCATTCCACCCTTTTGTAATGAACTTTGGTCGAAAGACCTTCGTTCAATTACCCTCCCTTCAAACACACTAGAGTCGTCATCTCGTAGCACATGATGGAGATGTTACATGCACCCACCTGCTGATTCCTCATTGGGAATACAACCTGACATTGCCATCCAAGGATGAGCAGAAGGAAGAAAGTACTTCCAACTCATTTTCCTCATAAAAAGATGTGTGGTTAGCGATATGTCTATACAAAAACTTAGAATCATAGACAATATTGGTGATTAATCCTAGATGTGCTTTCCCATTTGCAATGCAACCTCAACCATAATCAATCCGCTCAACCATGGTGCCACTACGCACCAGATTATAATCAATTCATTCATAAAATAATACTTTTCTTCTGAATGAAGGTTGTAATGTAATACATTTGGAAAAGATGTTTTTATAAATTAATCCAAAGGCATGAGCAAGGTGAACTTGTCTGGATACTATGAGATAATGTTTTTCAATGATTCTACTTGATCCTGGTCCATGGGTTCTAAAGATGGCATCATTGTCTAATAAGGTCAATGTTCAAAGAAGCAATTGCATGCTAGTATTTACAGATATGCTATGCATATGTGTTGGTCGTATAATAAACTTCCCTTATTTGTGTTCTATTATTATTTTATAAGACTAATTATGTAAGTTGCCATTATTGGATATCTTTCCAATTCATCAAATAATAGTGTTTTAATTATTTAGATAACTTCAACTTAAAGATTTCTTAAAATTAAATAATATTTTATTAATTGTTATTAATTTTTATGAATTTTATTGTCTTTATATTATATTTGGAATTATCTAACCCTTTTCCTTTGGTATTTAAACATCTATGAATCTTTTATTATCCAAACAATTAATTTAAAATCTCATAGGAATAAGAATGTGGACTTGTTTTTATTTTCCATACTTAAAAATGATTTTTATTTACTTTTAAGTATTTTTCTTTAGATTTTAATTGAGTGTATCAATTTTATTTCAATAAAGAATTATAAAATGACTGAAATACCCCTCCTAATCCCACGGGTCACTACATCTAGTTAGGTTGGGCCAAACCGGTTCGGTCGGTCTAGACCGGTCCACTTGCTTTCTCTCTATCTTTCTTCCCCAACCCACATACACTCTCATGATTCCCATTCGCAACTGGCGTAACCTAGCCATCACGGTCGGCTACGGTCGCTTCAGTCACCACGGTTGCTCGCAATCAAACCCCCACGTGATGCTCTACCATCCTATTCAAATCTTACTCGATTTGTTCTTCTCTTTTGTGGCTTGCTCGCAATCAAACCCCCACGTGATGCTCTACCATCCTATTCAAATCTCACTCGATTTGTTCTTCTCTTTTGTGGCTACACCAAACCCTAATCCACAAGAAAGGTTTCGGATAATGGTCATGATGCCTCTCTCTAGTTGTAACACCTCAATTTTAGTTAAATAAATATTTAGGGTTGATTGTGCATTGAATAAGCATCATCTACTTTGCTAAGAATAAATTCAAGCAGGATCAAAATACAAAACCCTAAAACCCTAATTTTTCCCTCGCTTGAAAACCTTTACAAACCTTCTGGTATATTTGAAATATTCAAAACAGTTTTGAAATGGATATACTATGGAAAAAGGATTATAGAAAAATAAAAAGTTTTGTTTAAAAAAATGGAGCCAACTAACCAAACCAGGCCCAGCCTAGCTTGCCTCTCTCCCTCTTCATTCCTTTCCTACCGCCCACGCACAGATCCCGCGTCCCACCTTTGGCCCAAGCATGGCCCAGGACCACCTGCCTCTTCGTCGCCTTTGTTCATCGTCTTCCTCGTCGAGAGGAAGCAGCTCGGTGTCGCCACCTCTTCCGCTCACCGCCGACACCATGCATGCAGCCGCTGCAATGCGCCCGCCACCCTCGGATGAGGATAAGACCCATGCCGACCCCCTGCCCCTTCCTTATCATCTCTCTCCCTCTCAGATGACCCCTCTCTCTCGTTCCCCGCGAGCCTGAACCCTAGTCGGCCAGATGCCGCTCATCGCCATCTCTCTCGGCCACCCCAAGCCCCGATGAGCAGCCCAGGAGCTCCGCCGGTTCCTCGCTCAAACGCCGACGAATCGAACTCGGCGCCAATCGCCAGCCGCCACCGCATCTTCCCGACCTGCAGTTTCACCGCCGCCATAGCTTCCTCTCCGGCCCGCCCCATGCCCCGTCGTCGACCCCTTCAGACCCAGGGTGATCACGCGATCCTCCTGGACCCCTCCTGTGGCATCCCGCAAAACCACTACTAGAAAATCGCGTTGTTTTTGTGCATTCATCGTCATCATCATGCATTGTTTGTCTGCATTATTTTGAAAAGCCTAGTTTTGATTTGTACAAACACCCCTCTTATTTTCAAACACAAAACCCCGAGCGTATCGGATATTTTGTTTCCCTAAAAACTATTTTGCAAAGTGGCTTTGTTTAATTTGAACAGAACCAAACAAACACAAATACTAAAACAGCCCCCCCCCCCTCATGGATTCGACATGATAACCCAAGACCGACATGATAACCCAAGACCGACATGAGGCCCCGACAAGATCTGCTTCATGGATTCGAGACCGATCCTGCATCACGCCACGCCAGCTTCCTGACGCCAAGACCAACTGTCAATCCCACGAAGTGTCCCGCCAAGATCGCCATCGACAATGGAACCAAGATCGACCTCGACGCCAAGATATTCCTCGAACCGCCAAGGTCGCCGAGACCATTCCGGCCGCCGACACGGAACCCCAAGATCTTCCCCCGGACCGCTAAGATCGTCTTCCGGACGCCATGACCGTCGACATGACCTGAAGACCGCGAATGCGACAAGAACGTCAGCGATCAGGACGAGTCCGATGCGCCCCTGACGCCGGACCAAGCCCTGCTTCCCTGATGCCGAGGTCACCGACATAGAACCACCAGATCTACTTCGCGGGCACCGTGCGACAAGACCTACCTTCGTTATCCGAGAGCGCTTCAGGCGAGACCGATCCGTCGAACCCTGAACCCCGACCCCGAACCCCAGAACCCCAAGATCGTCGAGCCCCCTCTGATGTGTGAACCTTTTCCCGAGCCCTACTTTATAAATGCTAAATATAAAACCTGTTGCATATTAAATTGTCATACTTGCATGCATACTTGTCTGTGGTCTGGGGGCCTTATGCCGATTCATCTAAATTAAATATGGGGCCCATATGCAGGCAAATATAGCCTTATATTGGCCTCATTTAAATTTGTGTAGCGAACCGGTACTATCTTTTGTCTTGATAATGCAACATTTAAAATGCGGGGTAGCTAAACAACTAGAACCTATGAATTAATTGTCGGGACCCCGGTTCCACTTAATATGACCTAATTGCATCGCATCTTTACCATGCCATACATCATACATGCATCATGTCGATCTTCTGCCGTTGTATTAAGTATTGCATCCGGTGTTTCTTCTAGTGTTTTGCTTCTTCGCGGATAAGGCCGTGAGTTGATATGAGCTTCGCCCCGATCTTCGGTTGAACCTTCGGCAATGTTTTCAGGTGAGCATCTCCCCCTTTCTACCTATCTTACTTTTATAGTATTTATTCCCTCCTGTTGATCTATTGCTATCTGTGTTGCGATGCTTTAGTTTCCGTACCTGTGATGTACCGTGCAGCCCTATATTGCCTTGGACACACCCTATTACCTGTTGTTTGGTAGATAGTTGGACTTGCGTGTCGTAGTCGCTTGCTCAAGTGCTGTTGTGTGTCGTCATATGCCACAGTTGTTGATGTATTGCCGCATGTTCGTTGTTGGAGACAATCATAGTTTTACTTATCGCTCACTTTCATTCCTGTTTAACAACTAAAATTGAAGTAAGCAGAGGCATCGGTGGGTGATAGAAAATATTTGGTTTCCGAACGCCCACTTGTGTCCCGTAGGACCCCGAGTACTTGATACCTGTTCCTTGATTTATCGCGCTATCCACATCCGGGAGGTATATGGGACCCCCGAGCGAGCTTGATTCAGTCTTATTTCTTGGGGCCACAAACTAGTTTGAGGTTTTATTTACGATCCTGTACTTATGCCATGCTACTTATGTATTTACGATTGTGCGAGGAGCACACTGTATTGTTTAGGTAAGCGGAGTGATTACGCTGCATCGACACCCGAAGTTTTGGGTTCCCGCCGCCATGACCATTGTCGCAAACCTTGAGTCCGTCTTCGAGCTTGCTTACTGCTATGGTAGACTCAAGGGGTGGCCCCAAAATATTTCTGAATCGTGATTGTTCACCGTGAAAGCCTCGTTGGGTTTTGATTTGGTTTTTCCGAGGTTGATCGAGCGTGTGTTGCTATTGGTGCACCCGGCCGGTAAAACTTTCAAAGCCGTGTCCGCGGATATGGACGACTTGGAGCATGAGATTCTACCATAGACAAGCATAACTAAAGTTTATTGCTATAAATTTGACTTTATAATGACTAGTAATCAGCTTCACTATAATGGAATGGCTAATTAATACGCCCACAATCGCTTGTTTGGAGTGTCGCTTGCGACCATTGTACTGACTAGTAAGTATTGCAACTACAACGGAATGGCTGAATAAAAGTACCAACAACTACCGGTTTGGGTTATCTCATGCTATCTCAGATTCGATTAGTAAGTGTTGCAACTATAACGGAATGGTTAACTAAAAGTGCCCACGCTTACTTTATCGTAATGATTATCTAAACGACTAGTAATTGCTGCAACGATAATCGAATAAAAGCGCCAACCGTGTGAGTTCTCGGTTGACTTCCTCGTTTGGTCTCGAGGGGAAACACCAGATGGGTTTGTTTGATGGTAGTATCGTTGGTTCGAATAGGTCTTTCTTACCCTCTCGATTGCCGCCAGCTTGTATCGAGTCTCTATAGGTTGTTTAGTGCATGTTTGCGCTGCCGCTTCACCACCATACCTATGTAGGCGAGGACCGAATTCTAGCCTCGCTGTCTTCGCCTCGATCGACGCTCCTTCCTTTTCCTTTTCCCTTTGTCGGCACCCCTTTTGTTCAAGCAGGTTTTGAGATCGACGCCGTTAGCAGGGTTACCCTTCCGGCTTGGCCTGGGCAGGGTTATGGACGCCATTGGTTATTCTTCAGGGCTCTTAGCCCCATTTGCATCATGTCCGTAGTCGGACGCTCTATCATTTTCAGGGTGATTTGGATCTTTGTATATTATATCTGTATTCTTGACTCATGGAGTCGCCGTTATATATATATATCTGTTCTGTGGGTCCCATCGAGGACTGTTGTGTAATGTTATTACTTCGTTTTCCACCCGCACGAAAGTGCCTGGTGGGAACCTTTGAATCGTTTCTATGCGGGTTTGGAGAATTTTGCTCAAACTTGCATAGGTCCGATTCTGAGGGTGTTACACCTCCTCCCTCTCGCTCTTTCTCTCTATTGCGTCTGTGCCAAAGCTCGCCGTCTGCCGCCATCGGGCACCATCGCAGTGATGTCTACGCACTTCTATTCTTGTAGACAGTTGTTGGGCCTACAAGTGCAGAGGTTTGTAGAACAGCAACAAGTTTCCCTTAAGTGGATCACCCAAGGTTTATCGAACTCAGGGAGGAAGTGGTCAAAGGTATTCCCTCTCAAGCAACCCTGCAATCAAGATACAAGAAGTCTCTTGTGTCCCCAACACACCCAATACACTTGTCAGGTGTATAGGTGCACTAGTTCGGCAAAGAGATAGTGAAATACAAGTGGTAACGGTGCCAGAAAAGATCTTCTGACTTGTTGTTGATGTGCGATAACGGTGCCAGAAAAGACTTTGATGGAGCTTGACGGTGAGGTAAAGACTAAATCAAGCAAACATGCAACAGATCTAGTAGCAAACGGTGTTTCAATGCTTAGAAACAAGGCCTAGGGATCATACTTTCACTAGTGAACACTCTCTCATATAAATATCCTCTCTTCATGATACTACTCTTAATTACTCTCTAGTTGGACACTCTAATCCATGGTAGGGCTATAACAGCACACCTCAAAGTCCGCCTTCCCCAATTTAGATAACCCCACACTGTCACCTTGAGCACTAGATGGTTCCAACAAACATCACAATTTCATAGAGACATCCAACTCCAAATATAACTCATAATAAATATTCAATCTAGCCAAAGTGCCACACACGGTATGCCCGCTGTCAATTTCACACACGTGGGGAAAATCATAGATCCATTAAAGCACAAAGAGTATTTATGTAGACTCAAGCCTAAGTGCCACCATGGCTGCACGCTCTCACTTCCACACACATGGGGAGAGCAGAGATCTATTAAGCACTTGAGTAGCAAGGAAGATCTACTTGATTACAAATCTTAGGACCACAAGATCATGCATAGAGAGAGATGAACACATAGCTACCGTTAGAGCCCTTAGCCCTGTGGAAGAACTACTCCCTTGTCATCATGGGAATCAGCAATGGTGATGAAGATGGCGATGGAGATCGATGGAGATGGCTCCGGGGGAACTTCCCCGTCCAGGTGCCGTATGCAGACTTTCTGCCCTGAATCTCCCTTCGTGGCGGCGCTACGGAGGTTTTTCTAGAAGTATGATTGACGATCTAGGGTTTTCTCATCGCGGGCTTCTTATAGGCGAAGGGGGAGGCCGAGGAGGCGGCCAGAGGGCCCACACCCTCCCCAGGCATGAGCTAGGCTTGGCCGCGCCCAGGGGGTCTGGCCACCCTCTGGTGCATCTCCGTCCCTCATTATGGATTCGTGACCCTCATGGAAAGTTATTGACTTTGGATTTCGTCCCGTCCAATTCCGAGAATATTGATTTTCTGCCTTTTTGGAACAAAAATAGAAGAAAACAGGCAACTAGCACTATGGCAACTTGTTATTAGGTTAGTTCCAGAAAAGATATAAAAACACCTCAAAGAGTAGACAAAACATAAGACAAATGATATAAAAAAAGCATGGAGCATCAAAAATTAAAGATACGTTTCCGACGTATCAACATCCCCAAGCTTAACTCCTGCTCGTCCTCGAGTAGGCAAGTGATAAAAAGAATAATTTTTGAGGTGACATGCACCATCACAATCAAGATCAAACCATTTGCAAGCATTAAAAGCTGGAATCAAAGAACTCTAAACATGTGCATGAAAGAATGGAGTTCTAACAATAGGACATAGTAACTATACATGCAACATGAAAGGCTAAAAACAAAGATCATGAATAACATGCATTGAAAAATGTTTGTTTGTTTCAAATACATAAAACATAGCATAGTGGCAATCAGCTTGTCCCTCATAGAGTAGCAATATAGATGCATAGGACACCTTCAAAGTTCACAACAGTGACTAGAAACAAATAGCGCATGAACAAGTAATATCACAATATGCATCAATTAATAAGCTTTGGAACATTGCACACAGAATGACAACTATGCTCTCTTAATGGTTCCTAAAGGTATAAGGTGGAGACTCAAATAATGGTGGAAGAAAGGCCTTTTAAAGGAAGCAGGGATTACAAGTTTCAAAAAGAGCTTCCAAAAATTATGGTACTTGTTAGCTTTCAGCCCTCATTGCCCCTATCATAAGCATCTTGAAGTGGTTAAGGTTAAAGTGGCAAAGCTGGAGTATATGCTTGACGAAGTATAAGTTGGCAATCTCAAGTCCCTTGAATATGAGGGCCACACCTCATGGATACCCAACTTTGGGCCCAGGAAATTTCTTGTCACTGTAAGTATTTGCATATCATTGAGAACCGCCAACGGGGTACCCCTTGCACATGGTATAGGAGCTTTCCCATAACCAAAATGACAAGGCAAGCAGACAATGAGCATCTCAGCAATCTTCTTATTTACCATATGCATAGCTTTTTATTGAGGATGCTTCATAGATAGCTCACTATGGTGATGGTGCAAGTTTCCACCATGATTAGGCATGGCTTAGGCTAGCGGCCCAGGAATTTCTCTAACACAGAATACAAACTCCATGGACTTACAAGTTCCCACTTCATTTCACACCGGTGACATCCATAGACAAAAGAGCATGATATCAACTGAGTACAAAAGTATAAGTGCAATATTGAAAACGTTCCCCGTGACAGCATGGTTCTCCTAATTCCAACTTATAAGTGCAAGCATATACAACAAAGTTGTCACAATGGTTCAAGTTTATTAGGGGCAAAGAATAAAATGTGCCATCAAGTTCGTGAGGGCTTTAATCACTAAGTTTTCACATAACAAAATAGTTTTTAATTGGAATATAGTTGAAAACAACAATATACTTGGAATGGTGTAACACACCATGCATAGGAATTTATAGTGGACACTTTGGAATAACTTGGTTTCTTGGGAGTTGGAAGCATGAGTAGAGCTTACCCATATAAGTGGAGGCTAGCAAAAGACTGGGAGCAACCAACTAAGAGAGCAATAATGGCCATAATCATGCAGAGCAACAAAGCATTACTAATCAAAGCATAGAGTGGTACTACAATTCAAGGACTAGATGATCATATAGGCTATGGTGACTTGTTCATAGTCATAACATGGTGTGAGCATGTGCCAAGTCAACCCAAACAAAGCATCGAAGGAGAATACTGCAATACTATGCTTTTGTATGCTAAAACAGCGCATGATTCCTTCAAGGCACATTAAGCAATCCTAATTGTTTGGAACAAGTTATGGTACAAAAATAATCACTAAGAATAAGGTCAAAACAAGATCTAGCATGACATGATAAAGTCTAAGCCATAGTGAAAACAAGCTCCCTTTTGTACCACTATAAGCATGAAGCTTTCTACTCTTTTCCAACACCAAACAACTTATTTGAAAAAACTCACAAAGATAATAAGCAACAAAGATCAGTGAGCTTGTTTCACAAATCCACAAAGAAGAACTAAAAATTTCTAAGCTGAAAGCACAGGAAAACTAAGGCTGAACGCAGTGCTAGCAAAAGTGAACACTCACAAAACAATAAGAGTGAAAACTAGAGTGTTCTAGGCAATGGAAACAGAGTGTGTCTCTCTCCAAAAGAAGTGTGGTGTAACCAACCAATTTACTCAAGAAAACTAAGAAAACAAAAACTAAGACCCTCCAAGAACAACACAACAATGCATGAAACAATAAAAATGAAGTGTCTAGAAAGACCTAAGATTTTATTGATGAAGAAGGGGATGCCTTGGGCATCCCCAAGATTTGACGCTTGTACCTCTTGAATATTTCTTGGGGTGACATGGGGTGGCATCCCCAAGCTTGAGCTTTTTTCCATTCTTTATCTCATTACATCATTCTTTCTCTACACCTACAAAATTTTCCTTCATACAAAACTTCACACAATCTTCATTAGCAACATTAGTGTGTTCAAAAGATAATAGACCCTTGGGGTTTAGCTTTAGAACAGCAAAACCTTTTAGTAAAAAGACAAACTACTGAAGCAACTTCCTTTAAAAAACTCAATTCCCCAAAAGAGAACTCAAAAGAAATCGATAAGAAGCAAATGCAAATAATGGCAGAAATCTGTCAAAACAGACCAGCAGGTAGAAACCGATATTTTCGAAGACCTTATGTTGCTCAAATCAAAAGTGTTGAACTAATTAAAGTTATCTAACATACTGGAGGATTTATGCGTAAATTTTCAGCTCAATCCGAGTTACAGAGACTCCTCACGAATATTTTTTGTGGAGGACAGAAATCTATTTCGGGACAGCAACTCCCCAAATCTTACTTCCCTCTCATTAGAGGTCATTTTTGGCACAAAAAGCAAACAAAAAAGGATAAGGAGAGGTCATTACTGAAGTAATAACTTCCAAGACTCAAGAAACTCTTGGTTTATCTCCCAACAAGTACTTTTCTTTAATGCCTTTAAGTTAGGCATGATAGTTTGAGAAGATGCTCAGATAAGAAATATGAATTGAAGTAAAAGAGAGCATCAAGAAGCAAATTAAAAACACATTTAAGTATAACCCACTTCCTATGCATATTAATCTTGTAAAGAAACAAGTCTTGAAATCACAAAGCAACAAGCATAGGAAAGCAAAACAAGTGAAACTTCAAAATTTTCAACATAAAGACGGGAAACTTAATATTATTGAGATACATAAAACCATGTTTCCCTCTCTCATAATAACTTTCAGTAGAATCATGAATAAAATTAACAATATAACTATCACATAAAACATTCTTATCATGAGCCACATGTAGATAATTATTACTCTCCACATAAGCATAGTCACTCTTATTAATTATAGTGGGAGAAATTTCAACAAAATAGCTATCATTGTTATTATCATCACCATAATCATAAAATATAGGAGGCATATTGTAATCACAATTAATATTCTCCTCAATAGTAGGTGGACTGAAAATATCATAGTCATCATTGTAATCATCATATATTGGAGGTAAACTCTCATCAAAGAAAATTTTCTCCTCTATGCTTGGGGGACTAAAAATATCATGCTCATCAAAACTAGTCTCCCCAAGCTTAGACTTTTCCATAGCATTAGCAATAATGGCTACCAAATAATTCATACTAATAACATTGTATTAGCATGCAAATAAAGTTCCATAGGTTTTATAATTTTCTCTTCAAACACTTCATGTACTAACTCAAGATAGATACTATAAAGCTCTCTAATTTTGCTGTTGTTTTCCATTAAGCCTAACTAGTGAAAACAAGAAAAAAAAGACAAAATTGCAGAATCTAAAGGAAATAACTTTGAGCACTCACACACCAAGAGGATGTGAGTACCTTTTACCTTACCTCCCCGGCAACGACGCTAGAAAAGAGCTTGATGTCTACGCACTTCTATTCTTGTAGACAATTGTTGGGCCTCCAAGTGCAGAGGTTTGTAGAACAGCGGCAAGTTTCCCTTAAGTGGATCACCCAAGGTTATCGAACTCATGGAGGAAGTGGTCAAAGTTATTTCCTCTCAAGCAACCCTGCAATCAAGATACAAGAAGTCGCTGGTGTCCCCAACACACCCAATACACTTGTCAGGTGTATAGGTGCACTAGTTCGGTAAAGATATAGTGAAATACAAGTGGTAACAGTGCCAGAAAAGAGATTCTGACTTGTTGTTAACGTGGAGTAACGATGCCAGAAAAGACTTTGATGGAGCTTGACGGTGAGGTAAAGACTAAATCAAGCAAACATGCAACAGATCTAGTAGCAAACGGTGTTTCAATGCTTAGAAACAAGGCCTAGGGATCATATTTTCACTAGTGAACACTCTCTTATATAAATATCCTCTCTTCATGATACTACTCTTAACTACTCTCCGGTTGGACACTCTAATCCATGGTAGGGCTATAACAGCACACCTCAAAGTCTGCCTTCCCCAATCTAGATAACCCCACAATGTCACCTTGAGCACTAGATGGTTCCAACAAACACCACAATTTCATAGAGACATCCAACTCCAAATATAACTCATAACAAATATTCAATCTAGCCAAAGTGCCACACACGGTATGCCCGCTGTCACTTTCACACACGTGGGGAAAGCATAGATCTATTAAAGCACAAAGAGTATTTATGTAGACTCAAGCCTAAGTGCCACCATGGCGTGCACGCTGTCACTTTCACACACATGGGTAGAGCAGAGATCTATTGAAGCACTTGAGTAGCAAGGTAGATCTACTTGATTACAAATCTCATGACCATAAGATCATGCATAGAAAGATATGAACACATAGCTACTGGTAGAGCCCTTAGCCCTGAGGAAGAACTACTCCCTCCTTATCATGGGAATCAGCAATGGTGATGGAGAGCAATGGAGATGGCTCCGGGGGCACTTCCCCATCCCGGCAGGGTGCCGGAACAGAGACTTTATGTCCCCCCAATCTCCCCTTCGGTGGCGGTGGCGCTACGGAGGTTTTTCTGGAAGTATGATTGACGATCTAGGGTTTTCTCATCGGGGGATTCTTATAGGCGAAGGGGCAGGCCAAGGAGGCGGCCAGAGGGCCCACATCCTCCCCAGGCGCGGGCCAGGCTTGGCCGCGCCTAGGGGGTCTGTCCACCCTCTGGTGCCTCTCCGTCCCTCCTTCTGGATTCGTGTCCCTCATGGAAAGTTATTGACTTTGGCTTTTGTTCCGTCCAATTCCGAGAATATTGATTTTCTGCCTTTCTGGAACAAAAACAGAAGAAAACATGCAACTGGCACTGTGGCAACTTGTTAATAGGTTAGCTCCTAAAAATATATAAAAACACCTCAAAGTGTAGACAAAACATAAGAAAAATGATATAAAACAAGCATGGAGCATCAAAAATTAGAGATACGTTTCCGACGTATCACACAGCCACGTGTCCGGTGACCAAAACCCAACGACGCTGCCTCTATTTTGCGCACCTAGTTCTGCAGCCCCGTGCGCCCTCCCTCACCGTCTCCGGTGACCACCTGATGGTTATTGTCGTGGTGACGTCACCGTAACATTTGACCATTGACTGCCAACGTGGCCGCCGAGGTGGCCTTGGTCCCCCTTGTCAGTCCCTGTGTCTAGCTCGTCCCCGGTGAAAAACAACCCCACCCTGAGCTGATGTCATGCTAACATAGTAAACCCTTTTAAATGGTTTATTAATTTCATAAATTGATATAATCTTGTAAATTCAATAACTAATTATTTATAGGTCGGGAAAATGTGTATAATATATCAAAATGTTCATAAAAATAAGATCTATCTTTTTAATCTATAATAATGCATTGCTAAGCAACTCCAGTGACAAGTTTAACTAGAAGAACCAATTAAACCCCGTAGGTGATTCCCAGGTTCTCCCTATTCTAGGTTTTGCACCCCTCGGACCCTATTTAAAATGGTCGAGCATGCCCTAGGTGTTACATATTAATTATATTTAAATTGGCATATCACCATACTTGCTTGAGCATTTAATCGATGCCTTGTGTTGATTGTTTCCCTTTCTTTCCGGTTTTTGCTTCTTCCCGTTAGAATACGTATCGAGATCAAGATCAAAGAGTGAGATCAACACCGCCAAAGATCGAAGACCAATACTTGACCAACTATAATGAAGTCAAGTACCATATGTCTGAAGCTCTATTTTATGGTTATCAACAGGCAAAGGCAAGCATAGCCCCACCATGATATCATCCTATTTCAAAAGCATTTCAATTCTTGCCATGATGCATACGATTATATTGTGGTATTTTATCGATAGATAGAGTATCCTATCTATTGCATTACACTCTTTGAACTTATATTACCTGAACCACTACTCCTAGAATAACTAGGTTTGACTTGTGTGCACTGCTAAAGCTTATATTTGTGTCCTGCTTAGCCATGCATAGCTGACAGTGCTGGTTCATCTAGATGATGTATCAGTTGTAGAGAATCTAGTATGACAGGAGAACATGATGATACAAGATCAGTGGTAAAGGTTAAACATGCTAAGACTTGTATGGGAGGCCACAGTGGGATGTGGTTTTTGTAGTCCCATGCTTTCCACCACTACGAATCGAGTTCTTGCCTTTGGAACCTAGATGAGCGTACAACCACACAGGGCCTTGAAAACCTCACGAGCAACTAACTTGCCTAGTAGATTCCATGAGTCACATAATGTGGGCATTCCATTCGACATGCATTCTGGATCTTCTCGAAGGCGGTGAAGGAGGTGCATTCATAATAGGTAGGGAAGCATGGCCGCAGTTCCTTGGGGTAGATAGCGCCCCTAGTAAACCAACCTAGCCTCACATCTCTACGGATCGGCTTCGGGATTTAACCCGTTAAGGCGGATTCCTCCTTAGGGCATGACTCATGGTCTTGGCGAAAGAAAGGTAAAGGTCGTGTCTAACCACCCTCTTCAGGCCTTTCAAGGAAGAGGGATAATGATTCTGGCATTAAGAGTCGGCTAGTAAGTGTAGGTAAAGTTGTACACCCCTGCAGGGTTAATTCTTTTCAAAAAGTCGTGGTCACGGTTATGAACGCTTGGTGACCGAATTCTCAGATCATAGATAACTATAATCTAATCGTAAAACTTTACAGATCAACGTGTTCTTAAGGATGCTTTCTCATGGATACAAGGGGGTGATACTATTTGATAGGTGATGATAAAGACTTGGAGGATATCAAAAGATAATTATTAATACTTTGGACA
Source organism: Avena longiglumis (assembly GCA_030063025.1). Lineage (NCBI taxonomy): Eukaryota > Viridiplantae > Streptophyta > Magnoliopsida > Poales > Poaceae > Avena > Avena longiglumis. The sequence continues at coordinate 123,169,600 of CP125976.1, forward strand.
TGTCGCTCTCTTATCCCCTTTTAAACTATTCTGATTAGACGAGCTTCTTCTCCCTCTTTTTTTATAAACAAAGATAGCTTTATGCAAAATAGCTCCACCAGCCATAAGTCTTCCTGAGTTCACCATGTACTCACCCTTGCTTTGTTGATTCTTTCTTAGCAGAGTAAGTGTTACCTGGAGATGAGTTTGGTATGACATCAACACCGACGAGTAGCTTGGGGTTCCCGGCCAGCAGCCTGGAATCTATAGGATGGGACGTCATCATTATGCTTCAGGACTCTTAAGACATTTGTTATGTTTGCTATACTTAATAGCATAATTTGCCTTCCGTTGTTTGATGTCTATGGTCAGTGACCTCTGCATGTAATAATTTGGTTCTTTCCTCAGTTATGAGCTTACTGTAATAATTTTATGTCGTAGGGTCACTGTTGTGTTACCGATTCTTCGATATCATCAAGCTCAAGGTTAAGATTTTGTCAGACGGAGGTCTGGGATTTGTTTAGCCCTGATCCCAGGAGTGTCACCGATTTTGGTATCAGAGCAGTACCGACCATAGGAAAACCTTGCTATTGGTTGATGTTAAGTCTAGTGCTTCTGAAAACTATTTTAAAGCTGAAAATTATTTGCAAAAACTCTAGTATGTTTATTTTGCTCCTTATCTGGTATCGTTCTAACTCTGGGTCATCTTATCTTGTGTTTATTTGGAAAAGTTTTACTATCTATTCTAGTCTTTCAAAGATCAGGTGCCTCTTGGGCATGTCGTTTCTCAGCCAGTTGACCTAGTGTTGAGTTCTCTAGAGTTGTGTGTGTGTTGTGAATTCATTGTTCCTTTTACTCTGTTTATTCTGAGAGTTTCCTTTCTATCATAATATCTCTATCTTTTGGGACACAATATTATATTGTTGGATCCACAGTGTTCTGCTCTAGGATTCGAGGTTTCCTTTTGCCTCAAGTGCCTCCTTTTTACTTGTTTGGGTACTTCAGAAGTCACTTCTTCTCCTGGAAGCTACCTTGTGATTACTACATTGGATTGTTGTCACCCAAGTAGTAGTTACTACTTTCTTGGGGTTTAACCCTTGGAATTGAACCGAAGATCCATGATGTGCTGGATTCTGGTGTTGTGAATCTTGTACATGAAGATGACCTTTAACCCAAGATCCAAACCTTTGACCCCTGTTGTAAATGTTCACACATTACCTCAGGATGGCTGGTACTACAATTCTAGCCTTCGAGCTCGTGGTTATTGTCTCTATTGAATTGTGACAACTAAGGACTTCCCCAACCACTAGCTATGGCAGATGTTCATTAATGGAACCAAACAAATCACGACACAAGTTCTCCTCGAGAGTCTCGCATCGATACTCGTGACTCTACCACACCTTACCTATTCTCCTTGCATTGGTTCTTAGAAGATTGATAATCTATGCATCCACATCTCGGGATTCCATCCTGAAGATGTTCCTTTTCCCTTGTTGCTTTCCGACCTTTGTTTACCAGTTGGTAGACAAGAAGTAAATGTGCACTGGTGTCTTACGATGCAAGGTACTCCTGTGGTCCATCATGACAAACCATTTCAGGATGTCAGGAGAAACAAACGCTAGTACCTCATCATATCTAGGACCAGGTCAAAGCGTTGTAAGTTGTAGATTAAGAGGCATTGATTAGCTTCTATCTGTTCTACCTTAAAGTATCACACTCTTTTATACTAAGAGGTCGTGCTAAGTTTCATGACCTTCTTAATGAAGTGATGCTCTTATACATATATACCCACCCTTCCACTGAGATGTTCATGCCCATGAATGATGCATGTGTGTATTAGTGTGGCCATCTGAGATTCTTAGCAATCATTATTGCTTTGAACTATAAGGACATTTGAGTCATTCTTAGCATGATTGATTAACCCTATCACTAAGAAAAGGATGATCGTGCTACCAAGTCCGTTACTCTGGTACACCCTCTTCGTCCAAATAGTTAGGCTTGTGCCAAAGCTCTGAGACTATGTCTGCTTGCCCTAACAAGCAAGTTCCCTCTTGAACTAAGTAATAGATCGGTGGTTCGTGATATTCTAGACGTCTACTAGAAGTATCGCCATGTTGCCACATGACCGTGTTGTCAGGTTCTTGATCAAGTAAGTTCCCCGAACTACTCCTTTCTCCAAGGATCCGTGCCGGATACCCCTGAACTAGTTAGTAGAGCTTAAACAACAACTTGGAGAGTTGTAAGACAAAAGTTCTATTCGACTTAGTTCCTCCTTAATGGGATGTCTAGTTTTGTTCATGCTGAAGAAAGATAGTATTTCCTTCATGGATATTTTATCTTCCCCACCTTTGATTTTATTTGGGTTATCGTCAATCCAACTTAGTTCCAAGTACTATCTTGATGATTTTGCTACTTGTGATGTTTCACTTGAGTATATCTTCATGTCCGTTGGTCTGACTAATACGTTTTCCTTGTTCATACAACATGTGAGTCCATCTTACTGGAGTGTATTGGTATGTTTGTTGTTGAGCCCATCGATGACATCCTTATCTTATCCATGATAGATTAGATTCATATGGAAAAATTGGCATTAACATTGGAAATTCTTGAGAAACATCTTCGAATCATCTCGAAGAATGTGTTCTATATGTTAGAAGTAACCTTCTCCGATTCACGTGCAAATGTTGAAAGATGTCGCCATGGATTCGAGTAGAGTTATCTTTGTTCCCTTTAGGACACAAGTGTATTTAGCTACAAGTACTTTATGTATGTGTAGCTGTCTTTAGACAAGTTGCTAATGCATGGGTCTAGCAATTTAGCTCAGTCGTTTAGAGCTTAACATTGTAGTCCCTATCTTGAGAATCTAGTATCTTTACCTTTTGGTAAATGTTGCAAATTTTCTATTCGGACATGCTAAGTCTGAAGTATCCTATCACTCAACGAAAGCTGAATCTCAAGTAGCAACTATGGTTGGTGTTCTTCAAGGTTTTGACATAGGTATCCTCATAAAACCGGAAAAAAATGGTGTAATGGTTGACACAATTAGCCGGAAGGCTTATTGCCATATTCTCTTAATTCAGCAATAACAACCACTATTCATGAGGCTTCTTCTATGATTTATTATAGGAGTTTTGCTTATGGTCTCCTTTGTATCCGAAGTTCGACCTTTACTTGATGTCTGCTTTCTTGAACATCAAGGAGAACATTTAAAGTAGAGATGCTAAATGTCTCTCGGTCGACCCTCTATACCTCTTATGTTGGCAAGCATTTTTTGTTGTGCCAAGTAATTGAAGTATGAGAATGAAGTTTCTTTTTCTCGTGTCATCAGGAATCTTCTTACCTATTCATCTTACTGGTGTCAAGTGATATCATGATCTTCGACAAAGGTCTTGATAGTCCTAGATGAATAAAGAGTTTGCTTTGTTTTCTTGACCATGTATTAAGAGTGACTATGATTTTGGTAATCAAAAGTTCTTGTTATTACATGTTCCTTGTGACTCTAATGAGTCCGCTCCACCAAAACAACTTTATGTCTTGTCCTTCTGTTGGATGAAAGAGTGACCCTTCTGTTTCAAAAGTAGTTTAACAACTTGGTTTTGTTGATCAATATCTCTGCAACTTGAAATCTCTACTTAAGCCATTTAGTAGAGGTTTCCTATCGAAGTATGTGGTCATGTTCTTTCTATTGTAAGATCTGCTTCTCATAAGATTAAACTCTTTTGAAGCTCCATGGTGTCAATCCTTATGAAGACCAGCTATCTAACAACTTGAAACCTTCTCTCTTGTTTCCTCCGTTACCTTGATATGGTTCATGTCGTAATCTCAGAGTTGTTTCTAAACACTCCATCCATGAGTTGACCATGAGATACTCCCTATGTTGTTTATTGTGTTTCCCTCTTATTCTTAGTGTAAACATGTTTCATTCTCTCTTTGTCTCTCTTCCTACCTTAGGAATCTCGGTCGAGATTCTCGTAAGGGGGATAGAGCTGTAACACCCCAGTTTTAGTTAAATAATATTTAGGGTTGATTATGCATTGCATAAGCATCATCTATTTTGCTAAGACTAAATTCAAACAAGATCAAAATACAAAACCCTAAAACCCTAACTTTTCCCCTCGCTTGAAAACCTTTTCAAATGGTTTTTATATTTTGAAAAGTACCAAAATGAATGGAGCCCGTATGGATTACAAGGGCACCTGAGTATTTTATATACTTTACAAACCTCCCGGTATATTTGAAATAATTCAAAACAATTTTGAAATGGATCTACAATGGAAAAAGGATTACAGAAAAAGAAAACGTTTTGTTTTAAAAAAGGAGCCAGCTAACCGAACCAGGCCCAGCCTAGCTTGCCTCTCTCCCTCACCCTTCCATCCCTGCCGCACACACACATCTCCCATGACCCACCTTTGGCCCAAGCGCAGCCCAGGCCCGCGTGCCTCTTCGTCGCCTATGTTCGTCATCTTCCTCCTCGAGAGGAAGAAGCTTGGTGTCTCCACCGACGCGATGCGCTCGCTGCCCCAGGATGAGGATAAGACCCATGCCGACCCCCTGCTCCTTCCTTATCCTCTCTCTCCCTCTTGGATGACCCCTCTCTCTCGTTCCCCACGAGCCTGAACCCTAGCCGAACAGGTGCCGCTCATGGTCGTCTCTCCCACCCAACCCGAGCCCCGATGAGCATCCACTACAATAAATATGTTGATACATGACCCTTCATTTTTGTCACTATATCGTCATTGTCTACAATATATGACGTTCTTATGACGAAAAATAGATCGTCAAAAACTGAGCGTCAGTAATTACACACAACGACGTTTTGCATGAAATCGTCATAACCATTTCTGACGATATTGGATCATCATAACCATTATAACGATCCGATATCGTCATGGGAAAACTGGCATGGCCAGGTCAGGTCCTAGGTGGCCAGTCCGACGTGGCACAAAATCAGCATACTCCATGTCTGCTATTTATCTAGGCCAGGCCCAACAACTTCCTCAATTAATTTTTTCTGTCAATTCAGTTGATTTGTTGGGCCAAGTCTAACAAGTTGGTATTCTCTATTTTTAGGACCTTAGCCTTTTAAAGATCTATTTATTTTTTATTTTGAACCATTTTATGAAATTGTACACTTCTCCAGTCTAAAATTGTGTGGGACGAGGCCTTTTTAGAGCTCATATAGCATTTGTTTCATTTCATACAAGCAACATTAAACATCAAATATTTACATACGCACGGGCCAAATCACAATAATTTTCATGAATGATAACCAAATTTAGATCAATATTACAATCAAGACATGTTTGACATCATCCAAGAATATAAAATCACTACAAACGTACACTGTAGTATATTACAAACATGGAAAACTACGGTTTGTACATCTCGAGCCACTTGCTTCTTGAACTTTACAATCACACGAGCAAAACCCGCATCAGTCTTCCGTCTTCTTTGAACTTCAGCCTGGACCTCATGTAAGATGGCACCACAATATGTCTGGAAGCAACAAAATAACAAGTGAGATAATAACAGTAAAGTACCCGACGGTAAGTTAGGTAAAGAACAAATGGGCATGTTTGTGGACATTAAATAAAGCACTATCCTAGTCCACATAACAATACTTCCCTTTATTTTGTGTTGCAACAGGGTTTCAAATGTTCACAACATGAAAAATAGACCTTTTCTATCTATTTTACTAAATACATCGGTCCCTAACTATGCCATCAGCTGCTTATGAATCCCTGCTGCTTATCAGAAATAGTAGAGGTTGCTTCCTAATAACTCTAGTCTAAAAAATTAGGAACTACAGCAGTAGTTTTCATGTGTCCAAAAAAACAACAGCCAATGTCATCCCAAAGAAGAAAACATGCTGATGTTGAAAGTATACCTTATATATTGTAACAGCAAGAACAAGAATTTTGCCAAAGAGCAAAACAACAGTGGGTTGTAACTACAAACTGCTAAGGAAATAACAGACACATTGGTGAATCAATGAGCAACACAATGACAAATTATATGACACAGATCGTGTAATATAACACAGATCAAATCTACATATCACTGCTATGATAATAACAAGATCATCCCAAGACTATGATCTTCTACTGATAATTTATTTACTAGAAATTTGACATAAGTGAAATGAGGATTAGATTTGAGTATTCACAAGTTGATATTTTATTTCTAACTAGGTAAATTAGTGTGGCGACACGACCGCACCTAGTGTGGGGTAAGAATTAATATGGTCTAGAGAAAAAAGACGATTCATTATGATACAACATAGTATGAACGAATGATCCCAATACACAGTACATGAGAACAAAGCATGGCTGAAGAAAAGAAAGATGACAAACTATTGTACAATATGGAACCAGGAGCTACCACATAAGACATTGCACTACTTCGGGAATTGTAAGAGTTGTCTTAAGACGCCATCGAGTTGCCCTGCAGCATTTCAATTAGATTTCAATCCCACATGTATCAGACCGCAGATAACACAGATTTCATACAGGTAACTTACACAAAACCTAGAAACCCATGTCACGTCTTATCATGTATAACATGTTTAAAACTATAGGTTTCAAGAAGTGGAAGAGTCTGAATCTTTCAATTAGCACCGATTACCTATTTCAGGGGATGCAAATCTCTTATCATTTTGTATTTCAGGGGACCGCGGATAGAGGTGCTAAGAGAGGACCCCGAGAGAGATAGGGCAAGGTAGGGCGAAGAGAGAGACACGACCTGGAAGTGACGCAACATGGTTGGGATCCCGAGAAGCCGCCGCTCCTCGAACCTATACCATCCTTGATCTGTAGCATCCCGCCATGGCCAAGACCGGAGACGCTAGACCTAGCTTGACCTCCATCCCATCCATGCTTTGGTTGAGAAGAACGCTCCAGCTTCTAGTGCCTAGGTTGGTGTCCGCGCCGTCTCCTCTGGTCCCTGTCATGCCGCCGCCTCCTTACTTTGTTTTTGTTTTTCTTGCTTTCTATTATAAAAAATAACAAAAAAACTATTTTGGTTTGGTTTGCTTTTTCTTATCAAAAACACAAAAATTTAGTTCCTACTCTAGTTGCTGCTGTTGTTGGTTTGCTCCACTTTTGAAAAAATGAATTCTGCTGAGAACACCAAGTTGTGTGACTTCACTAGCACAAACAACAATGATTTCCTGAGTACACCTATTGCTCCACCTTCTCCTGATGCTACCTTTTATGATATTAAACCTACTTTGTTGAATCTTGTTATGAAAGAGCAATTTTCTGGTTATAGTTCTAATGATGCTGCTGCCCACCTTAATAACTTTGTTGAACTTCGTGAGATGCAAAAAATATAAGGATATAGATGGAGATATTATTAAGATCAAATTGTTTCCTTTCTCCTTGAGAGGAAAAGCTAAAAAATGGTTGCTATCCTTGCCTAGAAATAGTATTAATTCTTGGATTAAATGCAAAGATGCTTTTATTGGAAATACTATCCTCCTACTAAGATTATATCTATGAGAAGTGAAATAATGAAATTTAAACAACTTGATAATAAACATGTTGCTCAAGCTTGGGAAAGAATGAAATCTTTGGTAAAGAATTGTCCCACTCATGGACTAACTGCTTGGATGATTATCCAAACTTTTAATGAAGGGTTAAACTTCTCTTCAAGAAATTTGTTGGATTCTGCTGCTGGAGGTACCTTTATGACCATTACTTTGGGTGCTGCAAAAAATCTCCCTTATAATATGATGGTTAATTTTTCTGAATGGCACACTAAGAGAGATCCACATGGTAAGAAGGTAAATTCTGTTGAAGAAACCTCCTCCTTGAGTGATAAAATTGATGTTATTATGGCTATGCTTGTTAATGGAAAAACTCATATTGATCCAAATAATGTTTCTGTAGCTTCTTTGGTTGCTCAAGAGGAGCAAGTTGATGTGAACTTCATTAGAAATAACAATTTCAACAATAATGCCTATAGGAATAATTTTGGTATTAATAATTACATGCCTTATCCTCCCAATAATGGTAATACTTATGGAAATTCCCATAACAACAATAGAAGTGCCCTCTCTGAACTTGAATTCATGCTTAAAAACTTTATTAGTAAACAAACCACTTTGAACAAGGCTGCGGAGGAAAAGCTTTTGAATGTTGAGAAAAATATTTCATCCTTGTCTAAAACACAATCCTCTTTGATTAATAAGATGGTTGCTAAACCTGAAACCTTGGAAAGTACCTTTTCTACTACTCATGCCATACAAGTTACTATTGATGAAAATGTTAGACTATTAGCTAAATTGCATGCTAACTGGGAAAGAGAAGAAGAAATTACTAGAAACAATAGTATTTGTACTATTGCCACGACAAATATTGATTTTAGTAAACCACAAGAAGTCCCCATTCCTCCTACAACAATGCCTAAGTCTACTACCTGTGATGCTAAGTTCGATTTTGAGCTTGATGGTTGCAATATTTCTAAAGTGATTATGTTCCTACAAAAGCTTGCTAGAAGTCCTAATGCTAGTTCTATGAATATGGCTTTCACAAAACACATTACAGATGCTCTCATTAAAATTAAGGAAGAAAAATTGAAACACAAAGCTTCTATTCCTAGGAAAGTAGAAGATAGTTGGGAACCCATCATTAATATGCAAGTGAATGATTTTGATCTCAAAGCTTCATGTGACCTTGGTTCTAGTATCTCTATTATGCCTAGAAAGATTTAGGAAATGTTTGATTCGCCACCTTTGGAAGATTGCTATTTAGATGTCCCACTTGATGATAATGCTAAGAAGAGACTTATGGGGAGTGTTAATGATGTTCTTATTATGGTTAATAATGCCTATGTCCCTGTTGATTTCTATGTTTTGGAAGTTTAATGCAATTCTTCTTGTCCTATTACTTTGAGAAGACCTTTTCTTAGAACTGTTGGTGCCATTATTGATATGAAAGAAGGCACCATTAAATATCAATTTCCATTTAATAAAGGTATTGAACACTTCCCTATGAGGATAGAGAAGCTTTTGCTCCTCCTTTGAAAGCAAAATTTGATGTTAATGCTTCTTCATTTGAAAATACTTGATTTTTGCTTCTTGTGCCTAACTTAAAGGCGTTAAAGAAAAGTACTTCTTGGGAGATAACCCAATAGTTTTATTGAGTCTTGGAAGTTATTACTTTTGTAATAACCTCTCCTTATCCCTTTTATTTGATTTGTTTACCAAGAATAACCTCTAATGAGAGAGAAGTAATATTTGGGGAAGTTGCTCTCCCGAAACAGATTTGTGTGCTTCACTGTAAAAAATTGTAAACAATATCTGTATGGCGGATTGAGATATAATTTTTTGTGCTTATGCCCCAGGTTGTTATCTAACTTTCGTTATTTCAACACTTTTTGATTTGAGCAATAGAAGGTTTTAGAAAATATCGGTCTTTACCCGCTGGTCTGTTTTGATAGATTTCCGCCATTATTTGCATTTGCCTCTTATCGATTTCTTTTTTAGTTCTTTTTGGTGAATTGAGATTTTTGAAGTAATTTCTACAATAGCTTGTTTTCTTAATGAAAGTTTTGCTGTTTTGAAACTAAACCCAAAAGGTTTATTACTTTTGCATGCACTAATGTTGCTAATGAAGATTGTGTGAAGTTTTGTTTTCAAGTGTAGGAAGAATGATGTAATGAGAAGAAGAATGGACACAAGCTCAAGATTGGGGATGCCACCCCGTGTCACCCCAATAAATATTCAAGAGGTACAAGCGTCAAAGCTTGGGGATGCCCAAGGCATCCCCTTCTTCATCAATAAAAATCTCAGGTCTCTTTCTAGACACTTTATTTTTATTGTTTCATGCATTGTTGTGTTGTTCTTGGAGCGTCTTAGTTTTCATTTTTTGGTTTTTGTTTTCTTAGTTTTGCTTGAATAAAGTAGTTGGACCCCCGTTTTCGCTGTGATGTTTCAAATAAGTTGATTGGTGTTGGAAAAGAGTAGAAAGTTTCATGCTTATAGTGATACAAAATTGAGCTTGCTTTGACTGTGCCTTAGACTTTATAATGTCATGCTAGATCTTGTTTTGACCTTATGCTTAGTGATTATTGTTGTATCATGACTTGTTCCAAACAATTGAGATTGTTTAGTGTGCCTTGAAGGAATCATGCGTTGTTTTAGCATACAAAAGCATAATATTGTGGTATTCTCCTTTAATGATTTGTTTGGGTTGACTTGGCGCATGCTCACACCATGTTATGACTACAAACCAGTCACCTTAGCCTCTATGATCATTTAGTTTTTGACTTGTGATAGCACTTCATGCTTTAGTTGATAATGTTTTGTCACTCTGCATGATTATGGCCATTATTGCTTTCTTAGTTGGTCGCTCCCAGTCTTTTGCTAGCCTCCACTTGTATTGAATAAGCTCTAATCATGCATCCAACTTCCAAGAAACCAATTTATTCCAAAGTGTCCACTATAAATTCCTATGCATGGTGTGTTACACCATTTCAAGTAAATTCTTGTTTTATCTACCTTGCAATTAAAAAGTCACTTTGTTCTGTGAAAATTAGTGATTAAAGCTCTCACAAACTTGATGGCACACTTTATTTTTCTTGCCCATAATAAACTTGAACCATTGTGTCATCTATGTTGTGTATGCTTGCACTTATAAGTTGGGAATTAGTAGAACCATGTTGTCATGGGGAACACTTTCAACACATGTAAATATCTACCCAGTTGATATCATGATCTTTTGTTTATGGATGTCGGCGGTGTGAAATAAAGGGGAGCTTGTAAGTCCATCAAGTTATGTATATGTGTTAGAGAAACGCCTGGGCCGCTACCCTAAGCCATGCCTAATCATGGTGGAAACTTGCAACATCACCATAGTGAGCAATCTATGAAGCTTTCTTCTTATAAAAAAAGAGAGATAGGAAAATAGGAAAGAAGAGAAAAAGCACCATTTTCCATGGTAAATAAGAAGATTATTGAGATGCTCATTGTCTGTTGCCTTGTCAGTTTGATATGGGATAGCTCCTGTGTCATGGGGCAAGGGATACCTTGTTGGCGGTTCTCTATGATACACATATACTTACTATGTCAAGAACTTACCGGTAACTAAATTTGAGTAGCATGAGGAACGACCCTCGTACTCAAGGGACATGAGATTGCCAACTTATACTTTGTCAAGCATATACTCCATACTTTGTTCACTTTAACCTTAATCACTTCAAGATACTTATGATAGGGGCAATGAGAGCTGAAAGCTAACAAGTACCGTAATTTTTGTAAGCTCTTTATGAAACTTGAAATCCCTACTTCCCTTTGAAGGGACTTTCTTCCACTTTTATATTGAGTCTCCAACTTCTATCCTTAGGCACCAATTAAGAGAGCACAATTGTCATCCTTAGTTCTATGTGCATTGTCCCAAAACTTATTGATTGATTCATAATGTTGATATTGCTTGTATTTGAACTATTTGTATCTAGTCACCCTTATGAACTTTGAAGGTGTCCTATGCATTTATGTTTTTCTACTCCATGAGGGACAAGCTGAATACCATTATGCTTTGTTTTCTATACGTGAAAAAAACAAACGTCTTTCAATGCATTGTTATTCATGATCTTTGTTTGTATCCTTTCATGTTGCAACATAGTTACTATGTCTTATTGTTAGAACTTCATATTTCATACTCATGTTTAGAGTATTTTGATCCCTGCTTTCAATGCTTTCAAATAGTTTGATCAAGATTGTGATGGTGCATGTCACCTTAAAAATTATTATTTTTATCACTTACCTACTCGAGGATGAGCAGGAGTTAAGCTTGGGGATGCTTGATACGTCGTAAACGTATCTATAATTTTTGATGTTCCATGTTTGTTTAATATCAACTTTGCTTTGTCTACACTTTGAGGTATTTTTATACATTTTCTGGGACTAACCTATTAACAGGATGCCACAGTGCAAGTTGCCTGTTTTCTGCTGTTTTTGGTTTCAGAAAATCTAGTAAAGATATATTCTCAGAATTGGACGGGACAAAAGCCAAATTCAATATTTCACCGAGAAGAACACAGAGACCAAAGGGCGACCGAATGAGGGCCACAAGGCCGCCACACTCTAGGGTGGCGCAGGTCCCCCTAGGGCATGCCGCCACCAGGTGTGGGCGCCTCGGGTGCCCCCTGCATCGCCTCTTTGCTAATAAAAGCCCCCCGATGCCAAAACCCTAAGTACCTGATCACATCTCCACGAAACAGTCAGCCGCAGCCACCATCATCCCTAGATCGGGGGGATCTTAAGCTCTTACTAGCACCCTGCCAGAGGGGAGAGATCATCCCGGAGGCCTTGTTCATCACCATGCCAGCCTCTGGTATGATGCGTGAGTAGTTCACTCTTGGACTATGGGTCCATACAGTAACTAGATGGTTGTTTCTCCTCCCTTGTGCTATCATGTTTAGATCTTGTGAGCTCCATTCATGATCAATATCATCTACTTGTAATCATACATATTGTGTTTGCGGGGATCCGATGGATTTTGAGATTGATATGTCTGATTGATTATTGATTCTATCATGTCTTATTGATTATTGATTCTATCATGTTTGTGTTGTTTGAGATCTTGCATGCTCTTCGTTTCTAGTAGCTATCTTGGCCAAGTAGATGCTAGTGACTCCAAGAGGGAGTATTTATGCTCGATAGTGGGTTCATGCCTCTATTAAATCTGGGGAAGTGACAGGAATCTCTAAGGTTATAGATGTGATGTTGCTATTAGGGAGAAAACAACAATATTTTGTTGATGGAACAATTATATTGTTTACTTTACACACATTGCTGAATGAAGTTATCCGTTGCTTGCAACTTAATACTGGGTGGGGGGTCGGATGATAACCTGAAGGTGGATTACTAGTCATAGATGCAGTTGGATGGCGGTCTATGTATATTGTTGTATTTCCCAATCAATCTCATAGGAATCATGAATGTCTAGTATTTGCATTGTTATGCCTTGCTCTGTCCTGTCAATTGCCCTGCTGTAAGTTGTTCACCCAGCATGTTATGTTATCTTTCTTAAGGAGAACACCTCTAGTGAACTGTGGACCCCGGTCCAATCTTTACCATTGATACATCATTTACTGATACTGTTTACTTTCTGCAAGCCATCATTACCTTCCACACTATACGTTTAATCCTTTGTTTTTAGCAAACCAGTGAGATTGACAAACTCACTGTAAGTTGGAGCAAAGTATTGAGTTTGTGTTGTGCAGGATTCCAAGTTGCTAGAAACACCTTGAAATTGTTTCCTTCCTCCTACTGGTTCGATAACCTTTGTTTTGTAAATAAGGGAAAACTTATTGTTGTGCTCATCATACCTTCCTCTTGGGGTTTTCCAACGAAGCTCTAAAGTGATATGAGCTCATCATCCATGCATAGCTGTCAGTGCTGGTTCATCCAGATGATGTATTAGTTGCATGGAATCTAGTTTGACAGGAGAACATGATGAGATGAGATCGGTGGTAAAGGTTAAAAATGATAATGCTTGTATGGGAGTCTACGGTGGGATATGGATTTTGTAGTCCCATGCTCTCCACCACTAGGAACCGAGTTCTTGCCTTTGGAACCGAGATGAGCGTACAATCACAAGGGGCCTGGACAACCTCACGAGCAACTAACTTGCCTAGTAGATTCCATGAGTCACATAGTTCGGGTGTTCCATTTGACATGCATTCTGGATCTTCTCGAAGGCGGTGAAGGAGGTGCATTCATAACGGGTAGGGAAGCGTGGCCGCAATTGCTTGGGGTAGCTAGCACCCGTGGTAAACCAACCTCGCCTCACATCTCTAGAGACTGGCTTCAGGATTTGACCTGTTACAGCGGAACCATCCTTAGGGCATGGCTCATGGTCTCGGCGAAAGCAAGGTAAAGTTCGTGTATAACGACCCTCTACCGGCCTTCCAAGGAAGAGGCTAATGATTCTGGTATTAAGAGTCGGTTAGTACATGTGGGTAAAGTTGTACACTCCTACAGGGTTAAATCTTTTCGAAAAGCCATGTTCATGGTTATGAACGCTTGGTGACCGAATTCTAAGATCATAGATAACTATAATATAATCGTAAAACTTGGCAGATCAACATGTGCTTAAGGATGCCTTCTCATGGGTACAAGGGGGTGATCCTAGTTGATAGGTGATGATAATGATTTGGAGTATATCAAAAGATAATGATTAATACTTTGGAGATGTCGCTCTCTTATCCCCTTTTAAAATATTCTCATTAGACTAGCTTCTTCTCCCTCTTGTTTTATAAACAAAGATAACTTTATGAAAAACAGATCCACCAGCCATAATTCTTGCTGAGTACACCCTATACTCACCCTTGCTTTGTTGATACTTTTGTAGCAAATTAAGTGCTCCCTGGAGATGAGTTTGGTACGACATCGACACCGGCAGCCTGGAATCTATGGGATGGGATGTCATCGTTATGCTTCAGTCCTCTTAGGCCATTTGTTAAGTTTGCTATACTTAATAGCATAATTTTCCTTCCGTTGTTTGATTTTTGTGGTCAGTGACCTCTGTTTGTAATAATTTGGTTCTTTGCTCAGTTATGAGCTTGCTGTAATAATTTTGTGCCATAGGGTCACTGTTGTGTTACCGATGCTTCACTGGATATCTTCGAGCTCAAGGTTAAGCTTATGTCATACGGGGGTGTGATATTTGTTTAGCCCTAATCCCGGGGGTGTCACACTAGTTCTCCTAGGATTCACTACCATTGGAGAACGCATGCGTTGAGCCACTTGTCGTTGTTGTGGCTTGGCGTAGGTCGAGGTTCCCTTTCTGGTGCTCTTTGTGCCACTGTTGTTGTGGTGTCTGATATCGATATAGCTACTGTTGTGCGCATGTGAGCTTCCCTCACCACCACGATGCTTCTCGTCAGTCATTGCCCCTTTACCCTCTACTCTCTATTCTCGTTGTACTTGTATCTCTCTTCAAGTGCTATTGTTGCTTACTATTATTCATATTTAGGTGCTAAATTGTGTAATTTTATGTATTTAGATTAGTTCTAGTTCATCCCAATGCTGAATAGGTTTATGTGTTCGTTCTATGATTCTGATAAATACACATGTGTTAGTGTTAACTGAACCTAAGTTCAGCTTTCATTAGTTACCTAACAAAGTGTGTTGAATTGATTTTTTGTATCTGGATGATGTTATTCATCTAGATGATTTTGTGATTGATACCACAAATGCTTAGCTTCTTGATGTTACTTATGATGAACCGTGACATGTAGTTCTTCTTAAATGATTTTAGATGATCAAATGGATATGTATCCATCTGCAGTATGAATACACTGTCATCTTCCTTTAGTTGCTTTGTCTGCTTGATTAACTTCAGTGGACTGATCATCTTTGGGAAAATATAGTGTGTTTGATACTCCGGCAATTTTAGTAAGCTTAATCTTGTGGTGCCTTTTATTTGCTAGGCATAAAATGTGCCCATGTCTTTCCGTTTAGCATGATCCTCATGCATGTGGTGCCTCAAATGAGTGTGCACATGTGTATAGGCATGCTCAGAATGATTAGTGATGTACGTGATCTTTCCAGCAAATAGAATCATGTGATAACATGATCCAGTGATATTGGTGACACAATCTGTGTACATTGATACTTGGATAAATTTCTTAACTTAAAATCCATATTATTTATCTATACAGACACTACAACATGAAGGTCGGGTCCTGGCTTTTATAGATGCCGAGACAAATGCTTAATAGCTGCGCTCGCGCTAACGTCACAGCTAACGTCACAAAAAAGACGTCAAAAATAACTGCATCAGGAAAAGTAGATAGCCGGTGTCTTTTTTTCTTTTTTGGTACATCGTTATCTTCGGAGATAACGCTAGCACTGCACCAGACAAGATGCTCCTTGGTATAAAAATACACGACAGAGACTTTACTTCCGTGAAATAGTCGCACTATTTCGTCGTGTTTGGTACACTTTTCAATGGTACTCATGTTAATTACAATTAAGGCTAACAAACTAGTTTCTCAATTACATTTGGATTGTATTAAATATGCACCAAAATATAAAAAATTATGTTATTATCACATAAAACTCATTATATTACACTACAAACCACTTTTAATGACTTATCATATGGATTAAGGGATGCTGTTTTGTTTAGAAAAGTAAGCCTATTAAGATCATATCTATTCAGCACCCCTTAGATCCAAATAAACTATAAAAACAAAAAATCAAACGACGACCATATTGAGCATGTCTCTATTCTACAAACTTCTATATCTCGACTAGGAGCGAGATCTTCGAGAGACATCCTCTAGCGCCATAGGTTGATGTCATCACAGTGGATATGGCCGCTCTCCGTGACCACATGTACACTAACGATGCGGATCTAAAAGAAAGATAAGAGTTATTGGAGACAATGAATATATTCAGAGAAAACATATTTGGCATTTGTGCGTTGCTATGGTCTTTATGGAATGCGAGGAACGACCTCGTTTTTAACAGATTTGGCACTATTAATTTCTTGCAGGTTATTCGCAGAGCTATACACTTGGTTCATATATGGTCATATCTTCTACCAGAGGACCAGCGGCCGCCTATGGATATTGGATGCATCCAGTTGGAGACGGTCGTTTTGGCTTTCTACAATTAGGCTAGGTGGCGGCATGCTAAAAGGATAGATGTTGCTTAAGCGTGTGCTCTTTTTCTAGTTTAGGTGACTAATTTTTTTAGCCACTTTAAGTGATCCATGAGTTTGTAATTCTAGATTTTATACTCTTATGGTTTGAGACTTTTTAAACGATGCAATAAAAGACCGTGTGCATCAATTGATGCAGAGGCCAGGGTATACTCCATTTTGAAAAAAAAACAGAGAAAGAGAAAAAAAAATATGTGAAACAAGTGAAAACGCGATGTATAGAAAGGCAGAACAACATACCAAAAACACAGGTGGACAGAGTGGATAAGTGTGGAGTTTGGCTAATAGCTAAGGAGGGGAGTGGTGCCATATATGGTTTGTTTTAATCGTGATGATCTGGGAGTAGGCGAGCATGCGGTGGCGATTCTAGAACAAAATTGGAGGATGGGCTCGAAATAAAAGATTACTCAACTAGAATGATTTAAACAAAGCAGTATGGTCTTGCACACTCAAATTATTATAACAATGATAGACAATGTAAAATCACCTGGATTTTTGTCAGTTTCTTCATTGAAGATCTATTGAAAGAATAATACGGCAGTTCCAAATTCATATATTACTCGATACAAATGAGACAACTATTCAAGGTTGATTTGAGTCTATTGAATCTATATCTACGGTCCATTTTGGACTTTTTTGCCCCTATGATTTGCAAAGAATTACCCACCGTGCCATTCCGGTTCGTTTCTTTTCGTTTCTTCGTTCGTCCTGCACCTGGGCGGCGGAGAGGCCACACGAACGACATCATCGTTGGGATCCTCGGGATGCGCTGATTGGGCCCTCGGCCTCCCAAGGAGACGAAGATGCAGGTGCCCTTCATGGCATCTGGCCGGAAAGAGGTGGCACGCGGCCGGAGGCATGGCGGCAAGAGGACGCAGTTTGCAGGAGTGGAACCGGCCGAGGCGAGGAAGACCATGGCTAGAGGACAGACGCGCCATCTGGTCGAAGACTTCATGATGGACGCGGAGGAGGTCGAGGGGCTCCTGCAGGCGATGGTCTCAGCACGCGGAAAGGAAAGGCACGAGCGGTGGCCGCAGGTCCGCTGTTCACCGATGGATGTCGCGGCCTCCTCTGCGCTACAATTGATGCCTAGGGAGGGGCCGAGCGGGCCTGTGTCAGGCGATGGCGGAGGATGCACGGGCCGACACTACACAGATGGAGGCGAGCACCGCTTTATGGCGGAGGACGCGGGGGCCGACACTGCAGATATGGAGGCGAGCCTCCAGGCGTTGGGGAACGACCGAGATGGGCAGACTTGAGCGTCGATGGAGGGCGTAGAGGAGGGTGACGGCGACATGACGGTGGAGAGGGCACAGGAGAGGCGGCCATGGTGCCTTGCAGGGATGGAGGCATGGAGAGCTCGATGGGGAATCCGAGATGGCCGGCATCGATGCAGGGCATGAGTAGGCACGGGACCGTGCGGCTGCTGGCCGAAATCGCCAGCGGTGCTCGGGATTGACACCGGATTTGGGAGACAAAGGCCAAGATTTGGATGTGGAATAGGCTGATTTGGAGGAAATTAGTTGTTCTGGAGCCATGGAAAATTTAGGATATGCATCGGCAGTTGACAGGACAGGCAAAGCAGAGATAGAGGTAGGAAAGGATCCCACTGATGCCGCGTTGACCGCCGAGCTGAAAACGGCGATGCCACGGGGGAGGGAGGGAGGGGAGACGTTGCTGGCCGGTACCGCGTCATGGGGCGACGGGAATGTGATGTTGCGTCTCAGTAGCCCCGTTCATCGTGCATCGCCTTGGCTTGCGCGCTGTTGGCCTGGATCGAGGCCGCTGGAGTGCGTGTTGTTGGCCTGGCCTGAGATACGGCTGACGCGTATACGGCCAACACGGGGCTGCTCGACTACGTGCACCGAAGTATTTGCTGCTAAATGCCTTAGGGGATTCTTTTTCACAAAGATAGCTAGCCGACGCGTCTGGCATTTTCCTTTCAAAAGATAACTAGCTGATATTGTTCTTATTTAATCTAAAAGTTCAGCTTTAAATTTATGACAATTTGTATTGTATACTTTATTGCCACCTATATACTCGCAAACTGCCGCATATCTTGGATGCAACCAGGAACCACACCATGTTCGTTGATAAAAAGGCGCGGTACAAACGTTACATCACCGAGTGAGATAAAATAAACGCCCCTGATGCCAAGCTGCGACGTGCCACTAATTTTCGAGAAAATGTTAGACCGATATGACAACGCTCCCTATCAGAAAAATCTGATTATTGAAAACTTGAAGAATGCATATTTTATTTTCATAAGAAATATTATTCATTGTTTTCATCCGTTGCAACGCACAGGTATTTGTGCTACTTATCCAAATAGGTGTTTCTACGAATATAACTGATGTTGCGTAGACTGGAACTGAATAACTTGATAGAAACAGCGAGGGATCAAACAGTCACCCTGAGCCCGACACCCTGGCCGAGTTTTCCTGCTTCTAGGTGCAGTTCGACGGACTGGCGGACTGTAGTTTTCCGTGCATCTCCGCGCCGCGCCGTACGGTCCAGAAGAAAATACGAGGAACGATCGTACGGTTGGACCTCTCCGCTCTCCCAAATCCCTACCATCGGGCCCTGAAAACGGTTGGTTGCTTTTTTTCCATGCTTTTCCCTATCGTGAACGCATGATCACCATTCACTAGGAGAAGCTCTAATCGATTGGTAAACAGCTATAGAGCCTACATATTTGATATTTTGTTTTGTAAAATCGGAGGTGAGGCTCGAGCCTAACGAAGCTCACGTGTAAAATCGTCCCTGGGCGAGTGCTGATATGGTTAGTTCTGTTAGGAAACTGGGCCGGTATAGGCCTACTCGGTGTGGTCTCTATCAGGTTAGGGTTGGCCCATGTGGGTATCTTATCCCCTTAGTCTATAAATAGAGGAGCAATCACTGTACGGGAGTTTACCGAGAGAAAGTTCAATAAAGTTTCCTTTTGTTCCTTGTGCCATTACTTGTGTAATCTGTGTGCCGTCTACTCTAATCTTCTTCTCGGGTGTGGAACAACCTCGGACCACCGATCGGCCGGGGTGTTCCAACACGTTATCAGCACGTGTCTCTCCGTCGAGCCTCCGTCAAGCCACCGTCGAGTCTGCATCACGCAGGCTTTCGTTGAAGGTAACCCAAATCTGACCGCAAAAATGGATTCATCTCGCGATTTTCTTTCAAGATTTGCGTTTAGATCTTAGATCAGATCCCATATGGGTACGGATTTTTCTTTCCGGGAGTCTAGCTGACCTGCTGTCGCCGATCAATGTCGATTTAATCACTTCCGGATCAGAAACTTGTTGACTGTACCAGTGCACCTGTTGTGCCGATCTAATTTTCGTTTAGTAGACTGCACTGATCTTGGCCGTTTTAAATTAGTAGATCGGATCGACCTACCGTTTTGGCCGTATTTTTTTTACTGCATGCAAAACGCCATTACTGGGCAGATTCGAAGCAGCCCCGCTGGCTGCTGGCTGGCACCCGCCGCCGCCGCTGGTACACCGCCGCGACACGTTGCCGCGATCCGCTGGTTTGCTTGCCGCCATGCTGCCCACGACCGCTGCCAGCCGCCCCGCCGCGACTTCATGCCGCCGTGGCCCCGCCCTTCCGACGAGCCGCCACATCCCACCCCGCTTGGGGGCTAACTGCATAGCCCCGTTCCCCCGCATGTCGGGCCGGACTTGGGTGGGGCCCATGAACGGGTCACCGGCTTGCGCCATCGATCAAGAAAAAAATGGAGGCGAGGCGCCCTGCGATCTGAGTTATTCTTGGGCCGGCCCAATTTTACATCCATTTTTCTTCAATTCTTCGGCCTACCATTAAAAATATGCTTGGAAATTTATTTTTCGGACCGTTACGCATGTTTAACACACGCCTATCATATCATTTCTTTGTACATGTTTTTACACTATGTTTTCTGCAATAATTAAATGTTCTTATACTTTTAATTCCTTGTATTACATAGTTAGCATGTACAGTTTTAACTAAAAATTTTGGAACGCCGACATATTTGAATTATTGTATTGATTATCGCATTTATGCAACCGATTACCTGCTGTAATCTTACACGCTTTTCATAAATTGCAGATGACCGGAATCGTCAGCCGCGAGTTCCCGGAGTTGACCCAGGATGGGCTTAACTACCTGACTAGGGCCTCGGAAGTTGAGATCGTCCTCGAGGGCCGATGCATCAAGGATGCGTTGATTGAGGGGACCCCGACGGCCCCCAGCAAAACCATCCCGACGGACAACGCCAAAGCCCTGCACTTCCTCCGCCATCACATGTGTGAGACTCTCAAGAACGAGTACATGGCAGAACAGAGTGCTTCTGCCCTTTGGACCGCCCTCAACAAGCGGTTCTCTAGGCTGAAGTACACCATTCAGCCACAGGCGGAGGCAGATTGGATTCGTCTGAGATTTGCGGACTTCAAGACGGTGGGAGAGTACAACTCCAGGTTGCACCGGATTTGTATCATTCTTCAGCTATGTGGGACCAGTACCACCGATCAGCAGAAGATAGACAAAACTCTCTCCACATTCCATCCGGACAACATCCAGTCCTCGCGAAACTTTCGCCAGGAAGGATTCACGGAATATGCAGCGCTTATTGATGCTCTCCAGGTGGCCGAGGAGCAGGATAATGTTCTGAAAAAGAACTCCTCCGCGCAACCCTTCGCGGGGGGCCCAAGTCATGATGCTAATGCCGGTGCCTACAAGGTGCGCAAGCCCATCCACAAGAAGAGAGGCAAGAAGAGCAAGAAGGGCCCCAACTCCTCCAACCCGGCCAAGCAACGCAAGGCGGGAAAGGGGGAGGCAAGGCCCCAGGACTGCTTCCGCTTGGCTCTAAGACTCACTTCTCCAGGCAGTGTTTGGCCCCTAAACACGTCGTGGACGCGTTCAAGGCCAACAAGAAGGCGCGCGAGGCGCACCTTGTCCAGGTTGAGGCACCACTGGCGCCCGGAGTGGCGCTGCAGTAACGCCGCGCCCGTAGTGGCGCAGACGAGCAAGTGGCAACACCCTCGGCGGTTCCCACGAACGCCTTGTGCCCATGGAGGTTGAGCACGTTGTGCCCCCGCCTCGATTAGACATCTCTGCCTCGATGATGATAGCCAACAAAGAGAAGCTCACCGACCTTGAGATATGTCGAGCTTGATGGTTTCTTTGCGTAATCCACGAGCTCCTTTTTGTTGTGATGATTTATTTTCCGCAAATAATCAGATACAATTTTTCGATATGGTTGTAAGCTCTATGAGAGCATAACATTTATTTGTTTTTCGGCGATTGGATGACATTTATTTCATTCATTAATTCCATTATGTGGTTGTATGATGTTCTGAAATGTTTATGTGTTTTACTTACTTAATGTAGCATCTTCCTCGCTCCATTATATTAATTAGGCACTATATTTTAGAACGCGTGTGGCGCCCAAATGGAGGAAACGTGCCTTGCTGATAGCGGCACCACAAATACCATCTTGAGAGAAACGAAGTATTTTGAGTCCATAACCAAAAACCCCGGTAACATAATCACGATCGCCGGCTGCGGTCCGAATGTAGTTGGCTCCGGAAGAGCAACTATCATACTCCCAAATGGAACAACTCTGATCATTGAAGAGGCATTGTTGTATCCGGAGTCGACTCGTACTCTCTTGAGTTTTAGAGACATCCGCGCAAATGGTTTCCATGTCGAAACCGATGATGATGAGAATGGAAAGGAGTTCCTATTCATTACCAAGCGCAACAAAAATGGTAAACATGTTGTCAAAAGACTCCCTTCATTAGCTACTGGGCTGTACTACACTAAGATAGTAGCACCACCTATTTACACTACCCTTAAGACTGTCTTTAGAAGCTCTGAACTATTCTGCCTTTGGCATGATAGGTTAGGCCACCCCGGTCTTAGGATGATGAGAAATATAATTAACAACTCGAATGGTCATAATGTTAATGTGAAAAAATTTCCGAATCCCGATGATTTCGTGTGCTCGCGCCACGGGAAATTGATCATTAGACCGTCCCCCTAAAGGTGAAGGATGAACTCCCCGTTCTTGGAACGCATTCAAGGATATATGTGTTCCAATTCAGCCCCTCTCGGGGCGTTTTACTTCATGGTGCTCATCGATGCTTCCTCTAAATGGTCCAATGTTTGCTTTGTCAACAAGGAACCATGCTTTTGCAAAGTTGATCTCCGGATCATACAAATAAGGAATAAATTCTGATTATCGTTTAAAGTCTATTCGAATGGACAATGCCGAGAATTTACTTCAAAGGCATTCGATGATTATTGCATGGCAACCGAATCAAACTTGAGCACTGCATCGCATGTCCACACTCAAAATGGACTTGCGGAGGCATTGATTAAAAGGATTTAATTCATTGTCGACCACTCCTTGAGGTTGTAATTTACCAACTACATGTTGGGGACACGGTGTTACACGCTAATCTCATCAACTTTCGACCATCGGCCTACAACATCCACTCTCCCATCCAACTTGCAACGGTCGACCGAAAATTTCCCACCGTAGGTTCGGCCGGTATATGTACCCATACCACCACCCCAGGATCAGCAATGGGACCGCCCGTAAGTCGGGATATACGTTGGTTATGAGATCGTGTCCATAATCGGTTCTTGGACCCTTGACAGTGACTCACACGACCCGCTTTGTTGCATTTTTGACGAGGATCTTTCTCCGACTTTGGGGAGGTAATCAACCGGATGGCAAAAGTCGAGAAATCATGGAAAGCCACGGGATCCACGCTCATGACCAGCGCTGTTGAGACTAATAGAGAAGTCCAAAAGATACTAGATTTGCACTCCTAGCGAATCAACCGCCGATCATTTTAGTGATTTAAAGACTGACAAAGTTGCATGTGCATGCACGCAATGCACCGAAAGGGTTGAAATACCAAAGAAAAATGATGGTATACCCGCTCCGCTCCAAAGCCTAAGAGGACGCGAATTCTTTCTCAAATCCCAAGTACCGGGACCTTGAAGAAAAGGATAAGAGAGATTTATTATAGTTCCACTGTTGAGGGGAGCCTTGAGACTGGCACAAGTACGGATATTTCAAAGGCACGAATTCGGACTTGAACTTTCCTATAACGGAAATACCAAATGAAGTTGTGCGCACATCGGAGTGGGAAAGCTAAGGACCTAGCTCGGATTGGGAAATCCGTGGAGCAAGAGGATGTGCCTGATGCATTCCATGACGAAATGGCCATTAACTATGTTAATTCGAGGAGTCATACAACCGAGCCATGGCAAATGTCGACGTTAATTTTGCTAAGAAAATTGCCTCAATCATAGATCTTGACCGAGCCTAACACGCTGATTGCAAGAAAAGGTCGGATTGGAAAGATTGGCGTAAGGCAATTCGCTGAATTATTATCGTTAAACAAAAGAGAGGTATTTGGACCTGTTTGTCTAACTTCTCCCCACATTCGCCAGATTGGCCATAAGTGGTTTTTGTTCGAAAGAGAAACGAGAATAATGAAGTAGTAAGGTACAAAGCAAGGCTCGTTGCTCAAAGTTTCACTCAACACTGTGTGTCGACTTTGAGGAAACTTACTCCCATCATGGATGGAATTACCTTTAGATACTTGATCTCAATGGCGAACATTGGACTTAAAATGAAACTAATGGATGTTTTCACCGCTTACCTATATGGTAACTTGGATTCGGACATATACATGAAAGTACCAGAAGGTATCCCTGTCCCGAACCAGGATAAAGCAAACAAGAGCTTATACAGTGTTCAGCTTAAGAAGTCATTGTATGGACTAAAACAGTCAGGTAGGATGTGGTATAATCGTTTAAGCGATTTCCTTCATCAGAAGGGCTATGCGAGCAATGAAGATTGCCCCATGTGTTTTTATACGGAGATCCCAGGATGGTTTCTATATTATCTCGGTGTACGTGGACGATTTGAATATAATCGGTACACCTGACGATATTGAGGAAGCGAGTTCCTACCTCATGTCGGAATTCGAGATGTAAGACTTAGGCAAAACCAAGTTCTGCCTGGGTCTGCAACTTGAGCATTCCCCTGCTGGGATTCTAGTTCACTAGTCGGCCTACACCCAGAAGGTGTTGGAACGATTTGGGTTTGAAAAGGCATATCCTTCTAAGACCCCGATGGTCGGAAGATCTTTGCAGCAAGACAAGGACCCGTTCAGGCCTAAAGAAGAGGGGGAGGAAATTCTGGGACCGGAATTCCCCTACTTAAGTGCAGTTGGCGCACTTATGTACCTCGCAAATTGTACACAGCCGGATATTGCATTCGCCGTCAATTTGCTTGCAAGGTATAGTTCTGAGCCCACCAAGAGGCATTGGAAAGGCGTTAAGGACATCTTTAGGTACATACAAGGGACAAAGGACCTTGGCTTGTTTTACCAAAAGAACCAAGACCTATCTATTGTAGGCTATGCAGATGCTGGATACCTTTCGGACCCGCACACATCCAAGTCGCAGACTGGATATGTTTTCCTTTGTGGTGGAACAGCTATTTCCTAGAAATCGTCTAAGCAAACTCTTGTGTCAACTTTGACGAACCACTCGGAAATCATAGCATTATATGAAGCATCACGAGAATATGTATGGCTTCGACGAGTAGTCAGCCACATCCAGATGTCATGTGGACTGAACACCGTACAAACCCCAACAATTATCTATGAAGATAATGCCGCTTGTGTTGCACAAGTCCAGACGGGTTACATGAAGAGCAATCTCACAAAGCATATAAACCCCAAGTTCTTCTATGCACATGAGTTGCAAAAGATGAACGAAGTGAAAGTCTTGCATACTAAGTCGTGTGAAAATCTCGCTGATTTGTTCACTAAATCATTGCCAGCATCTTCTTTCGAGAGATGTGTCCGTGGGATCGGCATGATGAGACTTAGGGAGATGCAAGGTTCAGGGGGAGAATCTTCACAAACTCATCGCTGAAATCTTGATCCCGATGATTGAGTGCTTAACTTTATAGTTAAGTGAATTATACTCTTTTTCCCTTAGTGAGTTTTTATGAAGTTTCTCACATGAGGTTTTTAATGAGGCAATTCGTGCAACATAGCAAGAAGTATACCGTGTGCATTTCTCCATATTTTTTCCACTGGGTTTTTCGGAGTTTTAAGCCATGGTTATACAGATAAGATACCCAGGGGGAGTGTTGGGAAACTGGGCCGGTAGAGGCCCACTCGGTGTGGCCTCTACCAGGCTAGGGTTGGCCCATGTGGATATCTTATCCCCTTAGTCTATAAATAGAGGAGCAATCATTGTACGGGAGTTTACTGAGAAAAAGTTCAATAAATTTCCCCTTTGTTCCGTGTGCCATTTACTTGTGTAATCTGTGTGCCTTCTACTCTAGTCTTCTTCTCGGGTGTGGAACAGCCTCGGACCGCCATCAAGGGGGTGTTCCAAAAAGTTCTACTAGTGGAGATCTAGAACAGTTAAAAGTGGGGAGTGGGGAATGCAACGACATGAGGGGTGAGGAGCCGGGCTCCCTATTTTATATAGAAAATTGCACGGACCTATTAAGCAAGTGCGTCAAGCTATATGGGCTACAATTTCTCAAAGCGGTCTTATTAGTGGCTTTTGGACACATGTGAGTCTCGATGCTAATATGTTTTTGAAATAACTAACACATGCCAAACGGTTTAATTTGTTTCAAGAAATTAACCAAACTACATTGACAATGGAGAGCAAATACAGCTAGCAAACATGTTTAAAGAAACAAAGCACACAAAACATACATATACATTACATGCAATTACTCCATTAATTAATGATCAACATTAGCAACGACGTCGAGTTGTTCCTAAATTGGCTATAGCTCATCGGCCAAAGACGAGAACTTCAATTTAATCGTACAACATCTTCTTGTCATATTTCCGCCCTTGCTTCCTCGATCGCTGCTCAAACTCCCTATCGCACGTTTATTTCATTCTCCTCGGTCACGTCCACATCGCCTTGAAGACGATAAAAGCATTGCGTGTGCGATTTATCAATCCACTCCACGAAACGTGCACCTCCGGGATTTATAGTGGCATCCCATGAATAGGAGGCCAGTATCTATGCCCTCGTATGCTACTAGACGACGTGGGAATAGTATATCTTACACCCACGACCGATGAGTGCATTTTTTAAGCATATTTACCTTATATTTTTGCATGATTAGCAGTAGGATTTTAATATTTTCCGGCGCTCACGCACACCTTTTATGCTCATTTTCATAGGATCCCAACATATAGAGGCATTGGTTAACATATCACTTTGAGCTATCATATTGGATAAAAATATGATATTTTTAAAGTAATAGAAGTCATTATTATGATTTACCACGTACGACGGGAGAAATGGCATCACAAAGAGAAGCTACTAAAGGGTTCACGAATGTCAGTACTGGCGGGATGCACCTGTACCATGTGGCACCTGCCTCGCCTCGTCAAATACTCTCACCATGCAAAGACGGATCTAATATCCGACAATTAGAGACACCAGAACACGCAAAAACCTCACCTTTGGAAGGGATGTAGAGGTGTGAAATTGCAAAGGCATCATCCTTGTTGCTACATGGATCATTGGAGGCCAAGGCATCATCTCCATCATATCATTAACCACTGCATTTGCATCACCATTACCATCTCATTTACCACCATATTGTTGTAATTCCAAATTACGATTGTGGATTTGCACTTGTTATCATTCATCTACTCATATTCATTTCATATATCCATGATGATGTTGTTGATTCCCTCCATAAATAAGTAGTTTACCCTGTTCTTGAGAGAGATGGAGAAATCCTAACAATATTATGATGTGAAATAAATATGATCTATAACTTTGGTTCATGATTATGTGTTGGTTTTCTCTTTAGATGTTATATGAATTCAAAACCATGTAATATTTTCCTTCGAGACTAGAGAGGGAACTACCATTGGGTATGTGATAGTACATACAATGCTAAATGACATAACATGTCAGCGTGCTATTCATATGGTCAAAGGGGATAAGGAGAGATTCACTAAGATCATATCAATATCCATGGAGAAACCCTTAATTGTGAGAGATCAGAGTGGCTTTATTATGATCATCGTAGTGGTTATTAGGGATGAAATTGTTGGAGATATGCCCTAGAGGCAATAATAAATATAGTTATTATTATATCTTTGTGTTTATGATAAATGTTTACATTCATGCTATAATAGTATTAACAAGGAAACATTGATACTTGTGTGTTTTGTAAACTTAATTTGAAGTCCCTAGTATAGCCTCTATACTTCACTAGCTTGTTGGTTGATTAATGATTGTGGTTTCCCTATCATGAACATTGAGATGTTATCAACAACAAGATCATATCGTTAGGAGAATGATATGGTGGACATACTCCTATAGATAAGCGTAGCATAAAGATCAAGTCATTTCATTAGTTCAATTGCTATATGCTTTCTGATACATAGTAACCTAATTCCTTCGACCATGAGATCATGCATATCACCTTTACTGGATGGATGCTTTGATGACATCAAACACCACACCGTGAATCGGGTGGTTATAAAAGTGGCATTGAGTGTTCGGAAGGTATTGGTTGAGACACATGGATCAAGAGGGATTTGTCCATCCACATGACGGATAGATATACTGGCCCTCTCGGTGGAATGTCATCCAATTAGCTTGCAAGCATGTGACTTGGTCACAAGGGATCACATATCACGGAACGAGAAAAGAGTACTTATCAGAACAAGGTTGAACTAGGTATGCAGAGATACCGACGATCATAACCTTGGGTAAGTAACATATCGTGAGACAAAGGGAAATTGGTATCGTATGTAAGTGGTTCATTCGATCGCAAAGTAATCGTTGAAATATGTGGAGCCATATGAATTTCCAGATTCCTCTATTGGTTATTGTTCGAGAAGTGTCTCGATCATGTCCGCATAATTCACGAACCGTAGGGAGACACACTTAAGGATTCGACGTTGTTTGAGTAGTTATGGTATTATGAGAAAGAGACCGAATGTTGTTCGAGTCTCGGATGGGATCCGGATATCACGAGGTGATCCGGAATGGTCCGGAGAATAAGATTCATATAAGGAAAGTCCCGTTTGAGTTCGGGAATGATTCTGTTTTCATCGAATGTTCTAGAAGGTTCGGATTGTCCCAAGACCGGGGAGGGTACATGAATGTGTCATTGCTCATTGAATGATTGCATCATGTACTATGTGTTATTTCTGTCCCAAATAAAGGATTAAATTGAATCCTAAAACAGAAAAGTCAAATGTCCAGTTTGAAAGTCAAACTGCCAAAACAAGAAACTGTGGGAAACAAGCAAGAGGAGGTGGAACCAACTGAGGAGGAGTAGGACTCCTCCAGTCGCGCCAGCCCTAGGCGAGTTGGGAGGGACTCCTCCTCCCTCAAGGCCAAGGAACCCCCTCCTCATAAAAGGAGGGGCAGGGCTCCTCCCATAGATACAATACTTTCTACTCTAGATCTCCGGTTTAGAGCTGTTTTGGTTTAGAGCTTCTAATTGCTTTAGCCAACAGTTTAGAGCCTTCTAATTGGTTTAGAGCCCTCTAATTGGTGTGTCTAATTACTAGGCCACTAATCCTCTCTCTCATAAAGCTCCACCATACTACAAGCTTAAGGCGAAGCCTGCGGATCTCCCTCTACTTAGGTACCACGCCGTTGTCTTTGCGAATCGCGAGGAGAGTGCTACAACCTCCGCCCTCTTGGAACAAGGGAGAGGAAGGTCTTCGAGTACCGAACGGTGACCGATCATGGAGCGCCGCTTAACGTGGCATTTGGAAGGATCGTCACACGGTCTTGAGATCGGGAAGAGGACTACATCACCCACGAGAATCCGCCTCGTTAACCACTTTGGAATCTTCGAGGGTGAGTTCCTCTATCAACTCGTTGCTACAATCTAGTAGATAGATCTTGGCTTGTTTGTTTGTATGCGATAGAAAATTTTTGTTTTCCATGCTACGAACCCTACAAAGGGTATCGAGCCGTGTCTATATGTAGATCATTGCGACGAGTAGAACACAATGGTCATTGTGGGCGTTGATGCTTTTATTGTAGATTGCTTTTTGTGTACTTTGCATCTTGCGGTATGTTGGGATGAAGCGGCCGGGCTAACCTTACATGACATCGTTCATGAGACTTGCTCCACGCTTGACATGTAACTTGTATTGCATAAGTGGCTTTATGGTGCATGTTTATCCTAGCATAGTTAAGATCCAATTTACAACGGGTGATCAACAATGCTAGTATCAATGTTGTGGTTCTTATTCGTAAGTTAGAACGACACTTATTGAAAGCCCCAAACCACGTAAAATATGCAAAGAAAGTAGAAGCGTCTAACTTTGTTTTGCGGGGTGTCATGATGTGATATGGCCATGATTGTGATTATATTCGATGTATGCAATGTTCCTTATTGTAAGTCGACAACCGCAGGAGCCATATGGTTGTCTTTAATTTATGTTAAGACCTGTGTCTATTCAAAGTAGTTGTAATAGTTGAAGCCGGTGGGCGACAACCATGGAGAAGCGTCATTGACCTTGATGCAATGCCGGTGATGATGGAGATCATGTTCGTGCTTGAAGATGGAGATCGGAGGCACGAAGAAGAAAGGCCATATCATATCACATATATATTGAATTGCATGTGATGTTAATCCTTTATGCATCTTGTATTGCTTAGTAGACGGTAGCATTATAAGATGATCCTCATGCACATCAATTTCAAATCATAAAGTGTTCACCCTTAGTTAGCACCGTTGCTAAAGCTTGTTGTTTCAAGCACCACGTGATGATCGGGTGTTCTAGATTCGCAAGTGTATACAACGTGAGCAAGCCAGATTTGCTCATGCGAAACTAAGGTTTGATCTTGACGAGCCTAGCATGTACGCACATGGTCTCGAACACGGATTACCGAAGGTAAAGCATGAATCGTATAGTAGATATGATGAACATGATGATTGTTCGCCATTGAAACTATATCAACTCTCGTGATGATCGGTGTTGATGTAGTGGATTTGGTTCGTGTTATCACTAAAACAATGTGAGGGATGTTGTTTTGAGAGGGAGTTCACCTAGTTTAATTTCATTAATTAATTTGAACTCAATTTGTCATAAACTTAGTCTAAACTATTGCAAATATGTTGTAGATCAATGGCAGCCCCTACCATCAATTTTAATGCGTTCCTAGAGAAAGAAAAGTTGAAAAACAATGGAAGCAACTCATGGATTGGTTCCGCAATTTGAGGATTGTCCTCACATGGTAATTTGACCTATGTCTTTGGATGCATTGGGTGACCCACCCTGCCACTTGCTTCCGATGAAGTAAAGAATGTTTACCTCGCCGAAGAATCGGTACTCCATAGTTCAGTGTGCTATCTTGTATGGTTTAGAATCGGAGCTTCAGAAAAGGTTTGAAGAGTCAGACCCACATGATATTGTCGAGGATCTCAAATTAATTTTTGAGACTCATGCGGCAATTGAAAGCTATGAGGCTTCTGAAAAGTTCTTTAACTGCAAGATGGAAGAGGGCATTCACAAGTGAGCATGTGCTTAAGATGTCCGGGCATGCAAACAAACTTCAAAGCTTGGGTATTGTGATTCCTAATGCTTTGGGGATTTACCGTGTCCTCAATCACTACCACCAAGTTACAAGAACTTTGTGATGAACTACAACATGCGTAACATGAACAAGACGCCGAACTCTTTGCCATGTTGAAATCTGAAGTGGAGATCAAGAAAGAGCACCAAGTGTTGTTGGTCAATAAGACCACCAAATTCAAGAAAGGCAAGTCTAAGCAAAAGGGACACTTCAAGAAGGGTGGTAAGAAAGCTACCACGCCGGCGAAGAAGACCAAGGCTGGACCTAAGCCTGATACTGAGTGCTTTTACTGCAAGGGAGAAGGTCACTGGAAGCGGAATTGCCCAAAGTACTTGGCGGATCTGAAGAACGGCAACATCAAGAAGAAAGGTATATCTGATATACATGTTATTGATGTGTATCTCACTAGTACTCGTAGTAGTGCCGGTATTTGAATCTTGGTTCGGTTGCTCATATTTGTAACTCAACAAAGTCTTGCAGAATAAACGGAAGCTAGCGAAGAACGAGGTGACGATGCGGCGTGGAAACGGATCAAAGGTTGATGTGATCGCGGTCGGCACGCTACCCCTTCATCTACCATCGGGATTAGTTTTATACTTAAATAATTGTTATTTAGTGCCTGCGTTGAGCATGAACATTATCTCAGGATCTTGTTTATTGCGAGACGGTTACTTGTTTAAGTCAGAGAATAATGGTTGTTCGATTTATATGAGTAATATGTTTTACGCACATGCACCTTTGATAGATGGTCTATTCTTATTGAATCTCGATAGTGGAAATACACATATCAACAACATTGAGGCTAAACGTTTGAAATCAAGCGATAATTCGACCTATATGTGGCACTGTCGTCTTGGTCACATCGGAGTGAAACGTATGAAGAAACTCCATTCCGATGGACTTCTTGAATCACTTGATTTTGAATCACTTGAAAGATGCGAAGCATGTCTGATGGGTAAAATGACTAAGACTCCATTTTCTGGTATGATGGAGCGAGCTACGGACTTATTGGAAATCATACATACCGATGTGTGTGGTCCAATGAGTGTAGCATCGTGTGGTGGTTATCGTTATGTTCTTACCTTCACGGATGACTTAAGTAGATATGGGTATATCTATTTCATGAAACATAAGTCCGAAACTTTCGAGAAGTTTAAGGAGTTTCAAAGTGAGGTAGAGAATCAACGTAACAAGAAGATTAAATTTCTACGTTCTGATCGTGGAGGTGAATATCTAAGTTACGAGTTTGGCGAGCATTTAAAGAAGTGCGGAATACTTTCACAATTGACACCGGAACACCACAGCGTAATGGTGTGTCCGAACGTCGTAATCGAACTCTCTTAGATATGGTTCGTTCTATGATGTCACTTATGATTTACCGCTATCATTTTGGGGTTATGCATTAGAAACAGCCGCATTCACTTTAAATAGGGCACCGTCTAAATCCGTTGAAACGACACCGTATGAATTATGGTTTGGGAAGAAACCTAAATTGTCGTTCCTTAAAGTTTGGGGATCTGAAGCCTATGTAAAGAAGTTACAGCGGACAAGCTTGAACCCAAAGCGGAAAATGCGTCTTCATAGGATACCCAAGGAAACTATTGGGTATACCTTCTATCATAGATCCGAAGGCAAAACATTCGTTGTTAAGAATGGATCCTTTCTAGAGAAGGAATTTCTCTCGAAAGAAGTGACTGAAGGAAAGTAGAACTCGACGAGGTTGTTGAACCTTCTCTCGAATTGCGAGTAGCGCAGACCGGAAGAAGTTCTGTGGTGCTGCACCAATAAGAGAGGAAGCTAATGATGATGATCATGAAACTTCGGTTGAAGTTGCTACAGAGCCTCGGAGGTCAACGAGAACTCGTACCACTCCAGATTGGTATGATTCCGTTATGAATGTCATGGTGGTGGACAACATCGATGACCCCGAGACATATGAGGAAGCGATGATGAGCCCAGATTCCAATAAATGGCAAGAAGCTATGAAATCCGAGATTGGATCCATGTACGAAAACCAAGTATGGACTTTGGTGGACTTACCGGATGGCCGGAAGGCTGTCGAGAACAAATGGATTTTCAAGAAGAAAACAGATGCTGATGGTAATGTTACTGTCTATAAAGCTCGACTTGTCGCAAAAGGGTTTCGACAAATTCAAGGAGTTGACTACGATGAGACTTTCTCACCAGTAGCGAAGCTAAAGTCTGTGAGGATTATGTTAGCAATCGCTGCATATTATGATTATGAGATATGGCAGATGGATGTCAAAACAGCATTCCTCAATGGAGACATTGATGAAGAGTTGTATATGATGCAACCCAAAGGTTTTGTCGATCCTATAGATGCTAACAAGGTATGCAAACTTCAACGGTCCATCTATGGATTGAAGCAAGCATCCCGAAGTTGGAATCAACGTTTTGATAAGGTAATCAAAGTTTTGGTTTTATACAAACTTATGGAGAAGCTTGTATTTACAAGAAAGTGAGTGGGAGCTCAGTAGCATTCTTAATACGTATGTGGATGACATATTGTTGATTGGGAATGATGTAGACCTTCTTAATAGTGTCAAAGAATATTTGAATAATAGTTTTCAATGAAGGATCTTGGCGAAGCAGCTTACATATTAGGCATAAAGATTTATAGAGATAGATCGAAACGCCAAATATCATTGTCACAAAGTACATATTTGGACAAAGTTCTAAAGAGATTTGGAATGGAAGAAAGCAAGAAAGGGTTCTTGCCCATGTTGCCCAATACGACCTTGAGTAAAACTCAAAGTCCGACATCGGCAGAAGATAGAGAAAGGATGAGTAAGACTCCTATGCCTCACCATAGGATCTCTAATGTATGCCATGCTATGTACTAGACCCGACATTGCATATGTCGTTAGTTTAACTAGCAGATATCAAAGTGATCCAGAGTGGATCATTGGACAATGATCAAAAATATCCTTAAGTACTTGAGAAGAACTAAGGATATGGTTCTTTCTTATGGAGGTGATGAACACTCGTTGTTAATGGTTACACCGATGCTAGTTGGAACACCGATCCGGATGATTCTAAATCACAACTGGATAATGATTTATTTTGAATGGTGCAGCGGATTAGTGGAGGAGTGCAAAGCAAAGCGTGGCGAGATCTTCAACTGAATCGGAATACATGGTCGCTTCGAGGCTTCACAAGAAGCGATATGGATGAAAGAGTTCATTACAGAGCTGGGTGTGGTTCCAAGTGCACTGGACCCAATGTCTATCTACTGTGATAACATGGGCGCCATAGCCAATGCGCAAGAACCAAGGTCACACAAGAAGCTGAAGCATATCAAGCTGCGTTTTCACGCTATTCGAGAACATATCCAGGATGGGGATATAAAGATTTGCAAAGTACACACAGATCTGAATGTGGCGGATCCGTTGACTAAACCTCTCCCGAGGGCAAAACATGACCAACACCAAACTGCCATGGGTGTTCGGTATATTACCATGTAATCTAGATTAGATGACTCTAGTGCAAGTGGGAGATCATGGAGATATGCCCTAGAGGCAATAATAAATATAGTTATTATTATATCTTTGTGTTTATGATAAATGTTTACATTCATGCTATAATAGTATTAACAAGGAAACATTGATACTTGTGTGTTTTGTAAACTTAATTTGAAGTCCCTAGTATAGCCTCTATACTTCACTAGCTTGTTGGTTGATTAATGATTGTGGTTTCCTATCATGAACATTGAGATGTTATCAACAACAAGATCATATCGTTAGGAGAATGATATGGTGGACATACTCCTATAGATAAGCGTAGCATAAAGATCAAGTCATTTCATTAGTTCAATTGCTATATGCTTCGATACATAGTAACCTAATTCCTTCGACCATGAGATCATGCATATCACCTTTACTGGATGGATGCTTTGATGACATCAAACACCACACCGTAACTGGGTGGTTATAAAAGTGGCATTGAGTGTTCGGAAGGTATTGGTTGAGACACATGGATCAAGAGTGGATTTGTCCATCCACATGACGGATAGATATACTCTGGGCCCTCTCGGTGGAATGTCATCCAATTAGCTTGCAAGCATGTGACTTGGTCACAAGGGATCACATATCACGGGAACGAGAAAAGAGTACTTATCAGTAACAAGGTTGAACTAGGTATGCAGAGATACCGACGATCATAACCTTGGGTAAGTAACATATCGTGAGACAAAGGGAAATTGGTATCGTATGTAAGTGGTTCATTCGATCGCATAAGTAATCGTTGAAATATGTAGGAGCCATATGAATTTCCAGATTCCTCTATTGGTTATTGTTCGAGAAGTGTCTCGATCATGTCTGCATAATTCACGAACCGTGAGACACACTTAAGGATTCGACGTTGTTTGAGTAGTTATGGTATTATGAGAAAGAGACCGAATGTTGTTCGAGTCTCGGATGGGATCCGGATATCACGAGGTGATCCGGAATGGTCCGGAGAATAAGATTCATATAAGGAAAGTCCCGTTTGGAGTTCGGGAATGATTCGATGTTTTCATCGAATGTTCTAGAAGGTTCCGGATTGTCCAAGACTCCGGGGAGGGTACATGAATGTGTCATTGCTCATTGAATGATTGCATCATGTACTATGTGTTATTGCTGTCCCAAATAAAGGATTAAATTGAATCCTAAACAGAAAGTCAAATGTCCAGTTTGAAAGTCAAACTGCCAAAACAAGAAACTGTGGGAAACAAGCAAGAGGAGTTGGAACCAACCTGGAGGAGGAGTAGGACTCCTCCAGGCCGGCGCCAGCCCTAGGCCGAGTTGGGGAGGGACTCCCTCCCTCCCCTGGCGCGCCAAGGAACACCCCTCCCATAAAAGGAGGGGCAGGGCTCCTCCCATAGATACAATACTTTCTACTCTAGATCTCCGGTTTAGAGCTGTTTTGGTTTAGAGCTTCTAATTGCTTTAGCCAACAGTTTAGAGCCTTCTAATTGGTTTAGAGCCCTCTAATTGGTGTGTCTAATTACTAGGCCACTAATCCTCTCTCTCATAAAGCTCCACCATACTGCACTGCTTAAGGCGGCCTGCAGGATCTCCCTCTACTTCCTACCACGCCAGTTGTCCGGAATCGCGAGGAGAGTGCTACAACCTCCGCCTTCTTTGGAACAAGGGAGAGGAAGGTCTTACGAAAATCGAACGTGTGACCGATCATGAGCGCCGAACGTGGCGCTGGAAGGATCGTCTACACGGTCTTGAGATCGGGAAGAGTACGACTACATCACCCACGAGAATCCGCTCTCGTTAACCACTTTGGAATCTTCGAGGGTGAGTTCCTCTATCAACTCGTTGCTACAATCTAGTAGATAGATCTTGGCTTGTTTGTTTGTATGCGATAGAAAATTTTTGTTTTCCATGCTACGAACCCCTACAGAAATAACATATGCCTTTTGTGATCATTCATTTATGAGCTCTCCCCACATATGTCACGAAGAAAGACATATATTTATCATAATCATGATTAATACCAATGCTAGAGGTGGATCCTACAATCCCGAGAACACTTTGCCTTACTACAGTTTCATTACCATTTACATCGCGTTTGTCTCCTTGTTTATTTAATATTTTTTCTTTACTTTATGCACAAAAAACCCTCTTTAAACACCCTTACTTGAGATCAAGGACAGTTTACAAGTACTTCTTAATAGATAATGACGAGTGGCATTAAGACCTTAACCAGATAGCTCTCCTTGGTTCAATACTCTTACTTTGAAACTAGCTAAATTATGCATGTGCTCTTGCAGTCATCAACGACTTGAACATCGAGCGAGTGAGATATGATTGATGTGGTAGGTTGGAAAGGATGAGTGGTGTGTAGATCTCGGGATAAGTGCGTCTTGGGGTGGTGTATAAAAGTGGCCAGTCAAATAGCTCAGCGATGGTGGGACACACCTATCAGTGAGATATGCATGTGTCAACCTACTTTTCATGTCTATTGCAATGCACGACACAATATAGAATTCCTCCTATGCCAAAGTGTGACACTAAAAAACGCCGATCTTGAATGCCACCTATCACGGCACCAAAATCCACCGACATCGTGTCTACCACTGCATATAAGTGACTTCCATGGAAAATGGTGCCACGATTTCTCATCTGCCGGATAATCAACTTCATGTACTTTTCTATTGTGCCACCCCAAAAAAGTGTCGAGCACGAGGGATATTTTTATAGTGAGAGTAGATCATTGTGACCTATCCAATGCAAATTAATATGAAATCATACTACACTTAGTATAGCTAGATCAACATGGTGCTGAAGTGTAGCTTGGTCTTGTGGATTCTAATCAACCTTTTTCTTGTGATAGCCTACTCCTCCTAGTGAAGCGGTTCACTGTAGAAAAAATCCCGAGTAGCGTAACACCAATATGCCCAAGATCTATCTAGGAGCAACTCTATAATGGAAACAAGCTTTTGTAACATACCCTTTAGACCAAAATCACTTAACGCCGCAGGCGAGCGTGGATGATGTAGTTGTACTCGCATCAACCTGAAGGTTGCAAAGCTCCTTGAACATCACCTCTTATTCCTTGCAAGACAGCTTCGGGTGCCACAAGTGGAAGCTCCCCATGGTCTCGCACACGTATGGTGTTTGACGATTACCCCCATTCTCCATAATCTAGCCGGGATGCGGAAGTAGATCTTCTGGCTGGAATCACCACAACACAACGGCGTGCCGCAGTGAAGCAGTCTCCTATGCACATAGTCCTTACATGGTACCGTAGTTGTAAGAAAGGACAAAGAGAGAAAATCCCTAAGGAAGTTGCCTTAGAGATTATTGTGTGTTCTTTTCTCTCATATAGACCTTTATATATAGGGGAAAAGAGGGCACCCCAACTATTGTAGTCCCGAGGTGGGACTAAACCAAGGAGGAGGGGGAGGAGGCGTGCACTCCAAGGAGGAGGGCCTTGCACGCATGGCCCATGGAGGGGCCTGCAACTGGGTGGGCCCCACCCTGCACGCCTACCCTAGGTGGCGGCTTCCCCATGGCGACTTTCCTCTTGAGCCTTGTTCCCTCCGGGGACTTGGCACATTAGGGAAGTTTGTCCATTAAATTTAATTTTAAATAACATTTTATTAATTCTAATAATTAATATAAAATACATATTATTAAAGTCCCTTTTACTCAAAACACCTTTCGGTTCACTCCGAACTCCTTCGGATCCTCCCAGAACGATTTCGTTTCTCTCACGGAACATTCTGGCATTCTCATCTCATACTTCTGGTGATTCCAATGATTCCAAAACGATCTCTAAGCATCATAAAATCCTGAAGCATGTTAACCTATGATCGAGACGACTCTCGGATCAATGATCATCAGCGGGACCAGGATGACCATAATGACCCCTGTGCATTCCACGATCTTAATGTTGTTTGAACCATAAACTTTGAATCTAATTTTGTTTGTTACTTAGAAACCTGACTTGCCTGAGATGTGATCATTGGTATCATGATATCTTGTTCAATCTCGTTATTGACAAGTGCTTCTTTACTCGTTTCCGTGATATTCCATCCCCGTGAACTAGTCATAGTTGCATAGCTTATGGATATAATCTCACCGAGTAGTCCCAGTTTATCTTCCCTTCACGTTGGAGAACAAATACCGATCTTGATGCATACGTATCGACATATCCCTCTAGAATACCCAATATACATCTTTATGATCACCCCATTACAGTGTGATGGTTGATGCAATCAAAGCAGCCTCGAGTGATAGTGATTAACTATGATCTCACGGTCTAAGGGGTAGATACTTCGTTTCTAACTATTGCAACGATGAACTCTGTGACTTATGTTGGGTAATGTCCATCACATCATTCACTAATGATATGACTTTATTGTCAATTGGCATAAATTCTCCATGATCAGGAAACCTTGATCATCAGTTGCCTAATGAACTAGTTGAATAGGGGCTACTAGGGACTTTGGTTTGTTTACATACCACACGTGTATCAATGTTTCCGATTGACACAGTTATAGCATGGTATAAAAATACTATGAACTAAAGAATTAAGATAACAAACTTCTTTATTATTTGCCTCTAGGGTATATTTCCAACACCTAGTTGCTTCACCTATTGCCTAGATCTCTATCTATCTATCTAGCTAGTGATGATTCCTTGTGTTCATGATGTTCTTGTGTCAGATCCTTGATCTGTTGATGTTGTGATCCTTCTCATGGTCGATTGTCCCTGATATAATGATTCTAATGTTGTCTCTAGTTGACACTTATGCATAATTACATGGTCATGTAAGTTGCTTGACCTTTTGGAACCTACTCTAGTTCTTGTCCTTGTGTCTAGGTTCATATAACATGTGCATAGGTTAGTTTGGTCCTTCTTATCTTGTGTGAACCTTTTTTATTTTGGCTCCGCCAAGTGGAAATTGTGATTGGATTGTTGTCCTTTAGCTACTGATTTATATGAGAGCTCCTATAGTTTATTTTGTGATAGAAAATAATCTGATTGACCAATTATGTCAACCAAGATAACTTTGATTGATATTGGGGCTTTTATTTTAAATGAATTCAATTCAGTTTTAGAGGGCTAGTTGCCTATCATTGCTTAATGATAAATTTTGCATTAGGAATTATGCAGTTGCCTCCATTTATAATTGTTTCCTCTTAGTTGACTCTAATTTATTTTTACTCAATCCTTACTCATTGTCTTGTTGCCTATCTTGTGCAATGATCAGACCCCGATGATCCAAGTAGTGCATTGATCAGACCCTGATGATTCCAAGAATCCTTCACGGATTCCCTCCAATTGAATTCCAAAATAATGACGTCACCCTTGTGGTGGAGCCAACATTTTAACATAACCAAATATTTCAATTTTGTCTTTGTTTTGTTTGTAGTTATCAAGAATAACAGAATAAAAATAGAAGTTTAGCTATAGGTTTTACTTTGTATAGGTATTTTCATTCTTGTAGTTTTATCTTCGAATCCAGCTTGTAATGAATCTTGTAAAAATACTCCTATTAATAAGAATACTCTTGTGAGCACTTCTGTGTTTTTTTGTATTTATTTTTGGATATTTCCATTTGAACTCAAGTTTGAATTTAAGATTCAAACTCCAATTTTGAATTCAAATGATTATATTGTTGTATGTGCCTTTATCCTAGAGCTAAATTTTTATGTGATGTGTTATGATTCAAAGACTCAAGTGTGAGGTCAAGTTAATTTAACCCACAGTTTTGAAGATACACAAAGTTTCTGTTGAAATTTATAGCACTCTTTGTGACGAACAAGCTCTAAATCATCAACTAGAGGGAAATCTTAATCTCGGTGCCTTTTGAAATAAAAGTTTGAAATTTCCACATTTTATTAGATGCAAGAAATGCAAATACATATATCCTAACTCCGCCCTTTTCTGTTCTAATTCTTCGAGATGTTCCACATTTTGACCAATGTATATATACAACTAGTTTGTTTCATTGCAATACTATAATATAGCAACACGATCCTAATTAGAGCTCTCTTACTTCGAGGCTGACCTAAAAAATCTTTTTATCCAACAACATGAACGTTGAACAATTATCTAGCATAGAACGAGTATATTATATCGAGTGAACATAGTACAATATTAGGAACCATATGAATAATAAACATAGGGACATAGTAATGTGTACAACATATCCCACTTGGATCACAAAAGCTGACCTTCAAAATACAACAGGATCATGTATACACGCATGCACATGTTATGTTCTTTTCATGGATACGCGAATGAGAAGGTACTTCCCCTTTTCCTTCTCAAGGTGCTTTGCAACATGATATGCATATTTATCGAATAGGTCGTCTAACAAGGATTCACCGAAATGATTTGCAAGTAGGGGTCCGAACACCGCCCTCAGGCTCCTCGACACGTTCATTCCGCTCTGGATGCTATTCTCTACATCATTCCCTTGCGAGTCATCATAAGGATCCCAGTTGCTCTCGAATGTTTTGATCTGATTGATGTCGAACGCCTTACTTTGTGCCACTACCGCCCTCACTTCATTGGTGGATGGCGTGTACATGGGAAGATTAAAGGAGTCAAGCTTGTCCTTCTCAACCAGACCCTGTTATATGGTTTCATTAGAAGAAAAAAAATTAGCCATACATTTGGAGAGCACCTTTAGATGAAGTCATGAAATAAATGTTGTAAATTAAGTTAAAGCTTACGCACTTCTTCTACGAGAGATTGCAGAGATCGTGCAAGCAGTCCCCATGGATGGTTTAGATATCCATTGTTGTATACGTCGTCATATTTTCTCCCAAGAAAGGTC
The DNA here is from genome assembly GCA_030063025.1 of Avena longiglumis. Classification (NCBI taxonomy): domain Eukaryota; kingdom Viridiplantae; phylum Streptophyta; class Magnoliopsida; order Poales; family Poaceae; genus Avena; species Avena longiglumis. Next base: position 123,211,167 of record CP125976.1, read on the forward strand.
AGCACTATTTGCCCACCAAGCACTAGCTCTTCATACCGCAACTTGAGAAACAATAGCATGTCCTTCTGAAATTGCTGCCGGTACAGGTCCACAACACCTGGTGGCGTGGTCTCAGCGATATAAATGTTTCCCTCGTTTAGGTACTCTTTCCCCCTTCCTTCTAACCCAGCAGGAACCTAAATTCCAAAAAAAAAAAAAAGCGTGCACAATGCCCGGGAAATCAACTCTTCTAGTACTACCTAATAAAAACAATAATTTACTGAAATTTTCATTTTCCCATTTTTGTACCTGGGAGCGCCAATGGAAGCAATATGACGAGTGAAAGAGGTGGCAGCTCTGGCGAGGGAAAAGCCTGGTGTAGTAGGAGCCCGGTAGCCCGGCGATATAGAAAGGAGGCAGTAGTGTATTCTGTTTGTGTTTTGCTGATGTCGACTCCTTGAACCGTTCAAGTGAACGGAAGACGTGATTGAAGTCGTTGCTCGGTAGATCATTGAGAAAGAACTGGAGCTCCACTGGCTTGCAACCTGATTTTGGCTTGTCCCAACCATGGCCTATCGCTTCGATCACCTTGGAGACGAAAATTAGAGTGTTCTGACCGGAAGAACACCCTAAATCGACAACGGTCATCGTTGGATGGAGGAGATCGGCGTACAATTCTCTCACAACCTTCTCAAGTGCCGCCCCATTCTCGAGCAAAGCTTTTCGCTAGCATAAAGGCAACAGAAATCATGGTAACATTTCAGTGCAATCCGTATAGCTAGAAAAATATATTGCTGAAACAAGTTATTACAAGCATAAAAGAACTGAAGAAGTATGTGTTGCTTCTGTTGGCGAACCTGATGCGTCGAATTGTTGAGGTAGCTAGTCTCTCCTTCCCCTCCGGCCATGTGGAAGTCACGCTCCATTTTCATGGCTACAAAAGATCGGACGGATATTTCGTTACTACCTAATTTCTGATGTGTTAGGAAGAACGGTACAATGTGGTACTCTCCCATGTGAACTACTACTAGTATTTATAGGGAGATTCTACAATAATGTGGTCCTCCTGCTAGTGGCTGCTATGCGTACAGAATCTGAACCAGGACATGCGCGATAGCCGCCCAGCTGCCCAACGTTTACTAGTCACTCGGTTGGTGGTCAGCCAAGTACAATGCCGATCGATGACCCAAACACGAACCGGCACTCAACTGACGAGGAGATCGTCGATTCTACCATGCAGGAGGTCCCGTGCATATTTTCAAAATGGGGAGGCGAGCCTCGGTCTCTGCATCGAGGAATGTATATAGTCTTTGTCAGAATATATCCAGTACTCGATCATTTGGAATACAAATATGCAATTAGAACATAAATTAAATATTTGATTTAAAAGGTAAGATATGTATCAATTCTAGAATTATCTAATAGCTTAAGTTTGGTGTGCTACAAGTGCTGTGAGGGCACTTGACGCACATTTGACCAATTCTTGAGGACATAGTGTGGACCTCGCGTTGGTGTTTTCAGCTGTGTGGTCGGATTTGTGTGTCGATGTTTGGTCTGTTTATTTGGTGGTCCTCTAGAGTTAAAGCATCTTCACTCGGGCACTAGGAAGGCTCCTTGGAGGCCTTTTAGCCACCGAATGGACGGAATCTTCTTAGTCACGCACTTAGGAGTCTGTTTTTCACCGGGTTTGGTCCAAAATCCATCCGATGAATACATGATGAACTCTACATGCCGAGGTTCGCTTGGGGCCCCGAATGAACGAAAAGCACGGGAACACAGGTGGGCCAGCACTTCCGCCCGACGACCTGGAGGATCAGCGCGGGCGGTGCCCATCCCTCCACCGCAGGAGGGCGTCGCCATGGTCGCCGAGATCCATGATGCGATCGGCATTGTCATCCTCAGAATAAAGAACATCCAAACACCAGCTTCCATTACACCGCAATGCGATCGGCATTGTCATCCTCGATGATGTCGACGAGGAAAAGGCCGGGCCGAGCCATTCGCGGCCGCTGCAACCCCGGACGGAGCTGCAGCTGTGGCACCCCAAAGGACAAGCCGCCGAGTGACAACGACGACATCAACGACTACTAGGAGGATTTCTACCACCGCCTAGACATGATCTAAGCGGCTTCTACTGTTTTTATATGTTTTTAATTAAAATATCATCGAACTTTACCTATATATACTTAATGCCCTAATATATGTAAATTTTGACCGTGTGCAAAGCCCGAACTTTGCACAACTTGGATTTCACCGGTGCAAAAAAGACGCCTAATATTCTTTTTATGACGGTATTACATGAAAACAGAAAAGTTTGCGACAACATTTCAGCAAAACAAGAAAACTAAATGTGTTATAAGGAATATTAACACGTCTGAAAATACTTGCAAACCCACCATACCTATAAGGCTATCATGCATTGCGAAGACGTCTGAAAATAATAAATATTCTTTCTCTAATAAATATTATGTTCAACAAAAATCACCTTTAGATATTTATACAAATTAAAATGTATTATACCAAAAGAACCATATTGAGTAAATTACAAATACAAGCCCAAGCCGCACATCTTTAACTCCTTGGCTATATCACTTTAAGGTGGCTAGACCGGCCTCCCTCTCCGGCCATTGTGGCAGCTTGTGGCTGCCAAGGAGGATGGTGCCCCCTTCGTTGTCTTCGTCAGCTTTGACCTCCCGCTCCTTCGGCTCGGCGATGCCCTCCACCCCAACACGCTGCACCCTAAAGAGCTCCTCGTGGCGGCTCCTTCTCCCGATGAAGCCCGAACCACCATCGCCTCTGCGCACGCATTCACGCGGCTGCGGCAGCACGCCGACAGCATCACGAGGCCACCTCTGCATGGTCCGGCCGAAGAAGGAGCCCGCGCCGGAGTAGCCGCCACCGCACGACTACGTCGAGACGACCCTCAAGATGCAGGCACCGGACGGCCCCGAGGGCTCCTTGATACGTCGGAAACGTATCTATAATTTTTGATGCTCCATGCTTGTTTAGTATCTACTTTGATTTGCTTTGTCTACACTTTGAGGTGTTTTTATATATTTTCTGTAACTAATCTATTAACAAGTTGCCACAGTGCCAGTTGTCTGTTTTCTTCTGTTTTTGGTTCCAGAAAGGCAGAAAATTAATATTCTCGGAATTGGACGGGACAAAATCCAAAGTCAATAACTTTTCGTGGGGGACAAGAATCCAGAAGACGAGACGGAGACGCGAGCCAGGGCGGCCAAACCCCCTCCTAGGCGTGGCCAGGGGTGGGCCCGCACCTGGGCAGGGTGTGGCCCCCCTGGTCGCCTCCCGGCCTCGCCTCTTCGCCTATAAGAAGCCCCGATGCATAAACCCTAAGTACCCGATCAATATTCCACGAAACCTTCTGTATCCGCCGCCACCGTCATCCCTAGATCGGGGGGAGGGGGAGGGGGTCTGAAGTTATTCTCGGCACCCTGCTAGATGGGAGATCATCCCGGAGGCCTTCTCTCCGGTATGATGCGTGAGTAGTTCCACCTTGGACTATGGGTCCATGTAATAGCTAGATGGTTGTATCTCCTCCTTTGTGCTTTCATGTATAGATCTTGTGAGCTCCGTTCATGATAAAGATCTAATCTATTTGTAATCATGCATGTTGTGTCTGCGGGGATCAGATGGATATTGATATTATTATGTTGGTTTGATTAATGGTTTTGTCTTTATGATTCTATCATGTATGTGTTGTTTGTGATCTTGCATGCTCTCCGTTATTAGTATCTATCTTGGCCGAGTAGTTGCTAGTGACTCCAAGAGGGGGTATTTATGCTCGATAGTGGGTTCATGTCTCTAGTTTCCAAGGTAAGTGACAATAATCTCTTCGATTGTAGATGTGTTGTTGCTACCAGGGAGAAAACAACGGTCTCTTTTTCATGGAATATGTGGACTGTTTACCTTACATACTTTGCTTAAAGCAGTTGTCGGTTGCTTGCAACTTAATACTAGAGGGGGTTCGGATGATAACCTGAAGGTGGACTTCTAGTCATAGATGTAGTTGGATGGTGGTCTATGTATCTTGTTGTATTGCCATGTTGTTTATCTAAGGAGAGCACCTCTAGTGAACTATGGACCCTGGTCTAATCTTTACCATTGATACATCTTCCGCTGTTACTTGTTTACTTGCTGCAAACCATTACCTTCCACACCATACGTTTAATTCTTTGTTAAAGCAAACCGGTGAGCTTGACAACCTCACTAATTTTTTGGGGCAAAGTCTTGAGTTTGTGTTGTGCAGGTCTTCGCGTTGCTAGCAACACCTGTGTGACGTTTTCTTCCTCCTTTTGGTTCGATAACCTCGGTCTCTACTGAGGGAAGACTTGTTGCTGTGCTCATCACACCTTGCTCTTGGGGTTCCTAATAGACTCCACGTCATGCACCAAGTTCTCTAGCGCCATCAAGGAGTCATCACTGCTCCAGCCTTAAGAGGGCTATGGCGGTGTCGCTCGACGATATCCCTCTGATGTCCCTCCTAGACGCGCTCGCCTGGTCATGGGCGGAGTTCGAGCGGGAAGAGGTCGAGCGCCAGCGCCGTCTTCTAGAGAGAGTCACTCGCCGACGCCATGCGGTGGGCATCGTCATCCTCGATGACACCGACGAGGAAAAGGCCGGGCCAAGCCATTCACAGCCTTCGTGACCCCGGTCAGAGCTACAACAGTGGCACCCCAACGGACAAGCCGCCAAGTGACGACGACGGCGGTAACGACTGCCAGGAGGAGTTCTACCACCGCTTAGGCATGATCTAGGTGGCTTCTACTGTTTTTATATGTTTTTAGTTAAAATATTGCCGAATTTTACCTATGTATACTGAATGCCCTAATATATGTAAATTTTGACTGAATTTCACCAAATTTGTGTGTATTTCGACGTATTCAAATTAGGTTGCCGCTGTGTCCGTGGGGTCAAGACTGGGACTCGGCGCACCCCTAGGCCAAAATTTCCCCTATTCCGTGTTGCGCAGGAAAATGACCTAGGGGCACCAACAAGTGGAGATGCTCTTAGTCCGCATGTCATGTCACTGGAGGCGGAGTGGTTGCTGCACAGTTGGTGTTTTTTGATATCCCGATTCACGACCCCCTTTTAGTTTGACCGACGACTACCAGTTTTACTTGGCACCAATGTTTATGTTGTTCATCAAGTATTCATTCTATGTCCCCTTTGGTGATTCTGTCAGCCCTTGATGTACTTTGCAGTATAATGTCTGCTTATGCCTCGTTGTACTTACCATCTTCTTGGCATAATGAAATTTACGGAATCAGATGAATCTCTTGTGTGATGTACTACATATTGTTGCCAACTAAACATGTCAATATTGCAGTGTCATTATGTGCCAACCTAATTCCCTATAGTGTTGCAAATTGTGACCGTGTGCGAAGCGCGAACTTTGCACAACTTGGATTTCACCGGTAAAAAAAAAGTCTAATATTTTTTTTATGACGGCATTAAATGAAAACAGAAAAGTTTGCGACAACATTTCAGAAAAACAAGAAAAATAAATGTGTTACAAGAAATAATAACACGTCTGAAAATACTTGCAAACCCACATACCTATAAGCTATCACGCACAGCGAGACGAAGCTCATATATTCGTCTAGTCCAATGGATAGTCATGAGAGAAGAGGAGATATAGAGATAGGTGGTGGCATATTCTTGCATGCAATGGGAGGAGAGTAAAAGCCAGGTCTTTGTCCAGAAAGGCCGCCTGTCCTACTGGAAAAAAATCTTTTTAAAAAAAGTAAGAGCTTTATCAAAGAACCTTTAAAGATTGGGTCTTCTTTCGAGAAGCATTCCTTCCAAAATTAGGATGAAAAACTCACCTGACCATATCATGCACTATTAGGCTGGTCCTAGTAAGAGTATCATAGCTAGTATCATGCATGCAATGTTGTAAAAATCTAATGTGACATAACAATTAATAAAGAAAGAGATGGTTAGAGTATCATAGATAGATACCGTATTGTAGCACGTAAAATTAGAAAATCCTCATACAAATAAATCTTGTACACAATTTTATATTGATTCTATAATCATTAAATATAATACTAATATGATACTAACATATGATACCATGCACTATAAGGCCAGTCATAGTGGGAGTAACTTCACTAGTAACTAAGAGTCCAAGTCAGCATTTTGCTTATGTGTCAATGATTTAATGAAAAGAGAGATGGATTGAGTAACTAGCTATGTTACTGTAACATCACACATACCAAGATAAAGTGTGTCTATAGCCTAATTAATGTGGCATTGCATGTTATCACATTTAGGTTATTTTCCACTATGAAGATAGTAACTTAGAGTAGTAACATGTGCATGTTACTACTCTAAGTTACTCTCCACTATGACCAGCATTAATATCATACACTAGTGTTATACTCCCTCCGTTTCAGGGTTTAAGGCGTCCTCGTTTTGCGTGTTTTTTGTTTGACTAAGAATTACTCCAAATACGTAAAGAGTTTTGGTATAAAACTAGTATCACTGGAAAGTATTTTTCAATACGAATCCAACGGTACTAATTATGTATAATATAATTAAGATTTTGTTGCTTAATTCTTTTGGTCAAATTTTGCTTTGAAAAGCGTGTGCGACTTAAGCCTTAAAACGGAGGTAGTATGTATTATACTAGTAGCATGATACTATTACTATGGCCAGCGTTATGTTCTGAAATTGAGGACGGCAACCAAGATGGAGACGGGCATTCAATACGACGTGCAGCAAGGAAAACCACTGGCGATGTCACCTTTCTGGCAGCCTCCAAAGCAAGAGAAAATAGAATCACTTCACTAAAGAGTAAAGAAGAAATCTACTTTATACTACCAGGTATAGGGACATTGTCTGCATGTTGGAAAATGAGCATTAGCAAACTTAAAGTCTAGCACTCCTATTAATGACCACATGATACATAAAGATACTACTCTCTCCGTTTGGATTTAAAGGACATAATTTGCAAACCATGTGATCCCAAAAATTTAGACATAAAAGTATTTATTTTGTAATTACTCCGGTATGAAAAGAACAAAATGTTTGCATGCATATGTGTGAATAAATGTGAACGTTTTGCTGGCTCTTCTTCTTATAAAATGGACCAATCAGATAACACCTGGGCCTAGAGAATTGCAAATTGTGTCTTTTAAACTGGGACGGATGGAGTAGTACTACTTCCTCCATCCGTAACTTATCTAAAGTCAAACTTAGCAAAATTTAATCAATTGTATAGGAAAATGAGACAACATTTATGACACTTAATTAGTATAATTAGATCCATTGTTTTAAAATGTAAGTTCATAATCTACCAATTTGATCATATATATGTTGCCATATTTGTCTACAAGATCGATCTAATATTAAAAAGTATGACTCAAATAAAAGCTAGAAGTACACTTATTTACTGATGAAGGGAGTAGATGTTAAGCAAAGGAAAACGTTGCAATTGCAAATATGTTTGACACTTTCACAGTACACAGTCAATCTTTCCAAATAATGGTGACATTCGGTCAAATCTTCCTACCGCTTCCATGCATCAGTGTGGCCGATTCAGTCAAACTTAGTGACTTTAGACCAAATTTATCTGTTTTTTTTGTGTGCAAGGGATGTAATATACAACCGTAATTTTACACAGTTTCTGTTGTGTCTATACACTAGCGTGGACCGAAGAATGGAAGCACACCGTGTTGTTGACCCGTTTAGCTGCGCCGACGAAACGGCCCACATGTTGACTTGTTGAGCTGCGTAAATTCATCCCATCCGAAAAGGGAGTCTATCTATACAAAAAGAGGTATATACGTTTCTAGTTTCGCAACTTGTATCGTCGGAGCGTTTTAGTCTCACGTCTTACAAAGTGAGCAATACTAGTCTCACAACTTGCAAACTAAAATTATTTTAGTCCAATTCAATCGAATTTCTGCAATTTTGACCGAATTGGTGTAACTCATTCTGGAGCTAACACGTGGCATCATATTTCTTTTGCAAAATGGCCCATGCATATTTTCTCTCTGCCAATTGCATCCTTGGTACGACCTGACAAGCGGGCCTGACATGTCAGTTTATCTATACAAAAACTCATTGCACATTGCTTTAAAGCTCTAAATTTCCAGATTGATTAGGCATCAAAAGAAGAAAGCGGCGATGGTGACGTACTATGAAAAATGGAACATTTGCGCTCATAACTTTGAACTTCTTACATCAGCGAAGGGATATTCAAATTCATCTAGGTTCATTTGATACATACATATATCTCAGAAGACTACTACAGAACTTCTCTTGGGCCAACTGTTCCCTTTCAGCATATAGAACTTCAGAACCAAAAAAAAAAAGGGATTCCCAGTGGCTGTCCCAATAGCTCCGTAGGCGAAAAGAAGCAAGTACAAAACTTCCAACCCAAAGGCATGCAATCTCTCATAGGTTGAAGATCTGATCCTGTAGTTTCAATCCTCACAATGCTGATGCGGGACCTGACCTTGACAACAGGGCAATCAGCTGTGCCAACTCATGCAGATGAGTCAGCCACCGATTCTCCATTTTTCAATGCGATAGGCTCTTCAAAGGCAGAGATTGTTTGTGACCAGTGAGTTGGCATGGATAGCGGAGAGGTGGAGAGGACGACAGGCATGTCCTTGCAGAATCTGTCGGTGAAGCCCGTGCCGATCCATAAGACAATACCATAGCACCATGTTACTCCTGGTACAGCTGCATCACTTCTGCTCAGCCCTAGCTCCAAGCTTGTAGTGAAATCCATATCGCTTTCCTTCATAGATGCCAGATCAAAGGACTGCAAAGAGAAGGAACAAATGAAGATGTGAGATTACAAGTACCTGCATTGGAAAGCACATCTGAGCACAAAAGAATCAACATTGTAGATCATGAGTCTGCTCAGAGTTACATGAAGTACAACAGTATCTGTCATAATATCTTGAGAAGGAAGTATATCAACTGGAGGAAATCGAGCTGAACTCCAAGTTACCTCTTTGCCCATACATGACATATCAAAGCCATAAACATTTTCCCAAAATGGTAAGTTAGTTCCACCTCTCCCAAAACCAGCACCAAGCTATGAATCAGAAGAAACTAGTTTACAAAATGCACAAAACAGAGAAAAATGATGAATGACCATTGCTATAAACTTACGATTGTTGAAGTACCTGGAAGAATAGAACCACCAGGTTTTAGGAAATGATCGTGTGCATATATAACTGAACTGAGCATGGATTCGTATAGTAGAAAATCACCAGATCGCTAGGCCGACGGCAAAACGCCCTCGGCGTAGGCCCTTTCGCCGTCGGGGTACGGTACGCCGAGGCAGCCGTCGGCATAGCCTCCTCGGCGGAGCACAAAAGGCCGTCGTCGTAGATCTTTGCCGACGGCCGTAGCCTGTCCGTCGGCGTAGAAACCGTCAGCGAACGCCGAGGTTGCTGTTACACGGCCAGCTAACGGCGCGGAAGATACGCCGACGGCCACGACTCTCGGCGTAGCGTGGACACGTGGCCCGCGCTGGGCCTTCCCAGGAGGTGGGCTGGACCGACGGCCACAGCCCTTGACGTATGGGCCAGGCGTACGCCGACGGCCTGGCCCTCGGCGTATGAGTGACACGTGGCAGCGCGTGGGCCTCCCCAGGCCGACGCTAGGCCGACGGCTGCGGCCCTCGGCGTATGGGGCACGCATATGCCGACGGTCGGGCCCTCGGCGTAGCTGTGACCAAGTGGCACACAGCAGGGGTCTACGCCGACGGCAAGGCCCTCGGCGTAGCCCCTGCATAGATTTTGCTGTTTTGTTTCATAGTTTTCTTTCCTGCAGTTTTGTTCCACAGCAATATTTAACAAATTTCACAGTAATATGCCATACAGGGGTATCAACAAATTTCAAACAAGATCACATATGTCATACATGTATCAAACAAAGATCACAACATTCATACATCATTCAAACATGTATCAAACAAGATCACATCATTCATACAGGGGTATCAATATCGTCGCGCATGCATAGAAAATAAAAACCTATAACTCTGAAGGAGACGGGGTGTGCCCGAGATCTCCCCTGGTGAAAAGAGACGACCTCCGGCGAGGGTTGCGTCCAGTAAAAGCAGCAGAAGAGCCACCTGGAGAGGGAGTAGGAGAACTGTGAAGCTCGGGAGAACCACCGGCAGAATGGCCAGGAGAAGGACCATTGTCATGAAGCGGTGTGATATGACGCTCATCCGGCAAGGCGTGGCTAAAGTGTCGGTTCCCAGAAGCTCCCGTTCCCTACATGTTGCCTACATGTTGCCTACATGTTAGCAACTTGTGAGGCAAAGTAAAGCGGTAACCGGTGGGTTAGCAAAGTAAAGCGGGAACCTTCGCTTCTAGGTTACAACGCATGCATGCACCCGGAGACTAGTAGGTTTTGGATGTTTCAACACAACACCACACCTCCATGCATGTGCTAGGGCCACATGCAAGTTCTTGAGGTATTTCCTACGTCCCGGAGCGCGGTTTGCCGCGGAACCCTGATCTGGGGGCCTCGGATCGTCTAACCCCCTAGACGTTCCTCTAACAGGGGTAGCCCGGTGTATCTCTCTCTTATTTTGTGTTTTTTTAGGTCATATGATGATGTAAAACCATGTTGGTTCACAAGGTGCGGCTCTATCCTACCTGGTTTTAGCTGAACGAAGAGTTTCCCCCTTATACAAGTCCAGAACCTTTGCTTCTAGGTTACAGCGCATGCATGCACCCGGAGACTAGTAGGTTTTGGATGTTTCAACAGAACACCACACCTCCATGCATGTGCTAGGGCAACATGCAAGTTTTTGAGGTATTCCTACGCCCCGGAGCGCGCTTTGCCGCGGAACCCTGATCTGGGGGCCTCAGATCGTCTACCCCCTAGATGTTCCTCTAACAGGGGTAGCCCGGCATAGCTCTCTCTTGTTTTGTGTTTATTTAGGTCATATGATAATATAAAACCATGTTGGTTCACAAGGTACGGCATTATCCTACCCGGTTTCATCTGAACAGGGCATTTCCCTCTTATACAAGTCCAGAACCTTCGCTTAAAAGCACTGAAACCATGCTAGTTATCAACTAGACGTGATATGTGTTGTTCCCGTTTCAACGTAATTTGCTTAAAAGCACTGAAACCACGCTTATGAAGACAAATAATATAGACGTGCAATTGATTGCATTATTACGCTGCAATAGTTTGGTTCACTGCAAAAAAAAATACTGACATTGATTACCTTTAATTTATATAGCAGGCGGAGTAGCTGCAGCTTCGCCCGACTTCACTGGCCCAATCTCGTGTTCCAGAATCCTACTGCGCAGGGGTAGGGTTTCTTCATTACCCTGAGTTGTTGTACTAAACCAAGCAACAAATTCAGCTAAATACAATGCTATTATCTTTATTTTTATGTCATAATGCAGTTGGGAGAAAACCGGTATGTTATGTACGTACCTACATGTGCACATTTACTAACTGGCCCAGAGTTTCAATCTTAGATGTATGAAACAAGTTTAATCAGGCATGAAATATATTATCCTCTCTAGATCCGCAATTACTCATGTACACCACTCTTTTCATATTACATTCTGCCTTGAGTCTACACAAATTTAAAAAAAACGGCTGTTTTAACACCATGAAACTGTTGTCCCTAAGGGCCTGCTTGGAATGTTGTTTTTTAACCAAAACCTCTGGATTACACGGAACGCTTCAGTGTTTAGCATCTTCACAAAATTAAAACAACAGGATTATATAACAACAATCCAAGCGGGGCATAAAGAGAATATTGAACACTCTATCATACAAGGCTATATATTAATTAAGAACAAAGAACTTCAAGTAGACCATGAATATTTTGTACAGATCGGACAATGAATAGAACATGTAAAGTAGAATATGCCAGCTTTGAAATATGCATGCACATATGTTAGAAATAATGGGCTAAAATCATTAGACTCATGTGTGATTTCAGATTTTCCCTAAATCTCAAAGCTCATGTATGTGGAAGCCCATATGTGATTTGGCCTAAGTTGGTGGCAGCTCACATGCGTGTGGCAAGAGCTATGGGAGCTAAAGTTTAGTCCCACATGGAAAGTTGAAGGAGAGTTGCACCACCTTATAAGGTGGAGTGTTGCACCACTTTGTAAGTGAGTGACAATAAGAGAGCTACACGCGCGCTCCTCCTCCGACGACGCCGCGGTCACGGGTTGCGGGTTGCGAGAATCTCGTCGAGCCGAGCTTTATTATTACATGATTCAGGATGTAGCCATGGACGAAGGGATGTATGCGGGGACATATAGATGTAGCTGGGAAAGCGGCGATGCAACCAGACACGCAGGAGATGCAACAGGGGCAGCGGGGAACATGGACGCGGGGAAGTAGCAGTCGGTGCGAGGATGCAGCCGTCGACGCAATAACCAGTCGGCGATATGCAGCCGGCGACGCAAGGAACCAGCCGGCGATACAAGGATTCAGAAGTTGAGGCGAGGATGTAGCCCGCGAAGCAGAGATGGAGCCGACGACACGAGGACACTACCACCGATGGGAGGATGTAGTCAGCGCTGTCCAAAATCTCCCCAACGCAGGAAAGGAATCGACGGAGATAACTGACACAAGATGCTGAATTTGTTACATCTAGTTAATCCCCTAGGATCATATTATTAGGATAAAAAAACCATGTTTTCATCTAGTGCTCCAGGAAAAATAGTATAACCTAGAAACAAACTTATTACTTCTGAAATTGTTACATCTATTTTAGCCCAATTTGTTACATCTATTGCTCCAGGAACATGGAAGAATCTAGAAATCTAGTGCCCAAGTAAGAAACTAGCATCATAAAGAAATCCATGTAACTAGCAAACTAGTGTTCCATGAAAACATTGCGGCAGATAGAAACACGCTACAGAAGGAACAAAACTAGCAACTAGTGCTCCTAGAAACAAAGTAGCAGTAATAGACATACTGCTCCAGTAATAAAATAGTAATTAGAAAATGATATGTAAGTAGTTACTATTGCTTCGGCAAACATAGTAGCATCTATAAAACGTCTACATGAATAAACTACCAACTAGGATGATGCTATGTAAGTAGCTACTAGAAAATATCACTATTATGACAATAATCGAAAGTGTTACTATTGTTTGTTACATCCAAGTTCGTGAAGTGAAGTATCTCATAGCACTGATATTTTGCATACAACTCATTAAGAAAAGAGAATAGAAATGAACATTTCTATAAAGTGACTGTTCATTATGTATTAGTATGCGACATGTGTACATGCTGTGAAAAATACATTGTTCAAACCAAAGAAAAATCCATGTAAAAAAGTCCATCTGATTTGAGAATTTTTTAAACTTAAGAACATCTACACAGAATAAATATCGATAAATGTCCCACAGATCACATCTAACAGGGAGACAAATACCATCTAGTTCACTATCTGGTTGAAACCATACTGAAAAAAATACACCGTGCAGCTAAGAAAAATCCATGTAAAACAAGTACCATCTAATTCGACAAAATTAAATTTAGGTTACATCTACACAGAATAAAGAATATTCAACACACTAGATGCGGCAAGGACAAAAATACCATCTAGTTAACTGTCGGGTTGAATCCATACGAAGACTTAGATCGCACGTATAACATGGCCATATAAGAAATGTTCTATCTAGTTGGCAATCAAACCTGGGTTAAGGTGTGGTTCTTCATCTAGTTGATTGAGGTTTATCAATCTTAAAATATGATGATGATATAATTATTTTTACGGAACACGATATCAAAAAAGCTAGAAATCTAAAACTTATTCTTTCAGTTTTCGAGCAGCTTTCGGGTCTAAAAATAAACTTTTATAAAAGTGAATTGTTCTGTTTTGGCGAGGCTCGGGAACATGCCAACCAATATGCTGAACTTTTTGGCTGTGGTCAATGCCAATTTTCTATTAGGTATTTGGGAATTCCGATACATTATCGGAGACTCACAAATGCTGAATGGAAGATTGTCGACGAAAGGTTACAATTAAGGCTAAGTAGTTGGAAAGGAAAGTTGATGTCCCTGGGTGAAAGATTAGTTCTCATAAACTCCATATTGAGTAATATGGTGCTTTATATGATTTCTTTCTTCCAATTACCAAAAAGGAGTCCTAAAAAGATTGGATTATTTTTTATCAAGATTCTTTTGGCAAGGGGACAGTAAGAAAAAAAGTATCGACTGGCTAGTGGAGTGTTGTTTGCCGGCCCAAAGACCTGGGAGGGTTAGGTATTCATGATCTTGAGATTAAGAATATATACCTTCTTGGAAAATGGCTCTTCAAATTACTTTCTGAAGATGGAATGTGGCAAACTCTCCTTAAAAGGAAATATGTTGGCTCGAAAGCGTTGTTCCAGGTTATTTGAGAACCTAGGGATTCGCATTTCTGGGCCGGTCTAATGTCAATGAAGAAGCATTTCTTCAGCTTTGGATCGTTTTCCATTAAGGACGGCTCAGAGATTAGGTTCTAGGAGGATAGGTTGTTGGGTACTACCTCTCTTGGAGAATAGTATTCGGCATTGTACACTAGAGGAAAAAGGGCCATCCGTTCGCGACCCCTCGGAGCATTAGTCCCGTTGCGCCACCAATCGACTAATCTTGGCACGCGTCCGGCTGAGCGGCACGGGGCATGGGTCCCGTTTGTAGGGGCATGTCTCGGTTGGAGCCACCAACCGGGACTAAAGGTTTGGCCACAGCCACGTGGCGTGCACGCACCTTTAGTCCCGGTGCTGGCTTCAACCGACTAAAGACCCTGCCCTCTATAAATGCAACGCCCCCCTCCGCCTCCACTCTTTTTTTCAATGGTGTAAGGTGTGAGGGTGTGATAGTTTTTTCATGCATGCATTGAAGGTGTTTGTTGAAATGTTTGAGTGAAAAATCCGCTGAATTTCTCATAGAACAAAAATATAGAAGGTGTCAGACGCACTTGAGCTTTCTCCTCTTTATTTCCCTCGATCGAGGTTAGCAATCTTATCTTTTCTAGGTCATTGATACAATTTATGTGTCGGTGTGAATTGGTTATTTCACTATTTATGATGTCCTGTTTTTTGATAAACTTACTTATATGATGCAGATGAACGGTCGGGAATGGATGTATGTGATCATGGTAGCCGGTATATCAAAGGCGTGGATAAATTTATCGATGTGGCTACGGCAAACAAAGAGAATGGATTTATACGTTGTCCATGTGTTCAATGTCGGAACAACAAGGAGTAATCTTCCTCGAAAATCATTCGCGGCCACCTGATTATGAAAGGTTTCATGCCCAACTATAATTGTTGGACCAAGCACGGGGAAAGAGGGGTTATGATGGAAGATGGTGAAGAAGAAGATGATGATAAAACTATCATCATATGTTTCTGAATACAAAGGATACCGCAATGGAAGACAATGGAGAGGAAAAAGGTGAAGAACGGGCATTAGATGAGCGGTGATGAACTTGGTAGGGTCATTTCGATGCAAAGCGAGACTGGAAAGAAAATGAGAAGTTGAAGTTAGAGGGCATGTTAGAAGATCACAAGAAATTGTTGTACCCAAATTGTGAAGATGGCAGCACAAAGCTCGGTACCATAATCGAATTGTTGCGATGGAAGGCGAGTGTGGTCTAACTGACTCCTCATTTGAAAAGATGCTGAAAATAATGAAGCCGAAGTTTCCAAAACATAACGAACTTCCCGAGAGTACCTACGAAGCAAAGAAGACTCTCTGTCCTCTGGGATTAGATGTGCAAAAGATACATGCATGCATCCTCTACCGCGGTAAGGAGTATGAGAATTTAGATAAATGCCCGGTATGCAACGCTATGTATAAGATCAAACGAGATGACCCCGGTGATGTTGAGGAGAGCCCTCCTAAGAGGGTTCTGCTAAGGTTATGTGGTATGCTCCTATAATACCAAGGTTGAAACGCATGTTCGTAAACAAAGAGCATGCCAGTTGTTGCGATGGCACAAAGAAGACCGTAAGAAAGACGGGAGTTGAGACACCTCACGATGGGTCATAGTGGAGAAAAATCGAGAGAGACTTCCCGCACTTTGCAGTGACGCAAGGAACTTATGGTTTGGTCTAAGTACGGATGGCATGAATCCTTTTGGGGAGCAGAGCTGCACAGACACGGCCCGTGACTCTATGTATCTACAAGCTGCCTCCTTGGTTGTGCATGAAGCGTAAGTTCATTATGATGCCAGTGCTCATCCAAGGCCCGGCAACCGGGCAACGCCATTGATGTGTACCTTAGGCCATTAGTTGAAGAACTCTTACAGTGGGGCAAACCAGGTGTACGCGTGCGTGATGAGAACAAACAGAGCCATTTAATCTACGAGGGTTGTTATTCGTAACCATCAATGATTGGCTGCTCTTAGTAACCTTTCGTGACATAAACAAAGGATATAAGGCATGCACCCACTGCTTAGATAAGACCGAAGGTACATATTTGCATAAATGCAAGAAGGTTGTGTACCTAGCGAATCGACGATTTCTTCCGACCAATCATCCCGTAAGAAAGAAAGGCAAGCATTTCAAAGGTGAGGCGATCACCGAAGAAGCCTGAACTCCCGCTGGTGATGATGTATTTGGTATGGTCAAGGACATAGAAGTAATCTTTGGAAAGGGTCCCGCGGTCAATCAGTTCGAACGACGTCGCTACAGACAGCACCCATGTGGAAGAAGAAATCTATATTTTGGGAGCTGCCATATTGGAAAGTCTGCGTGTCCGCTCTTCAATCGACGTGATGCACGTGACGAAGAATCTCTGTGAACCCGCTAGGATTCCTAGGCGTGTATGGGAAGACAAAAGATACACGTGAAGCACGGAGGACCAACAAATTATGAAAGACCCAAAGAACATGCATACAGATAATAAGACGGATAAAGGGCCACTTAAGTCGTGCTACTATGCTCTTACCAAAGCATAAGGAAATCTTTTTGAAGTCCTTACAGATCAAGGTGCCGTCGGGCTTCTCATCTAATATAAAGGGATAATAAATATGGCAGAGAAAGTTCCAAAACCTGAAGTCTCATGACTCACACGTGATTATGACGCAGCTTGCTTCGATTGCATTGATGGGGCTTCTACCGAAAATGTTCGAGTACCCATTGTGAAGCAGGTGCATTCCTCAATGCAATATCTCGAAGGTAATCAATCCAGATATTCGCCAAGGTTATAGAAGGATGTGGTACAATGTCTTGTTAGTTTTGAATTGGTGTTCCCACCATCCTTCTTCAATATTATGACGATCTCTGGTTCATCTAGTGGAAGAGATTGCCATTCTCGGTCCGTATTTCGCACAATATGTTCCCCTTTGAGAGGTTCATGGAGTCTTAAAGAAATATGTTCATAACCGTGCTAGACGTAGGAAGCATCTCCAAGGGATATGGAACAGGAGGTCATTGAGTTTTGTGTTGACTTTATTCGACCTTAAGCCGATTGGTGTTTCGACTCATGCATGAGGGAAGACTATGGAAAAGGCACGCTGGGAAAGAAAGCAATGATATGTAGGGACGGGATTCTTTCACTAAAGCACACTACACAGTTCTACATAATTCCACCTTGGCAGCTCAGATATCGAGGAACACAAGAATATTGTACGCCCAAAACCGGGAAGCCTGAATCATGGATTACAGATGAACACATGAAGTCTTTCGTGGTTGGATGCGACACATCTCTTGAATGACACCACTGTTGGAGATCATCTATACTTGTTGGCCAGGACACCATCTTCTACTGTATTGAATTTCCAAGGGTACGAAATAAATGGGAATACATTCTACACGATCGCCCAAGATAAAAAGAGCACCAACCAAAATAGTGGTGTCCGCTTTGATGCAATAGACGAGAATGGACAAAAGGACACATATTATGGTTACATAGAGGAGATATGGGAACTAGACTATGGAGTCTCTTTTAAGGTCCCTTTGTTTCGCTGCAAATGGGTCAACCTGAATGGGGAAGGGGTAAAGATAGACCAGTTGTACGGAATGACAATAGTGGATCTCAACAATCTTGGTTATAGAGATGAACCATTCGTCCTAGCCAATGATGTGTCTCAGGTTTTCTATGTGAAGGACATGTCCTCCAGACCGAAAAAAAGAAAAAATATGCAAACGAATACATCATATGATGAGCCAAAGCATCACATAGTTCTTTCAGGGAAAAGAAACATCGTGGGAATCGAGGACAAGATGCATATGTCAAGATTATAATAAGTTTGATGAAATTCCGCCTTCACAAAGGAAACTGACCCAAGCATTCTGTTAAGTAAAGAAGATGCTCCATGGTTACGTCTGAAGCGGTCATAAGGAATGACATATGCCAAGAAGTTCATGCTCATATTATGTAACTCTAGTTCATGTCTTTCGCGGTTTGTGGCTTGACCGAAGGATATCTTTCGCGGTTTGTGGCCTTTAGTCCCGGTTTTGTAGTCTCAGTTTTTAATATTAATAAATGTCTTGAGTGTTAATCCCATTTTGTGGCTGGACCGGGAGTGCCTCTATGACCAGTTTCTCGGAGATGCCGGAGGACTGGCTCACGGCATCTCCGAACTGGTCGAGTGGTGTCCTGCTCGAAAACCATCTTGCAGCTTGTAACTTCACTAACTAGATCAATACGCCTCGAGCTAACTAATTTCACATATTAGGAGTGCCTCTATGACCAGCTTCTGGAGATGCCGAGGACCGGGCTCACGCATCTCCTCGAAACTGGCCGCAGTGGTGTCCCTGCCTCAAAACCATCTTGCAGCTTGTAACTTCACTAACTAACTAGATCACGCCTGAGCTAACTAATTTCACATATTAGGGAGTGCCTCTATGACTGTTTTCTGAGATGCCGAGGATCGGGCGCCGCATCTCCTCGAAATGGCCGTAGTGGTGTCCTCGCTCTCTAAAACCATCTTGGAGATGCCTCAAACTGGCTGGAGGACTCGACTCACAAGGATGCATATTTATAGTACAAGCAACTCGGCATAATGTCGACACTCACGACATAATGTCGACACTCACCCTATTATTAGTGTCGACTTATCTTTAGTCCGGTTGGTGTCTCCAACCGACTAAAGGTTCATCTTTAGTCCGTTGGTGACACCATCCGGGACAAGGTACAAGCCGCACGACATAATGTCGACACTCACCCCTATTATTAGTGTTGTCGCCCACTGCAAGAATCCTTCAACATGGTTGGTTTCTCCAACCGAGACTAAATATGAACCTCTCTTTATATAGGCATTTCCCTATTTATTAGGTAACACTTAAGACATTTATTAATATTAAAACCGACAAATCGACTAGCTAACACTCAGGCCTAAAGCGCCCCTTTAGTCATAATCATGCCTAGTCCTATAGTACGCAGCTTGTGGTCTTCATCGCCGTCGTCATCATCGCCATCGCCACCTGCCACTCCGGGATCCTCACCATCCATGGCATATACCAGGCCATTCCAGCCTCGGATTCACGGCGGGTGGGAGAGGGTCTCGAAGACGATGCCGCCATCGCCGACAGTGTGGGGCCTGTGGCGGGTGGACTCGTGGGCACCGAGGCGAGGATGGTCTCCCGCGATGTAGCGCATCACTGATGATAGTACGGTTCTCCCACCACGCAACGGCCGACTTCTGTGGTTCACCGTGGCGGGCCATCACCTCGTACCGAGAGCCTTTCCCGCCTATTAGCGAAGAAGGCATTCCTGTGTCATAGTGTTATCGCCATATTTTGGCCAAAGGGGAGATGGGCCGTGATCAAGATGGGCTTGAAGATACGATATTCAACGTGTTGTTGAATCGGCCTTGTGCGTGATTTGGGCTAAATTGCCCGTGTATCTTGTATCGTAGTAGGTTCCGCTTCAGTTTAGGTAAAGATAGAGTTGTAGAGTTATTCCAAAGATAGAAAGTCTCCGGACTATAAATATGTACCTAAGGTTATCGAGAAAGGAGGACAATCACGCTCACAACAAACACAATCTCGGCATCGCCACCCCTTGTTTCTAGGGTTTCTTTCGGGTAATATGTTGCCTAGATCGCATCTTGCGATCTAGGCGATTTACTTATGCGTTATTTGGTGTTACTGCATCAAGCCTTGTTGATGGCGCAGTAATACTACTATCATAGATTCGCTGAGGCTAGCATTGGTGCTCTTCGCTATAATTGTTTAAGTTATGTCGCTCTAGTTACCTCGCTACCTTTGCACCTTTTCCCAAGTGCAAGGGTAGCATCTTGCTTGATCTTTATTTAGCTGATTCGATCTGTTATGGTTATGCCTTGTTCTCCAAGGTTTAGTTTGATATCTACGTAGTCGCCTTGCAAACGGGTTGAACGATCCAAAGAGTGAAGGACGTGGTTTACTAGTTCTAGAGAAGTTGTTCCGGTAATTGACTTTACGTCGGTTGTTAGGCCTCCTCTAGGGTTAGTTTTGTATCATCTTTTGTATCTACCAGGCTCAATTACGTGTAGGACGTTCTAGTTACGTGGTGAAAATCTTAAACTATCATAGATCGATTTAACTTGTAATGATAAAGCAAAACCCCATGTTATCGTAAATCTAATGCAGAACCATGGGATAATCGGCTCTAGGAGCCGATTCACAGGGAAACCTGGGAGACGGTCACGGCTCGAATTTTACGTATACTTGTTTACCATGCAGGAAATCAATCGAGCAATCTTCACCTTCCCGACTGTATAGGTCGTGGCACGCCGAACCAAGCCGTGACGTGCCGGAGTTTTGCGGCCGCCCGAGGGACCAGGGCCCACCAGAGCCTGGAGCCTCCGGCTCTCGCTGCTCGCCGCCGGTGGGTTTTGGCAGCAACACATTTCGCACGCCCGGTGGGACATTCAACAAGATCTGCATCAACATCCGACGCTGAGATGGGGGATGCATCAGTCACGCATTTACGAGCCGCCCGAGGAGCACAAGGCGGCATGATGACATCAAAGCTCTCTTGAAGCCGATCTCATCGGCTCTTTTGAGAGGACCCGTAAGCATGGCATCGTGGAAAGGGTTCTCACCCGAGGGTGCTCTTGATGAGGTGGATCCGTCTGCTCTTCCAGAGGAGCGCACTGAGCTCGACAGAAGTCAACTACATGGTGGCGCATTCTCTTCACCGCCATTCGAGAGCCCGTGAACGCCGAGGATCGCAGTCGCGTAGTTCAGAGATCATGAAACATCATTTCTCCGCCGAGGCCTACTGGGACTCACCAGGAGAAAGACCGCCTGTGCCAGGCCACCGCTGCCATTCACACTTGCAGCCCGAGCCACCAGGCAGCGCGACGTCGTCTACAAGGTCGGAGGCGACCCAAAGCGATTGCCGCCTGTTTGAGCCACCTAAAGAAATCCCACATGGATATGTGTGCACCTACGTGCCGGACTGCAATAACCTGACACGCACCAACCAGATTGCAACCGCGGGGATTTCTGCGGCAGGAGTTCCTGGAGCAGGGGTTTCAGCAGGCGTTTCTGGAGCAGCGATGTCTGGGATGGACGCCGACAAACAGGCGTGGCTAGCCAAGTATGCCACTGGAACGAGTCATGAGAATCTAGCCCCTGCAGCTCAAACAGTGGAGCAAATCCGTACCATCTTGAGAGACCAGTTCGGCTTCGTGCCGAAGAGGAGGACAATCGGCTATTCCAAGCCGTACCCCAACGAGTTTGATCTAATTCCGCTGCCGCCCAAGTATCGACTCCCTGAGTTCTCAAGGTTTAGCGGTTCAGAAGGGTCGAGCTCGATCGAGCACGTGAGCCGATACCTGGCACATATAGGCATGATTTCAGCATCGGATCAGTTGCGCGTAAGGTTCTTTGCGCAATCTCTGACAGGACCAGCTTTTGGGTGGTACACCTCGCCACCGATTCGATTCAGACTGAAGCAATCGGAAGAGCAGTTCCACATCCAAGATATCATTGAGGCTACCGAGGTGGCATTGCGCACTGCACAAAAGCGGCAAAGCGGGAGAAATCAGAGCAGTACATCCAAAAGCTTCAGATCGCTAAGAACCGATGTTACTCAGCCGCTTAATCAAAAAGAAGCAGTCGAGCTCGCAGTGTTGGGTCTCTCAGCACCCATCAAGGATCTGGCTTTCCAAGTAGAGTACAACTCATTGGCGCACATGGCCCAGAAACTGACGATGTATGAACAGCGCCATCCTGAGTTGTACCAAGACAAGTTCAAACGTCCGATAAGCCTGGTCGATACAGAAGAAGATGATCCTACACAAGACCAGGAGGTGGCCGTGGCTGAATGGGCTCGGGGCGATCCGTGTCCCGCAAATGGGTGAAGCAAGGGCCTGCAAAAGGGTTCGACTTCGACGTGAGCAAAGCTGAGCAGATATTTGATTTACTGCTGAAAGAAAAGCAACTGAAGCTACCCGAAGGCCACAAAATCCCTACGACTCAGGAGATGAACGGGAGACCATACTGCAAGTGGCATCACTCGTTCACCCACACCACCAATGACTGCAAAGAGCTACGCCGCAGATCCAAACAGCAATAGAGCAAGGCCGTCGATCTGGGGCGTTCGCCATGAAAGTAGACACAAACCCATTTCCGGCCAACATGGTAGAACACAACCACTCGCGAGGCGCCACCGAGTTCTCGCTCGATGTTAACATGGCATGATCTGGGTACCACCATGGCACATACAAGGAGGAAGGCGGTCGCCTCGGGCAAAGAGAGAGGAGGCTGGTCCACGCGACCGCCCCACGATGACAGCGGTACTTAATCGAGCAATGTGTCAAGCGCGGATATCGGTTACACCCACGCACCTCCTAAATAAGTATGAGCGTCAGTATGATCGACGTCACCGGCGCGATAGAGACGATGAGGGATATGAGCACCCCTCTAGAGGAACGTCAAAAGAAAAGGAAGGCGTCGACAAGCATTGGGATTGTCCTTTCTTCAAGTATTGCTGGATACGGAATGAGCCGATTGCCTACAATCGATAATCGCCTGTAATGTGGACAGCAGAGGGAGGACACGGGCCAGTTGTTCGTTGCCTAGGGCCCTCCCACCTCGTGAGCCGACATAGAGTCCGCCGACCAAAAGGTCTTGAGGAGCCAAGGATGACAAAGAAGACAGATATCACCGCCCAAGATGGTGTCCCGACGGACTCGGACACACCCAAAGCGTGAGTGCAGCTGCGTAACTTGGAGGAAGCCAAGCACGATTCCACGCTTTAAAGAAAGCACGTCCGATCTCGCCGTTAAAATTCAGACCTTGGAAACGAAGACCGCCTAAAAGGAAAGAGTGGCGCCTAATCGGTAAAAGCCGATGCAAAGACATCGGCCGGCACAAACATGGTGTTCATACTTCCGCCGAGTTCTGCGCCCAAGAACCAACGAGCTACCGGGCACGGTTTGATCGCGCCCACGGCGTTATCTTTGAGAAGCCACGGAGAAGGGCTACAAACATCAAGGCCCCGTACTACGAGGTTACATCAATGGGCAGCCCGCCAAGAAGATGTTGGTGGACACCGAGCAGCAATCAATATAATGCCATACTCCATGCTACGGCGTTTGGGACGCCCACCGCAGATCGATCAAAACCAACATCACGTTAAGCGACTTCAACGGCCAAACTTCGAAACGCAAGGCGATCAACGCGTGGATCGACCGTGGGCAGAAAACCATCCCTACGCTATTCTTCGTGGACAGCAAAAGCACCTACTGCCTTGCTAGGGAGAGATTGATTCACGCTAATCGCTGCATTCCATCCACGATGCACCAGTGCTTAATACAGTGGGATGGAGATGAGGTGGAGGTCATTCATGCAGATGATTTTATAGAGATCTCCATAGCTGGCATGAACGTCTGGGAAGCAGAAGACCAAGAGCCGATCTCTGGAATCAGTTTAGACGGCTGTGAGCGCATTGAAGCTAAAAAAACGGGTGAGGCTGGTATTATCCATCGCCCGACAGAGTAGCAAAGTCCACGATCAGATGCGGTACGGCCGATCCTCGCGATCGCCACAAAAATAAAAAGCAGCAATCTTACAAGCGTATCATGTAGTCGAAGGGAGATTCCCCGCCATTGTAAAACAATAAGGTGTAAATCGCCCCTTGACTAACGCATCAGGCCGATTCAGGCAATCGCCCAAATTATTTTTGTTATCCTCACCCACCGCTTGCCCCGTGTTTAGCATCGATTTGACAGTGACGGAAAGCTAGGGTATGGGTTTACATCCGCCGATTTAACTAGAGGAGATCGACATCGGTCCGGGATAAGCCACGACCAACATTTATCGCCAAAGTTAGATCCGAGTCTCAAGGGTCCGATGATAGCTCTATTGAAAAATATCCAGATCGCTTCGCCGACTATACACAGATGCTCGGGTTAGACAGAGCATCATTGAGCATCGGCTCGCTTAAAAAGGATTTCGCCATTCCAAAGAAAGCACGGCGATGAAGGCCAAATTCGAAGAAGTCAAAAGGAGGTCGAGAAAATGTTGACAACCGTTAATCAGCCATGCGGGTATGCCGAGTGGATTTCTAGTATCGCACCAGAGAAAAGGACGACCGGGCGTGTTGCCATAGATTTTCGGGATCTCAACAGAGCTACCCCAAAGGATGAGTATCCGATGCCGGTAGCAGAAACGTTAATCAACGCAGCGGCTGGTCATAAGATCTTGAGCTTCATGGATGGCAATGCCGGTTACAACCAAATTTTTATGGCGCCAGAAGACATACACAAGACTGCGTTCAGAGTCCCAGGTTCGGTGGGGTTGTTCGAATATGTAGTCATGACATTTGGATCAAGAATGCCGCCACGTACCAAAGAGCCATGAATTACATTTTCCATGATCCGACGGCAAGTTGGTGGAAATTTACATCGATGACGTGGTGGTCAAGTCCGCTTCAGGCAAGGACACTTGGACGACTGCAACGCGCCCCGGACCGAACAATAAAATTCGCCACGGATGAATCCAAAGAAGCGCCTTCGGGTGACGACCGGTCAGTTCTTGGGTTTCTTGGTCCATGAACGCGAATTGAGATCGCCTAAAAGTCGAGGCAAGACGTAACAATGAAGCCACCTACCACGAAGAAAGAACCGCAGATCTCATCGGCAAGATCAACTTCGCCGACGATTCATCTCTAACTGCCGTGAAGAATAGAGCCGCTCATGGACCGGTGAAAATTAAATGACGAGGAATTCATTGGGGCGAGCAACAACGAGCCTTCGACGAGATCAAAGAATATCCGACGGCCGCCAGTTGTTGGTTCCGCCCACCGGATAGACCATTCTACATTTACTTGTCGATCGACACGCCCATCGCCTGGTGGTGCAAGTTTATGATGGGCTAGAGCAAGTTGTATTTTACATCGCGTAGGATGCTGGATGCGTAGACAAGGTATCCGAGATCGGCAAGTTGTGCCTCGCCGTTTTTCACCGCACTGTTGCGCCACATTTTGCTATTAGCGGAGATTATCATCATATGCAAATCAGATGTCATAAAGCACATGTCGGCCCTATGTTGAAAGGCCGATCGGGCAAATGGATGTTTGCATTATCGAGTTTGACATCCGTATCAACCCGCTAAAGCGCTAAGGGTCGCATTGGCCGACCTTATCGCTGAAAGGATCAACACTAACATAGCAGACCGTCGCACGAGCATGGGCTATGTTTTTCGATGGATCGGTTTGTGACGATGGGTGGCATCGGCATGCTACTCGCACCAACAACGCCGAGTATGATGGGGCAACATTTTCCTTCTCCATCGTTATTCGCCCTCGCACCAACAACGCCGAGTATGAGGCGATACGCAAAGGAATGGAGTTGCTCATCGGAGCGGAGCGTGGAAATTTTGGAGACTCCAAGTTGGTGATTTCTCAACTCACGGAGGAGTACAAGTGTGAGAGCGAGTCGCTCTTCCCATTATGGCTGCAATGCCGCAAGTCGATGGCACAGTTCCGGTACATAAACTTCACCGGATCCCGCGATCGCAATCACCGAGGCGAATGATCTTGCACAAATGGCTTGCTACAAGGACGTAAGGTAGGGAGCCGATGTTCGTGCATGCCTCGAAGTCGACGATCGAGAGCCGATATCTTCAATTACTTGAAGGATTCGCCTGGGGCACCTAAACGGATAAGGTACAAGGCCATGAAGTATGTGCTTATTGGGGATGACATGTTTTACAGACTGGAAGGGTTATTGCTCAAATGCTCGGGACAAATGAGGCCAATCGGCTCCTACACGAGGTACACGAAGGCCTGTGGAACTCACCAATCGATCACAAGATGAAATGGTTGATCAGCGATCGTGGTTTTATTGGACCACCATGCTTGAGGACTGTTTCAAGTACTACAAAGGGTGTCAAGCATGTCGAAATTTGGGAAAATTCAGATGGTACCACACAAGAATGAACCCCATCATCAAGCCTTGGCCATTCCGAGGTTGGGGCATGGATATGATCGGCAAGATCAATCCTCCATCAAGCAAAGGCCACATGTGGATTTTGGCCACTCGATTATTTCACTAAATGGGTGGAAGCTGTCCGATGAAGTCAAGAAACTCAATGGATGTTATCAACTTTGTGAAAGAACATGTCATCCATAGATTCGGATTCCCAAACTATTACGACCGATGGAGGTTCGGTCTTCATTTCTCACGAGTTTAGAAAGTTCTGAGGACACGGGATTAAGTCGATCGATCATCTCCATACTATGCTCAGGCAAATGGGCAAGCTGAAGCATCCAACCAGAGCCTCATCAAGCTGATCAAGAGAAAAGTCGATGAGCACCCTAGGCGTTGGCACGAGGTTTTGTTAGAGGCGTTATGGGCTTATCGCATGTCATGCCATGGGGCGATAAAAACCTCGCCTTACCATCTAGTCTATGGACAAGAAGCCGTATTGCCCTGGGAAATTACGGCTGGATCAAGATGTGTCACTTTTCAGGACAATCTAACAACTGAAGAATACGCAACCCTGATGAGTGACAGCGTTGAGGATTTAACTGAGCTCAGGCTGTGGTCACTGGAGAAAATCAAAGAGAACAAGGCCAAGGTAGCTCGTGCATATAACAAGAAGGTGAGGCCAAAGGAGTTCCACGTTGGTGATCTGGTATGGGAAGCTGTGTTGCCATTAGGGACTAAGGATGCAACATATGGTAAATGGTCTCCAAATTGGCACGGTGCAGGTGGTCGATCAAGTTTTAAGAGGAAACGACATGCTTGAGGAGCTAGACGCGAAATTCCCAAATGGCCAACGGTCAACATCTCAAGAAATATTTCCCAAGCATGTGGGATGAGGGACAGTAAGATATGGGGGCCGATACATGAAATCGGCCGAGTAAAAAGCACGTGAGATGATGGACAGTGAAATGTGGGGGCCGATACATGAAATCGGCCAAATAAAAAACTTAAATAAATAGCCGATGCACAGTCATCGACTCCAGAGGTTCAAACTGTTACAAACAGGTGCCATACATACGAAGCATCAAGAAATGCCTCAAGGCGTGGAGGGCGCCAAGACGACACGATCCACCTCGGCGATCTCGGCCATTATCTTCATCCTTGCCCGTCACTAGCTGCTTGTTCAGTGGCACGATTTCCGCCAGATCGGTCTTCGCTGAGCTTCGCCTTCGCCTTGGGAGCGGGCGATGGATTCTTCCTTGTCGCGAATAAGCTGTTTAGTTGCCCGGACCTTCTCTTCAAGATCTTCCAACTCCCTTTTCAAGGATGCAAGCTCGGCGGTACTGACAGAGGTGTCAGTTTTGGCATCCAAACGCCTTTTCTCGTTGAGCTGCCGCATCTCATGCGATGTTGGCCTTCAGTGGAAGTTGGGCGCGGCGCAGACTGATCCTCTCACGAGCTAACTTCACCCTTGACCCGTAGAAAGACAGGGTTACAACTGGCCAAAGCTTCACCTGCAGTGCTACTGGGAGTTGGTCTTTTATTTCAGCCAGAACGCTCTTCACCTCCTCAGAACCCTCGATCAACTCTTCGATCGGGGAGGACAGCAGGGCTTTAAGACGCTGGAATTGAGGTGGAACAGCCCTGGCCCGTGGTTCATCATCAGCAACAGAGGGAGTTGGTTCGATGGATTCAGGGTCGAACGTCAGCAAACCTGAAATATCACAACTCTGGCAGCCCGAAAAAGCGTCAGTATGCGTCCAAACGTGTAAGGATGAGCCGAAAGAGCCTAGCGTACCTCTCCTAAGATCGAGGGGATAGCCGATGAGGAGACGATCGGCTTGTGTGTGGTTGCTGGGGGCTTGGCCAAAGTGGTAGCCGTTTCATCTGCACCTTCGGGGATTGCTAGATCCGGCATCGGCACTGCCCCAGCTTTCCCACTGGAAACATCAGTCGTCTGCATGGAAGGTGCTTAGCCGATGTAAATAATGATAAATCGGCAGACAAAAGGAAACAAGTAGTAAGAGCATGAAAGGTGGTGATTTTCGAAACCTCCTGGCTCGACAAAGAAGCTTGTAGTCCTTCGAGCTCTCTGGGACTCAGCTAGCCCCGCCGACGGTACTCGGGGAGGTTCAGAGCCGACCTTTCCTCGGAAGCCGATGGTGGTGAATCATGGGTTCGTGTGATGGTCCTCTCAGAATCCGTTGGGCCTAGTTCTCCTCGATTGGTCTGGGTGTCCTCACTGGAGGTGTCTTCGACGGAGGCCTGTAAAAGGGGAGAACCAGTAAGAACGAGCATGTCTGCAAGAATGGAAGAATGATAAGGATCGACCAAGGCCTGAATCACCACATGCGAAGGTCTGGAGAAGGGCTCACGCCTCAAGGTCTTCTGGCAGCTACTTTCCTCACCATCGTTCTTGTTTTAGTCAACTCGAGGGCAATGACTTAGGAGTTGCTTGGTTCTTGGAAGCCGATTGTGGTATTATCGGTCTGCCGCATTATGACCTTTTTCAAAGGTGGAGTTTTGCGAAAAGAACCACGGTGAGTCGGCGGAAAGAACTCAAGGGGAGCCATCATGTGCGAGGTGCAGGCCATCTTGTTGCCGCAAAGAGAAAGAGTGGATTAGTAAGAAGAATCATTTGTGAGTTGCATCAAGAAAATTTACAAGTAGTGGTACCGCTCCACGGGATGTCATAGTCGATCGATCAAGCTGTTTCAAGAACGGTCCCGTAGCTCTCCCGAAGCGTGAGTCTTCCACATCGACCACCAGTCTTCAAAGCCATCGGTTGATGAGACGAAGGTGAGGTCGTTGGGAATTGGGATGGTCAGAGCATCAAAGAAGGAATAACACCTTTGGCTGGTGAGAGGATCAGGCAGGTCGGCTCTCTCCGTAAGGTGGTGGAGAAAGAAATGGGGAGGTACCTGTCCAAGGCCAAATTGCCGAGCCACTACGACTGGCTGATAGAATTCATATCCAGGCTTGATTATTCTGTTGGATGTACTCATGCCAACTGGAAGGAAACAGGGACGAATCACAAGGAAAAGAGCCGAAAAGTGGTGTCATCGGCAAAATTGTCTAGCTCAAGGAGAGTGGGTTTTCAAAATGTTCAGATTCTTCCATGTAAGGAAAGAAGATAGGATTGTCCAGTCCTTGAAAGAAAATACTGAACCATTTAGACGCTCGAGGGTCACCATCGCCTGGCGATTATACAAAGCTTGACCATAGCTGGTGCATCGGATCTGCTTCCCTTTTACATCTGGAAAGGTGCAGCTCGCCAAAAGGGGGAAGTTTGGGATGTGGTTTTGAAAATACAGCTGAGCCCATAGCTGAATAAACCACCAAGGACCACCTGTTTTGACTGCTATGCCAGAGAACAGCTTGACAGACATCAACTGGAGATATCGATAGACCTCTCCAAGGAACAGTTTGCCGAGGCCAAGTTGAGTGCCCTTGGCCAGTTCGTGGGCTAAGGAAAGATAATTCTTGGTTGGAGCAAGGGAAGGGCCACAAAATATGAAATGTTCCAGCCAGAAGTTGAGAAAGGCTGTGTGTTCTTTCTCTGTGACAGGGCCCTTTGTTTTCATATGGCGTTGGAGGTAGGCTCCCCAGTTCGTGCAGTCTGTTTTAGAGGACAGTTTGTAGGGGACCTTGGTCAGTTTAAAAGCAGAGGGGATGGGTGATGTGACATCCAGACCAGCAATCATCACCACGTCTAACAGAGTTGGTGACATAGGGCCATGACCAAACATGAAGCAGTTCAGAGCGTCAGACCAGAAGTAGCCGATAGTTTTCAGAAGGTTCTCGTGCTTCTCAAGAGGAGACAATGACAAATGCAAAGCATCGGCTATTCCTGTGGTTTCCCATTGGGATTGGTAAGCTCTGGCTACCTCACGAACCAAGAGACCCAATGTTCAGGGGATTAGGCCAGTCAGGCAATCGGCCCAAGAGTTCAGATCTAGGTCTTGGATTACGAAGGATTCTATTTGCTCGCAAGAAATCGGGGCAGACTAGATTCAGACGAGGGCCAAGGCAGAGAGAATTTGGGAGAGAAGGGTGGCAAGAGAATGTCCGAAACCTAAAAATTTAATGGTGGAATAAGGCATTAATTCGGTGTTCGCCATTAATTCCGATCGTGTTCATATCATGCGAGAAGTAGGCGACCTTCGCACCGAGACCTCTGGGTTGGTGTTAGACGATTCCGCCATCTAGTTTGCTGGCGGAGATGGATCTGCGCTGGGGATTGAGGGTTCTTGTCGCCGTGAGCTCAATCTAGTCGGGCAATTGGAGATCCGGGTCGCCTTTTTGAAGAGGGTCGCAGCCACCGCTTGAAACTAAAAGTGTCCGTTTAGGTTTGCCTAAGTATGCGACCAAGTTTTGACCTTGTCAACGTTGTTTTGGGAAAGCCGATGTGTTGCCATCGGCTCTTTGAGATTTGACTTGTTTGACTGTATGAACGCAGTGTGGTGAAAGGCCGATACGGTGCTATCGGCTTCTGGAGCATCGACCTATTTTGACTATCGGCGAAATTGGGGCGAAAAAGGCAATCTTCGAGAAACAGATTTTCATTCATTCATTCAAAAGCTGATTGCTTACAAAAGGCTGATTGATTACAAAAGGGAGCTTACTACTACTACTACTACTACTACTACTACTACTACTACTACTACTACTACTACTACTACTACTACTACTACTACTACTACTGGTTCCTAATCTAGAGGCCGAGGTCGCCGTGCCGCCGTCATGCCTTGTTCGTCCTGCCCGGCCGCTGGCGTTGTCTTCGCCGCCGAAGAAGCCGGGGCCTCGTCCTCGCTGCCTTCGGTGTCCTCGCTGGACCCGGCGCGGAAGCGCTTCACCGGCGGGTACTCGTCAGAGGAGGTGTCCTCCTCCGATTCCTCGTCCTCGTCGGAGGACTCGACGCCATCCCAGGACCAGGCGTCGTCGCTGCTCTTCGCCTCTAGTTCCCCGTCGACGAGGAACTGCAGGCCCTCCTCGCCGTCCCGTGGACGCTGCCCTCCGACCAAACGGCGAAATCCCAATCCCTCTCGTCCCACAATTGTGGGGCGAGAGTATTGTACGCCGCCATGGGCGGGTGCTCTGGCGTCGGCTCCCGGTCGCTAATGCTGTTGGAAGACTGGGAGGAATGGGCGGAAGAGGAAGAGGCCATGACAGAGGAAGAGGGTTTTTTCGGCGGAGGAAGAGGGTTTTTGGCTACCGAGGAAGATGGGGACTGCGAATCGCCGATGAATTTAAATAAGGGAATAGTGGGAGGCGGTTCAATGCCATAGCGGTTTCCCGAATGTGCTGCCAAAATCACAAATCATGCAATCGAAGGAGTTGAGAAGACAGGCATCATGATGAGGGGTGGCGTGACGATTCTACTCGCAACGCGTAACCCGATGTGAAGAAAAAAGAGGGGAAGAAAAACATCAGTAGTGGTTTCGAATTATTATTGCCAAAACCAGGGGGCATGTGTTATCGCCATATTTTGGCCAAAGGAGGAGATGGGCCGTGATCAAGATGGGCTTGGAAGATAGGTATATTCAACATGTTGTTGAATCGGCCTTGTGCGTGGATTTGGGCTAAATTGCCCGTGTATCTTGTATCGTAGTAGGTTCCGTTTCAGTTTAGGTAAAGATAGAGTTGTAGAGTTATTCCAAAGATAGAAAGTCTCCGGACTATAAATATGTACCTAAGGTTATCGAGAAAAGGAGGACAATCACGTTCACAACAAACACAATCTCGGCGCATCGCCACCCCTTGTTTCTAGGGTTTCTTTCGGGTAAGTGTCATGCTGCCTAGATCGCATCTTGCGATCTAGGCAGTATTTACTTATGCGTTATTTGGTGTTACTCGTACTGAAGCCTTGTTGATGGCGAGTAATACTACTATCATAGATTCGTTGAGGCTAGCATTGGTGCTCTTCGCTATAATTGTTTAAGTTATGCTGCCTCTAGTTACCTCGCTACCTTTGCACCTTTTCCCAAGTGCAAGGGTAGCATCTTGCTTGATCTTTATTTAGCTGATTCGATCTGTTATGGTTATGCCTTGTTCTCCAAGGTTTAGTTTGATATCTACGTAGTCAGGCCTTGCAAACGGGTTGAACGATCCAGTAGTACGTAAGGACGTGGTTTACTAGTTCTAGAGAAGTTGTTCGTAATTGACTTTACGCCGGTTGTTAGGCCTCCTCTAGGGTTAGTTTTCTATCATCTTTTGTATCTACCGTGCTCAATTACGTGTAGGACGTTCGATTGGTGAAAACGTTAAACTATCGTAGATCGATTTAACTTGTAATGATAAAGCAAAACCCCATGTTATCGTAAATCTAATGCGTAACCATGGGATAATCGGCTCTAGGAGCCGATTCTGTGGAAACCTAGGAGCCGTCACGTCGAATTTTACGTATACTTGTTTACCATGCAGAAATCAATCGAGCAATCCTTCACCTTCCGACCAGGTATAGTCAGGTGGCACCTCGAACCAAGCCGGGACGCGTGTCGGAGTTTTGCGGGCCGTTCGAGGGACCAGGCCCACCAGCCTGGGAGCCTCCGGCTCTGTGTTTGCTCGCTGCACGGTGGGTTTTGGCTGGCAACACATAGTTGTCGGGATCCCACTGGGGATCCATCCGCTGCTCCGGCGTGAGCTCGTGGTAGAAGTGGTTTGTGATGGCCGCCTGACGTGCGGAACCTTGAGGGACAGGAGGGACAGGAACCCTCCACGCCAAAGATCCACCAAGCGGCCGATACCCCGTGGACAAGGGTAGTTGAGGCGCAGCGCCTCGGTCCTCGAGGGTCGAATGGCCCAAGAGGCGTTGTCCATTGTTCTAAGAGAGGAAGGTGTGGATGTGGATAGCCATGACACGATCACCCTAAATATAGAGGAAAGGGCGGAAAACTTGGCGTGAAGCTTTGGGAAATGGCGGAAATATCTTTAGTCCGGTTAGTGACTACATCCGGGACTAAAAGCTCTAGTAGAAAGGAAAGGGCGGAAAACTTGGCGGAAGAGGTGGGAAATGGGGAAAATATTTTAGTCCCTTATGATGTTCGAGGTTTCATGGCTTTCGTCCAAATGACCGATGTTATGTCTGAATCACGGCATAGTTTGTGATGTTGTGCCCATATTATGCATGTGTGTGGACATTGGTATGGAGAACAATGTTGCAGGAGGAAGTTTTCCTTTTGTCGCACTCGAAAAGCCCTTTTCCATTTTCCGAGCGTAAAAACGGGTCGCTTTGTGAAGTAACCACCAAAATGCCGCTTTCGTAATGCTACCGCCCTATTTTCCTAAAATACTAGACCACCTTACATGGAATATATCCCAACCGGTACATCTCAAATCTTTTCGCCCATCCTGTAAAAGGATAAATGTCTCGAATCGCAGGAAGTGGGTCCGGTTTGTACTACAGTACATGATCTACGCCCGTGATTTTTGAAAAATCATTTTAGACTCGCAATATGTGGTTTCTTCAGAGATCCAATGCAAGTTCTAACAATGCCCCCCTATCTTCATGCACACACCGTTCGACCATAGTTAGAAATTCGATAATTCAAACGGGCATAATAAATTCAAAAAATCCGAACAATGACAATCCTTCGTGGTGTCATATTATGTTACATAGTTGAAAGGAAAATACGACTTGGTATATTGATCATGTTTCAAAAAACCTTCACAAAATGACCTATCATGTTCGAGGTTTCATGGCTTTCGGTCCAAATGACCGATGTTATGTGTGAATCACGGCATAGTTTGTGATGTTGTGCCCATATTATGCATGTGTGTGGACATTGGTATGGAGAACAATGTTGCAGAGGAAGTTTTCCTTTTGTCGCACGGAAAAGCCCTTTTCCATTTTCCGAGCGCAAAAACGGGTCGCTTTTGTGAAGTAACCACCAAAATGACGCTTCGTAATGCTACCGTCCTATTTTCCTAAAATACTAGACCACCTTACATGGACTATATCCCAACCGTACATCTCAAACCTTTTCGTCCATCCCGGTAAAAGGACAAATGTCTCCGAATCTAGGAAGTGGGTCCGGTTTGTACTGTACATGATCTACCGTGATTTTTGAAAAATCATTTTAGACTCGCAATATGTGGTTTCTTCAGAGATCCAATGCAAGTTCTAACAATGCCCGCCCCTATGTTCATGCACACCGGTTCGACCATAGTTAGAAATTCAGATAATTCAAAACGGGCATAATAAATTCAAAAAAAAATCCGAACAATGAAAATCCTTCGCGTGGTGTCATATTATGTTACATAGTTGAAAGGAAAATACCAGACTTGGTATATTGATCATGTTTCAAAAAACCTTCACAAAATGACCTATCATGTTCGAGGTTTCATGGCTTTCGGTCCAAATGACCGATGTTATGTGTCAATCACGGCATAGTTTGTGATGTTGTGCCCATATGATGCATGTGTGTGGACATTGGTATGGAGAACAATGTTGCAGAGGAAGTTTTCCTTTTGTCGCACGGAAAAGCCCTTTTCCATTTTCCGAGCGCAAAAACGGGTCGTTTTGTGAAGTAACCACCAAAATGACGCTTCGTAATGCTACCGCCCTATTTTCCTAAAATACTAGACCACCTTACATGGACTATATCCCAACCGGTACATCTCAAACCTTTTCGTCCATCCCGTAAAGGACAAATGTCTCGAATCCAGGAAGTGGGTCCGGTTTGTACTACAGTACATGATCTACCGTGATTTTTGAAAAATCATTTTAGACTCGCAATATGTGGTTTCTTTAGAGATCCAATGCAAGTTCTAACAATGCCCGGCCCCTATCTTCATGCACACCGGTTCGACCATAGTTAGAAATTCGATAATTCAAAACGGGCATAATAAATTCAAAAAATCCGAACAATGAAAATCCTTCAAGGTCTTGTCATATTATGTTACATAGTTGAAAGGAAAAATACCAGACTTGGTATATTGATCATGTTTCGAAAAAACCTTCACAAAATGACCTATCATGTTCGAGGTTTCATGGTCGTCCCCTATCACTTCTTATGTTTAAAGTTTTTCTAAATTCCAAATTGATATTAAAAATATAAGTTAATTCATTTTTAATTGTAAATGGTTCATATTTTAAATGGTTACATTAATTATTTTTTAAAACAGAAATGTTTTGAATTATTTATTTAAATCCAAACACTTTTTATGTTTAAAGTTTTTCTAAATTCCAAATTAATATTAAAAATATAAGTTAATTCATTTTAAAAGGTTACATTAATTATTTTTAAAAATAGAATATGTTTTGAATTATTTATTCAAATCCAAACACTTCATATGTTTAAAGTTTTTCTAAATTCCAAATTGATATTAAAAAATATAAGTTAATTCATTTTTAATTGTAAATGGTTCATATTTTAAATGGTTACATTAATTATTTTTTAAAACAGAAAATGTTTTTGAATTATTTATTTAAATCCAAACACTTTTTATGCTTAAAGTTTTTCTAAATTCCAAATTAATATTCAAAAATATAAGTTAATTCATTTTAAAAGGTTACATTAATTATTTTTTAAAAATAGAATATGTTTTTGAATTATTTATTCAAATCCAAACACTTCTTATGTTTAAAGTTTTTCTAAATTCCAAATTGATATTAAAAAATATAAGTTAATTCATTTTTAATTGTAAATGGTTCATATTTTAAATGGTTACATTAATTATTTTTAAAATGTAAAATGTTTTTGAATTATTTATTCAAATCCAAACACTTCTTATGTTTAAAGTTTTTCTAAATTCCAAATTAATTATCATTTAAAAACAATACAAATTTAAACCCCAAAATAAAAAATAAGGCGGAACAGAGAAAATACGAAATTTTTGAAAAGGGAATATGTCGGTTGGAGCCACCAACCGACTAAAGACCCTAAGGCCAACCCTTGGGTCAAAAATATTGAGATAGGTCGGTTGGTGGCTCCAACCGACGATAATTTTTGGTCCCTTGGAGCCACCAACCGACATATTCTCCCTTATACACGACGCCTGCTCTCTCCTTCCCTTCTCCATTCTCTCGCAACTCCGACGCGGCGCATAGGAAGACGTCGCCCGCCGCCGTCAGTGCCAGGCCGCCTCGCCCGCCGTGCGCCGCGTTTTCCTCTTTCTCCTCGCGGCTTTTCCTCTCCGGCAAACGGAATCGCCGCCAACCTCGTTTTCCCCGACCCCGACGAGCTCGCCGTCGTCGATTAGCTCACCTTCGCCTCGCTGGATTCCAAGACCTCACGCCGAGCACCGTGGTGAGCTTCTTGTGCTCGTGGCACCTCCGCTTGCCTCCTAGATCTTTGTAGCCACCGCGCCGCTCGCTTGTGAGCTCACGCCGCCGCAAGCCTCACTGGTGACCCTAAAGGCGACGCCACCACTATGTGGTTCCCTTGTCACGATCTTTCCAACAAGACCCCTCCAGCGTCTTGGGGTGGCCCAGATCGTCACGGCGACCACCGCCGACGCCTCAAGGCTGGCTCCGACGTGGCGCCACGTACACGGGGTGGACCCAGACGGCCTAGGCCCCTAGTCGCTGGTTGTGGAGCAGCCCGGTGTAGAAAGTTAGGGATAGGGTTGATGACGTCGGGGTGATGCAAGAATGGCTTAACTTTTCTTTTGAAATGTTTAAAAATAGCGTAAATTAATATAATTTTGTAAAATCAATAACTAATTCATATTTAATCATAAAAATATGTATAATGTATCAAAATGTTCAGAAATTTGAGAGCCATGTGTCTAAGCAAAAATGTTTTGTTTTCGCTTTGTTTAAATTCGAAATGGTTTAATTAAATCCATAAATTGATATAATATTGTAAATTCAATAATTAATTATTTATAACTCAGAAAATACAAATAATATATCAAAATGTTCAGAAAATGAGATCTAACTATTTAACCTATAATCATGCATTGTTCAACAACTTTCAAGACAAGTTTAATTAGAAAACAAAATCAACCCCTCTCATATACTCCTGAGTTTCACGAGTTAGGGTTTTCACCTCTAACCCCGCTTAAATTGTCGAGCATGTCTTAGGGTTACTTTTTAATACAAATTAACTTGTCATATCATTACCCTTGTCATACTATGGTGCAAAAGGTTTAAACATTTGATTTAATAATTTCGTAATTTGAATAAAACTTGTAAATTCAATAACTTTTAACTGTAATTCAGAAAATACAAATAATATACCAAAATGTTCAGAAAAATGAGAACTATCTATCTATGCCATAATCATGCATTGTTCAACAACTTAAATAACAAGTTTAATTAGAACACCCTAGTAACCCTAACAGGTGATTCCTGAGTTCCTTGAGTTAGGGTTTCGCCTCTAACCCCGATTAACTTGTCGAGCATGCTTTAGGGTTACATTCCAATGCACATTAACTTGTCGATCATCATCATTGCTTGAGCATTGCATTGATGCCATGTGTTGATTGTTTCCTTTCTTCCGTGATTTGTTCTTCTCGGTAGAATACGATATCGAGATCGAGATCGATTCCAATATGGTATTTTGTTAGTATCTAGTGTTACCTATCTGCTGGATAGTTTCCTTTGTAGACTTATACTCATGTTCCTCTCATATGCATCCGAGGTTTCTCCGAACTAGGTTTTACACCTCTAACTCCTAATATTGATTTTAGTTGATTTTAGCTAGAGTTACCTATCTACTACACGGTTTCCTTTTGTAGCTAGGTTTAGGTTTCTCTTAATTTTTATTATTGTGTATGTATATATAGGGTTTCTCTTTAACTTTCTCCTTTAGCCGCTTTGACTTATTCGTTTTCCACCTATGCGTAAAATATGGACCCACACGCCGAGACGAAGAAAAGGAAGAGTTGATCCAAGGTGTGATCCGTGGGGAAGATAATTTAGACGATCAACGTTTTCAACAACTCCGTGAGGGTTATCCTCTTTACCGAGTAGACAACTTGTTTGAGGTTGAAGGTGTTGCCTTCCGTGAGGGAGAAGGCGATGCCTTGTAATCGAGAAGACGACCACCCGCAAGGTGCATGTAATATAAATCAATTCATTAATTAATCATCCGCTATCTATATAGAAATAGTAACGGCGATCTTTTCTTTTTAGCCCGGATCGAAAAGAGCGACGAGGCCCAACCAAAAAGTTGCAAGACCATGAGAGGTTCAGATCGAAGATGTCAGAGACGGCAGACCGATAGCCCCGGTTGTCGCAACCAAATTTGTGGCACAATGCGGAGTAATCGGGGACTTAATCCCGATCACCATTAGAAATTGGAATAGGCCTGCTAATGCGGATGAAGAGGGAACATGTTTATTTGTCCCTAACCACGCCAAAGATTTCGTGGAAGAGGCTCATGGTTAATTTCAAACCGAAGATAGAGCTGGATCCAAATGCGGAGGATCCAGCTTGAGGACGCCTTACAACATGGGAGAGCCATGGAGGCTAAGGTCGGAGTGGGCTTTGAAGAAGATGGCCCAGAGTTTCACCAATGGAAGAAAAGATTGCACCTTGACTATGTCGTGAAAGAGAAGACTCGATTTCAAGAATATTCAGTTTGAGAAGATAAAACCATTCGGGATGAGTTTGTGGAATACAAGAAATCGTAAAAGCTAAGAAAATGTCAAAAATAAGCAATGTCGCTAAGAAGAAGTATCACCATACTATGGGGCAAGGTGGCTACAAGGTTGGCATTCCTAAGTGGGAGAAACTTGAGCAGAACCGCATGATAAAAATATCACCCCAGATGACGTATTGGGTAGAACGTGCAAGGAATTGGTTTTACGGGCATGGGGGCACGTTGGACTCCTAAGGAGGTGTATATATAACATACAACATAAAGAAGACCCCTTGCCAATCGAGAGGATGAGAAAAGCAAGAAGGTTAAAGATGGGGACTTCATTCCCGAGATAGAGAATGATGAGCTCACACTCGCCTTGGAAATAAGGAACATGATGGACGAACACGAGGCACAATAGGCTCTCAATCATGGAGGACTGGGTTTCAAGAGAGGAAGAAATATCCCGATAGAAGCCGAGAGGAGTAAGGACAAGGCGAAGCTTGAGCAGAAAGTCGAAGAGCGAATGCGAATTGAAGAACGATTAAAGCAACAACAAGATGAAATTAACTCACTTAAAGAGCAGTACTACTGCCCATCTCAAGAAAGACACCGCATTCGATGCTACCGCCTATCGAATAATCGAAAAGCGGTGGCTTCCACCGAGGTCCCGGTGATGACAATGGCGATGCCGATGATGCACCGACGATGGCTCCTGTTGGCTACCGGGATGATATCACGTAGATGACACACCGAGCTACATGTCAAAGTTGTGAACATATCAATGAAGGTGGCGCTATTATGCCTTACCAATTGGACCCACACCAACTTACCACCGTCCGGTTCCGTGAGGGCTACGCTGTTGTTGTGTCGGCGTGATGAAATCATGCCCACCTTTGAGGTTTTGGATCTTCACTACCCTGGCGGTGAAGGGATGATCGCGTGGGTGACGCAAAACGCCACCATTCTATGGCCAAGGATTGTATCGTTTCAAATCACACGCCAAGGCCATCTTCGCCGCCACCACCCGCCTCCAGTGAGGTCGCCGCCGCATGCAGCCGTCGCCGCCACCCGCTTCGCCGCCACCAATCTCCGGTGCAGCCATCGCCATGAGCCATCGCCGCGCCAGATAAAAAGCGTAAGCGCATCGCCATCTTGTGCCGTAAGCGATCGCCGAACGTAAACAAGAGCCTCTTCCAAAAGTACCAACGGTTCCTCCCAAGAGAGCTTATGACTGTATTTAAAGAGGAGATCATGCGATCGTTGATGGAAACGACAACGTTTTCGCTAAGTCGAGGCGGCCGAAGAGCCAGAGTTCCCAAGACCAAAGAAGAAAAAGCCAAAGTGTTGAAAATGCTAAATACTCTTCATCAACCCGAGCCAAAGCTGTCATCGACTATGAGCGTTCTATTCTCAAGTCACATGCAGCACAAAAGCCTCAAGAGCAAGAAGACTCGATGCAAGCGGAAATCTGTTGCCCAGCTCGAGAACAAGAAACAGACTTGCGCCTCTCAAGGTGATTTCTCAAACCAATGTGGGTCGAGCAAATATAATGGGGTCAAGAGCAGATGATCCAGGTAGTTGCACACACGGAGAAGCCGCCACGCTCAAGGTATGAGTATTGCCAAGATTTATCCCAGCTTAGAGTTCTTCCTCGTGAGTGAAGTAGCATACCAATACCAAGACGGAAAACCTCTCGTCAAACCTGAGGAGGTAAACAATCTTCCAACAAAATGCTAAGATTGCATAATCGTACATGCATGCCACAAGGGTCGGGCTAAATCGGATAGTGCCGAGGGTTACAAAAAGCATCATGTGAAAGATAAGGATGACATGATATCCA
The DNA here is from genome assembly GCA_030063025.1 of Avena longiglumis. NCBI lineage: Eukaryota > Viridiplantae > Streptophyta > Magnoliopsida > Poales > Poaceae > Avena > Avena longiglumis. The sequence goes on from CP125976.1 coordinate 123,251,869, forward strand.
TTGAATTTGATGAACTATTTCAATTATTCAATCAAGACGCCTTGGACAAATCGATCATGAGTGCCTATTGTCCGTAAGTACTAATTCGTAATTAATTTAGTCTCCATCTATATTATTTTGTTTATTGCATGTATATAATCATATTGTAATATGCAATGAAGATTCTCGAATGCAGAGGACAAATCGATGACATTGGCTTCATTGACCCATATTGGGTTCATGAAGCTAATCTCAAAATAAGCCCCGTGATACGGAGGATAATATAGTACACGCTAAGGTTTCAAGAAACCAAAAGGGAAATACTATTTCCTTACAACTTCAAAGGAGTGTTATTGTCTTGTATACACTTTCTATTTCGCTTACTCGATGTTAAGTATATAATTGATTAGTTCTGCATTCGCAGTACCACTATATTCTCGTTAATCATTCAACTTGACAAAGGGCGGTACTAGTCATGGACTCAAACATAAACCCTTGAGACGTGGAAGGACATGCAGATACTTTGTTGCCGCTACGAAGGTTATTAGTCCGGTTCGTGTTACGAACCGACTAATGCTCCACCTCAAGGCCTCGATGCCGCCACGTGTGCCACCATTTGTCCCGGTTGATGGGGCAACCGGGACTAAAGGTTGGAGCTTTAGTCCCGATTGCCCCGTCCCGGTTGGGCAACCGGGACTAATGGCCCTTACCAACCGGGACGCATGGGGCGTTTTCTACCAGTGGTATAACATTTTAGTCATAAAGGTGATTCACTCGCCACAGTGATGAAGTCTTCTCCTCCAAATATGACCTTCAGGACGGATTTGATCGGACCTAGACTAGACTCTTGGAATACCTTGCTTCAACGCTTGACATCAATCCAACTAGTACCAGGGGATGATGAGCTCCGGTGGAACTTAAGCAAGAATGGTCAATTCTCTGTTAGTTCCATGTACAATGCTTTGATTTCGTCGGACTTACCAATTGAGAACAATAGGAAAATTTGGAAGATGAGGATACCTTAAAAAAAATAAAACAAATCTTGGCACCTTCATCGGGGAGTTATCCTTACTAAAGATATCTTGATCCGAGGAATTTGCATGGAAATACAAAGTGTGTTTTCTGTCACCATGAGGAGACAATAAAACATTTGTTTTTTCCATTGTAATTTCGTTTGTTCTATATGGTCAGTCATCCAAGCAGTTCCAGGCTTATACCCAGCACTGGGTACATGGTATAGATCACAAGTACATGGTACTTCTTAGGGTATAAGAGATTGCAATTATTTGGTCGCTATGGCTATGTACAAACGATAAAGTGTCTAACGATAAAAACTCTTCTCTCTTGCAGGTTATCTACCGGTGTATCAGTACCCTTCGCCTATGGTCGTTCCTACACCGTGTGGAGTTGCGGGACCTCTTTACGGAGGTGTGCACATGCCTGGAGGATACGGCGAGAGACCTTTTTACCCATCATGGATGCCAGCATAATCTGCGGATAGGCCCTCCATCTTAGCCGATTCTACAATTTCTCACTATGATATGTAATTCGTCTTTTTATTTTTTTTGCTCGTAACTTTTGGACTTGTGTCGGCTGTGTGCATCTTGTTGGAGATATTCTCAAGAGGCAATAATAAAGTGGTTATTATTATATCTTTGTGTTTATGATAAATGTTTACATCCCATGCTATAATTGTATTACTAAAAAATATTAATACTTGTAAACATAAAAGAGTCCGTAGTAGGCCTCTTGTTAAACTAGCTTGTTGATTAATAGATGATCATGGTTTCCTCATCATGGACATTGGATGTTATTAATAACAAGGTCATATCATTGGGAGAATGATATAATGGATACACACCCATAGTAAGCATAGCATAAGATCAAGTCATTAAGTTCGTTTTTATACAAGCTTTCAGATACATAGTAACCTAATCCTTCGACCATGAGATCATGTTAATCACCGTAACCGGATGAGTACTTTGATGACATCAAACACCACTTCCGTAATTGGGTGGTTATAAAGGTGGCATTAGGTATTCTAAAAGTATGAGTTGAAGCGCATGGATCAAGAGTGGGATTTGTCCATCCATATGACAGATAGATATATTCTAGGCCCTCTCGATGGAATGTCATTGTAGCACCCCGGATAAACCCTAATTATAATAATGCTCGTTGTTTCTATTTTTGCATCATCATGACATCATCATCATGTATACCTTGTCTCTAAACTATTTTTGAAACCCTATATTATTTTCTACTTTACATATCTTTATATTCAAATTATATCCCGTGCTATTTAAATCGTGAAAGATATTTACCAAAATGATTTTAAATACAAGAATAGAAAACAACAAATATTTTTAAATATAAATAAAAATAAAAAGCCTAGACCTAAACCGGCCAGGCCCAAATGCCTAGATGGCTGAAACCCCACTCACCCTAACCGCTGTTATCAGTACACACACCCACACGCCTCATAGATAACTGATGGCTTGCACAGCTTATGTGGAGCCTGTTGGGAACCCCAAGAAAAGGGTGTGAAGTAGTACATCACCAAGTATTCCCTCAGTAAGAAACCGAGGTTATCGAACTAGTAGGAGGAAGGAAACGGCACACAGGTGTTGCAAGCAACGCGGAGACCTGCACAACACAAATTCAAGACTTTGCCCCAACTAATAGTGAGGTTGTCAATCTCACCAATTGTTGTAACAAAGGATTAAACGTATGGTGTAGAAGATAATGGTTTGCAACAAGTAAACAAGTAACAGTGGGAGTTGTATCAATGGTAAAGATTAGACCGGGGTCCATAGTTCACTAGAGGTGCTCTCCTTAGATAAACAACATGGCATGAAGGGTAAACAAATTACAGCAGGGCAATTGACAGGAACTGAGCAAGGCATAACAATGAAATTACTAGTCAGAAAGATCCTATGAGATTCGATTGGGCAATACAACAAGATACATAGACCACCATCCAACTGCATCTATGACTAGAAGTCCACCTTCAGGTTATCATCCGAACCCCTCCAAAGATTAAGTTGCAAGCAACCGACAACTGCTTTAAGCAAAGTATGTAAGGTAAACAGTCCACATGTTCCATGAACAAGAGACCGTTGTTTTCTCCCTAGTAGCAACAACACATCTACAACCGAAGAGATTATTGTCACTTCCCTTGGAAACTAGAGGCATGAACCCACTATCGAGCATAAATACCCCCTCTTGGAGTCACTAGCAACTACTCGGCCAAGATAGATACTAACAACGGAGAGCATGTAAGATCACAAACAACACATACATGATAGAATCATAAAGACAAAACCATTAATCAAACCAACATAATAATATCAATATCCATCAGATCCCCACAAACACAACATGCATGATTACAAATAGATTAGATCTTGATCATGAACGGAGCTCACAAGATCTATACATGAAAGCACAAAGGAGGATATACAAACATCTAGCTACTACATGGACCCATAGTCCAAGGTGGAACTACTCACGCATCATACCGGAGAGAAGGCCTCCGGGATGATCTCCCCTCTGGCAGGGTGCCGGGGAGAACTTCAGATCCCCCCGATATAGGGACGATGGTGGCGGCAGCTACAGACGGTTTCGTGAAGATTTGATCGGTTTCTTAGGGTTTCTGCATTGGGGGCTTCTTATAGGCGAAGGGGAGGCCGAGGCGGTGGCCAAAGGGGGCAAACCCTACCCAGGCGCGGGGTAGGGCCCACCCACGCCTAGGGGGGTTTAGCCGCCCTGGCACGCCTCCTCGTCTCCCCTCTGGACTTCGTGTTCCCCACGGAAAGTAATTGACTTTAACGTTTGTCACGTCCAATTCCGACAATATTTCTAAACTAACTTTTCTGAAACCAAAACAGTGAAACAGCATCCGCACTGTTGCAACTTGTTAGTAGGTACCGAAAACACGTAAAAGCACCTCAAAGTGTAGACAAGCAAAGCAAAGTAGATACTAAACAAGCATGGAGTATCAAAAATTATAGATACGTTTCCAACGTATCAATAACACACTCGCGTGCAGCACCACGCACACGCCCGCACGCGACACAAAAATCCTGCCCCGTGGTACACGGCCAAGATCATGTACACCACGCCCACGCCGACCTATCCCGACCCAACACGCATGTGAGACCCCGTCCGTTTCCCCTGGACCATCATACTCCACCATGTCGCTCTGGGTCCCACCCTCTCCTTCCCCTCGATCCTCTCCCATCTCGAGCCCCCAATCTCTGCCGCCGCCTCCCTCACTCCCTCTCGTGGTTGCACGCCTCCATGAGAGCCTGTAAGATCTCACCAAATAAGGTAGAGATCCCTGTGATTGCAGTGCTAGTCCCTGGATCAAAATGCTAGCACCCACAGTTTAAGATGAAGTACACAGATACAAAGGTCTTTATTACATCGTAATTCTAGGAGTACAATAGTTCTTACAACTCACTAGCCCAAGGCTAACACATAGAGTTCTCAACACATAACATATAAATAAAGTCTTCATCTTCATGCGCCACAGGCAAACATGTTGAGTGTAGACTCGTAACCCTTCTCACCATCAGAGTAACCTGCAACATAATAAGTTACAGCCACAAGGGGTCAATACATTTGGAATTGTATTGAAAAGTGATGTCATAGTTATATAGTAGAAACTATCATCTACATGAATTTGGATAAGTGTGGTGATGACTCCTTGGTGGCGCTACAGAACTTGGTGCTTGATGTGGAGTCTTGTTGGGAACCCCAAATCAAGGTGTGAAGAGTACAGCAGCAAGTCTTCCCTCAGTTGAGACCGAGGTTATCGAACCAGTAGGAGGAAGAAAACGTCATACAAGTGTTACAAGCAACACAGAGACCTGCACAACACAAACTCAAGACTTTGCCCCAACGAATCAGTGAGGTTGTCAAGATCACCGGTTTGCTGTAACAAAGGATTAAACATATGGTGTGAAAGGTAATGGTTTGCAGCAAGTAAACAAGTAACAGTGGAAGATGTATCAATGGTAAAGATTGGACCAGGGTCCATAGTTCACTAGAGGTGCTCTCCTTAGATAAACAACATGGCATGAAGGGTAAACAAATTACAGCGGGGCAATTGACATGAACTGAGCAAGGCATAACAATGCAATTACTAGTTAGAAAGATCCTATGAGATTCGATTGGGCAATACAATAAGATACATAGACCGCCATCCAACTGCATCTATGACTAGAAGTCCACCTTCAGGTTATCATCTGAACCCCCTCCAGTAATAAATTGCAAGCAACAGACAACTGCTTGAAGCAAAGTGTGTAAGGTAAACAGTCCACATGTTCCATGAACAAGAGACCGTTGTTTTCCCCCTAGTAGCACCAGCACATCTACAACCGAAGAGATTATTGTCACTTCCCTTGGAAACTAGAGGCATGAACCCACTATCGAGCATAAATACCCTGAAAGGATACGGATGTCGCCTAGAGGGGGGTGAATAGGCAATTAAAACTTTTCCTAGAGTGGCTCAACAAAGGCGGAATAAAACTAGCGTTTTAGTTTGTCAAGCACAACCTAGAACAACTAGGGTTCACCTATGTGCACCAACAACTTATGCTAAGCAATACAAGCAACAAAGTGATAGCAAGATATAGATTATTTCAAGCACGAAGGCTATCACAATGTAAAGTGCATAAGTAAAAGCTCGGGTATAGAGATAACCGAGGCACGCGGGGACGACGATATTTTACCAAGTTCCTCCCAACATGGAGTACGTCTCGTTTGGAGAGGGGGTGGTATCAAACCACCAACGCCACAAAAGGCCTCCCTTATTCTCCGACGAATCTCACCCCAATGGGATCGATTCACGCTTCCACTATCGGCGCACTTGTCGGTGGCAACCGAAACCTCTCACAAGGTTGGGGCACTTCTTCACAACTTAATTGGAGGCTCCCAACAAACGCCACAAAAGGCCTCAACAAATTCCACCAAGGCCACAAAACCATCTAGGGTTCCAAGAACCCAAGAGGGACAAGCTCCAATGAGCAATTCGAACCAAATCCTCCGAGAAGAACTCAAACCGATGCACCAAATGCAAATGGCAAGAACACCACAAAGATGCTCAAATCCCTCACTCTCAAGTTCTAACAAAGCTACTAAAGTTATTGGGGGAACAAGAGAGGAGGAATCAAAAAGAGACACAAAATCCCCCAAAATCTAGATCCCCAAAGATACACTCACAAAGAGATGTTTTGGTTTGGTCAAAACGTAGATCTAGATCTCCTCCAACTACCCTCAAATATATGCAAGAATCAATGGAGGAGTGAGAAATCAAGCTCAAAGAGTAAGGCAAATGGGGCAAAGGTTAGACAAAAGGAGGAGGAAGAAGCAACCCTAAATGAAAAGGGCAAATCTATTTAAAGACACGGCAAAATCTGGCCGTAGTGATTTTTTCGGACTGCGTTCGCAAAGCTCCAAGAAAAAAAGCGAAGCAGCAATGAAAGCACGCCAGATCTGGGGGCAAGCTGCACGCAAGAAGAAAGATTGCATGTAGCGAGCGCGCACCACGCACGCAAAGCAGCAAAGGAGCAGGAGCGCGCCAGCATGGGTGCATACCGCAAGCAGCTGCAGACGACAGTATGGCGCCAAGCAGCAGAAGCGAGCGACGCGGGCGGGAGGGCCCAGGCAGCGAAGCGGGCTGAGCACGCGCTGGAGAGAGAGCGAAGGCGGTGGGGCCTGGCGGCAGCGGGCAAGCGCAGAAATGAGCGCGAGGCGGTCAACGCGCGGGACAGGGGTGCGGGGCTGGGCAAATCGAGCGGACGCGCACGGATCTAGATCTAGGAAAATATCTGGGCCGGCCGGTACTACCGGCCCACCCGGGTGGTACTATCGGGCCGCCCAGTAGTATCGGATTTAGGTATCTAGCGAGGCAGAAAGAAAATGGGCGTTTTAGGCGGTAGTCTGCCCATCCGGGCGACTACCGCCGCCCGTAAAACAGATGCATGCATACATATTCAAACGGCAATAACTTTTGACTGGAAGCTCCGATTGACCCGATTCAAATTGCATTGGATAGAGGACGACAAGGGCTTCCCAATAAAGTATCAAGTAGAATAATGTGAAATACCTCATTTGGTGAGAAACCGAAAAGCCGCATAAATCAAAATCGCAACAAGATATAAACGAAAGATCCGATTTTGATGAACAAGAGCTTGTTATGGAGATTACCACAAGCTCTATATCCTCACATGGATAAGACCAAATAACAACCAAACACGATGATGAAAGTATGCAAAGGTTTGATCTCTCTCCGAACGATGTGACCGAATTACTCATACAAGAGCCCCTCTTGATAGTACGGTTAACTATCCTCAACCCGGTCTCACACACACAACGTGAGACCGGCAAAAAGGGAAAACCTATCAAGATTATACCTTTGCCTTGAGCATTCCACTTGAGCTCGATGTACAAGGTCTTGCCCTTCTCAAGATGGAACGCCTTTCTTGATTCCTCATCATCGACCTCGCATATTGAGCTTGCCCAACACATCTTCTTTGTATTCATCGACCTTGAAGCCAACACATGCTCCAAGCGATGCAAATGGACAAATACTACAGGTATAACTTCATACACACATTAGTCCATAAAGATTGTCATTAATTACCAAAACCACACATGGGGGCCCAACATGTTCTTTCAATCTCCCCCATTTTGGTAATTGATGACAATCCCTTTAAAAGGGTTTATATAAGGAATATTAATGAATAAAATGGTAATACCAATATCAAATACTACAAAAGTATGTGATATTGGTACCACCACCATATATAGAGCAAACTCCCCCACAATCTATGCATGTGTGATGACCCTAAACCCTAAACCCTAAACCAGAACTTGAATTTCATTGCATATATTGCCAATCATTATCATTGGTGGAGTTTCCTCTATATATACGACATGCTAAGCAACAACAAAGATGCAAGAGCATGAGAGGCAAATGCGCAATAAAAAACTCAATGCATAAACCAACTTCCCTTAAACCCTCTAAAACTTCTCCCCCACTGGCATCGATTGCCGAAATGGGTGACAAGTTCTAGAAGGCAAATATAGTAATAATTTCCTCCAAAGGTGTGCTTTCGTACATATCCAATGATGAATACTTGGGAGGGAGTAGAACTATATCGAGGACCCGAAGGTTGCCAAAATAAAGTCAAATGATGTAAGCAACTACAAGGTCTGACAAACCAATTTGAAAACAACAAATGAGTCCAAATTGAAACTACAAGATATTATGATATGAGCAAAAGAGTGTTTTAAATAACAAATAGAGAAGCTCCCCAAGATTTGTGCACAATTCAAAATAAATGCATTGGAATACATAATGCACAAATATGGAATCCTTGCTCCCCCATAAGCATTTAAAACTCAATAAATAAGAAAGAATACAAATGAACATTATTAAATGAATTAGATGAGCTCCCCAAAGATAATGCACCAATTATGATAATTGCATTTGGGAACAAGGTGCATAATCATGGAATCCTCACTCATCCAAGCTCATTTAACAATACAAGGCATGAGAGAACAAATATGAGTGCATGAAGATGTAAACTAGAGGAACAAGCACTCATAGGCAAATAAATTTAGAAGCCACCAAAGAATCAAAAAGGAATAAAAGGTGGTATTCAAGGAATAAGATTCAACTAAAATTATCTTCTCATGTGTGTATATGTCTCTAAGTGGAAAACATCACAAAGACATATGCCAACAAAGACATATGCACACATAAAGAAGATATACAAGAGAGTACATGAAAGCAAAAAATGAAGTCAAAACATATACCAATAAGATTTTTGCTTCAAAGCACGACCAAAGGCTCAAATGTATCTTATTGTATATTAATGAGCTTCAAATACCAACACAATACAAATATTACAACAATCACCAAGGGAAAAAGGGGAAAGTTGGAATATATGAAGAAAGGAAACAAGTATCACAAGGAGTAAACAACTAGCAAAATCTCACTATTGCACATGAGATAAGTTTGAGGAAAATATAGGTAACAAAATTGCTAGATTGACATATTTGGGATTGATGGATCATATGCATGATTTTGTATAGTCCCAATTATATGCACTCATCTCAACTTCTACACATTTACAATAGAGAGTTCTCTTAATACCATGGCTAGAGATACAACAATAAATATAATAACAAAAATTCATGCCAAGATGCAACCTACAAAAGGTTGGAAGCAATATAAATATGCATGAGCAAGAGATACTTGTTACCGAGATATAATTGGTAGGATGTAGAGGATATGAATTCGTTGATCATCCTATAGCTTGCCTCCAATTTTCATGTATGCATCATTTCTTCAAAATTGAGAGACAAGCATCCAATCTATGTCCAATGTACCTAAAACACATTTAAGTACAAAATGGTCCCCAAACATATTGGGTCCAAAGTAGTTAGTGCAACTACAATACATAGGAGAGAATCCACATAATTATGTGCATATTGATATGAAATTGAATTTCATGCACAACTTAGCCGATGGGAATTGGTGGAGTTTCCCCTATATATTGGATCAAAGAAATCAAGCATGCCATAATATAAACATATAGTAAATATGCATGCATAAAGCTTTCAAGAACCAAAAAGGAGATACAATTTGAACAAAAACACCAAGTAAATCGAGATTGCACACACATGAGTGTGACATGACAAACGATGTCCAAATTGTATCAAAGAACCAATTCAACACATGAAAGATCACAAGTTCAACCAATGAACTAGGCTAAAGCCAAAGAGCAAAAGATATATAGAAATAAAAATGCTCAAGGATTTATCTCATTCTAAAATGGTCAAATCAAGAAACAAGGAATGAGACAAAACCAACTCCCCAAAAGAGCAAGGTTCCAACAAGAAACCAAACTCCCCAAGATTTTCATGATGGCACAAAATACCAAAACGAAAAGATTGAGCATCCAAGCACATAAAACTCAATATGGATCAAACAAAGAAGCATAAAAGGATTGTTCTAGATAATATAGAAGAGCTCACCCATAAGTAGTACATTATATAGAATTTTTGGTTTTGAATGCAAAATGCACACGAATGAGATCATCACTACTACCTACATTAAATAAAACACAAGAGGATACCAATAAAAATAAAAGGATCCAAAATTAGTAAAGAATACATGGGAGCACACAATACATTTACTTGGCCAAAGATAGAATAATATTAAGCAAAGGCCAAAGTGAATATGATCAATAAATTCTACCATAATTTAGTACTCATTGTCCAAGGACAAGAAATATTGGGAATAATTTTCCCAAGGTAGCTTGCATGGATATCCAAGATCATAGTCACAACAAGAAGCATATAACAAAATATAAGAATTAAGCTTGATGCTTCAAAAGAGATTCTTGATAGCTTCCAATAGTCACACAATCACTAGTGATTAGAGTAACTTGAAGGAAATGGTTTCCATGAGGATATAGATATCTAAATATGAGGAAACACATACGAAGAAACACTCTCACATACAAGATTCAAAATATGAGCAATAAGGGCATTCAAACAAATTCGAACTTGTATGAGCAAATGTGTCACGTAGGAGCTAGATAATTATCAATATCAATTCTAAGTGACACAACCTCGAATGTTCACATTTTCTAGGATTGTAATATGCACTAAGCATATGACTCCCCCACCATGTGATACTACCATAAAATCAACATGAGGCAAAAAGATACAAATAGAGATAATTAATGGACATTATAAACTTAAATTTCTCATGAGAATTATACCACATAGAGACTAGACAATAATCCAATATAAATACTAGGTGGTATTCCTCATGTACACACATTTTTAGGATTGTGGAATGCCCGAGCATAACACTCCCCCAAAATGGGATAATCCATTAATCTCTCACAAGAGACAAATAAGATACCAAATATAACCAAGTAAGGCTCAAACACAAGAAACACACATACATGGAGTGCCACCTAATCATACACAAATATGCTTGATCTCAAGATAATTAGGTGGATAGCACAACATGCACAAAAACATGGAAGATACAAAACCAACACATGCACAAGGGGGCGAGTAACTTTCAATGTAAAGAGTTTAGCATATGTTACCGCAAGGAGGAACATTGGAAATATAATAAAATCATGATAATCCAAATGGCTTGGCTTGACAAAATAATTGGTGAAGACCCCTCAATTCTTCATAATGTAGCCAAGACTCCAATGCCCTCCAAAACACACCTATTGATCAAGTTTTGGCTTGTTGGTCCCCAACCAAGTTGGGTCCTAAGAAGTTAGTCACAATAGGCTTGGCAACCCAAATGGTTCTTTTCTTGACACCACATTGGGTACCAACAAATTTGGAAAACACATTGCCAACCTCATCCTTACGAAGTGAATAAGCATCATCAATCAAGATGGGATGGGAAGAGGAGATACCAATAGTGCATGAGGAAGAAATGTGCCCCTTTTCACGACATATGTAGCAAGTTCTACTCTTGCCATCTTTATTCTTAGGTGAAGCCACAACTCGAGTAAGAGCTCGAGTATTCCTCTTAGGAAGTGGCCCATTAATGACTTGAGGTGGAGCTTGAGGCCGCTTCCCTTGTTTCTTCACACTAAGAGGCTTTTTCTTTAATGTGCAAGATCTAACATGGTGCCCTTCTTCCTTGCATTTGAAGCAAACAATGTTGGCCGGATTCTTGACTCGATCTTGGCCATTCTTCTTGGTGTTATTATGCTTCAACTTGATAGTGGACTTGTTCTTGACATTGGAGTTGAATCCAAGCCCACTCTTGTCATTGGGGGATTTTTGCACACTCAAAATTTTGTTGAGTGTGACCTTCCCTTGATGACCCTTTTTCAAGTCATTTCTCAAAGAAGTGACTTGAGCCTTGAGCTCTTTTATTTCCTCTACATGGTTAGTTTCAACAAAAGTACTAGAGGAAGTAGATGCTACATTGTTAGAGCAACAAGGCACGAAATGTAATTCATCACGAGATATAGCATGGTTGTGAGAGGTTGAATGTAAGGTTCCCAACCTTTAATAAGGTAGAGCTCCCTGTGTTTAGAATGCTAGTCCCTGGATCAATAGCTAGCATCCATAGTTAAGATGTAATATCAATAAACAAAGGTCATAATACAACTTTATAACCAGGAATAAAATAATTTATTACATATTACATAGATCATATGGATATCACACTACATTGCAGCAGAATATCTATAAGCATGGGGTCCTTCATCTACAAAGTGCCACAGGCAGACATGTTGGTTGTAGACTCGTAATCCTAATCATTAAACTTCACTAATATCAAACAAACCTGCAACATAACAAGTTACAGCCACAAGGGTCAATACATTTGAATTGTATTGGCAAGTGATACTATGGTAGTATAGTGGAGTCTATCATCTATATGCATTTGGCTAAGTGGAGCTTAGGCTTGCATTGCTCAAAATAGATTTTCCTTATCATTTTAAAACACTAAGTTTTTGCTTGACAAAATAATCTTTCCCAAGGCATCTCCCAATAGAAATTGGTGATCCTTCAACCCTTGTTCAACCACAAGTTTTTAACTTAGAAATTTGGATGATGAGATTCTTGATAGATTCCATGTCTTGATGCTCAATTTTCCTTTGCCATGGACATGGCTAAGTACTTAGATTTTTACACTCTGCAGAGGTGGTGCACTTTCGCCACAAGACTTGGTTTCACCAAGACAAGATCTTTCAGAAGCCTTCCCTTAGACCAAAATGGACGCGTTCCAACCTATCATCCCCTACCACCAACTGTCCATTTGGCTAAGTTATTGCAACCTATATGATCCAGGCAGAGCCCATAATGCCAAGTGGCTGCACTTGAAGCTTCTCAACATTTGACATCTCAAATATCTTTGTTCCTGGGTGGCCATCCACAAGTGAGATACACAAGGTAAAACATAGAAATGGGCCTTGTGAACCACTCAACATAAACCATTTCTTCCATTCCACCCAGGTGATTCATTCACTTAGTTGTTTTATTAAACAAAACATAAGTCCTCAGACTTAGAAATATTCCATAGTATGAATATATATTCCACCCTTGTTTTCTATTAGCTAAGCTAAGCATGATAATAGTAGGGATCTTAACTTAGGAAATTCTACTAAGGTTTGATCTACTAGGTTTTCCCATAGAATGGTTTATACTTAGTAAAATTCCATGCAAGTCCTACTTAGAAATATCACTAATGCATAGTGAAAATAATGGGACAAAAGTATGAAGCATCACTTGCCTTTTTGGTAGGGATTATAAGTTCACTGCTTGATCTTTGCAATGTTCACTCACTTCAAATCACTACAATTCAATCAACCAAACAATATTTCAATCTACCATTCAAGCAATATCTCATAAAATAATAGTAACAAAATAATGCATGCAAGCATGCCAAAGATTGTTTTATTTGTAAAAGTGGTTTCTAATGGTTCACAAACATTTGAAAACACCTAATGGTAATTTTATAAAGTTGCAAAATCATTTGCTTAAGATTTTACTTCATAAACCATTTTTAAACCAAGTCATTATTTTATGTGGATGAAAATGTTTTTAGCAAATTAATAGATTTATAGGGTTCACCAAATACATTTTCAAATCATAAAACTTGGTGTTTGGGGTCAAAGAGTTTATTCCAAAACATTTCCCAAAGATTTTCTCCCAAAAGCATTTTTAATAAATAAACATTATTTTTATTTGACTAGAAATGGTTTAAATCAAGACTTTATTCTTTTGCTTCACCAAATACATTTTTGAAACCACCAATTGATTCCTAGGGTCAGTAGGTTCAAAACAAACCATTTTCCAAAGATTTTATCCTCAAAATCATTTTAGAACAAATTTTATATTCTAAACATGCATACACAAGTTTCTGCAAAAACAAACATTTTACCAGAAGCTTTTTACTAAACAAAGTGCATGGTTGGCTAGGGATTATCTTGCTGAATCCATTGATATAAAATTTAAAAAATTTGGACGTGTGGTTTGAAAGTTATGGATTTTTCAAAATTGATCATCTAATAGACATGTTTCTGTTTTTAAAACAGAACTCAAGCCACGTGTCTTATTCCTATTCGCCCATACCGTTTCGTCCGGATCAGCTTCTCTGGCGCGTTGGATCTAAACAGATCGTGTGGCTCAGAATCAAACGTACCCCTTCGTTTAAGTTTCTTTCCTATCCACTAGATCGAGATCGGACGGCGCATAGCGTGTTTGCTAGGGCGGCGGTGGCGGGTGTGGTGGCGGCTCTAGCGGCGAGGTTCTTTGGCGACACAGGGGATAGAGGGAGAGGGGTAGCTCACCAGGTTCGCTGCGCTTCGCCGATGCTCAACGTGTTCTTGTCTGATGAAGGGGCGCTCGAGGTCAACCGGAATTCCTCGCCGTAGTTGTCTTCGGCGTCTGATGCTTGCTGTCATCGTCGATGGCGAACCTACAGGTTATGCGCGAATAAATGGCAAGCATCAGAGAACGCGCTAGATGATGGAGATTAAAATGGCTTGGGCTAGAGTGCAAGGCACGCACGGGTTCAGACGCTAGGGCTCACCGGAGTTATGCTCACTGTCGGGTTCTAGCAGAGGTTGTCAGAGGCGGGTCTACGAGTCACAAGAGGGTAAACGGAAGACGTCAATGAACGTGTATGATAACAAGGTTTGCGATAAGGTAAACCAGAGAATAAGAGAGGGTCGGGGGTCACCAGGATTTGTCGACGAACTCGTCGGAGCTGCGGCGGCGCGGGTCCAATTCAGAGCAGCCTGGGGGCTTACTGATTCGTGAAAAGGAGGAGAAGTGGGGAGGGGACAGAGGGGGTTAAGACTGCAGGGTCCAGGGGGAGAATCAACCGCGCATTTAAATGAATTCAACTGAATTCATTTGGCCAGAAACGGCGAGGCGAGAGAAGGGGAGGAAACGGTCGCGAGGTTAGGGATGACGAGCTGACAGGTAGGGCATCGTTGTCATCGAGTGAGAGAGAGGAGAGGTGGGGTCCGGTCGTCATCGACTGTGGGTTCTTCTTGCAGTGAATAACGGTTCGCTCGGTGAGAGGGAGAGGTGGGCTTCTGATGGGCTTAATGGGCTAGGTTAGTTGGGCTGCACCTATTCATTTTTTTTTGATCTGATTGTTTTTCTTTTTCTCATTTCTATTTCCTGTTTTGGTTTTGTTTAATTAGTTCAAACACTCATTTGAATTCAAACCTTCACCATAATTTGTGTAGGTTTAAATATTGATTGGTAATATAATATGAAGTCAATTTTTGGAATAAAAATTTATTCCCTTTTGGATCTTTTAATTATTTAATTAGGCCCTTGTTTTAAATCAGATAAGATTTAATAATAATTTCAAACACCATTTAAATTTCTAAAAACCTTCCAAATCTTTTCAGTAGGTTTTTATTTGATTAATAGGGTGTTAAATAATTCATCTTGAATTATTTGTAAAGTATTTAATATGATTTATAAATCATTTGATTTGGGTATTTGTTTTAATTCCAATGGGATTAAATATAGTTTGAATTCCCTAAATTTTATTTGGAAGATTTATTTTATTTAAATTAGTTAAAAAACTTTTATTCCACTTGGGTAAGTGCCCAAATACTATTTTCTCATGAATTATAAAGTTATTCATATTAGAGATTTGTCTTTATAAAAAAAAGATAGAATGGTTAATGCCATTTTATTTTATTTTGGAAATTTTATATTATTTGGATTTGGAGTATATTCATTCCATTTGCTTAATGGATTAGGCCAAGATTTAATTTGGTCTTTAAATAGTCCTTATTTAATATTTCTTTCTTCACCTTATAAAATCCATATCTTTTTATTTATAGATCCAAACTTGGTGATTCCAATTTGTAAAATCTTATTTGATATTTATTTATCCTTTTAAATATCTTTAGGATTATTTTCTCTCCATTTGGTATGGATTTTTAGATAGGTTATTTATTAGCTTTGGAAATTTAATTTCCTTATCTTATTAAATTCATAAGATTTTATTTATGGTTCCAAATTAAGTGAAACCAATTTCTATGGCTTTAATATATTTCTATTTATAATTCTTGATCATTTATAAATATTTGATGATAAATTTCTATATGGATAAAATCCATAGGCTTGGTGATAACTTGGAAATGATTTTTATTCCATTAGGGTTTTGGGGTTTTGGTTTATTCTCCAAGTGTTTAAATTTCTAGATGCATTTATGAAGATTGCATTACACTTGATTTGAATTTAGTTGGATTCAAATATTTAACCAAAGTTTGTTCAAGATGGGATTTTAAGTTTCCATTTAAAATAAAAGTTTCTTTTCACCCTAATATTCAACAATAATTTATTTTGTTTATTTATTTTTCACATAACAAGATTTGGAAAATCCTGGGTTGTGACAGGCTACCATCCTTAAAATAAATCTGTCCCGAGATTTGGGGAGGCTAGGGGTTACAAGTTGGCTCAAAGCATATAGGGTACTACCACCCTTAAAAAATTTCCAACTAAATTACATCTTGTCTTGCTTGGGATCTTGATGAAATCTCTCTGGGAAACATATGCATAGTGTCCTTTGTTTCCACACTTGAAACATGTGACAAGGCTGAGATCCTTCATAGGCTTTATCTTGTGCTTCATCTTTTCTGGAAAATTGCTTGCATAATGTCCTTGGTTACCACAATTGTAACATGTGATAAGATTGAGTTCTTCACGTATCTTCTGTGGAAAAGTTGCTACATAATGACCTAGCTCTTTGCAGTTGTTGCACCACACTTGGCTAATATCCTTATACTTCTTCTTCTCTGGACATTCATTGGCATCGTGTCCCATTTCTTTGCAATGACCACATTGCACATGGCTTTTGTCCTTCTTTTTCTTGGGTTTCTCCAAAGCTAGGAGTGCTTCTAGTTCATGTTCTTCAGATGTTATCTCAAAGGTAGGAACAGTTCCTGGTCTCCTTGACCTTCTATTATTCCTTGGATAATACATATGTCTCCTTTTTGGTCCTTTAAATTGGGTCATATTGCTGGAAGGTACAAGCTGAGATTTTCCTTTGTCTCCATCCTTCTTGGTAGACTTGGATCTCTCATGGTAGTCTGCAATTAGTTGTTGCACTCCACCTTGTTTCCTTTGTTGAACTATGGAATAGATGGGGCATTGGATAGGGACATGATTATTTCCTTCACATAGGTAACAAGTATCTTGAGATGTGGGGCATTGGTCAATTGGATGTTTCTCTTCACAATTGGGGCATTGATCTTCATGCTATTTGGAAGTGTGATCCTTGTCTCCACAAATATTTCAAGCTTGGGTTCCTTCTAAAATATCATCTTTGTCATCCTTGTTGTCACAAACTCCTTTGGAAGAGTTATCTCCCATGTTGATCATTTGAGTGGCCATCCCTTGCAACAATTGGGATTGAGTTTCCAAAACTTTTTGCATGGTTGGGTCTAACTCATTGTTGTTGGCTAAAAACTGAGTTGTCACGGTTCAACTAGTTTTGTCTTGCAAGCAGTTGGTCTCTCATGTTGGCCTCTTGGTTGTTGTTGTTGTTGTTGTTGTTGCCATCCTTGATGTTGGAGTCTCTTGGAGTAGTCATCTGTTTGAGTTGGATTGGAATTAGAATAGGCAAAAGATTTTCTAGGAATCAATTCTAATCACACACATCACAATTCACTCAAGCAATGTGCAAGAAATCACAAACAAACATTCCACTCAAACAACAAGTTCAAGCACATTTTTAGGCAACCAAATTTTTTTTGTTACCCACATAGGTTGGTGTGTTTAATTTAAACTAAACATGGTGGTCCAACTATATGGTTAACTTGAGATCTTTCCATCCTTCTTAGTTGATTCTTCATGAACAAGATCTTTGTATCCTTGGAGAATTTCTTGAATCTTGGTCACAAAATTTCAAAGTGATGATGGTTCCTTCTAAGTTGTGTTTCCTTAGTCTTAAAGTCTTGAGTAATATTTCTTGTCTCACTTGTAGTCCTTAGTGATATCCAAGTTGATGTCCTTGGTGAAAATGTTGAAGATGTTGAAGTCATTAGAGTTGAAGATGTTGAAGTCATTAGAGTTGAAGATGTTGAAGTCATTAGAGTTGATGAAGTCCTTATCTCATGGTGAAGTCTTTGGCCATGGAGTAGGTTTTGTCCATCAAGTTGAAATAGAAAAGATGTAGAATCAAAACCAAAATGGTTGAGGAAAGAGTTTACAAGATTGTTTGTAAATAAGTTTTGGAACAATTCCAACTCCTATTTTTCTAAGGGTTTTGTCCAATCCTAGGGTTACAAATCCTATAGGCAACACAATGCTCTGATACCATCTGTAAGGTTCCCAACCTTTAATAAGGTAGAGATCCCTGTGTTTACAATGCTAGTCCCTGGATCAATAGCTAGCATCCACAGTTAAGATGTAATATCAAGAAACAAAGGTCATAATACAACTTTATAACCAGGAATAAAATAATTTATTACATCTTACATAGCTCATTTGGCTATCACACTACATTGCATCATAATATCTATAAGCATGGGGTCCTTCATATTCAAAGTGCCACAGGCAGACATGTTGGTTGTAGACTCGTAATCCTAATCATTAAACTTCACTAATATCAAACAAACCTGCAACATAACAAGTTACAGCCACAAGGGTCAATACATTTGAATTGTATTGGCAAGTGATACTATGGTAGTATAGTGGAGTCTATCATCTATATGCATTTGGCTAAGTGGAGCTTAGGCTTGCATTGCTCAAAATAGATTTTCCTTATCATTTGAAAACACTAAGTTTTTGCTTGACAAAATAATCTTTCCCAAGGCATCTCCCAATAGAAATTGGTGATCCTTCAACCCTTGTTCAACCACAAGTTTTTAACTTAGAAATTTGGATGATGAGATTCTTGATAGCTTCCATGTCTTGATGCTCAATTGTCCTTTGCCAGGGACATGGCTAAGTACTTAGATTTTTACACTCTGCAAAGGTGGTGCACTTTCCCCACAAGACTTGGTTTCACCAAGACAAGATCTTTTGAAGCTTCCCTTAGACCAAAATGGACGCGTTCCAACTTATCATCCCCTACCACCAACTGTCCATTTGGCTAAGTTATTGCAACCTATATGATCCAGGCAGAGCCCATAATGCCAAGTGGCTGCACTTGAAGCTTCTCAACATTTGACATCTCAAATCTCTTTGTTCCTGGGTGGCCATCCACAAGTGAGATACACAAGTTAAACCATAGAAATGGGCCTTGTGAACCACTCAACATAAACCATTCCTTCCATTCCACCCAGATGATTCATTCACTCAGTTGTTTTATTAAACAAAACATAAGTCCTCAGACTTAAAAATATTCCATAGTATGAATATATATTCCACCCTTGTTTTATATTAGCTAAGCTAAGCATGATAGTAGTAGGGATCTTAACTTAGGAAATTCTACTAAGGTTTCATCTACTAGGTTTTCCCATAGCATGGTTTATACTTAGTAAAATTCCATGCAAGTCCTACTTAGAAATATCACTAATGCATAGTGAAAATAATGGGACAAAAGTATGAAGCATCACTTGCCTTTTTGGTAGGGATTATAAGTTCACTCCTTGATCTTTGCAATGTTCACTCACTTCAAATCACTACAATTCAATCAACCAAACAATATTTCAATCTACCATTCAAGCAACATCTCATAAAATAATAGTAACAAAATAATGCATGCAAGCATGCCAAAGATTGTTTTATTTGTAAAAGTGTTTTCTAATGGTTCACAAACATTTGAAAACACCTAATGGTCATTTTATAAAGTGGCAAAATCATTTGCTTAAGATTTTACTTCATAAACCATTTTTAAACCAAGTCATTATTTTATGTGGTTGAAAATGTTTTTAGCAAAGTAATAGTTTTATAGGGTTCACCAAATAGATTTTAAAATCATAAAACTTGGTGTTTGGGGTCAGAGAGTTTATTCCAAAACATTTCCCAAAGATTTTCTCCCAAAAGCATTTTTAATAAATAAACATTATTTTTATTTGACTAGAAATGGTTTAAATCAAGAGTTTATTCTTTTGCTTCACCAAATACATTTTTGAAACCACCAATTGATTCCTAGGGTCAGTAGGTTCAAAACAAACCATTTTCCAAAGATTTTATCCTCAAAATCATTTTACAACAAATTTTATATTCTAAACATGCATACACAAGTTTCTGCAAAAACAAACATTTTACCAGAAGCTTTTTACTAAACAAAGTGCATGGTTGGCTAGGGATTATCTTGCTGAATCCATTGATATAAAATTTAAAAATTTGGACGTGTGGTTTGAAAGTTATGGATTTTCAAAATTGATCATCTAATAGACATGTTTCGCTTTTAAAAGCGAACTCAAGCCACGTGTCTTATTCCTATTACCCATACCTTCGTCCGGATCAGCTTCTCTGGCGTTGGATCTAAACAGATCGTGTGGCAGAATCAAACGCGTACTTCGTTTAAGTTTCTTTCCTATCCACTAGATCGAGATCGGACGGCGCATAGCGTGTTTGCCGGAGGCGGCGGAGGTGGCGGTGGTGGCGGGGCTCTAGCGCGAGGTTCTTTGGCGACACGGGGGATAGAGGGAGAGGGTAGCTCACCAGGTTCGCTGCAGCCGATGCTCAACGTGTTCTTGTCGATGAAGGCGCCGAGGTCAACGAATTCCTCGCCGTAGTTGTCTTGGCGTCGATGCTTGCTTCGTCGTCGATGGCGAACCTACAAGTTATCGCGAATGAATGGCGAGCATCGAGAACGCTAGATGATGGAGATTAAAATGGCTTGGTCTAACAAGAGGTCTACGAGTCACAAGAGGCTAAACGGAAGACGTCGGTGAATGCGCATTTATAACAAGGTTTGCGATAAGGTAAACCAGAGAGCAAGAGAGGGTCGGGGCTCACCGGGATTCATCGACGAACTCGTCGGAGCAGCGGCGGCACGGGTCCAATTCGGAGCAGCCTGGGGGCTTACTGATTCGTGGAAAGGAGGAGAAGTGAGGAGGGGACAGAGGGGGTTAAGACTGCAGGGTCCAGGGGGAGAATTAACCGTGCATTTAAACGAATTCAACCGAATTCATTTGGCCAGAAACGGCGAGGTGAGAGAAGGGGAGGAAACGGTCGCGAGGTTAGGGATGACGAGCTGACAGGTGGGGCATCGTTGTCATCGAGTGAGAGACAGGAGAGGTGGGGTCCGGTCGTCATCGACTTTGTGGGTTCGTTTGCGAGTGAATAACGGTTCACTCGGTGAGAGGGAGAGGTGGGCTTCTGATGGGCTTAATGGGCTAGGTTAGTTGGGCTGCACCTATTCATTTTTTTTATCTGATTGTTTTTCTTTTTCTCATTTCTATTTCCTGTTTTGGTTTTGTTTAATTAGTTCAAACACTCATTTGAATTCAAACCTTCGCCATAATTTGTGTAGGTTTAAATATTGATTGGTAATATAATATGAAGTCAATTTTTGGAATTAAAATTTATTCCCTTTTGGGTCTTTTAATTATTTAATTAGGCCCTTGTTCTAAATCAGATAAGATTTAATAATAATTTCAAACACCATTTAAATTTCTAAAAACCTTCCAAATCTTTTCAGTAGGTTTTTATTTGATTAATAGGGTGTCAAATAATTCATCTTGAATTATTTGTAAACTATTTAATATGATTTATAAATCATTTGATTTGGGTATTTGTTTTAATTCCAATGGGATTAAATATAGTTTTAATTCCCTAAATTTTATTTGGAAGATTTATTTTATTTAAATTAGTTTAACAACTTTTATTCCACTTGGTTAAGTTCCCAAATACTATTTTCTCATGAATTATAAAGTTATTCTTATTAGAGATTTGTCTTTATAAAAAAAGATAGAATGGTTAATGCCATTTTATTTTATTTTGGAAATTTTATTTTATTTGGATTTGGACTATATTCATTCCATTTGCTTAATGGATTAGGCCAAGATTTAATTTGGTCTTTAAATAATCCTTATTTAATATTTCTTTCTTCACCTTATAAAATCCATATCTTTTTATTTATAGATCCAAACTTGGTGATTCCAATTTGTAAAATCTTATTTGATATTTATTTATCCTTTTAAATATATTTAGGATTATTTGCTCTCCATTTGGTATGGAGTTTTAGATAGGTTCTTTATTAGCTTTGGAAATTTAATTTCCTTATCTTATTAAATTCATAAGATTTTATTTATGGTTCCAAATTAAGTGGAACCAATTTCTATGGCTTTAATATATTTCTATTTATCATTCTTGATCATTTATAAATATCTGATGATAAATTTCTATGTGGATAAAATACATAGGCTTGGTGATAACTTGGAAATGATTTTTATTCCATTAGGGTTTTGGGGTTTTGGTTTATTCTCCAAGTGTTTAAATTTCCAGATGCATTTATGAAGATTGCATTACACTTGATTTGAATTTAGTTGGATTCAAATATTTAACCAAAGTTTGTTCAAGATGGGATTTTAAGTTTCCATTTAAAAACAAAAGTTTCTTTTCACCCTAAAATTCAACAATAATTTATTTTGTTTATTTATTTTTCACATAACAAGATTTGGAAAATCTTGGGATGTGACAATGAATTACAAGGACTAGCACATGACAATATAACATTTGGAGTAGATATAGTGCTAATGTCCACATGAGGCCCACTAGATGTTACCTTTGACACGATGGCCTCATGAGCTAATTTTAGCCTACTATGGGAGACTAGAAGATCCTCATGCGAGCTTGAGAGCTTAACATGACTTTCTTCTAATTTCCCATAGTTGCTAGTTAGCAAAGCAAGTTGAGACTTTAGCTCAACATTCTCCTTCAAAATATATGCTTCACAAGAAATGGAGTTAGTAGCACAAGCATCACTATTATTAGCAAGAGGTGAGGGCAACTTGTCAAGCTCTTTTAAATATGAAGCTTTAAGTTAATCATGTGACTCGGTGAGTTTGATGAGCTCCCTCTTAACTACCCGAGAGCCATTTTCGAGGTGCTTAAAATCCTCAACAAGTTTAGCATAAGCAACTTCAAGTTCATAATTTTTAATCTTGAAGGAGTTAGCCACCGCAAGTTCTCTATCATGGTATTCCTTTACTCTAGATAATTCTAGAGTAAAAGTCTCCTCAAGAGATTCTTTGGTGGTTTGTTCTTCTTCAAGGGAATCCTTTACTTGAGCAAGTTCATTAGCATAGTCACGCTCGAGTGCAAACTTTTCATCAATTATGTTTTGTTGCTCCTTAATAAGATCATTGCCTTCTATAGCATAATTCAAGATTTCAAGAAGTGCGGCGACCGGCGGAGCTCTCCAAGATATACTAGAATAGGAGCTCAAAGCTTTGGTGGTGCTAGAGAATGACAGGAGCAGATGCTGGGGAAATGTATGAGACAAAATAATTGGCCGTGTGAGTAATGACATCAGTTTCTAGCGAGTAATGGTGTGGCTGGCATTTCTTAGTCTGGCTGCGGGTTTCCTGTCGTGCATGCGAGAAGAAACGACACAACATTTAAATTGTGACTGTTGTGCCGGACTATGTTGTCAAGAAAAGGAGATAGAATATCTAGACTGGATTGACCGATTAGGCAAAATAAGAAAAGAAGAGGAGTAGTATACGTATATGGTACAGTGCTTGCAACGTTTCATTGACCAGCTAGCCTAGAGCATGCACGACGCATGTACATGGATGTGGGCCAACATCCAAAAGGATATTTTTATGAGGAACCAAATAAGTAGCAAACAAAAAGGAAATTGGCAAATCAAGGAATAATACTTGAAAAGAAATTAATCTCCTTCACTCGAGTATCACAATTTTTTTTTCAAGAATTAACTTTAACAGATCCAAACAAAATATTTATTTTTATTTGACCATATTACAACATCTTTTTATTTATAGTTCCAAAATTGATGATTCCAATTTGTATAAGTT
Source organism: Avena longiglumis (assembly GCA_030063025.1). Taxonomy (NCBI): domain Eukaryota; kingdom Viridiplantae; phylum Streptophyta; class Magnoliopsida; order Poales; family Poaceae; genus Avena; species Avena longiglumis. Next base: position 123,275,829 of record CP125976.1, read on the forward strand.
TATTTAATATTTATTTATCTTTTTAAATCCTTTTAGGATTACTTTGCTCACAATTCGGTAATGATTTTAGATGGAGGCTTTATTAGCTTTAGAAATTTATTTCCTTTCATCTTATTAAATTCATAAGTTTTTATCCATAGCTCCAAATTAAGTGAAACCAATTCCTATGGTTTTATAAATTTTTTATTTATCAATCTTGATCATTTGTAAATGTTTGTTGATAAATTTTTATATGGATCAAATCCATAGTCTTAGAGAGATCTTGGAATGATTTATTCCATTGGAGTTTTAGAGTTTTGGTTTAATTTCTAAGTGTTTAAATTTCAAGATGCATTTATGAAGAATGCATTTCACTTGATTTGAATTTTGTTGGATTCAAATTTTATTCAAAGTTTGTTCAAGATGGGTTTTTAAGTTTCCATTTAGAAACAAAAGTTTCTTTTCACCCTAAATTTCAACAATTATTTATTTTGTTTATTTATTTTTCACATTTCAAAATTTGGAAAATTTTGGGATGTGACAGGCTACCACCCTTAAAAGAAATATCGTCCCGACATTTGGGGAGGCTAGAGGTTACAAGTTGGCTCAAAGCAACTAGGGTACTACCACCCTTAAAAATTTCCAACTAGATTACATCTTGGCTTGCTTAGGATCTTGATGAAACTTCTCTGGGCAAACATCTGCATAGTGTCCTTTGTTTCCACACTTGAAACATGTGAAAAGGCTGAGATCCTTCATAGGCTTATTTGTCTTGTACTTCATATTTTCTGGACAATTGCTTGCATAATGTCCTTGGTCACCACAATTGTAACATGTGACAAGGTTGAGTTCTTCACGTATCTTACTGGACAAGTTGATACATAATGGCTAGCTCTTTGCAGTTGTTGCACCACACTTGGCTAATTTCCTTATACTTCTTCTTTGGGATCATTGTTTCTTGTTTGTTTCCTTGGTTCTTCTTCTTTGGTTTCTCCAAAGCAAGGAGTTCTTCTAGTTCATGCTCTTCATATCTCACCTCAAAGGTGGGAAAGTCTCCTAGTCTCCTTAATCGCTTCCTTGGATAATACATATGTTTCCTCTTTGTCCATCAATGGGAGTCATAGTGCATGGAGGTGCAAGCTGAGATTTTCTTTTGTCTTCATCCTTCTTGGTAGAAGTTGTCTCATCATGGGGGTTTACAAACTGTTGATGCACTCCACCTTGTTTCCTTTGTTGAACTATGGAATAGATGGGGCATTGGATAGGGACATGATTATTTCCTTCACATAGGAAACAAGTAGCTTGTGATGTGGGGCATTGATTAGTTGGATGCTTCTCTTCACAATTGGGGCATTGATCTTCATGCTCTTTGGAAGTGTGGTCCATGTCTCCACAAATATTGCAAGCTTGAGTTCCTTCTATAATATCATCCTTGACATCATTGTTGTCACAAACTCCTTGGGAAAGGTTGTCTCCCATGTTGATCATTTGATTTGTCATCCTTTGCAACAATTGGGTTTGGGTTTCCAAAAATTTTTGCATGGTTGGGTCTAACTCATTGTAGTTGGATAAAATCTGAGTTGTCACTTGGTTCAACAGGGTTTGGGTTGTTATGAGTTCTCTCATGTGCATCTCTTGGTTGTTGTTGTCACCATTCTTGATGTTGGAGTTTCTTGGAGTAGTCATCCGTTTGGGTTGGGTTGGGATTAGAATAGGCAAAAAAATTCTAAGGAACTAATTCTAATCACACACACCACAATTCACACAAGCAATGTGCAAACAATCATAAACAAACATTCCACTCAAACAACAAATTTCAAGCACATTTTTAGGAAACAAAATATTTTTGCTACACCACATAAGTTGGTGGGTTTGATCTAAACTAAATATGGTGGTCCAACTATATGGTTCACTTGAGATCATTCCATTCTTCTTTGTTGTTTCTTCTTGAATGAGATCATGGTTTCCTTGGGAAAATTCTTGTGTCTTGGTTACAAACTCTAGAGTTGATGATGATTCTTCTAAGTTGTGTTTCCTTAATCTTCAAGTCTTGAGTAATATTTCTTGTCTAACTTGTAGTCCTTAGTGATATCCAAGTTGAAGTCCTTGGTGAAAATAAATTTGAAGTCTTTGATGATGTTGAAGTTGAAGTCATTTGAGTTGGTGAAGTTCAAGTCCTTTGAGTTAGTGAAGTCCTTTGCTCATGTTGAGGTCTTTGCTCATGGGTGAGGTCCTTGTCCATCAAGTTGAAATAGAAGAGATGTAGAATCAAAACCAAAAATGGTTGAGGAAAGACTTTACAAGATTGTTTGTAAATAAGTTTTGAACAAATACAACTCCTATTTTTCTAAGGGGTTTTGTCCAATCCTAGGGTTACAATCCTACAGGCAACACAGTTCTCTGATACCATCTGTAAGGTTCCCAACCTTTAATAAGGTAGAGATCCCTGTGTTTACAATGCTAGTCCCTGGATCAATAGCTAGCATCCACAGTTAAGATGTAATATCAAGAAACAAAGGTCATAATATAACTTTATAACCAGGAATAACATAATTTATTACATCTTACATAGCTCATTTGGCTATCTCATTACAATGCAGCAGAATATAACCGTAGCATGGAGTCCATCATCTTCAAAGTGCCACAGGCAGACATGTTGGTGGTAGACTTGTAATCCTAATCATTAAACTTCACTAATATCAAACAAACCAGTAACATAACAAGTTACAGCCACAAGGGTCAATACATTTGAATTGTATTGGCAAGTGATACTATGGTAATATAGTGGAGTCTATCATCTATATGCATTTGGCTAAGTGGAGCTTAGGCTTGCTTTGCTCAAAATAGATTTTCCTTATCATTTGAAAACACCAAATTTTTTTCTTGACAAAAATCATTCCCAAGGCATCTCCCAATAGAAATTGGTGATCCTTCAACCCTTGTTCAACCACAAGTTTTTTACTTAGAAATTGGGATGAGGAGATTCTTGATAGCTTCCATGTCTTGATGATCAAATTATCCTTTGCCAGGGACATGGCTAAGTACTTAGATTTTACACTCTGCAGAGGTGGTGCACTTTCCCCACAAGACTTGGTTTCACCAAGACAAGATCTTTCAGAAGCCTTCCCTTAGACCAGAATGGACGCTCTCCAACCTATCAATCCCCTACCACCAACTGTCCATTTGGCTAAGTTATTGCAACCTATATGATCCAGGCGGAGCCCATAATACCAAGTGGCTGCACTTGAATCTTCTCAACATTTGACATCTCAAATCTCTTTGTTCCTGGGTGGCAATCCACAAGTGAGATACACAAGGTAAACCATAGAAATGGGCCTTGTGAACCACTCAACATAAACCATTCCTTCCATTCCACACAGGCGATTCATTCACTTAGTTGTTTTATTAAACAAAACACAAGTCCACAGACTTAGAAATATTCCATAGCATGAATATATATTCCACCCTTGTTTTCTATAGCTAAGCTAAGCATGATAGTAGTAGGAATCTTAACTTAGGAAATTTTACTAAGGTTTCATCTACTAGGATTTCCCATGGCATAGTTTACACTTAGCAAAATTCCATGCAAGTCCTACTTAGAAAATATCACTAATGCATAGTGAAAATAATGGGACAAAAGTATGAAGCACCACTTGCCTTTTTGGTAGAGAATTATAAGTTCACTCCTTGATCTTGCAATAGTCACACTCTTCAAATTCCACTACAATTCAATCAAGGCACAAATTCAATCTACCATTCAAGCAATCATCACATAGAATAATAAAAACAAAGCAATGCATGCAACCATGCCAAAGATTGTTTTATTTTGGAAAAGTGGTTTCTAATAGGTTATAACATTATAAAACACCTATTGGTCATTTATATAATGTGGAAATCATTTGAAGTCAAGTTAGTGAAAATAGGCCTTTTAAAATCATTTTTTTGCTAGAAATGCTTTTGTCAAAGGAATAATTCCTAGTGTTAACAAAATATATTTTTAAATCCAAATGTTAGTGTTGATGGTCAGAGGGTTCAAAACAAACCATTTGCAAAAGGTTTCACTCAAAAATCATTTTTAGAACAATTTTATATCCAAAATAGTCCTAATAATGTTTCTGCAAAAACACTTAATTATTCAGAAGCAAATGACCAAACCAGGGCCATAGTTGTAAATTTTACATTTTTCTGAATCCATTGATATAAAGTTTGTAAATTTCGAACTTACAGATCAAAAGTTATGATTTTTGCAAGTTTAAACATTCAATAGAACAAATTCTGGTTTTAAATCGAAATCCTGGCCACGTGTCTGATTCTAACTGGTTGATACCGTTTCGTGTGGATCAAGGTACGCGGACTGTAGGTTTTTAGTTGCATCGCACAGCACAGATCAAGTCGTACCCCTTCGCTTAAATGATTCTATCACAGCCTCTAGATCTGCATCTAACGGCTCACAGCATACTGACCTCAGATGGGCGGCACTGACTGGCGACGCGTGGCGGTGGCGCCTCTGATGGCGGCGCACCGGCGATTCAGAGGGGTAAGAGGGGGAGAGGAGGGTGCTACCGTTCTCAACTAATAGTACGTTCTCGACTAATAAAATATATTAGAAAAAATAATATAATTTTAGTATAGCCTATATAGATGGCATAGATTTTTAATATGCAAAGCACTCGAAAAAAAACTATATGCCAGCAGAAGCTATACACTTGAAAAACACTACAGACAAGCTAAACTAGAATCAAATTATTAGCACATGCAATACCAAGCACACTTAAAAGCAAAAGGCATGAACCACCTGATCTGCTGACGGTGACCAAAAGAAAATGTAAACTAGTATGACTATCAACTGTTACTAAATATGCCAGATGAGAAACATGTCGTACTGAAAATCAAACGATTCCAGAAAAATAAAATAAAGAAAAATCTACTCAATAACTAGCACATGCATCAGGACTATAGGGATATGAAGCTATAGCTACGGCTACTCCGGACTTTGAGTCGAACACCTGAATAGAAAATATCATACACTAGGACTATAAAAATTAAATGGCAACCGATATACGGTAATGCAAAGATTTCAAACTTGGCAAATAAAAATATCTAAAAAGATAGCAGCAGCACCCCTAGGAAAACACAGTATACGAACATGATCATATGCATGTGTACGTGATGAAATGAGTTCCATAGCTTTTCAAAATACACTAAAAACGTCGCAAATATTCACAACTAATAATACAAGTGGGGTCTTAGCTAGGAACATTATCTAAATTGGGACTAAAATCAATCGACGTGTACGTGGTGGTCTAATCTGCTCATGCCATCAGACGGCATTCGTTTCACCGGCACCGCCGTAAACTACAAAACTATGGAGAGAAAACATGTCTACGAGGTAGGCATAGGTGTAGATAGGTTGTAGTTGTAAGGATTTGTGCCGAAGCTCACCGAGTGCGACACGATCGTCGGACGAAGATGATGAACTGAGATAAACGTAGGAGAAGTGCGTCGTCGATGATCAGCGGCTTGTCCTTCTAGTCCGACGAATCATCTCTCCATGTCCTCGTGCTTCTGGTGGTGCAGCAGCTCATCGTCTCCTCGTCGGAGCTGCCAGAGATGTTGCCGAAGTCCCGCGGCGACCGGCGGAGCTCTCCAAGATATACTAGAATAGGAGCTCAAAGCTTTGGTGGTGCTGGAGAATGACAGGAGCAGACGCTGGGGAAATGTATGAGACAAAATAATTGGCCGTGTGAGTAATGACATCAGTTTCTAGCGATTAATGGTGTTGCTGGCATTTCTTAGTCTGGCTGCGGATTTCCTGTCGTGCATGCAAGAAGAAACGGCACAGCATTTAAATTGTGACTGTTGTGCCGGACTATGTTGTCGAGAAGAGGAGATAGAATAGCTAGACTAGATCGTACCGATTAGGCAAAATAAGGAAAGAAGAGGAGTAGTATACGTATATGGTACAATGCTTGCAACGTTTCATTGACCAGCTATCCTAGAGCATGCACGTCGCATGTACATGGATGTGGGCCAACATCCAAAAGGATTTTTTAATGAGGAACCAAATAAGTAGCAAACAAAAAGGAAATTGGCAAATCAAGGAATAATACTTGAAAAGAAATTAATCTCCTTCACTCGAGTATCACAATTTTTTTTTCAAGAATTAACTTTAACAAATCCAAACAAAATATTTATTTTTATTTGACCGTATTACAACATCTTTTTTTTATAGTTCCAAAATTGATGATTCCAATTTGTATAACTTTATTTAATATTTATTTATCTTTTTAAATCCTTTTAGGATTACTTTGCTCACAATTCGGTAATGATTTTAGATGGAGGCTTTATTAGCTTTAGAAATTTATTTCCTTTCATCTTATTAAATTCATAAGTTTTTATCCATGGCTCCAAATTAAGTGAAACCAATTCCTACGGTTTTATAAATTTTTTATTTATCAATCTTGATCATTTGTAAATGTTTGTTGATAAATTTTTATATGGATCAAATCCATAGTATTAGAGAGATCTTGGAATGATTTATTCCATTGGAGTTTTAGAGTTTTGGTTTAATTTCTAAGTGTTTAAATTTCAAGATGCATTTATGAAGAATGCATTTCACTTGATTTGAATTTTGTTGGATTCAAATTTTATTCAAAGTTTGTTCAAGATGGGTTTTTAAGTTTCCATTTAGAAACAAAAGTTTCTTTTCACCCTAAATTTCAACAATTATTTATTTTGTTTATTTATTTTTCACATTTCAAAATTTGGAAAATTTTGGGATGTGACAAAGTTACCTTAAAAAGAAATCGTCCAGATTTGGGGAGGCTAGAGGTTACAAGTTGGCTCAAAGCAACTAGGGTACTACGACCCTTAAAAATTTCCAACTAGATTACATCTTGGCTTGCTTAGGATCTTGATGAAACTTCTCTGGGCAAACATCTGCATAGTGTCCTTTGTTTCCACACTAGAAACATGTGACAAGGCTGAGATCCTTCATAGGCTTGTTTGTCTTGTACTTCATCTTTTCTGGACAATTGCTTGCATAATGTCCTTGGTCACCACAATTGTAACATGTGACAAGGTTGAGTTCTTCATGTATCTTCTGTGGACAAGTTGATACATAATGGTCTAGCTCTTTGCAGTTGTTGCACCACACTTGGCTAATTTCCTTATACTTCTTCTTTGGGATCATTGTTTCTTGTTTGTTTTCTTGGTTCTTCTTCTTGGGTTTCTCCAAAGCTAGGAGTTCTTCTAGTTCATGCTCTTCATATCTCACCTCAAAGGTGGGAAAGTCTCCTAGTCTCCTTAATAGTTTCCTTGGATAATACATATGTTTCCTCTTTTGTCCATCAATGGGAGTCATAGTGCATGGAAGTGCAAGCTGAGATTTTCTTTTGTCTTCATCCTTCTTGGTAGAAGTTGTCTCATCATGGGGGTTTACAAACTGTTGATGCACTCCACCTTGTTTCCTTTGTTGAACTATGGAATAGATGGGGCATTGGATAGGGACATGATTATTTCCTTCACATAGGAAACAAGTAGTTTGTGATGTGGGGCATTGATTAGTTGGATGCTTCTCTTCACAATTGGGGCATTGATCTTCATGCTCTTTCGAAGTGTGGTCCATGTCTCCATAAATATTGCAAGCTTGAGTTCCTTCTATAATATCATCCTTGACATCATTGTTGTCACAAACTCCTTGGGAAAGGTTGTCTCCCATGTTGATCATTTGATTTGTCATACTTTGCAACAATTGGGTTTGGGTTTCCAAAAACTTTTGCATGGTTGGGTCTAACTCATTGTAGTTGGATAAAATCTGAGTTGTCACTTGGTTCAACTAGGTTTGGGTTGTTATGAGTTCTCTCATGTGCATATATTGGTTGTTGTTGTCACCATTCTTGATGTTGGAGTTTCTTGGAGTAGTCATCCGTTTGGGTTGGGTTGGGATTAGAATAGGCAAAAAAATTCTAAGGAAATAATTCTAATCACACACACCACAATTCACACAAGCAATGTGCAAACAATCATAAACAAACATTCCACTCAAACAACAAATTTCAAGCACATTTTTAGGAAACAAAATATTTTTGCTACACCACATAAGTTGGTGGGTTTGATCTAAACTAAATATGGTGGTCCAACTATATGGTTCACTTGAGATCATTCCATTCTTCTTTGTTGTTTCTTCTTGAATGAGATCATGGTTTCCTTGGGAAAATTCTTGTGTCTTGGTTACAAACTCTAGAGTTCATGATGATTCTTCTAAGTTGTGTTTCCTTAATCTTCAAGTCTTGAGTAATATTTCTTGTCTAACTTGTAGTCCTTAGTGATATCCAAGTTGAAGTCCTTGGTGAAAATAAATTTGAAGTCTTTGATGATGTTGAAGTTGAAGTCATTTGAGTTGGTGAAGTTCAAGTCCTTTGAGTTGGTGAAGTCGTTTGCTCATGTTGAGGTCTTTTCTCATGGGTGAGGTCCTTGTCCATCAAGTTGAAATAGAAGAGATGTAGAATCAAAAACAAAAATGGTTGAGGAAAGAGTTTACAAGATTGTTTGTAAATAAGTTTTGAACAAATACAACTCCTATTTTTCTAAGGGGTTTTGTCCAATCCTAGGGTTACAATCCTACAGGCAACACAGTTCTCTGATACCATCTGTAAGGTTCCCAACCTTTAATAAGGTAGAGATCCCTGTGTTTACAATGCTAGTCCCCGGATCAATAGCTAGCATCCACAGTTAAGATGTAATATCAAGAAACAAAGGTCATAATACGACTTTATAACCAGGAATAACATAATTTATTACATCTTACATAGCTCATTTGGCTATCTCATTACAATGCAGCAGAATATAACAATAGCATAGAGTCCTTCATCTTCAAAGTGCCACAGGCAGACATGTTGGTTGTAGACTTGTAATCCTAATCATTAAACTTCACTAATATCAAACAAACCTGCAACATAACAAGTTACAGCCACAAGGGTCAATACATTTGAATTGTATTGGCCAGTGATACTATGGTAATATAGTGGAGTCTATCATCTATATGCATTTGGCTAAGTGGAGCTTAGGCTTGCTTTGCTCAAAATAGATTTTCCTTATCATTTGAAAACACTAAATTTTTTTGCTTGACAAAAATCATTCCCAAGGCATCTCCCAATAGAAATTGGTGATCCTTCAACCCTTGTTCAACCACAAGTTTTTACTTAGAAATTGGGATGAGGAGATTCTTGATAGCTTCCATGTCTTGATGCTCAAATTGTCCTTTGCCAGGGACATGGCTAAGTACTTATAGGGTTTCGTAGCATGGAAAACAAAAAATTTCTATCGCATACAAACAAACAAGCCAAGATCTATCTACTAGATTGTAGCAACGAGTCGATGGAATAACTCACCCTCGAAGATTCCAAAGTGTTTAACGAGAGCGGATTCTCGTGGGTGATGTAGTCATACTCTTCCCGATCTCAAGATCGCGTAGACGATCCTTCCTGCGTTCGGCAGCGCTCCGTGTCGGTCACACGTTCGGTACTCGGAAGACCTTCCTCTCTCCTTGTTCCAAAGAAAGCGGAGGTTGTAGCACTCTCCTCGCGATTCCCAAAGACAACTGGCGTGGTACCTAAGTAGAGGGAGATCTCAGGCCGCCTTAAGCCGGAGCGAGTATGGTGGACTATGAGAGGCCCTCGACGATCTAGGGTTTAGACACGCTGAGGAGGGGGCAAGGCTGGGGGCTAGGGTTTGACCTAGGCGGCGGCGGCGAGTGCCCTAGGGCCGGCGGCAGCTATGGAGGAGGCGGCGGCTTGGGGCTAGGGTTTAGAGGTAGGGAACTTGTGTGCTAGGAGGGGCAGCCCTGCCCCTCCCTTTATAGGTGGGAGGAGTGGCCAAGGGGAGGGGAGTCCCTCCCCAACTCGGCTTGGAGGTGGGCCGGCGGTGGAGGGGAGGAACTCCTCCCCAACTCGGTTTCCACCTCCCTCTCCACTTCCCAAAATAGCCGTTTGACTTTCAAATTGGCGTTTGACTTTTTCAAACTAGGATTTGATTAAACCCTTTATTTTGTTCAGTGATGACACCTAGTACATGATGCAATCATATAAACTTGATATAACACATTCATGTACCCTTCCCCTTCGGAGTGCCGGACATTCCGGAACCTTCTAGAACATTCCCGATGAAAACACCGGAACCATTCTCCAACTCCGAAACAAGACTTTCCTTATATGAATCTTATTCTCCGGACCATTCCGGATCTCCTCGTGATATCCCGGATCCCATCTGAGACTCCGAACAACATTCAGTCTCTTTCTCATCATTCCATAACTACTCAAACAACGTCGAATCCTTAAGTGTGTCTCCCTACGGTTCGTGAATTATGCGGACATGATCGAGACACTTCTCCGAACAATAACCAATAGAGGAATATGGAAATTCATATGGCTCCCACATATTTCTACGATTACTTTGCGATCGAATGAACCACTTACATACGATACCAATTTCCCTTTGTCTCATGATAGTTTACTTATCCGAGGTTATGATCGTCGGTATCTCTGCATACCTAGTTCAACCTCGTTACAAGTACTCTTTTCTTCCCGTGATATGTGATCCCTTGTGAGCCAGTCACATGCTTGCAAGCTAATTGGATGACATTTCACCGAGAGGGCCCAGTATATCTATCCGTCATATGGATGGACAAATCCCTCTTGATCCATGTGTCTCAACCAATACTTTCCGAACACTCAATGCCACCTTTATAGCCACCCGATTACGGTGTGGTGTTTGATGTCATCAAAGTATCCATCCGTAAAGGTGATATGCATGATCTCATGGTCGAAGGAATTAGGCTACTATGTATCGTAGCATATAGCAATTGAACTATTAAAATGACTTGATCTTTATGCTACGCTTATCTATAGGAGTATGTCCACCATATCATTCTCCTAACGATATGATCTTGTTGTTAATAACATCTCAATGTTCATGATAGGGAAACCATAATCATTTATTAACCAACAAGCTAGTGATGTATAGAGGCTTTACTAGGGACTTCAATTTAAGTTTACAAATCACACAAGTATTAATGTTTCCTTGTTAATACTATTATAGCATGAATGTAAACATTTATCATAAACACAAAGATATAATAATAACTACATTTATTATTGAATCTAGGGAATATCTCCAACAGTCTCCCACTTGCACTAGAGTCATCTAATCTAGATTACATGGTAATATACCGAACACCCATGGCAGTTTGGTGCTGGTCATGTTTTGCCCTCGGAAGAGGTTTACTCAACGGATCTGCCACATTCAGATCTGTGTGTACTTTGCAAATCTTTATGTCCCCATCTTGGACATGTTCTCGAATATTGTGAAAGCGTAGCTTGATATGCTTCAGCTTCTTGTGTGACCTTGGTTCTTGCGCATTGGCTATAGCGCCCATGTTATCAAAGTAGATAGACATTGGGTCCAGCGCACTAGGAACCACACCCAGCTGTGTAATGAACTCTTTCATCCATATCGCTTCTTGTGAAGCCTCCGAAGCAGCCATGTATTCCGATTCATATGAAGATCTCGCCACAACGCTTTTCTTTGCACTCCTCCAGCTAACTGCTGCACCATTCAAAGTAAATACGTATCCAGATTGTGATTTAGAATCATCCGGATCGGTGTTCCAACTAGCATCGGTGTAACCATTAACAACGAGCTGTTCATCACCTCCATAAGAAAGAACCATATCCTTAGTTCTTCTCAAGTACTTAAGGATGTTTTTGACCATTGTCCAATGATCCACTCCTGGATCACTTTGATATCTGCTAGTTAAACTAACAGCATATGCAATGTCGGGTCTAGTACATAGCATGGCATACATTAGAGATCCTATGGCTGAGGCATAGGGAGTCTTACTCATCCTTTCTCTATCTTCTGCCGATGTCGGACTTTGATTTTTACTCAAGGTCGTATTGGGCAACATGGGCAAGAACCCTTTCTTGCTATCTTCCATTCCAAACCTCTTTAGAACTTTCTCCAAATATGTACTTTGTGACAATGATATTTGGCGTCTTGATCTATCTCTATAAATCTTTATGCCTAATATGTAAGCTGCTTCGCCAAGATCTTTCATTGAAAAACTATTATTCAAATATTCCTTGACACTATTAAGAAGGTCTACATCATTCCCAATCAACAATATGTCATCTACATATAGTATTAAGAATGCTACAGAGCTCCCACTCAATTTCTTGTAAATACAAGCTTCTCCATAAGTTCGTATAAAACCAAAACTTTTGATCACCTTATCAAAACGTTGATTCCAACTTCGTGATGCTTGCTTCAATCCATAGATGGGCCGTTGAAGTTTGCATACCTTGTTAGCATCTTTAGGATCGACAAAACCTTTGGGTTGCATCATATACAACTCTTCATCAATGTCACCATTGAGGAATGTTGTTTTGACATCCATCTGCCATATCTCATAATCATAATATGCAGCGATTGCTAACATAATCCTCACAGACTTTAGCTTTCCTACTGGTGAGAAAGTGTCATCGTAGTCAACTCCTTGAATTTGTCGAAACCCCTTTGCGACAACTCGAGCTTTATAGACAGTAACATTACCATCAGCATCTGTTTTCTTCTTGAAAATCCATTTGTTCTCGACAGCCTTCCGCCATCCCAGAAGTCCACCAAAGTCCATACTTGGTTTTTGTACATGGATCCAATCTCGGATTTCATGGCTTCTTGCCATTTATTGGAATCTGGGCTTATCATCGCTTCCTCATATGTCGCAGGGTCATCGGTGTTGTCCACCAACATGACACTCATAACGGGATCATACCAATCTGGAGTGGTACGAGTTCTCGTTGACCTGCGAGGCTCTATAGCAACTACAACCGAAGTTTCATGATCATCATCATTAGCTTCCTCTCTTATTGGTGCAGGCACCACAGGAACTTCTTCCGATGTTGCGCTACTCGCAATTTCGAGAGAAGGTTTGACAACCTCGTCGAGTTCTACTTTCCTTCCAGTCACTTCTTTCGAGGGAAATTCCTTCTTTAGAAAGGATCCATTTTTGGCAACGAAGATTTTGCCTTCAGATCTATGATAGAAGGTATACCCAATAGTTTCCTTCAGGTATCCTATGAAGACGCATTTTTCCGCTTTGGGTTCAAGCTTGTCCGGCTATAACTTCTTTACATAGGCTTCGCATCCCCAAACTTTAAGGAATGACAATCTAGGTTTCTTCCCAAACCATAATTCATACGGTGTCGTTTCAACGGATTTAGATGGTGCCCTATTTAAAGTGAATGCGGCTGTTTCTAATGCATAACCCCAAAATGATAGAGGTAAATCTATAAGTGACATCATAGAACGAACCATATCTAAGAGAGTTTGATTACGACGTTCGGAAACACCATTACGCTGTGGTGTTCCCGGCAGTGTCAATTGTGAAAGTATTCCGCATTTCTTCAAATGCTCGCCAAACTCGTAACTTAGATATTCACCTCCACGATCAGAACGTAGAAATTTAATCTTCTTGTTACGTTGATTCTCTACCTCACTTTGAAATTCCTTAAACTTCTCGAAAGTTTCGGACTTATGTTTCATGAAATAGATATACCCATATCTACTCAAGTCATCCGTGAAGGTAAGAACATAATGATAACCACCGCGCGATGCTACACTCATTTGACCACACACATCGGTATGTATGATTTCCAATAAGTCCGTAGCTCGCTCCATCATACAAGAAAATGGAGTCTTAGTCATTTTACCCATCAGACATGCTTCGCATCTTTCAAGTGATTCGAAATCAAGTGATTCAAGAAGTCCATCGGAATGGAGTTTCTTCATACGCTTCACTCCAATGTGACCAAGACGACAGTGCCACATTTAGGTCGAGTTATCGCTCGATTTCAAATGTTTAGCCTCAATGTTATTAATATGTGTATTTCCACTATCGAGATTCAACAAGAATAGACCATCTATCAAAGGTGCATGTGCATAAAACATATTACTCATATAAATCGAACAACCATTATTCTCGGACTTAAACAAGTAACCGTCTCGCAATAAACAAGATCCCGATATAATGTTCATGCTTAACGCAGGCACCAAATAACAATTATTTAAGTATAAAACTAATCCCGATGGTAGATGAAGGGGTAGCGTGCTCACCGCGATCACATCAACCTTTGATCCGTTTCCCACGCGCATCGTCACCTCGTTCTTCGCTAGCTTCCGCTTATTCGCAAAGACTGCTTCGAGTTACAAATATGAGCAACCGAACCAAGATTAAATACCCGTGCACTACTACGAGTACTAGTGAGATACACATCAATAACATGTATATCGATATACCTTTCTTCTTGATGTTGCCGTTCTTCAAATCCGCCAAGTACTTTGGGCAATTCCGCTCAAAGGACCTTCTCCCTTGCAAGAAAAGCACTCAGTATCAGGCTTAGGTCCAGCCTTGGTCTTCTTCGTTGGCGTGGTAACTTTCTTACCACCCTTCTTGAAGTGTCCCTTCTGCTTAGACTTGCCTTTCTTGAATTTGGTGGTCTTATTGATCAACAACACTTGGTGCTCTTTCTTGATCTCCACTTCTGCAGATTTCAACATGGCAAAGAGTTCTGGCAACGTCTTGTTCATGTTTTGCATGTTGTAGTTCATCACAAAGTTCTTGTAACTTGGTGGTAGTGATTGGAGGACGCGTTAAATCCCAAAAGCATTAGGAATCACTATACCCAAGCTTTGAAGTTTGTTTATGTGCTGCACATCTTAAGCACATGCTCACCGACGAGCCCTCTTCCATCTTGCGCTTAAAGAACTTTTCAGAAGCCTCATAGCTTTCAATTGCCGCATGAGTCTCAAAGATCAATTTGAGATCCTCGACAATATCATATGGGTCTGAATTCTCAAACCTTTTTTGAAGCTCCGATTCTAGACCATACAAGATAGCACACTAAACTGTGGAGTACTGAGTCTTCCGAGTGAGGTAAACATTCTTTACTTCATCGGCAAAGATCACCGCAGTGGGTCACCCAAATGGTGCATCCAAAGACATAGGTCAAATTACCAGCTGTGAGGACAATCCTCAAATTGCGGAACCAATCCGCAAAGTTGCTTCCATTGTTTTTCAACTTTTCTTTCTCTAGGAACGCATTAAAATTGATGGCAGGGGCCGCCATTGATGTACAACATATTTGCAATAGTTTAGAGTAAGTTTATTACAAATTGAGTTCTAATTAATAGTTAAATTAATCTAGGTGAACTCCCACTCAAAACAATATCCCTCACATTGTTTTAGTGATCACACGAACCAAATCCACCACATCAACACCGATCTTCACGAGAGTTGATATAGTTTCAATGGCGAACAATCGACATGTTCATCATATCTACTATATGATTCATGCTTTACCTTTTGGTGATCCGTGTTCCGAGACCATGACTGTACATGCTAGGCTCGTCAAGATCAAACCTCAGCTTCCGCATGAGCAAATCTGGCTTGCTCACGTTGTATACACTTGCGGAATCTAACACACCCGATCATCACGTGGTGCTTCGAAATAATAAGCTTTAGCAACGGTTCTACCTAAGGGTGAACACTTTATGACTTGAAATTCATGTGCATGAGGGATCATCTTATAATGCTACCGTCGTCTACTAAGCAATACAAGATGCATAAAGGATTAACATCACATGCAATTCATAATATGTGATATGATATGGCCTTTCTTCTTTGTGCTTCTGATCTCCATCTTCAAGCACGAACATGATCTCCATCATCACCGGCATTGCATCAAGGTCAATGACGCTTCTCCATGGTTGTCGTCCACCGTCTTCAACTATTACAACTACTTTGAATAGACACGCGGGTCTTAACATAAATTAAAAAAACCATATGGCTCCTGCCGGTTGCCAACTTACAATAAGGAACATTGCATACATCAAATATAATCACAATCATGGCCATATCACATCATCAGACACCCCTGCAAAACAAAGTTAGACGCCTCTACTTTCTTTGCATGTTTTACGTGGTTTGGGGCTTTCAATAAGTGTCGTCCTAACTTACGAACATGAACCACAACATTGATACTAGTATTGTTAATCACCCGTTGTAAATTGGATCTTAACTATGCTAGGAGAAACAGGCACCATAAAGCCACTTATGCAATACAAGTTGCATGTCAAGCGTGGAGCAAGTCTCATGAACGATGTCATGTAAGGTTAGCCCGGCCGCTTCATCCCAACATCCGCAAGATGCAAAGTACACAAGAAGCAATCGACAATAAAGCATCAACGCCCACAATGACCATTGTGTTCTACTCAGGCAACAGATCTACATATAGACACGGCTCGATACCACGTAGGGTTTCAGAGCATGGAAAACAAAAATTTCTATCGCATACAAACAAACAAGCCAAGATCTATCTACTAGATTGTAGCAACGAGTCGATGGAATAACTCACCCTCGAAGATTCCAAAGTGTTTAACGAGAGCGGATTCTCGTGGGTGATGTAGTCGTCTCTTCCCGATCTCAAGATCGTAGACGATCCTTCCGGCTGCGTTCGGCAGCTCCCAGTCGGTCACATCGTTCGGACTCGACGAAGACCTTCCTCTCCCTTGTTCCAAAGAAAATGGAGGTTGTAGCACTCTCCTCGCGATTCCGGAAGCATAACGACGTGGTACCGGAAGTAGAGGGGAGATCTCGCAGGGCTTCGCCTTAAGCCGGAGTGAGTATGGTGGACTATGAGAGGCCCTCGACGATCTAGGGTTTAGACACGCCGAGGAGGGGGCAAGGCCGGCGGCTAGGGTTTGACCTAGGCGGCGGCGGGTAGTGCTAGGGCGGGCGGCTATGGAGGCGGCGGCTTGGGGCTAGGGTTTAGAGGTAGGGAACTTGTGTGCTAGGAGGGGCAGCCCTGCCCCTCCCTTTATAGGTGGGAGGCACGGCCAAGGGGAGGGGAGTCCCTCCCCAACTTGGCTTGGAGGTGGGCCGGCGGTGGAGGGGAGGAACTCCTCCCCAACTCGGTTTCCACCTCCCTCTCCACTTCCCAAAATAGCCGTTTGACTTTCAAATTGGCGTTTGACTTTTTCAAACTAGGATTTGATTAAACCCTTTATTTTGTTCAGCGATGACACCTAATACATGATGCAACCATATCAACTTGATATAACACATTCATGTACCCTTCCCCTTCGGAATGCCGGACATTCCGAAACCTTCTAGAACATTCACGATGAAAACACCGGAACCATTCTCCAACTCCGAAACAAGACTTTCCTCATATGAATCTTATTCTCCGGACCATTCCGGATCTCCTCGTGATATCCCGGATCCCATCTGAGACTCCGAACAACATTCGGTCTCTTTCTCATCATTCCATAACTACTCAAACAACGTCGAATCCTTAAGTGTGTCTCCCTACGGTTCGTGAATTATGCGGACATGATCGAGACACTTCTCCGAACAATAACCAATAGAGGAATCTGGAAATTCATATGGCTCCACATATTTCTCGATTACTGCGATCGAATGAACCACTTACATACGATACCAATTTCGCTTTGTCTCACGATAGTTTACTTATCCGAGGTTATGATCGCTCGATCTCTCGCATACCTAGTTCAACCTCGTTACCGACAAGTACTCTTTTCTCGTTCCCGTGATATGTGATCCCTTGTGAGCCAGTCACATGCTTGCAAGCTAATTGGATGACATTTCACCGAGAGGGCCCAGAGTATATCTATCCGTCATATGGATGGACAAATCCCACTCTTGATCCATGTGTCTCAACCAATACTTTCCGAACACTCAATGCCACCTATATAGCCACCCAGTTATGGTGTGGTGTTTGATGTCATCAAAGTATCCATCCGGTAAAGGTGATATGCATGATCTCATGGTCGAAGGAATTAGGCTACTATGTATCAGAAAGCATATAGCAATTGAACTATTAAAATGACTTGATCTTTATGCTACGCTTATCTATAGGAGTATGTCCACCATATCATTCTCCTAACGATATGATCTTGTTGTTAATAACATCTCAATGTTCATGATAGGGAAATCACAATCATTTATTAACCAACAAGCTAGTGATGTATAGAGGCTTTACTAGGGACTTCAATTTAAGTTTACAAATCACACAAGTATTAATGTTTCCTTGTTAATACTATTATAGCATGAATGTAAACATTTATCATAAACACAAAGATATAATAATAACTACATTTATTATTGAATCTAGGGCATATCTCCAACAGTCTCCCACTTGCACTAGAGTCATCTAATCTAGATTACATGGTAATATATCGAACACCCATGGAAGTTTGGTGCTGGTCATGTTTTGCCCTCGGGAGAGGTTTAGTCAACGGATCCGCCACATTCAGATCTGTGTGTACTTTGCAAATCTTTATGTCCCCATCTTGGACATGTTCTCTAATAGCGTGAAAATGTAGCTTGATATGCTTCAGCTTCTTGTGTGACCTTGGTTCTTGCGCATTGGCTATAGCGCCCATGTTATCACAGTAGATAGACATTGGGTCCAGCGCACTAGGAACCACACCCAGCTCTGTAATGAACTCTTTCATCCATATCGCTTCTTGTGAAGCCTCCGAAGCAGCCATGTATTCCGATTCAGTTGAAGATCTCGCCACAACGCTTTGCTTTGCACTCCTCCAGCTAACTACTGCACCATTCAAAGTAAATACGTATCCAGATTGTGATTTAGAATCATCCGGATCGGTGTTCCAACTAGCATCGGTGTAACCATTAACAACGAGCTGTTCATCACCTCCATAAGAAAGAACCATATCCTTAGTTCTTCTCAAGTACTTAAGGATGTTTTGATCTCCAATGATCCACTCTGGATCACTTTGATATCTGCTAGTTAAACTAACAACATATGCAATGTCGGGTCTAGTACATAGCATGGCATACATTAGAGATCCTATGGTGAGGCATAGGAGTCTTACTCATCCTTTCTATCTTACGCCGATGTCGGACTTTGAGTTTTACTCAAGGTCGTATAAACATGGGCAAGAACCCTTTCTTGCTATCTTCCATTCCAAACCTCTTTAGAACTTTGTCCAAATATGTACTTTGTGACAATGATATTTGGCCTTGATCTATCTCTATAAATCTTTATGCCTAATATGTTGCTTCGCCAAGATCTTTCATTGAAAAACTATTATTCAAATATTCCTCGACACTATTAAGAATGTCTACATCATTCCCAATCAACAATATGTCATCTACATATAGTATTAAGAATGCTACAGAGCTCCCACTCACTTTCTTGTAAATACAAGCTTCTCCATAAGTTCGTATAAAACCAAAACTTTTGATCACCTTATCAAATCGTTGATTCCAACTTCGTGATGCTTGCTTCAATCCATAGATGGACCGTTGAAGTTTGCATACCTTGTTAGCATCTTTAGGATCGACAAAACCTTTGGGTTGCATCATATACAAATCTTCATCAATGTCACCATTGAGGAATGCTGTTTTGACATCCATCTGCCATATCTCATAATCATAATATGCCGCGATTGCTAACATAATCCTCACAGACTTTAGCTTTGCTACTGGTGAGAAAGTCTCATCGTAGTCAACTCCTTGAATTTGTTGAAACCCCTTTGCGACAACTCGAGCTTTATAGACAGTAACATTACCATCAACATCTGTTTTCCTCTTGTGTCTTGGTTACAAACTCTAGAGTTGATGATGATTCTTCTAAGTTGTGTTTCCTTAATCTTCAAGTCTTGAGTAATATTTCTTGTCTAACTTGTAGTCCTTAGTGATATCCAAGTTGAAGTCCTTGGTTAAAATAAATTTGAAGTCTTTGATGATGTTGAAGTTGAAGTCATTTGAGTTGGTGAAGTTCAAGTCCTTTGAGTTGGTGAAGTCCTTTGCTCATGTTGAGGTCTTTGCTCATGGGTGAGGTCCTTGTCCATCAAATTGAAATCGAAGAGATGTAGAATCAAAACCAAAAATGGTTGAGGAAAGAGTTTACAAGATTGTTTGTAAATAAGTTTTGAACAAATACAACTCCTATTTTTCTAAGGGGTTTTGTCCAATCCTAGGGTTACAATCCTATAGGCAACACAGTTCTCTGATACCATCTATAAGGTTCCCAACCTTTAATAAGGTAGAGATCCCTGTGTTTACAATGCTAGTCCCTGGATCAATAGCTAGCATCCACAGTTAAGATGTAATATCAAGAAACAAAGGTCATAATACAACTTTATAACCAGGAATAACATAATTTATTACATCTTACATAGCTCATTTGGCTATCTCATTACAATGCAGCAGAATATAACCATAGCATGGAGTCCATCATCTTCAAAGTGCCACATGCAGACATGTTGGTTGTTGTAACTACCTCGGTGAACTACGCTCCTAGATACAAGCCTGGATGAGTGGTAGCGGTTGAAATAGTACGGTGGGGCCCCAAAAGCCACTCACTGGTAGTCCTTTCAGACGTCCCAACCGCTACCCTCTCAACGGACTCAGACGGGCGTGGTCGGCAGCGAGGGATCAACTACGACACAAGTGGGTATGTACGCAAGCCACCATACAAGAGTACATCACAGCCATCCCATCTAGAAAGAAAGAAAATATAGCAACGCCATACGGCAAGATTCAAATGACCTAGATAGATCTATATTTTAGGATAACTCCTCATACAACACACATCGAGTATCATGCGAAGCGGCAAACAATCCGAGTACGGATAAGAAGCAAATCGGCATAAGATGCCGGAGAAATAAGCACATCCCAACTACAGTCTCATGGATCCCGTTCCTAATCTCTACACCGAACGATCGTTGCCCACATCTTCGGCTTCTTCCACCCAGTATCCGTCCTGAGAAGGTGCCTGTTCATCTGAATCAAGAATTTATCGTGTGAGACCCTAAGGGTACTCAGCAAGTCTTAATGCCTCTAAAGGGGACACAACCTGGGGGTGACGAATCGCAGAAAAAGATAAACCCTAACAATTCTACAGATAAACGCTAACCATCCGCCTAACCAATGATAGACGGATGTCCGTGAATTTAAGTACAACAGTTATAAGGGTAATCTCATCCGATCCATCCTCCTCCCTTCTTACCAACAAGGAAGCGGACGAACAACCCCCCATCCGTTGGCAATTTTATTAACCATTCCATGAGTATTGCACTATTTACTAGTCAAGTTACTTTAGTCAGATTAAAAGCGGTACTTTAGTTATGCTTGTCTATGATCAAGAAACTGTGCTCCAAGTCGTCCATATCCGCGGACACGGCTTTGAAAGTTTTACCGGCGGGTGCACCAATAGCAACACACGCCGATCAACCTCGAAAACCAAATCAAAACCCAACGAGGCTTTCACGATCGAACAATCACAGATTCAAATATTTCAGGGGCCACCCTTGAAGTATACCCGCAACGGTAAGCAAGCTTCGAGACGGACTCAAGGTTTGCGACAATGGTCAGAACGACAAAGAGGTCCCAATCGACCTGCCGATACCACTGAAACATTACGCTTACCTAAACAAAGATATACGTAAGTAGCATGGCATAAGTACAGGATAGTAAATAAAACCTCAAACTAGTTTGTGGCCCCAAGAAATAAGACGGAATCAAGCTCGCCTGGGGGTCCCATATACCTCCGGATGTGGATAGCGCGATAAAACAAGGAACAGGAATCAAGTACTGGGTCTTACGGACACAAGTGAGCAGGAAAAACCAAATAGCAGATATTGCTCACCGTGCCACTTTCTTTAGTTATCCCGTAACTACTCAAAGTTAAGTTGTTTAAGTACCTCGTTATTCATCGACTCACAAACCCTACACATGTCGTTTCTACGACTGCATGGCTCAAACAACCCCTATAGTAGTGGCTCATGGGTGGAGGAAAACAAGCTTGGGGTTTAAAAGTAAAGGCTATGCATACTTGGGATTCAATTTAATGCAATCGCGACTCGATGATGCAAGAGTAAGATAGAGGCAATAGGTATGTATGTATGCAAGCATGTGGTAGTGCTTGCCGGTATCTCCGCTGAAGCAAAGGACGGTTCTGGTAGTGCTCGGTTCTCTTGATACAACGCCAAAGGTTCTATCCGAGAAAACCAAACAAACAAGGCCAACATGAATATAGAGCACAAGCATTGGAATTAAATGCGTCAAGCAAACAATCATGCCATGATGAATGATGCACAAGTTGCATGGCAATAAGTAGCATGGCATGGGTGAGGTGGAGGACAAGAAAATAACATTTGAATTGGGTTTTAGTCATATTTTGTTGCCATAATAGTTGCTGTTCATTATATTTTTATATGATGCATGCTGCACTTGAAGACATGGATATCATAAACAGAAAGGTCTCACGAGTTGATCATTTTAGACTACTTATTTGCTTAATTTGGATTTACCAAACAAAAGTTATGAATTAATGAAAATCCAGTGGCATTTGATGTAATTAACATAAGCTTGGAATTTTACTTGTGTAAAATACAAAATGGATGGCATATTTGAATTCCTCTCATCTTGCTGATATCCATACATATATTATTTGTCAAATTTGGATTAAGTATGGAAAAGTTATTGAAATCAATTTGAATTTTGAATTTGCAAATTATTTAAGATTTGAATTCAAAACAGCTCAATCGTTTTCTACATTTTCAGCCCGAGTCGCAGGTGGGCAGGGGTTCTCTGGCCCACACGCCAGTGCCTGGAACAAAACTGGACCGCGGGTTTATTAAACAAAACATCAGGAACCTTTTTACCAAAAACCAACAGACGACAATGGGGAAAGGATCTGGGTTGGTGACCCAAAAGGCCGTGGAGTTATTTATGAAAAGAACACGCGGACGCGCTTAGCTTAACGAGGCGAATGTGGCGCAGGGAGGGACCGGGTTGCAAAACAGTTTTCCCCTGGAGCCTTTTGCAAGATCTCCACGTCAAGGGCGGGCCGGCTGGACCCATGCGTGAGGCGAAAACGGGAGGTTCTCATCGCAAAACGACCGGCCTTTGTCGGACGGCAGCGGCGTGGCGCTTAAGGCGGTCGTCTGGCCGACTTTGGCGTCGTTACACGCCGCCTTGCTCCAAACGCCACGGACCCAAAACGAAAACGAAGAGGAAAGCTAGGCCTACAACTTTTTTGGTGTGGTGCTAAGCGGAGGCGGCCTGTGGCGTGCGGGGCATGGCTCTGAACTTGAGCAGATCGGTACTGCCGCAGCTGTTGCCAGCCAGCGACAGGCTGCGCAGTGGTGTTCGACGGCGCCGGGCTCTGATGCGCTAGGGGGCAGCGGAGCATGTCTGGGGAGGAGAGGGTCTCACCAGGAGCTTGCCGGCGAGGTCGCTTCAGCCGGCGAGGACGGTGATCGCTGGCGGGGCTGGCGGCGGGAACGTCCTGGCACTCGTGGGCACGGCGGCGGCAGGGGTTCCTCCGGCGAGGAGTTCTGGTTCCGATCCACGGGCAGGGAGGTCGACGATGGTCCTGACTGGGCTGCCTGGCGCCGGGATCAAGAGGCTGCAGAGGTGAACGCCGATCTAGGGTTTGAGCGACATGGCGAAATGGGGAGGAAGAAGGGAGATAGGGGAAGAGGGGCCTGGGGCTACAGGGATCTGGGAGGAGGCTAGGACGAAGGGGATAAGATCGAGGGAGGCGGAGGTGGCGTGGGGAGGGTAGATGGTAGGGTGGCGCTTGCACCCTTCACGTGAGAGCTGGGCATCTGGTGGCGTGGGGGGCTGGGCCAGGTGGGCTGTGGTAGCTCGGGGTAGGCACGTGAGAGAGGGAGAAGAGATACAGGATGAGGAGGGCCGGCTAGGCTAGTGAGGGGGACTTGTCGTGGGGGTAGCTAGGGTGGTTGAGAGAAGGGGTGAGAAGAGAGGAGGGATATCATGCTAGGTAGTGGGGATGAGGAGGGGTAGATTGTTTGGGTTTTGATAGAGGAGGTGTAGTTTAGGGTTTAGTTTGAGGATAGATGTAATTAGGGTTTTGGTTTAGGTAGAAAAGAGCGAGGCATGGGGTGGTTTTAGAGGTTGCTAAGAGGGTAAGAAAAGAGGTGGTACTACTTGGTCATGCAAGCATCATACAAGCCCCCACAAGAACTAAGCAAGCAAAGAGGAAGAGAGAGATATGAGCATATGATGATGGTTTTGGGTTCATGCATGCTCCCACATAGGCCAAGCAAGAACCAAGAGAGGGATGGTTTTAGGGGTTGTGCATGCCACATTAGCACATGTGAGTGCATGGAGCATGGTGAGGTCTAGCTAAAGGGGAAAATAAAGGAGAGAGCTAGGGTTTCATACTCACAAAACAAGATCAAGCTATGAAGAAGGGATCCATTTAGAAATCAAGCAAAACCAAATACTAGGAATAGGTGGCACTTGCATGGCCCATGCAAGATATTAAATGCCACAATTATCCTTGTGAGAACAAGGATATTAACATGGCACTATTCATCTGCTTCCAAAAATGTGGACAAGGCCAAGCAAAGATTAGGGGTGGAATCCAAACAACCAGTTCTGAGCTAGAGATAAAACAACAAAATGTCAAGCTCAGAATAGTTGGATGGTGGAATTATAAGGTGGTGAAAGATAAGGTGGTGGAGTCAAAAGAGAGATGCCCCCAACTCAACTTGGGCATTTAACAATTTAGTAAGAACCAAATACAATATCAAGAGGCAACTACAATTAATCATGCACATGAGATAAGAACCAAACAAGAAAAAGGTTTTATATGATGCTCAAATGCAAGGGGACATGATGAAATGAGAATGATGTGCTGATGATGCAACAATTATATGTTGGAAGTGGCCCATTTTATTATTATAACTAGCAGCATTACAGGGGTTAGACAACTGGGATGCTACAACTCTCCCCCACTAAACAGGAATCTCGCCCCGAGATTCTAGGAAGAAGAAGATACAAAGAGAGAAGGATGGTTGGCACGGAGTTCATCTTCACGCTCCCATGTTGCTTCATCAATGTAATGGTGTGACCACCGCACCTTGCAAAACTTGATGGACTTGGACTTGTTGCAGTCCCACGCTCATGGGTCTCAAGGATTTTGGTGGGGTGTTCTTGATAAGAGAGATCTTCTTGGAGGTCGATTAGCTCATGATCCACGGTCTTGCGGTCTTTGAAGCACTTCTTGAGCTGAGAGATGTGGAAAACATCATGGACTTTGAGTTTTTCCTAAGCTCAAGTGCATAAGCAACTTCTCCTCTTCTACCACGTATCTTGAAAGGACCGATGTATCTAGGAGCCAACTTTCCTTTGATACCAAGCGGTGTGTTCCTCTCATGGGAGTGACACGAAGGTAGACGAGATCACCAGGTATATACCATATCTGTGTGTTTCTGTCATAGTTGCTCTTCCGACGACTTTGAGCAATCTTCGTGTTCTCCGTAATGATATGCACCTTCTCCTCGCTTGGGTTACAATGTCGGGCCAAACCAGATTCTTTCTCCCGCACCGACCAACCAATAGGAGTTCTCACTTGCGTCCATAGAGAGCCTCGAATGGTGCCATCTTCGCACTCTTCCGAAGCTGTTGTTGTAGGAGAATTCAGCATAAGGAAGACATTCCTCCCATTTCATGCCAAACGAGATGACGCAAGCTCTAAGCATGTCCTAGAATCGATTGATCCTCTCCACTTGTCCTTGAGACCGAGGGTGGTAAGCAGTCTTTGAAGTTCAACTGCTCCCAAAGCTTTTGGAAACTCTCCCGAACTTTGAGGTGAAGATGCTCCACGATCCGAACTGATTTCAAGTGGAACCCCATACAAAGAGACAATCCTGTTGATATAGAGCTCAGCCAATCAAGTCCGAAATTGTTTCTTTACTGGAAGAAGTGAGCCACTTTAGAAAGCTGCCGATGACAACAAAGATTGCATTGTTGCCCTTCTGCGACCTTGGAAAGCCGGTGATGAAGTCCATCTCAACTTTCTCCCATTTCCACTGGAGGTTGCAATGGCTGTAGAAGACCAAATGGTTTCGGCGAACAGCCTTGACTCTGCGGCAGACATCACATTCTCGAGACGTGCTTGGCACAATACCTTTTCAACCTGTGCCACCAAGATTGTGTTTTCAAGTCCATGTACATCTTTGTGCTGCCAGATGGATAGAAAGAACCGAATCATGTGCCTCCTTGAGAACTTGGTCTCTCGCACCGGTAGTTTGGAACAAACATCCGTGTTCAAAGAAGAGCGCCTTGATCATCAACATGAAAGGATTCATACTGAGTGCCAAGCTTGGAGATGAGCTTTACGGTGTGCGGATCACCGTCGACGAGAACGAATCTGTTCTTCCAAGAGAGGAGTAGCCGAGGTTCAGAGATGCCCTTGTTCCACAATCTCCGTGTTGAGCCGACGGAATTCCTCGCACAAGAGAGGTCGCTCTTCCACCATGAGGTTGTTGACATAAGCTTTACGGCTAAGCGCATCTGCCATGACATTTGCTTTGCCTGGGGTGTAGTTGATGGTCACATCAAAGTCATTGATGGCTTCAATCCATCTCCTTTGCCGAAGGTTGAGATCCGGTTGAGTGAAGATATACTTCAAACTCTTGTGGTCCGAGAAGATCTCACAACGGTTCCCAAGCAAGTAGTGCCTCCATAGCTTCAAGGAAAAGACCACTGCTGCTAGCTCCAGGTCATGTGTGGGATAGTTGACCTCATGTGTCTTCAACTGATGAGAGGCATAAGCAACCACCTGTCTCTCTTGCATAAGGACCGCTCCCAATCCTTGCAAAGAGGCATCGCAGAATATCTGGAAAGGCTTAGATGTATCCGGAGGAACCAAGACTGGTGTGGAAGTGAGCTTCTCTTTGAGTGTCTCAAAACTCTCTTGACAAGGTGAGTCCACAGTACTTCTTGCTTTTCTTGAGAAGATCGGTAAGAGGCTTTGCTATCTTCGAGAAGTTCTGCACAAAACGACAATAGCTAGCTGCCGAGGAAACTCCGCACTTCCTTGACATTAGCAGGAGGAAGCCATTCAACTATTGTCTTCACGGTTCGGTTGACCGCAATGCCCTTGGCGGAGATGACATGTCCCAGATATGTTACTTGTGCAACCAACTCACACTTTGAGAACTTTGCATACAAGCGGTTCTCACGAAGCTTGTTCAGACGCACCGCAGTGCTCTTCATGCTCCTCCTTGGACTTGGAATAGACGAATGTCATCCGGATATACCACCACGAACTTGTCCAGTACTCCATGAAAACGGAGTTCATCAGCCTCGAGAAGGTAGCAAAGGCGTTGGTGAGGCGAAAGACATGACCGTGTACTCATACAGGCCATAGCGAGTGGTGAAAGCTGTCTTGGGCACATCCTCTTTGCGAATTTTGATTTGGTGATAACCACTTCTCAAGTCCAGCTTAGAGAACACCACAGCCCCTGCTAGCTGATCAAATAGATCATTTATCCGAGGAGAGGATATTTGTTCTTGATGGTTTTAGCATTTAGAGCCCGGTAGTCAACACATAGCCCATCGGTTGCCACGCTTCTTCACAAAGATTGTTGGGCTACCCCAAGAAGAAGTGTTGTGTTGAATGAAACCCAATTTCTCTTGTTCATCAAGTTGTCGTTTGAGTTCACCAACTCGAAGGACCCATTTTATATGGCCTCTTGGAGATAGGAGCCATTTCAGGTTCAAGCTCAATCACGAATTCAACTTCGCGATCCGGAGGCATACCGCAACTCTTCAGAAAGACATCCGGAACTCACAGACCGTACACTGAATAGCTTCCATAGCATCATTATTCAGAGCAGCCAAGGAATAGAGCGACGGCAGGAGTCGACTTGGAGAAAAGACTACATGGCCTTTAGGAATCTTCGAGACACCGAAGCTCAAAGACAATCAATCACATGCATTTGTCATCAACCAATCCATGCCCGTGATGACATCAATGTCGAGTTGCCTGTAACAATCAAAGAAGCCAAGAATGAAGACCCACCAATATCCACCTGATTGCCATGCCTGATCTTAGATGCCACCATATTTGCTCCAGCAGACAGACCCATTAGCCGCATGGGAAGAGGATCTCACGCTAACCCATTCTCACTTGCAACCTTGTATGACACAAAGGAATGCGATGCACCGAATCAAAGAGAACTCGCAGGACCGAGTTAATCGAAAGCATACCCATGACAACTCCAAAGCGAGCTCAGCTTGAGAGGCGTTGACGTTAGCACGCACAACCGCGGCCCGGCTTAGTGTTGATGTTGAGAGCCCGAGGCGGTGGTGCACGAACAAGGAGAACTTGTTGCAGATCTTGGCGGGGTTGAGGAGAGCTTTGTTCTTCATTGACGCCTGGATTTCGATGTCCGGGATCTCCACACACGCGAGCACTAGTGGACGTGGAGCAGAGTAGCTGTGACTCCGCCAGCACCTGTAAGGGGTTGTTGTAGCCCCAGGAGCCGCAGGTGAAGTTTGGTGGCCTTGACGTGAAACTCGCAGGTCTTGGTGGAGCCGGAGCGGCGGTGGGGTGTTAGGAACCCACACGCCGCTTAGAAGGAGCTGCCATAACTCTGAGCTTGATGCATCCTGTTATGTTTCTTGGACTCCTCGAACATTTGCCTACTTGCCTCCTCTTGCAGTCTGTGCAGTCAGTAGTTCCAGAAGGTTGTTGGTCTTGCATGCGTGATTGCATACTTGATCGACGATTGAGCCCTTGCTCGAATCTTTTACCTTTTTCTTGTCATCGATACCTCATCACCACCATAGCGAGACAGGTTCATAAAGTTCTGATATAGGTGTTGACGTTATCATTTCGCTCGAGTTGAGGAAGGCCTCCTTCATCCTTTCCATCACAATCTCTGAGAGAAACTGTTCTTTGAAAGCTGCAGTGAACCTCTCCCAAGTTGGCTGGAACCCAGTGCAGCTTGCCTTCAAGTAGTTTTCCCACCATAGAGCTGCATCTCCCTTGAGAAGGTGGGTAGCACACTTGACCCACTCCTGTTCTGGAACATCAGCAGTCTCGAGCAACCTTGAGATCTCGCGCAGCCAATCATCCGCGTCAAGAGGTCGGTCAGACACATCGAACTGACGAGGGTTGAACTTGAGGAAGCTCTTGATGTCACCACGCTTGGGAGGTGGAGGAAGTGGAGCGAACTCATTCCTTCTGACGCTCTCCTCGAAGCGCTGGTTCTCTTGCATGGCCGCCAAAGCATTAGCTATGCTTGATGCTGAGCCCAGCCCGAGGAATGTCCTCCTCATCCCGTGGGGAGCCATCCCATCATTGATATAAACCTCAAGTCAAGACTATAATGGAAGATGATAATAATCCAAAATAGTACCAAGATGGAATTAACCATGATTAAAGGATACAATTTATCGAGATGATATAAAAATATCAACAAAGTTCATAGCACCTCAAAGATATTAAGCATATCGCACGATCGAAAAGGAGTGTGGTACACAATATATCCAAGAAAATTTTCCACCAATTTCGCATTAAAATACCAATAGATGCATAAAATTACTTAACGAATCAAGATTAGTGACTCTACCAATTCAATATACAAAAGCGAATGATACAAGTAGTGGTATGGTCGCGACTCCATCCCGCACTCAAATCATTACTCCGACATGAACAAGTGGAACATATCCTAACCCCTTCTTCTCACGTGAAACCTAAAGATTGATAACTACGGAAACGAACCCCAAACAAGATAGCGTCGGATACAAAGAGGAAGATAGATTGCGGTTTACAATAACAACCTGGCATGGAATGTACCAACAGTTGATAACCAAAGGCGTATAAGATAACAACTTGGATGCAACAGATAGACAAGGATTACACACACACACACACACAACCTATGGTACTACGGAAACCCGAACACGTGAATCCTAGTTTGAACTTTGAGAAGAGAATTGAAAACGTTGCACTTCCTTACCGTAAAAGGGTGGGTGGAGGGTAAGAAGAAAATGAAGCAGTCCTACTCTCGCTTTTGTTTTTCCCTAATATACATAACTACCAAAATATTTGCTAGATCGACAACGACTGCTTATTGAAACCTCAAGGTCGGGATGGCTCGATACCAATTGTAACTACCTCGTGAACTACGCTCCTAGATACAAGCCGGATGAGTGGTAGCGGTTGAAATAGTACGGGGCCCCAAAGCCACTCACCGGTAGTCCTTTCAGACGTCCCAACCGCTACCCTCTCAACGGGACTCAGACGGGCGAAGTCGGCAGCGAAGGGATCAACTACACAAGTGGGTATGTACGCAAGCCACCATACAAGAGTACATCACAGCCATCCCATCTAGAAAGAAAGAAAATATAGCAACGCCATACGGCAAGATTCAAATGACCTAGATAGATCTATATTTTAGGATAACTCCTCATACAACACACATCAGAGTATCATGCGGGCGGCAAGCAAGAATCCGAGTACGGATAAGAAGCAAATCGGCATAAGATGCCAGAGAAATAAGCACATCCCAACTACAGGTCTCATGGATCCCCGTTCCCGGAATCTCTACACCGAACGATCGTTGCCCACATCTTCGGCTTCTTCCACCCAGTATCCGTCCTGAGAAGGTGCCTGTTCATCTGAATCAAGAATTTATCATGTGAGACCCTAAGGGTACTCAGCAAGTCTTAATGCCTCTAAAGGGGACACAACCTGGGGGTGACGCAACTGCAGCGAAAGATAAACCCTAACAATTCTACAGATAAACGCTAACCATCCGCCTAACCAATGATAGACGGATGTCCGTGAATTTAAGTACAACAGTTATAAGGGTAATCTCATCCGATCCATCCTCCTCCCTGCTTACCAACAAGGAAGCGGACGAACAACCCCCCATCCGTTGGCAATTTTATTAACCATTCCATGAGTATTGCACTATTTACTAGTCAAGTTACTTTAGTCAGATTAAAAGCGGTACTTTAGTTATGCTTGTCTATGATCAAGAAATGCTCCAAGTCGTCCATATCCGGACACGGCTTTCGAAAGTTTTACCCGGGGTGCACCAATAGCAACACACGCCGATCAACCTCGAAAACCAAATCAAAACCCAACGAGGCTTTCACGATCGAACAATCACAGATTCAGAAATATTTCAGGGGCCACCCTTGAAGTATACCACCAACGGTAAGCAAGCTTCAGACGGACTCAAGGTTTGCGACAATGGTCAGAACGGCAGGTCCCCAATCGGGATCCCGATACCGCGAAACATTACGCTTACCTAAACAAAGATATACGTAAGTAGCATGGCATAAGGTACAGATAGTAAATAAAACCTCAAACTAGTTTGTGGCCCCAAGAAATAATACGGAATCAAGCTCGCCTGGGGTCCCATATACCTCCCGGATGTGGATAGCGATAAAACAAGGAACAGAATCAAGTACTGGGTCTTACGGGACACAAGTGAGCAGGAAAACCAAATAGCGTATATTGCTCACCGTGCCACTTTCTTTAGTTATCCCAACTACTCAAAGTTAAGTTGTTTAAGTACCGTTATTCATCGACTCACAAACCCTACACATGCTGTTCTACGACTCGCATGGCTCAAACAACCCCTATAGTAGTGGCTCATGGGGTGGAGGAAAACAAGCTTGGTGGGGTTTAAAAGTAAAGGCTATGCATACTTGGGATTCAATTTAATGCAATCGCGACTCGATGATGCAAGAGTAAGATAGAGGCAATAGGTACTGTATGTATGCAAGCATGTGGTAGTGCTTGCCTGGTATCTCCGTTGAAGCAAAGGACGGTTCTGGGTAGTGCTCCTGGTTCTCTTGATACAAACCCGCCAAGGTCTATCCGAGAAAAACCAAACAAACAAGGCCAACATGAATATAGAGAACAAGCATTGGAATTAAATGCGTCAAGCAAACAATCATGCCATGATGAATGATGCACAAGTTGCATGGCAATAAGTAGCATGGCATGGGTGAGGTGTGGAGGACAAGAAAATAACATTTGAATTGGGTTTTAGTCATATTTTGTTGCCATAATAGTTGCTGTTCATTATATTTTTATATGATGCATGCTGCACTTGAAGACATGGATATCATAAACAGAAAGGTCTCGTCGAGTTGATCATTTTAGACTACTTATTTGCTTAATTTGGATTTACCAAACAAAAGTTATGAATTAATGAAAATCCAGTGGCATTTGATGTAATTAACATAAGCTTGGAATTTTACTTGTGTAAAATACAAAATGGATGGCATATTTGAATTCCTCTCATCTTGCTGATATCCATACATATATTATTTGTCAAATTTGGATTAAGTATGGAAAAGTTATTGGAAACTGAATTTGAATTTTGAATTTGCAAATTATTTAACAGGATTTGAATTCAAAACAGCTCTGAATCGTTTTCTACACAGCTCAGCCCAGTCGCAGACAGTGGGCTGGGGGTTCTCGCCCACACGCCAAGGTTCGAACAAATCTGGACCGCGGGTTTATTAAACAAAACATCAGGAACCTTTTTACCAAAAACCAACAGACGACAACAATGGGCCGAAGGATCATGGGTTGGTGACCCAAAAGGCTGTGGAGTTATTTGCGAAAAGAACGCGGACGCTGCTTAACGAGGCGGCGACAGGTGGCAGCAGGGAGGGACCGCGGGTTGCAAAACAGTTTTCCCTGGGAGCCTTTTTGCAAGATCTCCACGGTCGCTGGCGGGTGGGGCTGGCTGGACCGCGGGCGTGAGGCGGGAAAAACGGGGAGGTTCTAATCGCAAAACGACCGCGCGCTGTCGGACGGCAGCGGCGCGGCGCTGCTGGCGGCTGCGGCCGACTTTGGCCGCTGCTACACGCCGCCCAAACGCCACGGACCCAAAACGAAAAACGAAGAGGAAAGCTAGGCCTACAACTTTGGTACAGGGTGCTAGCGCGGAGGTGGCCTGTGGCGTGCGGGGCATGGCTCTGAACTTGAGCAGATCGGCTGCTGCCGCAGGCCGCTGCCTGTGCATGGCCTTGCGCAGGGTGTTCGACGGCGGCGCCGGTGCTACGGTGCGCTAGGGGGCAGCGGAGCATGTCTGGGGAGGAGAGGGTCTCACCAGGAGCTTGCCGGCGAGGTCGATTCAGCCGGCGAGGACGGTGATCGCTGGCGGGGCTGGCGGCGGGAACGTCCTGGCACTCGTGGGCACGGCGGCGGCGGGGGTTCCTCCGGCGAGGTACAGCGGGTTCCAGCGATCCACGGCGAAGCAGGGGAGGTCGACGATGGTCCCTGGTACTCTGGGCTGCCCTGGCGCGCTCGGGATCGAAGAGGCTGCAGAGGTGAACGCCGATCTAGGGTTTGAGCGACATGGCGAGCTGGGGGAGGAAGAAGGGAGATAGGGGGAAGCAGAGGGGCCTGGGGGCTACCTAGGGATCTGGGAGGAGGCTAGGATGAAGGGGAACAGATAAGATCGAGGGAGGGGCAGGAGGTGGCGTGGGGGAGGGGTAGATGGTAGGGTGGCGTCGGTGCACCCTTCACGTGAGCCAGGCATCCGGTGGCGTGGGGAGCCGGGCCTGCCGGGTGGGCAGGTAGCTCGGGTAGGCACGTGAGAGAGGGAGAAGAGATCTGACAGGGAGGAGGCCGGGGCCAGGCTAGGGGTGAGGGGGACTTGTCGTGTGGGGTAGCTAGGGTGGTTGAGAGAAGGGGTGAGAAGAGAGGGGAGAGGGGATATCATGCTAGGTAGTGGGGATGAGGAGGGGGTAGATTGTTTGGGTTTTGATAGAGGGAGGTGTAGTTTAGGGTTTAGTTTGAGGATAGATGTAATTAGGGTTTTGGTTTAGGGTAGAAAAGAGGGAGGCATGGGGTGGTTTTAGAGGTTGCTAAGAGGGGTAAGAAAAGAGGTGGTACTACTTGGTCATGCAAGCATCATACAAGCCCCCACAAGAACTAAGCAAGCAAAAGAGGAAGAGAGAGATATGAGCATATGATGATGGGGTTTTTGGGTTCATGCATGCTCCCACATAGGCCAAGCAAGAACCAAGAGAGGGGATGGTTTTAGGGGTTGTGCATGCCACATTAGCACATGTGAGTGCATGGAGCATGGTGAGGTCTAGCTAAAGGGGAAAATAAAGGGAGAGAGCTAGGGTTTCATACTCACAAAACAAGATCAAGCTATGAAGAAGGGATCCATTTAGAAAACAAGCAAAACCAAATACTAGGAATAGGTGGCACTTGCATGGCCCATGCAAGATATTAAATGCCACAATTATCCTTGTGAGAACAAGGATATTAACATGGCACTATTCATCTGCTTCCAAAAATGTGGACAAGGCCAAGCAAAGATTAGGGGTGGAATCCAAACAACCAGTCCTGAGCTAGAGATAAAACAACAAAATGTCAAGCTCAGAATAGTTGGATGGTGGAATTATAAGGTGGTGAAAGATAAGGTGGTGGAGTCAAAAGAGAGATGCCCCCAACTCAACTTGGGCATTTAACAATTTAGTAAGAACCAAATACAATATCAAGAGGCAACTACAATTAATCATGCACATGAGATAAGAACCAAACAAGAAAAAGGTTTTATATGATGCTCAAATGCAAGGGGACATGATGACATGAGCATGATGTGCTGATGATGCAACAATTATATGTTGGAAGTGGCCCATTTTATTATTATAACTAGTAGCATTACAGGGGTTAGACAACTGGGATGCTACAGTTGTAGACTTGTAATCCTAATCATTAAACTTCACTAATATCAAAAAAACCTGCAACATAACAAGTTACAGCCACAAGGGTCAATACATTTGAATTGCATTGGCAAGTGATACTATGGTAATATAGTGGAGTCTATCATCTATATGCATTTGGCTAAGTGGAGCTTAGGCTTGCTTTGCTCAAAATAGATTTTCCTTATCATTTGAAAACACTAATTTTTTTTTCTTGACAAAAATCATTCCCAAGGCATCTCCCAATAGAAATTGGTGATCCTTCAACCCTTGTTTAACCACAAGTTTTTACTTAGAAATTGGGATGAGGAGATTCTTGATAGCTTCCATGTCTTGATGATCAAATTGTCCTTTGCCAGGGACATGGCTAAGTACTTAGATTTTACACTCTGCAGAGGTGGTGCACTTTCCCCACAAGACTTGGTTTCACGAAGACAAGATCTTTCAGAAGCCTTCCCTTAGACTAGAATGGACGCTCTCCAACCTATCAATCCCCTACCACCAACTGTCCATTTGGATAAGTTATTGCAACCTATATGATCCAGACAGAGCCCATAATACCAAGTGGCTGCACTTGAAGCTTCTCAACATTTGACATCTCAAATCTCTTTGTTCCTGGGTGGCCATCCACAAGTGAGATACACAAGGTAAACCATAGAAATGGGCCTTGTGAACCACTCAACATAAACCATTCCTTCCATTCCACCCAGGTGATTCATTCACTTAGTTGTTTTATTAAACAAAACACAAGTCCACAGACTTAGAAATATTCCATAGCATGAATATATATTCCACCCTTGTTTTCTACTAGCTAAGCTAAGCATGATAGTAGTAGGAATCTTAACTTAGGAAATTTTACTAAGGTTTCATCTACTAGGATTTCCCATGGCATAGTTTACACTTAGCAAAATTCCATGCAAGTCCTACTTACAAAATATCACTAATGCATAGTGAAAATATGTTGGAGATATGCCCAAGAGGCAATAATAAAGTGGTTATTATCATATCTTCACACTTATGATAAATGTTTACATACCATGCTATAATTGTATTAACCGGAAACATTAATACTTGTGTGATTTGTAAACTAAAATAAGAGTCCCTAGTAAAGCCTCTTGTTAAACTAGCTTGTTGGTTAATATATGATCATGGTTTCCTGATCATGAACATAGATATGTTATTAACAACAGGATCATATCATTAGGAGAATGATGTGATGGACATACTCCTATAGATAAGCGTAGCATAAAGATCAAGTCATTTAAATAGTTCAATTGCTATATGCTTTCTGATACATAGTAACCTAATTCCTTCGACCATGAGATCATGCATATCACCTTTACCGGATGGATGCTTTGATGACATCAAACACCACACCGTAACTGGGTGGCTATAAAGGTGGCATTGAGTGTTCGGAAAGTGTTGGTTGAAACACATGGATCAAGAGTGGGATTTGTCCATCCATATGACGGATAGATATACTCTGGGCCCTCTCGGTGGAATGTCATCCAATTAGCTTGCAAGCATGTGACTGGCTCACAAGGGATCACATATCACGGGAACGAGAAAAGAGTACTTATCAGTAACGAGGTAGAACTAGGTATGCAGAGATACCGACGATCATAACCTCGGATAAGTAAACTATCGTGAGACAAAGGGAAATTGGTATCGTATGTAAGTGGTTCATTCGATCGCAAAGTAATCGTAGAAATATGTGGGAGCCATATGAATTTCCAGATTCCTCTAGTGGTTATTGTTCGGAGAAGTGTCTCGATCATGTCCGCATAATTCACGAACCGTAGGGAGACACACTTAAGGATTCGACGTTGTTTGAGTAGTTATGGTATTATGAGAAAGAGACCGAATGTTGTTCGGAGTATCGGATGGGATCCGGGACATCACGAGGTGATCCAGAATGGTCCGGAGAATAAGATTCATATAAGGAAAGTCCCGTTTCGGAGTTCGGGAATGATTCCGGTGTTTTCATCAGGAATGTTCTAGAAGGTTCCGAATGTCCCAAGACTCGGGGAAGGGGTACATGAATGTGTCATTACATATTGGAATGATTGCATCATGTACTAAGTGTTCTTTCTGTTCCAAATAAAGGATGAAATTGAATCCTAAAACTGAAAAGTCAAATGGCCAGTTTGAAAGTCAAATGGCTAAAACAGGAAACTGTGGGAAACAAGCAAGAGGAGGTTGAAACCAACTTGGAGGAGGAGTCCCTCCTCTCCAAGACGGCGCGCCACCCAAGGCCGACTTGGGGAGGGACTCCCTCCCCTTGGCCGCCCCTCCCACCTATAAAAGGAGGGGCAGGGCCTCCTCCTCTAGACACACAAGTTCCTATCCTCTAATCTCCGGTTTAGAGCCGTTTTGGTTTAGAGCTTCTAATTGCTCTAGCCTTTGGTTTAGAGCCTTCTAATTGGTGTGTCTAAACCCTAGACCACTAATAGCTCTCTCTCATACTCCACCATACTCGCTCCGGCTTACAAGCCTCATGATCTCCCTCTACTCGCAGACCACGCCAGTTGCCGGAATCGCGAGAGTGCTACAACCTCCGGCGATCTTTGGAACAAGGGAGAGGAAGGTCTTCGAAAATAACGCAGTGACCGACTCTACGAAGCGCCGGCACGAACGGAAGGATCGTCTCACGCGATCTTGAGATCGGAAGAGTACGACTACATCACCCACGAGAATCTGCTCTCGTTAACCGCTTTGGAATCTTCGAGGTAAGTTATTCCATCGACTCGTTGCTACAATCTAGTAGATAGATCTTGGCTTATTTGTTAGTATGCGATAGAAATTTTTGTTTTCCATGCTACGAACCCCACAAGGGTATCGAGCCATGTCTATATGTAGATCTATTGCAGCAGTAGAACACAATGGTCATTGTGGGCGTTGATGCTTTATTGTCGATTGCTTCTTGTGTACTTTGCATCTGCGGTATGTTGGGATGAAGCGCCGGGCTAACCTTACATGACATCATTCATGAGACTTGCTCCACGCTTGACATGCAACTTGTATTGCATAAGTGGCTTTGCGGGTGCCTGTTTCTCCTAGCATAGTTAAGATCCAATTTACAACGGGTGATTAACAATACTAGTATCAATGTTGTGGTTCTTGTTCGTAAGTTAGAACGACACTTATTGAAAGCCCCAAACCACGTAAAATATGCAAAGAAAGTAGAGGCATCTAACTTTGTTTTGCAGGGGTGTGCTGTGATGTGATATGGCCATGATTGTGATTATATATGATGTATGCAATGTTCCTTATTGTAAGTTGGCAACCGGCAGGAGCCATATGGTTGTCTTTAATTTATGTTAAGAACCGCGTGTCTATTCAAATTAGTTGTAATAGTTGAAGCCGGTGGACGACAACCATGGAGAAACGTCATTGACCTTGATGCAATGCCGATGATGATGGAGATCATGTTCGTGCTTGAAGATGGAGATCGGAAGCACAAAGAAGAAAGGCCATATCATATCACATATTATTGAATTGCATGTGATGTTAATCATTTATGCATCTTGTATTGCTTAGTAGACGACGGTAGCATTATAAGATGATCCCTCATGCACATGAATTTCAAGTCATAAAGTGTTCACCCTTAGTTAGCACCGTTGCTAAAGCTTGTTGTTTCGAAGCACCACGTGATGATCGGGTGTGTTAGATTATGCAAGTTTATACAACGTGAGCAAGCCAGATTTGCTCATGAATCTAAGGTTTGATCTTGACGAGCCTAGCATGTACGCATGGCCTCGTGAACACGGATTACAAAGGTAGAGCATGAGTCATATAGTAGATATGATGAACATGTTGATTGTTCGCCATTGAAGCTATATCAACTCTCGTGATGATCGGTTTTGATGTGGTGGATTTGGTTCGTGATCACTAAAACAATGTGAGGGATATTGTTTGAGTGGGAGTTCACCTAGATTAATTTAATTATTAATTAGAACTCAATTTATCATAAACTAAATCAAAGTGAAATTGCATAGTTGTTGTAGTCATTGGCATCCGCTTACCACCTTGCGCTTAGTTATAATTGAGATAATAGAACTATAGAATTCTGGTTAGTTACTTATGAATTGGTATCGTATTGTTTTGAAGTGTTAATCTAAAGTTTAAAAGTCCTATTGCAAACTTTCAAGAAGTTCCTTACTCCATGAAGTTTAATAATTAGTATTAAATCAAGAGTAACAATTCCAAGTGTTAGTATCATGTTTGTTTCCATGATTCTTGATATTCAAAGGATTGTCTTAATATCAAGGTTATCTAGGATCCAAAGAGTTGTTTCGTAAACCATGATGTGGAAGATATTGTGATATCAAACGAAGTTTTGGTTGCAACATGATAGAGTATAATATGGCTAAAGTCATGTTCTCATATTTGATGAGAATTTGCAAAAGGTTGGAGACACTTGTTGTCCTAATCCTCCAAAAGGTTTTGGATAGCAACATTATACTCATAATTCATTGTTATAATGAGATCCTGAGCTGCCACTGTCATCATAATGAGATCGTTTGTGAGATGATCCCGAGCTGTGTTTGTCGGAGTGTTTCCTCTTCCTACTCTCGACTTGCTTCATTTTACTCTCCAAAATAGCAGCCTTGTCACACAAAGACTGATAAGTTGGGACATATGCTGATAATCGTAGGTTCACTCATCATTCAAGCCTTCCAAGAACTTTTCCTTTCTCTTGGCATCGATCAACCTCATCCGGTGCATAGCGCGCCAAGTTGTTGAATTCTTCTATGTATTCTGCCACATCATGTGACGCTGCTTCAAGTTGTGAAACTCCTTCTTTTTGGACTCATTATCCCGGATGAGATATGAGCGGCGGTCGAAACCCATCCTCAAATATGTCCCATGTCACTTCATCGATGGGAGTGGTGATTTGGAAGTTATCCCACCAAGTGGCGGTGGTCCTTCCAATGATGTGCTTGAATCGACCTTTTCAGCATCGGGTGCAGCCCTCATCACTAGGTCTTTGTTCACGTAACGTAACCGGTCATTACGCCATGGGATCGCTTGTCCGAAAATTTTGCTGGCCTTAGTCGCAGAAATCTGGTAAGCATATCAAAACCCGGAGGGTTGTTGTTGTTGTTGTTATTGGGATTGTTATTGTTGTTGTTATTCTGATTCTGGATGAATGTCGTCATCATTTGCATAAGTTTGCTTATGCATTCATCATCTGTTGCATTTCCGGGGTGATGTTATTGGGGTTGGGGTTTGCGCGACGGGGAGGCATCTGTGGTTGTTCAAATAGATAAGAATGAGATACCCATAGATGTTTCATGCACAATACATCACAAGCAACACATAACAAGCAACATAAGAATATAAGTGCAACATCCACATAACAAACTCATGAAATAAAACACACAAGTGGCAAGCCATCCACATGTCGGATGGTCCAATAATAAGTTCGCAACAACAAGTATGAATATGAAAGATAAAATATGTAAACAAGTCTACTCATCAGCCTCTATCTCCTCCTCGACGAAGGTAAGACCTGCGTTCTCCATCGCGGTCTTGTTCTCCTCTATCGTAGTGGTCAAAGAATCAACCTTGGTCTTGAGAGCCCTCTTCTGGGAGCGAAGCCTCTCAATAACCATCTGCTGCTGCTCAAGCTCGAA
This sequence comes from Avena longiglumis, assembly GCA_030063025.1. Classification (NCBI taxonomy): domain Eukaryota; kingdom Viridiplantae; phylum Streptophyta; class Magnoliopsida; order Poales; family Poaceae; genus Avena; species Avena longiglumis. The sequence continues at coordinate 123,316,071 of CP125976.1, forward strand.
GTCCTTGGACTTCAGTTCCTCGGTCATGTCCCGGATCCTCTTGTTCCTATCCTGGACGCGTTTCTCTTGACTCTTGAACTTGCGGTCCTGGGCCTCGAACTTTGTCTCCATCTCCTTGATCATCTCATCCTGCTGCGCAAAAGCTTGTCCTTCTCGAAGTTGCACTGGCTCGTCATTACCTAGCATGACATTCGTCTGTCCGTATCTACGTGTCCGAGAAGAGTCTCTAAGTCCGAAGATAAAGACGATCGGCTCATGATGCTCCTCGAGTCGTCCTCAAAGTCGATGGACTCTCCATCAACATCACGTCTTCCAAGACGTGAAAGTGAGTACCCTAACCTGTCTGGAGTGACGGCCTAACAGTCCTATCAGTCTGCATGACTACCTCCATGCCTCTCTCCCCTCATCGTGCATCAACTTGAAGACGATGGCCTCCGTAGTAGGCTCGGTTTGGCGTCTGGCTGGGTCACCTTGAAGCCCAGAGGTCCTTCCTCTCGAACTTGGTGAGTGGGTACACCGTGATGGTAGGAAGAGGAGATAAAGTAAAGTGGTAAGCTCAATGATACGGGACCAAAGCGAGTAACCGAAACTCCTCAACGGTCTTGTGACAGGCATCTATTTATAAGATTGAAAAGTTAGAACATAGCAATTTAAGGTAATTCAAGACTAACATTCATACATATCCATGAAACAGAATCGTCACACAAGTCATGCATACATAAGTTCATTACATCACTCAAGGTCCAAACTTATTTAAAATATCCTTTGAAAAATAAGGTGATAAGTGGTGGTCCAACTAACGAAGTGACCTTACAATCCAATCTCGCGGGATCTATTGTTAAACACAATGTTCCTAGAGGCAATCCACCAATCTTGCTCTCTTGATTCTATCACTAAGTCTATAACATCTCCTCTTATTTCATGGTTGGTGTCTTCCAACTCTTGAGTAAGCTCCTTCTCTTTCTCTAAGTCCTTTTGGAGGTTGAGCATTCTGCACTTGACTCTAGCACTTAGTTCCTTGATAGTCCTCCAAGGTGCATCCCTGGCTGACTCAAAGAATGTGGTGTGCATGGTAGTGTTAGTGTACATGCAGAATCCCCTTTCTTTGTGGTTGTCTTCCTTGTTTTTGTACAAGTGAAGTTGCACCCACCAATACTCCACTCCTTCATCCATCACTGGAAAGCCCTTGTACACAGCTTCACCATGTGCATCCATTGCCTCCATGAGGTCCTTGAGAATATTGGGAAACTCAGTTTCACATTCCAAGGTCATGGTCATGAGTGGTCCTTTCTTCACGGCTTCGTTGATGGAATTCATCTACAAGGAAGTTGAAAGAGATTAGAAAAGTTTTACGAGAAGAATAGACAAGTGTAGAAGTATTTGAAAAACTTTTCCTTAGTGGTTTTCCAGTCCTAGGGTCATAAACCTACATGCAACCTGGCTCTGATACCATCTGTTAGACCCCTCCTTTATAAAGGATAGGATTCCCTGTGATTGCAATGCTAGTCCCTGGATCAATGCTAGCATCCACAGTTTAAGATGAAGTACACAGATACAAAGGTCGTTTATTACATTCATTCCAGAGATAAAACATAGTCTTTTACAACTCAGGGCCATAGGCTTAATACAAGAGTTTAAGGAATAAGTAAATAAACACAAGTCTTCATCTTCATGTGCCACAGGCAAGCATGTCGAGTGTAGACTCATGACTCCTAATCATCATCGGAGTAACCTGCAACATCACAAGTTACAGCCACAGAGGGTCAATACTTTGGAATAGTATTGGCAAGTGATACCTTAGTATATTTTAAGTGGATTACAATACTATATGCTTTTTGGCTAGTGTAGCTTGGCTTGCTTTGCTTTAAAATATGTTTTTCCTATTAGTTGAAATCACTAAGTTTTCTTTGTCAAAACATTCCCAAGGAAACCACAAATAGACATTGAGGTCCTTAACCCTTGTTCACCCACAAATTTTATTTAGAAGTTGGAGTGATGAGATTCTTGTAGCTTCCATGTCTTGATGCTCAAAAGTGTCCATTGCCTTGGACAAGGCTAAGTACTTAGATTTTCCATCTGCAGAGGTTGTGCACTTTCCCCACCAGACTTGGTTTCCCAAGACAGGACCTTTCAGAAGCCTTTCCTTAGTCAAATGGGCGCGCTCCATCCTATCATCCCATCTACCACCAACTGTCCAAATGACTAAGTTCTAGCTACCTATATGATCAAGGCAGAGCCCATATTGCCAAGTGGTTGCACTGTAAGCTTTCTCAACACTTGGCCTCCAAATCCCTTTGTGCCTGGGTGGCTTACCACAAGTGAGATACACAACCCAAGTCCATGGCCTTGTGTAACCACTCAACATAACCCATACTTTCCATTCCACCCAGGAGGTTCATTTGACTTAATGGTTTTATTAGGAAAGTATAAGTCTCAAGACTTAGAAACATTTTCTTCATTGTAAGTGTAGTTTTTCACCAACCATTGTTTTGCTATAAGCTAGGCTAAGCAAGGTATGGCAACTTATCTTAGGGATAATTCCTTAGCAATTCTACTAGACTACATAGGATTTCCCATCTTTTGCATTAGACAAAATATTATGCATAATAAAATATCTAATGCTAGTAAAACATAGGACAAATATATTCATGTAAATATCACTTGCCTTGGTAGTGTGGAGAGTAGCACTCTTCACAATCACAATCACTAGCAAAATCTACACAAGAAATCAAAGCATACAATTACACACAATTAAATACAACCAAAAATAATATGAATGCATGCATGCAAGAATTCCAAGTGTTAAATTTTGAAAATTCTACCAAGTGTGTTCATGACTACAGATACATAACATGTCACAAGTTTGTCCAATAAACTTATTTGGCCATAATAAAATTTTATAAAGATAATTCTATATCTAAAATAGCCCTAAACTTGTTCCACAAATAAAACCATTTTAACTGTTACTATATGCTAAACAAATTGGATATTCAGAAAGGCCTTGTTTCACTGAATCCAACGGTATAAAGTTTGCAAAAATCTAACGTGTCATTTGAAAGTTATGAGCATTTGAAGTTTGAATCTAATTCAGGTTTTAAATTCTGTTTTTAGTTTAAACCTTGCCACGCGTCGCGTTATTACTGGTGCGTACCGGTTCGCACCGGATCACCCTCCTGTGCCGTTGGATCTAACTAACACTGCACGGCTCAGATCTGACCATACCCCTTCGTTAAGTGAAGTGTTTCTACGCGTAGGATTCAGATCTGACGGCTAAAAATCTCCTAACCAAAATCGAGCGGCGCTACCGGCGGTGACAGGCGGCGGCGCGTCAGTCGGTGGCGGTGCCGGCGTTCTAGGTCGCCCGGGGAAGGAAGGAGATGCTTACCAGAACCGCAGGAGGCTGCTGATGCTCAAGGTAGTAATGGCTTGGGAAGGGGCGCAGGGGGTTGTCGGGGATTCCTCGCCGGAGTTCGCAAATGCGTCAGCCACGGTCAGTCGTCGTCGTTGGCGAGGTTTCTCGTCGCGCTAAGCCAAGACAGGGACACTGTCAGATGTGCAAGACGATGAGGATTCTATGCGTATCAGTCAGAGGGCAAGGGGCGGTGGCTACTTACGGAGGGAGGTCGCCGGAGTTCTTGCAGGAGACGGTGGCGGCCAGTCGTTGACGTTGCCAAAGCTAGGGGTCATGCGAAAGCAAACGGAAAGTGTCAGAAGATGCACAGAGGTTCCCTGAACAAGATAGCGTGAACGCGAGCGGGGAACTCGAGACTCACCGAATTGCGGCGCATCGTCGGAGACGGGGTTCAGAGAGAAATCTGCAGCCTAGGGGCGTTCGCTTGGGGTTTGGGGAAAAGAGAGAGGGGATGAGGGGTTTATATAGCTGGATAAGCGAGAATTACTCGGCCATTGATTCGAATTGACGCCGATTATCACTCGAAACGGCAGCGTTGATTGGGACGAACAGTTCGTAGGTGGAGACGACACTGGCGTGGAGATGGCCCGCTTGTCGGAGGTGCTTGAAGTGCAGGTGGGGTCTGCTTGTCGGTCTGTTGCGTGTGCTGCAGCGTGTGAAAAGGAGATCCCGGGTGGGCTTCTGGGCTCGTTCTTCTGTGGGCAGTTCTGGCGTGGCCTTTTCTTTTGAAGGACTCTTTTCTTTTCTAAATTCATTTTCTGGTATGAATTTTAATATGAATTCAAATCCTTTTGAAATCAAACTGCCTTGGGACTTTTGCAGGGTTTTTGTGGATTCAAAAATAGTCATAAAACTAAGTGGTTACTTTGCAAGGCTTGGTCCAGCTTGGTTTCTAAAATAATTAGGGGTTTGTTCCTGTTTGCAAGTAATAGAAGGGATTTTTGGAAATTACTTCTAAATTGGAAATCTTGGGGTTAAAAGTTTCACCTACTTTCCATCAATGGAGGCAAGCAACAAGTATTTAAACATTCAAATTTCAAAGGGTGATGTTTATTTGGGACAAATTGACCACATGAAATCATAGCTCATATTCTATCACTAAGTGATTTTTGAGAAAACCCTAAATGAATGAATGATGCAAAGTGATATGAATGAGTTTTGAAAACTATGATTTTTCGGATGTTACAAATCTAACCCCCTTAAGATGAATCTCGCCCTCGAGATTCGGATTGGCTAGCAAATAGGTGAGGGTGGTCTTTCTGAAGATCATCTTCTCTTTCCCATGTTGCTTCCTCTTCGGAGTGATGATTCCATTGTACTTTACAAAATTTTATAGTCTTGGTCCTGGTGACTCTTTCTGCGGTCTCTAAAATCTTAACAGGCTTTTCTTCATAAGTGAGATCACTTTCTAGTTGAACCTCTTCCAAAGGTATGGTATTCTTCAAAGAGGACTCTTCCATTTAAGGTGACATTTCTTGGTGACTCACATGAAATACGTTATGGATCTTGATAGAGATTCTGGCAATTCAACTTCATATGCAACTTCTCCTTTGCGACTTAGAATTTTGAATGGCCCAACATATCTTGGTGCCAACTTTCCTTTGACTCCAAATCTTTTCACTCCACGGAGTGGTGATACTCTGAGATAAGCTCTATCCCCAACTTCGTAGGTGACTTCTCTACGCTTAGAATCCGCGTAGCTTTTACATCGGACTGCTATCTTCAACCTGTCTTTAACCAATTTGACTTTTCTTGGCATCTTTGATAAGATCAGTCCGAATAGGCTTCTTTCTCCCACACCGTTCCATAACAATGGGGTGGTACACTTCCTTCCGTAGAGTAACTCAAACGGTGCCATTCCAATACTAGATTGATGACTATTGTTGTAAGAGAACTCTGCGTAAGGCAAACTTTCATCCCAACTTGCTCCATAGTCTAAAGCACATGCTCTCAACATATCTTCCAGAATTTGGTTGGTCCTTTCTGTTTGTCCATCACTACTAGGAAAACGGCTATAGGTAATCAGCACATCTGTGGCTCACATGGTTGAAGTGCCCCACGGCTAAAACAGGCGTGGCTCACCTGTGGGCAGTGCCCTACTAATAACTAGAACATCTGTGGCGCACATGACCCTAGTGCGCCACAGATATGTGAGCCACAGGCCCTGCGCCAAATTTCTGTAGCTACAGCCATGTGCACCACGTTGTTAGGGTCATCATGGCGCGTGTGCATGGTGCGCCACGACCGAGCATGCCCACCTCTGCTCTGCAAACGGCACAAACTTGTGGCGCCTCCATGATCGCCACAGGGACTAAACATCTGGCGCACTCCGCCTAGTGCGCCACAGAAGTTTGTACTCCCTGTGGCGCACTGTGGCGTGTGCGCCACGGATGTGTCGATTTTTTTAGGACAGCACTTTATGTGCACATGTGTGACCACATCCACCACCCCACACTTCACTTTCCCCTTCTTCTTCCTCCTTAGATCTAGTCGGGTTCTTCTCCTTCCCACCTCAATTTCTCCACACATTCACCATTTTTAGCATGTAAAACTTGCTTTGGATGTTACATAAGTAATAGAGGAGGTCTCCGGTCTCTCATCTATCCGCTCTCAGACGCACCTCTCCTTTCCATCTTTCTCGCGATCGGTCTCTCATCTCGGTAAGTTGTCCATGTAAGGATGTGTTCATGTGTATATGGATGATGCATGTGCTCATATGTATGTAGATGATCGATGCTCATGATGTGTGTATGTGTGGAGAGGATCGATGGTCATATGTGTGTGTATATGGAGAGTATCGATGATGCTCATGCATGTGTGTATGGAGAGGATAATGATATGTTCATGTGTGTATGGATCGGTCTCTCTCTCTCTTGTGTTTGTATGTGAACAAGTTGCCATTTGTTTTGCCAAAATGTTGATTTATTTCCATTTTGGCAAGACTTTGGCATTCATAAAGGTCCTAATTTTAGGATAGGTCATGCGAAATTTTCTATCGACCATTGCATGCATGCATTCATTATGTGGTTCTAATAGACTTCAAAATTGTACCGTGTACATCGTGCGAGCAAAAATGGTCCGCATAATGAGCGAAGGCATTGTGGCTAGATTTTTGAAATGTGCGACGGCGACATGATACGAAATAACAAGAGATATAAGATGTCCGTGCGAAGATGCAAACTCAATCGGTGATCGACCAGATTCGGGAATCTGCAGCGCACACTGCCCGCCATGGTTTCATGGATGGATACACTCGTTGGATAAGCGATGGCGTAGATGATGGAGACGGTGATCATCATCACCGCGGCGAACGGGCGAGATGATGAAGAGGCTCCTGGAGATGGTGAAGGTGCAGGCGGATCGGGATGATGATGATCTAGATGCGGAGGAGGCATGACGATGGAACAACGCCGTCAGTCGGTGCGGGACCCTTATGTGCAAGAGCTGCTTCTCAAGCATTTAGTAACGCCAGGCTGCCGCTAGAGAAAGCCAAGCTGCGCAACTTGAGAAAGACGCGGTTACTCCATTGTATGAAGGATGCAGCCCGATGATACCGGTTGAATGTAACGCTCAAGGCTATGGAGATGAAGGCAAAGCACAAATTGAGCGCAAGCTTCGACGGCGATATGATGGCATTCGCACGATCGTCTCCGGGAGGAACACATGTCCAACTAGTATCGAGGATGCCAAGAAAATCGTCATCCTCTCGATCTACCACACGTTAGATATCACGTATGCATCAACGATTGCATCATTTATCGGGCGAGGACGGAGAAAACCACATGTCCGTGTGCGGCGTGAGTCGATACAAGAAAGGGAAGAAAGCACCTCGAAAAGTGGTATGGTACTTTCCTATCACCCCTCGTCTGCGCTATTTCGCGGACCCTAAGGAAGCGAAGCTCATGCGATGGCATGCGGAAAGGAAGAAGCCGAGAGATGATGATGACCCCAAAAGGATGAGCTGGCGACGCACCCTTCGGATGCTAGCGATGGAAAGCATTGGACCTCGAATTCCCATTCGGTGGAGATTCGAGGAACATCAGGCTTGGTGCGAGCACCGATGGACTCAATCCGTTCGGTAGCGAGCAAGACGCACGGACTTGGCATGTTTGTATGGATGTACAACCTCCTCCATGGTTGTGCATGAAGAAGAAGTACATACAAATGAGTATGATAATTCAAGGGCGAAACAACCTGGTACCGACATCAATCATATCTCGGGCTGTTGAAAGAGGAGCTAGCCACGTTATGGGAATCGAGCCAATACTTACGGCCGCCGCACAAGATTATTTCACTATGAGAGCCGTGTTGGTCACTACGGTGCAAGACTATCCAGTTGCGGGTATATCTCGGGCAAGTTATCCAAGGATTCCACGCATGCGTTAGGTGCATGGATAACACAAGCTATCTCCAACTAGAGAAAGATCCGGTCATCGAAACCGTGTTCATGGCGCACCGGAGGTGGCTCGGCAAGAATGATCCATGGAGAAAACGTGGAGACCTGTTCGATGGCAAATCGAGACCCGAGGAATCCAGAGCGTAGCAGCGAAGAAGTGGAAGAGTTGCTGAAAAAGCTGGAAGATTGTCCTAAGCACGGAAAGAAGCGAAAGAGGCAGCAACAAGACAAGCCGTGATGAAGGTATGGAAAACAAGGTCTGCTTTTACGGGAGTTGCCATCTTGGAAGTTTCTCCGCACGCCTCATAGCCTCGACATCATGCATATCACGAAAAACATGCGCGAGTCTGTCGCCACCATAATCAACATGCCGATAGGACGAAAGATGGTCCGGAAGCAAGGCACGACCGATATGCTTGGGTATCCGGAAGGAGCTTCACGGAGGGCCTACTCCTGATGATCAGGAAGATGACGATGATCATGAGTCGGAGACGACACAAGGTCGTCGGAAGGGTAAAAAGTTCAGTAAGAACGAATATTACTGCCCTCCTTCTTGCTTCACTCTAAGCCAGGATGAGATCAAACAGTTTTTCAAGTGCCTTCTAGGAGTCAAATTTCCTTACGGCTACGCGGGCAAGATAAGCAGATACCTAGACGAGGCGAAGCAGAGGTTCAGTGGCATGAAGTCTCACGACTGTGCCGTGCTAATGACGCAGGTACTTCCGGTCGCACTAAGAGGGATAATGGACGAGCACGTCCGTGAAACGTTATTTGGCTTATGCAAGTTTTTCGACGTCATCTCTAGGAAGTCGATTGGCTTGAATCAGCTCGGAAGGCTACAGGAGGAGATCGTGGTGATACTATGTGAGCTTGAGGTCTACTTCCCACCCGCATTCTTCGACATTATGGTGCATCTGCTGGTCCATGTCGTGGAGGACATCGTACAACTCGGGCCGATGTTTCTCCGCAGCATGATGGCGTTCGAAAGGATGAACGGACACATCAAAGGATACGTCATACAGGTCCGTCGGATGGAAGCATAGCCAAGGGCTTTACGGCGAAGAGTGCATCTCTTTACGCACGAATTATCTAGACATCGAGAACCCTGTCGGTCTTCCGTCAGCAGACACCTTGGCAAGCTCGACGGATCTGGTCACCGAGGGAAATCGCATCGCATGCGCATTTCGATTTTCGTAGCAAGACTTTGATCGAGCAAACCTCGTCGCGCTACAGCATTTAGAACTGGTCGATCCTTGGGTACAGAAGCACAAAAGGTTAATCGAGAAGAAGTACAGCGACCGGGGCATACAGAGGACGCAGGGAGAAATAATCAAAGAGCACAACTCAGATTTCACGCGTTGGTTTAGGCGGGCGCTCCTTGATCCCAGCGCGCATTCTTCCGACATGGAAAGATCATATTCACCTTGTCGCAGGACCGATGCAAAACTGGTGACCTATCGGCGTATGATATCAACGGCTACACATTCTACGGAGGAAAAGGACAACAAGTGTGATTATCGAACTCAAGCGTAACGTCGAATTCTACACCGATGACAACGTGAAGGAAAGATTCTGGAAGAATCGAGGAGATCCGGGAGCTCGACTCATGGAGAAAAGGTGCCGATGTTCCGTGTCGGATGGGCAAAGAACGTCGAAGAGAAGACGGTATTTCACAACCATGGTTATACCCGGCGCCAAATCAAGGTCACGGCAAACGTGGCAGAAAATGAACCGTGGTACGGCTACCAAAGTGGACCAATGTTTTCATTACCGACCCGACAAAGCCTAGCCGTGTTGTCGTGAGGAGAGAAAAGGAACATCATCGGAATGGATGGAGTCGCCAATGAGCAAGACTTCACCATCGGCGATCAAAGATTGAAGATGACGACGACTACGATGCAGAACATACATCACAAGAAGAAAAAGGACAACCCTACCCAAAAAAGGTAGCCGTTCGAAAGAAGAAACATTAAAGTGCCGGGCTAAATTATTCAACATGACAAAGAAGGAAAAATATTGTAAAAGCTAGCTCAAAAATATTGTAAACGCTGGTCGAAAAAGATTGTAATATTCATGGACAAATTATTATGAAATTTAGTTATACTTTAAATCATATTTTGGGCATTTTTGGAATATTATTACTTTTGGCATTTTGGAATATTTAAAAGTATTTTAAAATCAAAATAAAACTTCGTGGCATATATCACCACTTTTGGGCATTTTGGAATATTTAAAAGTATTTTAAAAACAAAACAAAATTTGTATGGCATGTATCACCACTTTTGGAACATTTTAAAGTATTTTTGGAACATTTTAAAGTATTTTTAAAGTAAAAATAAAAAGTGGAGCACCAGATTCGAACACAGGTGCTCATCGTTAGACTAGAGCTAAGGGCGTAACCAATTGGGGTAAGACAAGACTAGTGTTAACTAGTGGGACGACCAAGTACTTATCGATAGTCCAACCCACACACGCGCACTCGGCTAAGTGCGCTTGTTCCTGAGTACAAGGGACGTTCCCGAGTACAAGGGACGGGTTCCCTGTACAAGGGACGGGTTCCCTGAGTCTCGATGATTGGGAAGACTACGAGACAGTGCACCGTTTCAGCGGCAATAGCTACAAAGGTTACAACACTATGGCGGAGGCGGAAGATACACGCTATCTAGCGGGAGTTAGGACAAGGAACCGGATGAAGACCTACACCTTCGTGGCGGTGATCATGCTTATCTTCTTTGGTTATTTATCCGCATTTGTGTCTAGCTAGCTAGTTTAGATGTCTAGGCGATTCCGAGCTCTAACTTGTTCGATCGACACATGTATTCGCATGTCACCAACTACTACTTTGTAACATGATCAAAACAATGTAACTTGGACTATGTATTCATGTATGAGACTTATCTATATGTATTTGTTTCAATCTTGTTTTCATATCGAGTATTTATATATATAATTGTATATCTTGTATCTGTGTGTATATATTCTGTAATATTGTATATAATCTGTATTGCATATAATGGCTTGGAAATTAAAAAAACAAAAATACATCTTTGGCGCATGTGTTCTACCTTCTGTGGCGCTACACCTAAAGCGCACCATGGATGTTTAGTGGCGCACCGGGTAGTCGCCACGTAAGATCCAAGGCGTAGCGCACCATGCCAAACTTCATGGCGCATGGGTGGTGCGCTCGCCTATCTCTACACAACCGCGATTAGGCGCGTGCGCCACGGTGAGAGATAGTCAGAAGAAGAGGCCCGTGGCGCACTACTGGTGCGCCACGGATGGGCCTTTCAGGTGCGCCACAAACGACCATTTTCCTAGTAGTGCATCTGTTTGAGGATGGAAGGCAGTACTGAATTCCAATCTCGTTCCTAAAGATTCATGAAGTTGTCTCCAAAAGTGAGAAGTGAACTGAGTTCCTCTATCTGACACAATACTTTTGGGCACTCCGTGAAGGCATACGATTCTGCTCATGTATATTTTTGCTAACTTGGCACTTGTATAAGTGGTCTTCACAGGTATAAAATGAGCCACTTTAGTTAAGCGATCCACTACTGCCCATATGGAATCATACCCTGACCTGGTCCTTGGTAATCCGGTAATGAAATCCATACCAATATTTTCCCACTTCCATTATGGTATAGGCAGTGGTTGAAGCAGACCTGCTGGTTTTAGGTGCTCCGCTTTGACTCTGCTACATACATCACACAAAGCAATATGTTCGGCGATGTCTCTTTTGAGATTGTTCCACCAAAATCTTTCTTTCATATCCATGTACATTTTGGTGTTTCCTGGGTGAATAGAATATGGAGAGTTGTGACCTTCGTAAGATCGGCCGCATCTCTGGGTCTTGTGGAACACATATACGTTTCCCGTGCCATAAGGTTCCTTGTTCATCAATACGGAAACTCTTAGCCTTCCCTAGACTAATATTTTCCTTGATCTTTTCAATTTCCTTATCGGTCTTCTGAGCTTCTTGGATCCTGTTCAAAAGAGTGGGTTGAACATCTAATGACATAAGATGTCCTTCTGGTACAATCTCCAATCTGAGTTCCTTGAATTGTTTACAGAGATCTTCTGGCAATTCTCCTTTGGTAAGACCATTTACAAACGTCTTACGACTTAAAGCATCGGCTACCACATTTGCTTTACCGGGGTGGTATTGCAAACTCAAGTCATAATCCTTGATAAGTTCTAGCCATCTTCTTTGTCTCATGTTGATCTCTTTCTGGGTGAAGATATACTTCAAGCTCTTATGATCGGTGAATACTTCACACCGCTTACCTAAAAGGTAATGTCTCCATGTTTTGAGTGCATGGACGACAGAGGCTAACTCCAAATCATGAGTAGGATAGTTTACTTCATGAGTTTTGAGTTGTCTCGAAGCATAAGCTACGACTCTACCATCTTGCATAAGTACAGCACCCAAGCCTTGATGAGAAGCATCACAATACACTTGGAAATCTTTTTCCAAATCGGCATATAGAACTGGTGTCACAAGTCTCTTCTTCAACTCTTGGAAGTGACTTGCAACCTTCACCAAACAAATTTCTTGTCCTTCTTTAGCAATTACATCGGCTTAGCAACTTTCGAGAAATTTTCAATGAACCTTCAGTAGTAACCTGCTAAGCCAAGGAAACTACGAACTTCCTTCACATTTTGGGTGATTCCCAATCACAAATTGAAACTTTGGCAGATCAATGCCACACCATCCTTTGTCATAACATGACCAAGAAATCCAACTTTCTCTAACCAGAACTCACACTTGCTGAATTTGGCATAAATCTTATGCTCTCTTAACTTTTCAAGTATCAAGCGCAAATGTCTTTCATGTTCTTCCTTGCTCTTGGAGTAGACTAGGATATCGTCGATAAAAACGACAACGAACTTGTCAAGGAATTCCATGAACACTTTGTTCATCATATTCATGAAGTATTCTGGAGCATTGGTTAAACCAAAAGGCATCACAGTATACTCATACAATCCATACCTTGTGGTGAATGCTGTCTTAGGTATGTCTTGCTCTCTTATCTTAAGTTGAAAATAGCCTGACCGAAGATCAATCTTCGAGAATACACACGCCCCTTCTAATTGATCAAACAAGTCGTTGATTCTTGGCAAAGGATACTTGTTCTTGATGGTAACCTCGTTGAGAGAACGATAATCAATACATAATCTTTGTGTTCTATCCTTCTTCTCCACAAACAATACGGGGCTCCCCAAGATGAAGAACTTGGTTGTATAAACCCTTTCTCAGAATCGTTCTCCTAGTTGTTTCTTGAGTTCTTTCAGTTCATCCACTCACATTTTGTATGGTCTCTTAGCTATTGGTCCGTAACCCGTACCAAATCTATCAAAACTCCACATCTCTATCCGTGGCATCCTCGTAATTCCTCCTAAATACATCCTGATACTCACACACAATTGGTACACCGTCTATGCTAACCCCTTAAGAGAATTTAGCTTACTTCCTTTGGATTCAAAGTTTGACTTAAATTTTATTCTTTCCTCCGGGTTGTGAGTGTAACTGTACGATTGGCACAATCCAATACTCCTTCATACTTAGCCATCCAATCCATTCCCAAAATTACATCTAGTCCTTGGGAATCTAGGATTATCAGGCTTACTGGGAACTTATGCTTACCAAACTCTATGATAAGATCCCGGCATCCAAGGCTTGCTATCATGTCTCCCCCTGGAGAACTAACCTTTATTGGACACCCAATGTTTTCTGATGCAAACCCATTTCTATCAACAAATTCCTTTGATATGAATGAATGAGATGCACCAGTATCAAAGAGTACAAATGCTGAAATTGAATTGAGTCTGAACTTACCAGCAACGGCATCAGGTTCCTCATAGACCTCCTCCACATTGATGTGGTTAACCTGTCCTTTTTGGAAAGGATTTGGCTTGTTAGGTCCTTCAACTTTCTTTTTAGGGCACTCATTAGCATAATGCCCTAGCTTCTTGCATTTGAAGCACTCAACCTGACTGATGTCCTTTTTAACATGCTGACTTCCACTTCCACTACCATTTCCACTATGGTGGCTCTTATGTCCACCCTTGTGGTTCTTGTACTTATCATTGTCATGACTACGGTGATGCTTGTTGTCATGACGGTTGTGGTTGTGGTGCTTGTTGAATTTCCCATGTTTATGGGATCCTGAGCTGCCACTGTCATCATAATGAGATCGTTTGTGAGATGATCCCGAGCTGTGTTTGTCGGAGTGTTTCCTCTTCCTACTCTCGACTTGCTTCATTTTACTCTCCAAAATAGTAGCCTTGTCACACAAAGACTAATAAGTTGGGACATATGCTCTGGATAATCAGAGGTTCAGCTCATCATTCAAGCCTTCCAAGAACTTTTCCTTTCTCTTGGCATCAAGATCAACCTCATCCTATTGCATAGCGCCAAAGTTGTTGAATTCTTCTATGTATTACGCCACACCGCGGTGACGCTGTTTCAAGTTGTGAAACTCCTTCTTTTCAGACTCATTATCCCGATGAGATATGAGCTGCGAAACCCATCCTCAAATATGTCCCATGTCACTTCATCGATGGGAGTGGTGATTTGGAAGTTATCCCACCAAGTGGCGGTGGTCCTTCCAATGTATGTGCGAATCGACTTTTCAAGATCGCAGCCCATCACACTAGGTCTTTGTTCACGTAACGTAACCAGTCATTGGCTGCCATGGGATCGCTTGTCCCCAAAATTTTGCTGGCCTTAGTCGCAGAAATCTGGTAAGCATATCAAAACCCGGAGGGTTGTTGTTGTTGTTGTTATTGGGATTGTTATTGTTGTTGTTATTCTGATTCTGGATGAATGTCGTCATCATTTGCATAAGTTGCGTTTGCGCATTCATCATCTGTTGCATTTCCGGGGTGATGTTATTGGGGTTGGGGTTTGCGCGACGGGGAGGCATCTGTGGTTGTTCAAATAGATAAGAATGAGATACCCATAGATGTTTCATGCACAATACATCACAAGCAACACATAACAAGCAACATAAGAATATAAGTGCAACATCCACATAACAAACTCATGAAATAAAACACACAAGTGGCAAGCCATCCACATGTCGGATGGTCCAATAATAAGTTCGCAACAACAAGTATGAATATGAAAGATAAAATATGTAAACAAGTCTACTCATCATCCTCTATCTCCTCCTCGACGAAGGTAAGACCTGCGTTCTCCATCGCGGTCTTGTTCTCCTCTATCGTAGTGGTCAAAGAATCAACCTTGGTCTTGAGAGCCCTCTTCTGGGAGCGAAGCCTCTCAATAACCATCTGCTGCTGCTCAAGCTCGAAGTCCTTGGACTTCAGTTCCTCGGTCATGTCCCGGATCCTCTTGTTCCTATCCTGGACGCGTTTCTCTTGACTCTTGAACTTGCGGTCCTGGGCCTCGAACTTTGTCTCCATCTCCTTGATCATCTCATCCTGCTGCGCAAAAAGCTTGTCCTTCTCGCGAAGTTGCACCTGAAGCTCGTCATTACCTAGCATGACATTCGTCCTGTCCGTATCTACGTGTCTGAGAAGAGTCTCTAAGTCCTGAAGATAAAGACGTATCGGCTCCGCAGTGCTCCTCGAGTCGTCCTCAAAGTCGATGGACTCTCCATCAACATCACGTCTTCCGAAGACGTGAAAGTGAGTACCCCTAACCTGTCTGGAGTGACGGCCTATGAGTCCTATCAGTCATGCATGACTACCTCCATGCCTCTCTCCTCGCCATCGCATCAACTTGAAGACGATGGCCTCTGAGTAGGCTCACCAAGGCCCTGGCTGGGTCACCTTGAAGCCCCAGAGGTCCTTCCTCTCGAACTTGGTGAGTGGGTACACCGTGATGGTAGGAAGAGGGAGATCAAGTAAAGTGGTAAGCTCAATGATAAGGGGACCAAAACGAGTAACCCGAAACTCCTCAACGGTGCTGACGGCAACAGGCATCTATTTATAAGATTGAAAAGTTAGAACATAGCAATTTAAGGTAATTCAAGACTAACATTCATACATATCCATGAAATGTAATCACACAAGTCATGCATACATAAGTTCATTACATCACTCAAGGTCCAAACTTATTTAAAATATCCTTTGAAAATAAGGTGATAAGTGGTGGTTCAACTAACGGTGACCTTACAATCCAATCTCATGGATCTATTGTTAAACACAATGTTCCTAGAGGCAATCCACCAATCTTGCTCTCTTGATTCTATCACTAAGTCTATAACATCTCCTCTTATTTCATGGTTGGTGTCTTCCAACTCTTGAGTAAGCTCCTTCTCTTTCTCTAAGTCCTTTTGGAGGTTGAGCATTCTCGCACTTGACTCTAGCACTTAGTTCCTTGATAGTCCTCCAAGCTGCATCCTGGTCGACTCAAAGAATGTGGTGTGCATGGTAGTGTTAGTGTACATGCAGAATCCCTTTCTTTGTGGTTGTCTTCCTTGTTTTTGTACAAGTGAAGTTGCACCCACCAATACTCCACTCCTTCATCCATCACTGGAAAGCCCTTGTACACAGCTTCACCATGTGCATCCATTGCCTCCATGAGGTCCTTGAGAATATTGGGAAACTCAGTTTCACATTCCAAGGTCATGGTCATGAGTGGTCCTTTCTTCACGGCTTCGTTGATGGAATTCATCTACAAGGAAGTTGAAAGAGATTAGAAAAGTTTTACGAGAATAATAGACAAGTGTAGAAGTATTTGAAAAACTTTTCCTTAGTGGTTTTCCAATCCTAGGGTCATAAACCTACAGGCAACCTGGCTCTGATACCATCTGTTAGACCCCTCCTTTATAAAGGATAGGATTCCCTGTGATTGCAATGCTAGTCCCTGGATCAATGCTAGCATCCACAGTTTAAGATGAAGTACACAGATACAAAGGTCGTTTATTACATTCATTCCAGAGATAAAACATAGTCTTTTACAACTCAGGGCCATAGGCTTAATACAAGAGTTTAAGGAATAAGTAAATAAACACAAGTCTTCATCTTCATGTGCCACAGGCAAGCATGTCGAGTGTAGACTCATGACTCCTAATCATCATCGAGTAACTGCAACATCACAAGTTACAGCCACAGAGGGTCAATACTTTGGAATAGTATTGGCAAGTGATACCTTAGTATATTTTAAGTGGATTACAATACTATATGTTTTTTGGCTAGTGTAGCTTGGCTTGCTTTGCTTTAAAATATGTTTTTCCTATTAGTTGAAATCACTAAGTTTTCTTTGTCAAAACATTCCCAAGGAAACCACAAATAGACATTGAGGTCCTTCACCCTTGTTCACCCACAAATTTTATTTAGAAGTTGGAGTGATGAGATTCTTGTAGCTTCCATGTCTTGATGCTCAAAAGTGTCCATTGCCTTGGACAAGGCTAAGTACTTAGATTTTCCATCTGCAGAGGTTGTGCACTTTCCCACTGCACTTGGTTTCCCAAGACAGACCTTCGAAGCCTTTCCTTAGTCAAATGGGCGCGCTCCATCCTATCATCCCATCTACCACCAACTGTCCAAATGACTAAGTTCTAGCTACCTATATGATCAAGGCAGAGCCCATATTGCCAAGTGGTTGCACTGTAAGCTTTCTCAACACTTGGCCTCCAAATCCCTTTGTGCCTGGGTGGCTTACCACAAGTGAGATACACAACCCAAGTCCATGGCCTTGTGTAACCACTCAACATAACCCATACTTTCCATTCCACCCAGGAGGTTCATTTGACTTAATGGTTTTATTAGGAAAGTATAAGTCTCAAGACTTAGAAACATTTTCTTCATTGTAAGTGTAGTTTTTCACCAACCCTTGTTTTGCTATAAGCTAGGCTAAGCAAGGTATGGCAACTTATCTTAGGGATAATTCCTTAGCAATTCTACTAGACTACATAGGATTTCCAATCTTTTGCATTAGACAAAATATTATGCAATAATATAATAAAATATCTAATGCTAGTAAAACATAGGACAAATATATTCATGTAAATATCACTTGCCTTGGTAGTGTGGAGAGTAGCACTCTTCACAATCACAATCACTAGCAAAATCTACACAAGAAATCAAAGCATACAATTACACACAATTAAATACAACCAAAAATAATATGAATGCATGCATGCAAGAATTCCAAGTGTTAAATTTTGAAAATTCTACCAAGTGTGTTCATGACTACAGATACATAACATGTCACAAGTTTGTCCAATAAACTTATTTGGCCATAATAAAATTTTATAAAGATAATTCTATATCTAAAATAGCCCTAAACTTGTTCCACAAATAAAACCATTTTAACTGTTACTATATGCTAAACAAATTGGATATTCAGAAAGGCCTTGTTTCACTGAATCCAACGGTATAAAGTTTGCAAAAATCTAACGTGTCATTTGAAAGTTATGAGCATTTGAAGTTTGAATCTAATTCAGGTTTTAAATTCTTTTTAGTTTAAACCTTGCCACGCCGTCGCGTTATTCTTTGCGTGCATCGTTCGCACCGGATCACCTCCCGTGCCGTTGGATCTAACTAACATCGCACGCTCAGATCCATACCCTTCGTTAAGTGAAGTGTTTCTCGCCAGAGGATTCAGATCCGACGGCTAAAATTCTCCTAACCAAAATCGAGCGCGCCAAGGGCGGTGACAAAGGCGCTCGTCACCGGTGGCGGTGCGGTGTTCTAGGTCGCCGGAAGGAAGGAGATGCTTACCGTAACCGCAGGAGGCTGATGCTCAAGGTAGTAATGGCTTGGGAAGGCGCAGGGGTTCGGGATTCCTCGCCGGAGTTCGCAAATGCGTCAGCCACGGTCAGTCGTCGTCGTTGGCGAGGTTTCTCGTCGCGCTAAGCCAAGACAGGGACACTGTCAGATGTGCAAGACGATGAGGATTCTATCGCGACGATCGAGGGCAAGGGCGGTGGTTACTTACGGAGGGAGGTCGCCGGAGTTCTTGCAGGAGACGGTGGCGGCCAGTCGTCGACGTTGCCAAAGCTAGGGGTCATGCGAAAGCAAACGGAGAGTGTCAGAAGACGCACAGAGGTTCCCTGAACAAGATAGCGTGAACGCGAGACTGGGGGGAACTCGAGACTCACCGGAATTCGCTGGCGCAGTCGTCGGAGACGGCGGGGTTGCAGAGAGAAATGCGCGCAGCCTAGGGGCGTTCTGTGCTTGGGGTTTGGGGGAAAAGAGAGAGGGGACAGAGGGGGTTTATATAGCCTGGATAAGCGCGAGAATTACTCGGCCATTGATTCGAATTGACGCCACGATTATCACTCGTGAAACGGCGTTGATTGGGGAAACAGTCGTGCGGGTGGAGACGATGCTGGCATGGAGATGGCCCGCTTGTCGAGGTGCCAAGTGCAGGTGGGGGTGCTGTCGTCAGTTGCGTGTGCTCGCTGTGAGAAGAAAAGGAGATCCCGTGGGCTTGGGCTCGTTCTTCATTGGCCGATTCGCCGCGTGGCCTTTTTCTTTTGAAGGACTCTTTTCTTTTTCTAAATTCATTTTCTGGTATGAATTTTAATATGAATTCAAATCCTTTTGAAATCAAACTGCCTTGGGACTTTTGCAGGGTTTTTGTGGATTCAAAAATAGTC
The DNA here is from genome assembly GCA_030063025.1 of Avena longiglumis. Lineage (NCBI taxonomy): Eukaryota > Viridiplantae > Streptophyta > Magnoliopsida > Poales > Poaceae > Avena > Avena longiglumis. Next base: position 123,335,449 of record CP125976.1, read on the forward strand.
ATAAAACTAAGTGGTTACTTTGCAAGGCTTGGTCCAGCTTGGTTTCTAAAATAATTAGGGGTTTGTTCCTGTTTGCAAGTAATAGAAGGGATTTTTGGAAATTACTTCTAAATTGGAAATCTTGGGGTTAAAAGTTTCACCTACTTTCCATCAATGGAGGCAAGCAACAAGTATTTAAACATTCAAATTTCAAAGGGTGATGTTTATTTGGGACAAATTGACCACATGAAATCATAGCTCATATTCTATCACTAAGTGATTTTTGAGAAAACCCTAAATGAATGAATGATGCAAAGTGATATGAATGAGTTTTGAAAACTATGATTTTTGGGATGTTACAAGTAACTAGCAAAATAATATGTGATGATGTTCATCGAGAACAAATAAAGGGTTATTGTGTTGCTCGTTAAACATCAAAGCTTGCCTTCAAAGATTTGTTTTATCAGGTATTATGAGAACAAAAGGGTTGTTCAAATAATTGCCGTAATCCATAAAAGATGGATTCAAAATCTGCTGGAGACATCACATCCATAAAACTAGTGCTAAAGATGTCGAAGACAAATTGATTGAAAGATCACTTAGGAAGTGACATCACGCTTAAATTATACCGAAAAGAAAACATGAAGAAACTCCATGTGGATGGAATTTTGGAGTCTTTTGATTTTGATCAAATGACACTTGTGAAACTTTCCTAGAGATAATTGAAACTTCGCTCATAGGCCAAAAGGAACGAAGACTAGCTTATTGAATTTGTACATATTGTTGTACAAAGTCCATTATGTGTAGTCCAGAGCGATGGATTTTAACTTCATTTGCTTTTTCCGAAATTTTGAGTGAATATATGAATATTTACTTAATAAGGATGAAGTATGAAACATTTGAAAAGTTCAAAGACTTTCAAGATGAAGTGCAAAATCATTGTAACAAGAATATAAACAGTTTATGATAAAGATCATAAAGGAAGATATTTGAGTTACAGAGTTTAGCATAATACCTAAGATTTAAGGAATCGTTCCGTGGATTTGCATTTCCCGAAACACCATAAGGGTATGGAGCGTTCGTGATATGTAATTAAGCCTTGTTTGACATGGTAAGATCAAAGGTATAATTCATAAAACTTCCATTATATTTTAAAGATTAAAAGCTTTAGAGATTACCGTTTTTCCACTGAAAAGAGCTCCATCATAATCCGTTGAAATGACACCATATAAAGTTATGGTTTGGGATAAAACCCAAGTTGTCCTTTCTTAAACAATGGTTTGCTATGCATAATAAAGATGTTTGCAACCAAAGTCGGATGAACTCGCTTTGTATAATCTTGAGTATTCCTCCATAACACCGTAGACAAAAGTGTTTTTCTTAGAACGCCAAGTTTCTTTGGGAAGGAATTTTTCGTGAAAAGAAAAGTGGGAGGACAATAGAACTTTGAAAGGTTAAAGGAACCTTAGCTATATGTGCAAAGTTGCGCAGACCAAAAGTGTTCCGAGGCAAGAATAATGCTCATGGCTCACGTGCCTCAAAGGTTGTGGTCACGGAGATCTAAGTTCCTATTGAAACAAGTAGATCGGGTAAACAATCAAATACCAAGATTTGAGGGTTGAATCATTATTTGAGAATAATGAACCGACTACATGCAAAGAAGCGATGATGGGCCCCGACTGGCCAAATGGCTTGAAGCCATAAAATCCGTGATAGTTCCATACACGAGAAATCGAGTTTTGAACTTGAAGGACCCTCGAGAAAGGTGTAAGACCTTACAGTTGTGTCTGGATCTATAAAGAAATAGACATGGATGTTTTACATCTATGAAATAGTCGACATGTTGGGAAAGAGTTCACAAAATGTTCAAAGGTTGACTATGAAAAGATTTGATCTTTCATAGTGATATTTAGTCTAGACGGATTAATGTAGCAACCACTACATATAATTTTTTATATGGTAGTTGAATAAACAAAACAAGTTCTTCTAATAGAATCGTTACCTAGGACATGTGCATAACACGGTCCATAGGGTTTTGTTAATTCAAAAGGATGCTAAAAGCATATGCAAACTTCAATGGTTAAAGTGAGCATCATGAGTTGGAATCTTCACCGTGATGAAACTGAAAGGAGTTTAAAAGTTCATCAGAGACGATGGAGATGCTTGCATTTGCAAGAAATTAAGTGGGAGCACTAAGACATGTTTCTAATACATTATGTGGAAGACATATTGTTGATTGGAAATAATGTATCTTTTATTAACACATATTAAGAATTTCATCCCGATGAAAGACTTAGGCAAAACCAAATATTTGGCATCAATAGACTAATATGGTTGTGCCGTAGTACATAGACGAGATATTGAATGAGTTCAATATAGAAACTACAAGAAAGGTTCTTGTCGCATTTAAAGGATTGAAAGAGTTCAAATGTTGATGATATATTCAAGTGTATTGACATTTGGTAAAGTGAAACAAATAATCAAGTATGGATTGATACTTGATGTATGAAATCAGAAAGAGTATTTATATCAATCATACTGTGATATGTACAAATCCAGATATGTCCTATGCTCTAAATGTTGTGAGCATATACCAGAATGATTCGTAAGATGATCATTGGACAATAGTAAGGATATTCTTATGATCTTTTGGAAGAACTAAGAGTATAATATTTGTAGAAGTGACAAATAGATGGTTAGTTCATTTTAAAAGTATTACATTGATACTAGTTTTGTTACAAAGTACAAATTAAGTTTATCTCGATCTAAACTAAGGGTGGCACAATATAATGGAAAGTGAGTTCCATAATGGATTTGGATAAGTTCCAAAGTTAAGACATTGTGACTGATACTACAACAAAAGGCTAAGTATATGACTGCTATTTTAGCATCAAAAGAGGGCATTTGTGTCAAGTAGTTTGTTATCAAACTAGGTGTAGTTCACAGTGGGATAATACTATGAAGATATATTGTGCGACAATATTATCAACATGTTTTAACCCCAAAGAGCTAAAGGTCACACGAAAGACCAAATTTATACAAAGCCATCTCATTAGAGAATGAGTGATGCGTGAGAGACGCAAAGACATGCAATTACACACGGACCGAAGTGTCGATCCGAGATCAGTTGACCACTAGCAATCGTACATACAACACCGGAAAGCCATAGGTGTTGAATACACAAAGGTTTGAAACTAGATTATTGACTCTAGTGCAAGTGGGAGACTGTTGGAGATATGCCGAAGAGGCAATAATAAAGTGGTTATTATCATATCTTCACACTTATGATAAATGTTTACATACCATGCTATAATTGTATTAACCGGAAACATTAATACTTGTGTGGTTTGTAAACTAAAATAAGAGTCCCTAGTAAAGCCTCTTGTTAAACTAGCTTGTTGGTTAATATATGATCATGGTTTCCTGATCATGAATATAGAGATGTTATTAACAACAGGATCATATCATTAGGAGAATGATGTGATGGACATACTCCTATAGATAAGCGTAGCATAAAGATCAAGTCATTTAAATAGTTCAATTGCTATATGGTTTCTGATACATAGTAACCTAATTCCTTCGACCATGAGATCATGCATATCACCTTTACCGGATGTATGCTTTGATGACATCAAACACCACACCGTAACTGGGTGGCTATAAAGGTGGCATTGAGTGTTCGGAAAGTGTTGGTTGAAACACATGGATCAAGAGTGGGATTTGTCCATCCATATGACGGATAGATATACTCTGGGCCCTCTCGGTGGAATGTCATCCAATTAGCTTGCAAGCATGTGACTGGCTCACAAGGGATCACATATCACGGGAACGAAAAGAGTACTTATCGAACGAGGTAGAACTAGGTATGCAGAGATACCGACGATCATAACCTCGGATAAGTAAACTATCGTGAGACAAAGGGAAATTGGTATCGTATGTAAGTGGTTCATTCGATCACAAAGTAATCGTAGAAATATGGGAGCCATATGAATTTACTGATTCCTCTATTGGTTATTGTTCGAGAAGTGTCTCGATCATGTACGCATAATTCACGAACCGTAGGGAGACACACTTAAGGATGACGTTGTTTGAGTAGTTATGGTATTATGAGAAAGAGACCAATGTTGTTCGAGTCTCGGATGGGATCCGGATATCACGAGGTGATCCGGAATGGTCCGAGAATAAAATTCATATAAGGAAAGTCCAGCCGGAGTTCGGGAATGATTAGGTGTTTCCGGGAATGTTCTAGAAGGTTCCTAATGTCCAAGACTCCGGGGAAGGGGTACATGAATGTGTCATTACATATTGGAATGATTGCATCATGTACTAAGTGTTCTTGCTGTTCCAAATAAAGGATTAAATTGAATCCTAAAACTGAAAAGTCAAATGGCCAGTTTGAAAGTCAAACGGCTAAAACAGGAAACTGTGGGAAACAAGCAAGAGGAGGTTGAAACCAACTTGGAGGAGGAGTCCCTCCTCTCCAAGACGACGCGCCACCCAAGGCCGACTTGGGGAGGGACTCCCTCCCCTTGGCCGCCCCTCCCACCTATAAAAGGAGGGGCAGGGCCTCCTCCTCTAGACACACAAGTTCCTATCCTCTAATCTCCAGTTTAGAGCCGTTTTGGTTTAGAGCTTCTAATTGCTGTAGCCTTCGGTTTAGAGCCTTCTAATTGATGTGTCTAAACCCTAGACCACTAATAGCTCTCTCTCATACTCCACCATACTCGCTCCGGCTTAAGGCGAAGCCCTGCGGGATCTCCCCTCTACTTCCGGTACCACGCCGTTGTGCTGCCGGAATCGCGAGGATAGTGCTACAACCTCCGCCCTTTGGAACAAGGAGAGGAAGGTCTTCATCGAGTACCAACGTGTGACCGATTACGGAAGCGCTGCCAACTTGGCGCGGAAGGATCGCTCACGCGATCTTGAGATCGAAAGAGTACGACTACATCACCCACGAGAATCTGCTCGTTAACCGCTTTGGAATCTTCGAGGGTAAGTTATTCCATCGACTCGTTGCTACAATCTAGTAGATAGATCTTGGCTTGTTTGTTTGTATGCGATAGAATTTTTTTGTTTTCCATGCGACGAACCCCTACAAAATAATGGGACAAAAGTATGAAGCACCACTTGCCTTTTTGGTAGAGAATTAAAAGTTCACTCCTTGATCTTGCAATAGTCACACTCTTAAAATTCCACTACAATTCAATCAAGGCACAAATTCAATCTACCATTCAAGCAATCATCACATAGAATAATAAAAACAAAGCAATGCATGCAACCATGCCAAAGATTGTTTTATTTTGGAAAAGTGGTTTCTAATAGGTTATAACATTATAAAACACCTATTGGTCATTTATATAATGTGGAAATCATTTGAAGTCAAGTTAGTGAAGATAGGCCTTTTAAAATCATTTTTTGCTAGAAATGCTTTTATCAAATGAATAATTCCTAGTGTTAACAAAATATATTTTTAAATCCAAATGTTAGTGTTGATGGTCAGAGGGTTCAAAACAAACCATTTGCAAAAGGTTTCACTCAAAAATCATTTTTGGAACAATTTTTATATCCAAAATAGTCCTAATAATGTTTCTGCAAAAACACTTAATTATTCAGAAGCAAATGACCAAACCAGGGCCATAGTTGTAAATTTTACATTTTTCTGAATCCATTGATATAAAGTTTGTAAATTTCGAACTTACAGATCAAAAGTTATGATTTTTGCAAGTTTAAACATTCAATAGAACAAATTCTGGTTTTAAATCGAAATCCTGGCCACGTGTCTGATTCTAACTGGTTGATACCGTTTCGTGTGGATCAAGGTACGCGGACTGTAGGTTTTTAGTTGCATCGCACAGCACAGATCAAGTCGTACCCCTTCGCTTAAATGATTCTATCACAGCCTCTAGATCTGCATCTAACGGCTCACAGCATACGACCTCGGATGGGCGGCACTGACCGGGCAGCGTGGCGGTGGCGCGCCTGGCGGCGCACGCATTCAGAGGGGTAAGAGGGGGAGAGGAGGGTGCTACCGTTCTCAACTAATAGTACGTTCTCGACTAATAAAATATATTAGAAATAATAATATAATTTTAGTATAGCCTATATAGATGGCATAGATTTTTAATATGCAAAGCACTCGAAAAAAAACTATATGCCAGCAGAAGCTATACACTTGAAAAACACTACAGACAAGCTAAACTAGAATCAAATTATTAGCACATGCAATACCAAGCACACTTAAAAGCAAAAGGCATGAACCACCTGATCTGCTGACGGTGACCAAAAGAAAATGTAAACTAGTATGACTATCAACTGTTACTAAATATGCCAAATGAGAAACATGTCGTACTGACAATCAAACGATTCCAGAAAAATAAAATAAAGAAAAATCTACTCAATAACTAGCACATGCATCAGGACTATAGGGATATGAAGCTATAGCTACGGCTACTCCGGACTTTGAGTCGAAAACCTGAACATCATACACTAGGACTATAAAAATTAAATGGCAACCGATATACGGTAATGCAAAGATTTCAAACTAGGCAAATAAGAATATCTAAAAAGATAGCAGCAGCACCCCTAGGAAAACACAGTATACGAACATGATCATATGCATGTGTACGTGATGAAATGAGTTCCATAGCTTTTCAAAATACAGTAAAAACGTCGCAGATATTCACAACTAATAATACAAGTGGGGTCTTAGCTAGGAACATTATCTAAATTGGGACCAAAATCAACCGACGTGTACGTGGTGGTCTAATCTGCTCATGCCATCAGACGGCATTCGTTTCATCGGCACCGCCGTAAACTATAAAACTATGGCGAGAAAACATGTCTAGGAGGTAGGCATAGGTGTAGATAGGTTGTAGTTGTAAGGATTTGTGCCGAATCTCACCGAGTGCGACCCGATCGTCGGACGAAGATGATGAACTGAGATGAACGTAGGCGAAGTGCGTCGTCGATGATCAGCGGCTTGTCCTTCTAGTCCGACGAATCATCTCTCCGTGTCCTCGTGCTTCTGGTGGCGCAGCAGCTCCTCCTTCTAGCAGCTCATCGTCTCCTCGTCGGAGCTGCCAGAGATGTTGCTGAAGTCCCGCGGCGACCGGCGGAGCTCTCCAAGATATACTAGAATAGGAGCTCAAAGCTTTGGTGGTGCTGGAGAATGACAGGAGCAGACGCTAGGGAAATGTATGAGACAAAATAATTGGCCGTGTGAGTAATGACATCAGTTTCTAGCGAGTAATGGTGTGGCTGGCATTTCTTAGTCTGGCTGCGGGTTTCCTGTCGTGCATGCGAGAAGAAACGGCACAACATTTAAATTATGACTGTTGTACTATGTTGTCGAGAAGAGGAGATAGAATAGCTAGACTGGAATGTACCGATTAGGCAAAGTAAGAAAAGAAGAGGAGTAGTATACGTATATGGTACAGTGCTTGCAACGTTTCATTGACCAGCTAGCCTAGAGCATGCACGACGCATGTACATGGATGTGGGCCAACATCCAAAAGGATTTTTTTATGAGGAACCAAATAAGTAGCAAACAAAAAGGAAATTGACAAATCAAGGAATAATACTTGAAAAGAAATTAATCTCCTTCACTCGAGTATCACAATTTTTTTTTCAAGAATTAACTTTAACAGATCCAAACAAAATATTTATTTTTATTTGACCGTATTACAATATCTTTTTATTTATAGTTCCAAAATTTGATGATTCCAATTTGTATAAGTTTATTTAATATTTATTTATCTTTTTAAATCCTTTTAGGATTACTTTGCTCACAATTCGGTATTGAAATTTGATGGAGGCTTTATTAGCTTTAGAAATTTATTTCCTTTCATCTTATTAAATTCATAAGTTTTTATCCATGGCTCCAAATTAAGTGAAACCAATTCCTATGGTTTTATAAAATTTTTATTTATCAATCTTGATCATTTGTAAATGTTTGTTGATAAATTTTTATATGGATCAAAACCATAGTCTTAGAGAGATCTTGGAATGATTTATTCCATTGGAGTTTTAGAGTTTTGGTTTAATTTCTAAGTGTTTAAATTTCAAGATGCATTTATGAAGAATGCATTTCACTTGATTTGAATTTTGTTGGATTCAAATTTTATTCAAATTTTATTAAAAGTTTTTTCAAGATGGGTTTTAAGTTTCCATTTAGAAACAAAAGTTTCTTTTCACCCTAAATTTCAACAATTATTTATTTTGTTTATTTATTTTTCACATTTCAAAATTTGGAAAATTTTGGGATGTGACAAGTATGCGGATAATCAATCCTAACCTTTCGATTACACGCCCTAGTATAAGCACCTCTCCTGTGAGTTTGGCCTCCCAACCATGACCAACTGTCATCTTGGGTACTGCACAGGTGGACAATCTTCACAAGGTAGCCTCAGCTCAAACCTTGGCCGTGAGGGAACTAATACTAAGGAATATAAGTTTCCAGTCAAGCCCTACCCAATATTCGGGTATTGTGGTTGTACGATAAAATTGGAATGGTATCGCATCCAGACAACCATCAGTTTTATAAAGGGCTAAGGCTCATGCCTCAACATTTTTATCACCAAAATTCTCAAGTGTTTGGAAACACATGTCCAAAACATTTCAATAGAATGATCCATCATTCCAAGGTTTTCATAACCATTTTTCCACCAAGTATTCCCATCTAAAGTTGATCAAGTTTTATGCTTAGCACTAGCATCTACAGGTGGGGGTAGTAATGATGAGGGGTGGTAACTAGTGGAGTTTCAACTAAGTACAACCTTATGTCTCAGGCTGATGTCAAGGTTTCTAACTTAGGCCAAATTTTATGCTCTTTATGCAACCTTCAGCATCTTTCCAATATCTACCAGTCACTTAAGTAAACTCTAAGTAAGCTTTGATAAAGAAATAAAGTAAGAAGCTTGCACATAAAACTAGGATTGGTTTATCAAATGGGTATGATCACATATGCTTAAGGCATAGTAACAAGTAGGGGTTTGTTGCATCAGTAGGGTATCCTGCAAGTGTTAGCTTGCATCAATGTCAATATAAGCTTGCCTTGTGCAGAGCAGTGGTTGAAGTTCTCCTCGGCTTCTTCTTCGTAGTATCCTCCTTCCTCCTCGTATCCTTGGTCGGTACTAGCGTCTATGAATAAATACGAGGTACACAATCACCAAACAATACTTAACTACTTGCAATCATCACACACAAGAGGTCCTATGGATGATTTAGCATCATCCCTAACATTACAAGGTTAAGGCTTGGTTTAAATCTTTTTATTTTTAGAAAAGTAATTTCTACTCATTGAAAAACTACTTAAGATTTAATATTCTCCAAACCCAACATGGGATCATGTTGACACATGTCATCACCACATATTGTAGTCCATGGGACTGTGATTTAAAGTGGTGTCACAATTAAATAAGGTTTTACCCTTTTATTTTAATTAATTAAAGTGGCTAGAAATGCTTATGTAGCATTCTTTTATTACTTGAACATTATTTCTGCAAGTAAACCTATATATTTTTATATATTCTGAAAGGTATGGTTAAATGTGATTTTTGAGAGTTGGAATCAACTCAAAAGCTATTATGGTTTAAATTTGAAAAATGTTTGAATGCAGAAAAGCTTCTGCCTTGTTATTTTACCATGGGTGATCTATAGATCCAAATGACTTGAATTCAACGGGCTTGGATTCAGCATTCACAGACCTTTCCAACAAAATTGGTTTCATTCAATTTGGTGCAATGAATCGATCTGGGTTGATTTTTTAAGTTGGGTACAGAAGTGTGTTTGAATTGAAATAGAAAAAGTTTAATTTGAATAACTGGGCTGCACGGAAAAAATTACTGGGCCGGCCTGCTAAGCACAGTGCTCCCGTGGGCTGCTTAAGTGGGTGTCCCCACTCGTCACTGACACGGGGCTGGGCAAAGCGGTATGGGGCGACGTGGATCGTTCGATATAGTTCTAATCTAACGGTTGGGAGTAATCGTCGATGCGAGACAACTCCGGCGAGAACGAAACCTAGCGCGGCCAGTGAGGGTCGCTGGGGGCTCACCGGGGTACTGGCGAGGTTCGGCGAGGCGGGCGAAGGACGAAGTCGCCGACGGCGAACTCAGGGGTGGTCGCGGCAGCTCCTGGGGCGGCTCTAATCGCTGGCTCCCTTCTTCTCCGGCAGCGACAGGCTCTAGTGAAATTCCGGCGAGGTGGTGCTCGCCTTGCTCTAAGAATGGTGTGGCACGATCAGTGAGGAGAGGGGAGTGAGATGGTGTGAAGAAATCGTGCGGGGGTGGCCTCTATTTATAGTCCAGCGAGAGGACCGTCGGGGCGCACGGTGACCTCGTCGGGGGCGATGTTACAGGCGGCTAAATGCATGGGCAAGGGTAGGGGACGGTGCGGTGTCTCCTGGCGATGTTCAACGACATGGTCTCGAGGCATGGGGTGGTGTGGTTTGGTCTGGAACGAGCGGTGCTCTACGCGGCAGAGGCGGCGTCTTCGACGATGGGCGGTGGCTGTGCGGCACGGGGCGGCAAATGGGGATGTCTGGCGGTCTCCTGGTCGTTGGGGATTGTGTATGCACGCGGCGAGGGCGGCGCGCGGTCTGTGGGTGATGGTCGAGGGTGGCGCTCTGGCGCACGCTCGGCATGGTCTGGGCGCTTGTGCGCTGCAGGTAGGCTTGGCAACGCCGCGGCTGTGACAAGTAGTGGCGGTGGACGGTGGCTGCCTCCCGCATGCTGGCTAGGCTTGCTGCTGCTCCTAGCTTGCTGTCGACTATGGGGTGGCAAGAGGGTGCTCGGCTATTCACCATTGATGACAATGGCAAGATCACAGTGGTGCTAGTGCCTGGCTAATCTTTCTAGATGATCTACTGAGTTGTGTGTGAGCTAAATGGGGAACCAGATAGGCAAGAATCACTGCTCACAATAGTGTTTGATGTTTGTTTGATTTGTGTCTGCAACCTGTTTGATGAAATGGCCGCATGAAATCAAGTTTTGAATTTTGAAATGATTTTTGGTGGGTTTGCTAGATTGGTGCTGCTGAGTCTGCAGATGCTTGGGTTTTGAAAATTGAGCTTGTTTGAGTAGTTTTTGAAAAAGTGGGATCTTCCCATATGATAAAGATTCAATTTTGAATTGTCATTTAAACTATGCATTTGAAAGTTTCTGGATGATCACAAAGTGGGCCTTGATACCTTGTTATGAGTACATTCAAGGGGTGCAAAGATCCAGAAAGGTTTATGTTAGGTTCTGAAAGTTTGAGACAGCCAAAGTAGGCATGTGAGTTAAATTGGCCAAAATGACCATTCATTTCATATATGTGTTTTGATTTACTTGTCTTTAGGAAAAGTGTGGGAAATGTTTTAGATGATGTTTATTTCACCTAAGAAACATTTTACAAGCAATGCAACAAACAAACAAGGTGGTTTTAGAAGAATTCAAAATCCATGCATACACCTATGCATGCATTCATGATTTCATTTAGAAAAGTTTTTGTTAACCCTAATTTTGATGATTAGAATTTGATGATCCAAGCTTAGTATTTTTGGGATGTTACAACTTGTAGCTCTCTTCAAGACCTTGTTTTGGCCCATAGAATCTTCATTTTCCTCTACATGGTTAGCAACACAAGCACTAGAGTAAATAGAAGCATTTTTATCATGGCAACAAGACAACATGAGCATATCATCATGAGATTTGTTCAAGTCATTTATACATGATATGCAAGGACTATTAACACAAGCATGTGAGGAATTTTGAGTGCTAGAAGTGTTAAGGTCCAAAGATAGATCATTGCAACTAGATAAATATGAGGGATTACAAATAGTGAACACACTATCCATATTGCAATTTCTATCACCATTCACCATATCATTACCTTGTGAAAAATCACATGTTGGTGAAGTGGTAGACGATGAGAACTCATCTTGACCGGAAGTGGAAGCAACACAATCATCCTCAATAATGTCGGACTTGCTATATTTATCTTGAAGCTTGGTCCATATCTCACGAGCGCTTGAATAAGGCATGATAGAAGAAAGAACTACATTGCTCACAACATGCAAAAGAATTTTAGTAGCTAGAGAATCTATATGATAGTTCAACTTCTCCTCTAAAGATTCGTTTTGGGTATCCATAGGAGAAGAAAAACCCACATATAGATAGCCCTCAATAATTGGGTGAATTTCCCGAAATAAATTAAGCATGCGAATTTTTCAAACATCATAATTTGTGCCATCGAATGTGAGCATGTCCTTGTGTACTAATCCCCTAGCCGACATATTTACTCTCAAGGCGGTGAAGCCTAAAATGAGAGACCAGGCTCTGATACCAATTGAAAGGATATAGATGTAGCCTAGTGGGGGGGTGAATAGGCGATTAAAACTTTTCCTAGAGTGGCTCAACAAAGGCGGAATAAAACTAGCGTTTTACTTTGTCAAGCACAACCTAGAGCAACTAAGGTTCACCTATGTGCACCAACAACTTATGCTAAGCAATATAAGCAACAAAGTGATAGCAAGATATAGATTACTTCAAGCACGAAGGCACAATGTGAAGTGCATAAGTAAAAGCTCGGGTATAGAGATAACCGAGGCACGCGGGGACGACGATATTTTACCGAGTTCCTCCCAACATGGAGTACGTCTCCTTTGGAGAGGGGGTGGTATCAAACCACCAACACCACAAAAGGCCTCCCTTATTCTCCGGCGAATCTCACCCCAATGGGATCGATTCACGCTTCCACTATCGGTGCACTTGTCGGTGGCAACCGGAACCTCTCACAAGGTTGGGCCACTTCTCCACAACTTAATTGGAGGCTCCCAACAAACGCCACAAAAGGCCTCAACAAATGCCACCAAGGCCACAAAACCGTCTAGGGTTCCAAGAACCCAAGAGGGACAAGCTCCAATGAGCAATTCAAACCAAATCCTCCGAGGAGAACTCAAATCGATGCACCAAATGCAAATGGCAAGAACACCATAAAGATTCTCAAATCCCTCACTCTCAAGTTCCAACAAAGCTACTAAAGCTGTTGGGGGAACAAGAGAGGAGGAATCAAAGAGAGACACAAAATCCCCCAAAATCTAGATCCCCAAAGATACACTCACAAAGAGATGTTTTGGTTTGGTCAAAACGTAGATCTAGATCTCCTTAAACTACCCCTCAAATATATGCAAGAATCAATGGAGGGGTGAGTAGAAATCAAGCTCAAAGAGTTAGGCAAATGGGGGCAAAGCTTAGACAAAAGAAGGAGGAAGAAGCAACCCTAAATGAAAAAGGGGCGAAGCTATTTAAAGACACATGCAAAATCTGGCCATTGGGGTGATTTTTCGGACCGTTCCGGTACTACCGGATTTACCCGGTAGTACCGCAAAGCTCCAGGAAAAAAAGCGAAGCAGCGCAACAGAGCAGCGAGCGCGCGCATGCGGCTAGGGCCAAGCATGCGCGCAGCAGCATTGCATGCAGCTGGGCCGAGCGCAAGACGCCAGCGAAGCAAGCAAAGGGCGAGCGCCGATCAGGGGCCATAGCTGCATCGTGGCAAGAGTGCAGACGCATCTTGCGCCAGGCAAGCGATAGCGACAAGCGACACGGCGGGAGGGCCCAGCGGCAGCGAACGGGCTGGAGCACGTGCGCGTGAGAGGGAGCGGCCAGTGAACTGCTTGGGCAGGCAGCGCAGCGGCGCCTATGATCAACGCCAACGCAGACAGGGCTGGGCAAATCGAGCGGACGCACACGGATCTAGAACTAGGAAATATCTGGGCCAGCCGGTACTACCGGCCCACCCGGGCGGTACTACCGGGCCGGCCGGTAGTACCGGATATAGGTACCTAGCGAGGCAGAAAGAAAGTGGGCCTTTTTAGGCCCGGGCGGTACTACCGCTCGGCATAGAAAACAGACTGACTGACACATATTCAAACGTCAATAACTTTTGACTGGAAGCTCCGATTGACCCGATTCAAATTGCGTTGGATAGAGGACGACAAGGGCTTCCCAATAAAGTATCAAGTAGAATAATGTGAAATACCTCACTTGGTGATAAACCGAAAAGCCGCATAAATCAAAATCGCAACAAGATACAAACGGAAGATCCGATTTTGATGAACATGAGCTTGTTATGGAGATTACCACAAGTTCTATATCCTCGCATGGATAAGACCAAATAACGTCCAAACACGATGATGCAAGTATGCAACGGTTTGATCTCTCTCCGAACGATGTGACCGAATTACTCATACGAGATCCCCTCTTGATAGTACGGTTAACTATCCTAAACCCGGTCTCACACACACAACGTGAGACCGGCAAAAAGGGAAAACCTATCAAGATTATACCTTTGCCTTGAGCATTCCACTTGAGCTCCATGTAGACGGTCTTGCACTTCTCAAGATGGAACGCCTTTCTTGATTCCTCATCATCGACCTCGCATATTGAGCTTGCCCAACATATCTTCTTTGCATTTCATCGACCTTGAAGCCAACACATGCTCCAAGCGATGCAAATGGAAAAATCCTACAAGTATAACTTAATACACACATTAGTCCATAAAGATTGTCATTAATTACCAAAACCACACATGGGGGCCCAACATGTTCTTTCATACCCCTCTTGGAGTCACTAGCAAATACTTGGCCAAGATAACCACTAGCAACAGAGAGCATGCAAGATCACAAACAACACAGGCATGATAGAATCATAAAGACAAAACCATTAATCAAACCAACATAATAATCTCAATATCCATCGGATCTCCGCAAACACAACATGCATGATTACAAATAGATTAGATCTTGATCATGAACGGAGCTCACAAGATCTATACATGAAAGCACAAAGGAGGAGATACAACCATCTAGCAACTACATGGACCCATAGTCCAAGGTGGAACTACTCACGCATCATACCAAAGAGAAGGCCTCCGGGATGATCTCCCCTCCGGTAGGGTGTCGGGAAGAGCTTCAGATCCCCCCGATCTAGGGACGATGGTGGTGGAGGCTACAGACGGCTTCGTGGATTCTGATCGGGTACTCAGGGTTTCTGCATCGGAGGCTTCTTATAGGCGAAGGGGGAGACCGAGGAGGCGGCCAGGGATACCAAACCCTAGCCAGGCGCGGGCCCACCTGCCCCCGCGCCTGCGGTGGGTCTGGCCCCCCTAGTTGGCCCCTCCGGCTCTCCTCTGGACTTCTTGTTCCCCACAGAAAGTTTTTTACTTTGTCCTTTGTCCCGTCCAATTCGAAGAAAATTTCTTTACTAACTTTTCTCAAACCAAAAACAGCAGAAAGCAGGCATATGGCACTGTTGCAACTTGTTATTAGGTTAGTACCAGAAAACATGTAAAAAGCACCTCAAAGTGTGGACAAGTAAAGCAAAGTAGATACAAAACTAGCATGGAGCATAAAAAATTATAGATACGTTTCCAACGTATCAGCATCCCCAAGCTTAACTCTGCGTCATTCCTCGAGTAGGTAAGTGATAACAAGAATAATTTTTGGGGTGACATGCACCCTCACAATAAAGATCCAACCATTTGCAAGCATTGAAAGCTGGGGTCAAAGAAATCTAAACATGTGCATGAAAGATGGAGTTCTAACAATAGGACATAGTAACTATGCATGCAACATGGCAATCTACAAACAAAGATCATGAATAGTATGTATTGAAAAATGTTTGTTTGTTTCACATGTAGAAAACATAGCATAGTGGCAATCAACTTGTCCCTCATAGAGTAGCAATATAATGCATAGGACACCTGCAATGTTCACAAGGGTGACTATAAACAAGTAGCACAAGAGCAAGTAATAACACAATATGCATCAATTAATAAGCTTTGGAACACTGCATACAAAGAATGACAACTATGATCTCTTAATAGTGCCTAAAGGTAGAAGGTGGAGACTCAAATAATAGTGGAAGAAAGGCCTTTTTGTAAAGGAAGCAGGGATTACAAGTTTCAAAAAGAGCTTCCAAAAATTATGGTACTTGTTAGCTTTCAGCCCTCATTGCCCCTATCATAAGCATCTTGAATTGGTTAAGGTTAAAGTGGCAAAGCTGGAGTATATGTTTGACGAAGTATAAGTTGGCAATCTCATGCCCCTTGAATACGAGGGCCACACCTCATGCATACTCAACTTTGGGTCCAGGTAAGTTCTTGTCACTGTAAGTATTTGCATATCATTGAGAACCACCAACGGGGTACCCCTTGCACATGGTACAGGAGATTTCCCATAACCAAAATGACAAGGCAAGCATAAAATGAGCATCTCAGCAATTCTTCGTATGTACCATGGGAATATGGTGCTTTTTTCTCTCTTTCCTCTTTTCTCTATGTGTCTCTTTTTTTATAAGAAGAATGCTTCATAGATGTCACTATGGTGATGTTGCAAGTTTCCACCATGATTAGGAATGGCTTAGGCTAGCGGCCCAGGCGTTTCTCTAACACATGATACAAACTCCATGGACTTACAAGTCCCCTCTTTATTTCACGCCGGTGACATCCATAGACAAAATAACATGATATCAACGGAGTACAAAAGTACAAGTGCAATGTTGAAAACGTTCCTCGTGACAGCACGGTTCTGCTAATCCCAACTTATAAGTGCAAGCATATACAACAATGTTGTCACAATGGTTCAAGTTTATTAGGGGCAAAGAATAAAGTGTGCCATCAAGTTCGTGAGGGCTTTAATCACTAAGTTTTCACATAACAAAATAGTTTTTAATTGGAAGATAGTTGAAAAAAGAATATACTTGGAATGGTGTAACACAACATGCATAGGAGTTTATAATGGACACTTGGGAATAAATTGGTTTCTTGGGAGTTGGGCATGAGTAGAACTCATACAAGTGGAGGCTAGCAAAAGACGGGAGCAACCAACTAAGAGAGCAATAATGGCCAAAATCATGCAAAGGCAACAAAGAAAACTAATCAAAGCAAAGAGTGGTATTACAAGTCAAGGACTAAATGATCATAGAGGCTAATGGTGACTTGTGAGAGTCATAACATGGTGTAAACATGTGCCAAGTCAACCCAAGCAAAACATCAAAGGAGAATACCACAATACTATGCTTTTGCATGCTAAAACAACGCATAATTTCTTAAAGGCACACTAAGCAACCCCAATTGATTGGAACAAGACATGCTACAGCAATAATCACTAAGCATAATGCTAAAACAACACCTAGCATGTCATGCTAAAGTCTAAGTCACAGTCAATGCAAGCTCCTCTTGCACTTCAAGCAAGAACTTACTACTCCTTTCCAAACACCAAGCAACCTTATTTGCAAAACAACACAGCAAGAATGGGGGTCCAAACTACTAAAGCAAACTAAACAAACTAAGCAAAGCAAACGAAAACTAAGACTCTCCAAGAACAACACAACTGTGCATGAAATAATAAAAACGAAGTGTCTAGACAGACCTGAGCTTTTTATTGATGAAGAAGGGGATGCCTTGGGCATACCCAAGCTTTGACGCTTGTACCTCTTGGGTATTTCTTGGGGTGACACCATGGTGGCATCCCCAATCTTGATATTTTGTCCATTCTTCATCTCATTGCATCATTCTCTCTCTATACCTGAAATTTTTCCTTCATACAAAATTTCACACAATCTTCATTAGCAACATTAGTGTATTCAAAAGATATTATACCACTGGCAAAGCTTTGGAACAACAAGACTTTTCACTAAAAACACAAGCTACTGTAGTAACTCCTTCAAAGAAACTTAATTTACCTGAAGAGAGCTTAAAAAGGAATCAATAAGAAGCATGCAAATAATGGCAGAAATCTGTCAAACAGAACAGTAGGTAGAAACGATTTTTTTCAAGCATCTTATGTTGCTCAAATCAAAAAGTGTTGAACTAATGAAAGTTAGCTAACATACTGGGGGATTTATTCGAAAATTTTGAGCACAATCCGAGTTACAGATCCTCCTCACTATTTTTTTTGGTGGAGGAAAGAAATCTGTTTTGGGGCAGCAACTCCCCAAATCTTACTTCCCTCTCATTAGAGTTCATTCTTGGCACAAAAGGCAAACAAAAAGGATAAGGAGAGGTCCTTACAGTAGTAATAACTTCCAATACACAAGGAAACTCTTGGGTTATCTCCCAACAATTATTTTTCTTTAACGCCTTTAAGTTAGGCAGAAGAAGCAAGAAGAATGAAGTATTTTTAAATGAAGAAGCATTAACATCCATACTTGCAAAATATTAAACAATGAAAGGTATCTCATCCAAATGGGTTTTTGAGGATCCATTCTCATCTCTCTTTGGTCTACTACTTTCATCAAAAAGATTTTCAGGGGCAATCCAATCAAAATTATTCTCAAAGGCTTCATGCATTCCAACAAGCTTAAAGGGTATGGGTATCTTAAATTCTTCTCTAGGCTTAGTTTTATCAAACATACCCACAACATCTACATCGGATCCTAGCATATTGAAACGCTCAAAGTCCTTTTTGGCTTCCCTAGCAACATCATGGAATTCATTAAATAAAGTTTCAAGGATGAATTCCCTCTTTTTAGCATTCTTTTCTTCTTTTAGTTTTAGAAACAAGAATTGCATGAAGGGGTTAAGGCTAACAAACCTAGCCTCCAGCATATGAACTAAAGAAGCTACAGCAATCTCATAATTAGGAGCAAGTTCAGCTATAGATTTTTCCTCAATATCCTCATGCTTGCTAATATGATTAAAGAATTCTTCAATATTATCTTTCCCAATTATGGAGTCACTACCTATTGCAAGGTATTTCAGGGCGAACTTGGGGAACAACATGGTGAGCTAGAGCAAGGTGGCAACTAGAGCAGGGACTAATTTTTTGTGTGTTTTTGAATAAGGCAAGAAAACCAAACTAGACTAATATTTTTGGGTTTTTTGAAAAGAGGCAAACAAAACCAAGCAAAAGAAAACAAAGCAAACTAAAAACAAAGTAAAGATAAAGGAAGTGAAGGACTCCCCTAGTGAAGACGTCCTTAGCCTCCCCGGCAACGGCGCCAGAAAACTTGTTGATGACTCTTTGGTGGCGCTAGAGAACTTGGTGCTTGATGTGGAGTCTTGTTGGGAACCCCAAGAGCAAGGTGTGAAGAGTACAGCAGCAAGTCTTCCCTTAGTTGAGACCGAGGTTATCGAACCAGTAGGAGGAAGGAACGTCACAGTGTTGCAAGAAATGCGGAGACTGCACAACACAAACTCAAGACTTTGCCCCAACGAATCGCTGAGGTTGTCAAGCTCACCGGTTTTTCTAACAGGGATTAAACGATGGTGGAAGGTAATTGTTTGCAGCAAGTAAACAAGTAACAGTGGAAGATGTATCAATAGTGAAGATTGGACCGGGGTCCATAGTTCACTAGAGGTGCTCTCCTTAGATAAACAACATGGCATGAAGGGTAAACTGTAACAACCTCAGAATCGGTCCTATGCAAGTTTGAGCAAAATTCGCCAAACCCGCATAGAAACGATTCAAAGGTGCCCACCAGGCACTTTCGTGCGGGTGGAAAACGAAGTAATAACATTACACAACAGTCCTCGATGGGACCCACAGAACAGATATATATAACAGCGACTCAAAGAGTCAAGAATACAGATATAAGGTACAAAGATCCAAATCACCTTGAAATGATAGGCGTCGACCACGGACAAGAAGCAAATGGGGCTAAGAGCCCAAGAATAACCAATGGCGTCCATAACCTGTGCCAAGCGGAAGGGTAACCCCGCTAACGACGTCAATCTCAAAACCTGCTTAAACAAAAGGTGCCGACAAAGGCAAAGGAAAAGAAGGAGCGTCGATCGAGGCCAAGACACCACGAGGCTAGAATTGCGGTCCTCGCCTACATAGGTATGGTGGATCAAGCGGCGGCGAGATGCACTAAACAACCTATAGAGACTCGATACAACCGGGCGTCAATCGAGGGGTGAGAAAGACCTAGTCGGATCCAACTCAAGCTAGCACCAAACGAACCATCTCATCCTTCCTCGAGACCAAACGAGGAAGTCAACCGAGGAACTCACACGCTGGCGCTTTATTTATTCGATTATAGTTATGCACTTTACTAGTCGTTTAGATAATCGTCCCGATAAAATAAGCGGTGGGCACTTTTAATTAACCACTCAGTTATAGTTGTCAATTACTAATCGATACAAGTAGCATGAGATAAACCCATAACCCAAAGCTTGTTGGTACTTTTATTCAGCCATTTCGTTGAAGTTGCAATACTTACTAGTCAGTACCATGGTCGCAAGCGACACACAAAACAAGCAATTGTGGGGTATTATTTAGTCATTCCATTATAGTGGAGCTGATTACTAGTCATTATAAGTCAAATTTATAGCAAATAAACTTTAGTTATGCTTGTCTATGATCGAGATATCGTGCTCCAAGTCGTCCATATCCGCGGACACGGCTTTCGAAAGTTTTACCGGCCGGGTGCACCAATAGCAACACACGCCGATCAACCTCGGAAAAACCAAATCAAAACCCAACGAGGCTTTCACGATCGAACAATCACAGATTCAGAAATATTTCAGGGCCACCCTTAAGTAGATTCCGCAACGGCTAGCCGACTCGAGACGGCCTCAAGGTTTGGGTGGACGGCAGAACGATCGGGAACCCGAAAGTGTGGCTGGGCTTGTCGATACCGCTAAACGTGTCCCGATCCTAACAGACAAAGGTGCTCCTCGCACAATTTAAATACAGAAAGTAGCATGGCATAAGTACAGGATCGTAAATAAAACCTCAAACTAGTTTGTGGCCCCAAGAAATAAGACTGAATCAAGCTCTGGCTCAGGGGGGTCCCATATACCTCCCGGATGTGGATAGCGCGATAAATCAAGGAACAGGTATCAAGTACTCGGGGTCTTACGGGACACAAGTGGGCGTTCGGAAACCAAATATTTTCTATCACCCACCGATGCCTCTGCTTAATCAATTTTAGTTGTTAAACAGAAATTAAAGTGAACGGTAAGTAAAACTAGAATCATCTCCAACATCAACATGCGGCAATACATCAGCAACTGTGGCATATGGCGACACACATCAGCACTTGGGCAAGCAACTACGACGCGCAAGTCCAACTATCTACCAAACAACAGGTAATAGGATGTGTCCAAGGCAATATACGGCTGCAGGGAAATATCACGGGTACGGAAACTAAAGCATCGCAACACAGATAGCAATAGATCAACAGGAGGGAATAAAGACGATAAAAGTAAGATAGGTAGAAAGAGGGGGAGATGCTCGCCTGAAAACGTTGTCGAAGGGTTCAACCGAAGATCGGGGCGAAGCTCACATCAACTCAACGGCCTTATCCGAAGAAGCAAAACACTAGAAGAAACACGGATGCACTATTTAATACAACGCGTAAGATCGGCATGATGCATGTATGATGTATGGCATGGCAAAGGTGCACTGCAATTAGTTCAATATTAAGTGGATCCGGGGTCCCGACAATTAATTATATGGTTCTAGTTACTTAGATCCCCCGCAATTTAAATGTTGTTTAACAAGGCAAGAAATGTACGGTTCGCTCATGCAAGTTTAAATGAGGCCAATATAAGGCTAGATTTTCCGCATATGGGCCCCATTTTCAATTATTAGGTGAATCGGCATAAGGCCCCCAAACCACAGACAAGGATGCATGCGAGATGAATGATTAATATGCAACAGTTGTTATTATGTTATGAAATAGGGTTTCGGATAAGGGTCACACATTAGGGGTCTCACGATCTTGGGGTCCGGTCCGGGGTTGGCAGGTCCGTGGTTCGACGGAGCGGTCTCGCGGGAACGTTCTCGGTAACGGGTAGATCTTGTCGCATCGGGGTCTCGGTGTCCGGGGCGCGACGGATTTCTTCCGGGCCGATGCCGTTCTTGTCGTCGTGCCGATCTTGTCGGGTCCCACGGGGTCGATCTTGCCGTTGCGTGGATCTTGTCGGGCTCGCGCCATCGAGTCGGTACCAGCGTTCGGGAGCGTCCTCGTGGCGATCTTGCCGTGTCGAGGCTCGGCCTTTGGTTCCATGTCGAAGGTCTAGGGGTTCCGCGGTCTTCGGCTCGACAACCTGACTCCGGAAACGGTTCTTGGTGAACTTGGCGTGTCGAGGTGTGATCTTAGGGTCCGGGTCGGCGCACTCGGTGTTCCGGGTTGGCGATCATGGCGTTGTCAAGATCTTGTTCGGCCTCTTGTCGTTGGCGTTGTGGTACTTGTTCCGTTCCATGGCGATCTTGGGGTTCCGCGTCGGAGGTCTTGTCGAACTTGGCGCGTCGAGGTTCGGTACCCGGTCCCGGCGCCGTGGTATGGCATAGCTCCTCGGTTCTCGACTCGTGTCGATATTGTGGTCCGAGAGGGACTACTTGTCGTCCATGAAGGCGACGCCGGTGGTCGGTGGCGAGCCTGTTTTGTACCATGTACCTCGTATCCTTTCTTCAGAGAAGCTCTTGAGCCCCCACGACACCACGACACCAACAAAGCTGCTGCTGATGAAGTGGGTGGAGACAGGCATGCCGACAGGGTCACGGACGTGATCTAGCAGGAGGGTCGCCGGGCACACGTCGCCGAGCAGCGCACGGAGTGGAATCGGCGACGCTGCACGCGGGGCAGGGACGGCGGTGCCCGGCCGATCGCAGGCGCGGCCTCGGCCGAGCGGGCCAGAGCAGACGACGCGGCGGCCTGCAGTGGAGAGCGCCGGAGGGGGAAACGGCGCAGCGTCAGCGGGAGGTCGCAGCGGCTGGGGCTGTGGCCGGGCGACCGGGCGGAGGTCGAGGCAGGGAGCTTGGGGCGGAGGCGGGCGGCAGTGGTGGCGTCGGGCTCGCGGGGAGCCAAGCGGAGGTGGAGGAGCACGCGAGGAGAGGAGATGGCGGCGTGGCCGTGAGGCGAGGAGGGCGCAGGCTCAGCGCGGCCGGGCGGAGGAGGAGGGATCTGGGCGGCTGGCCTGGCCGCCACGGCACGCGGGCGGGGAAGCTTGCTAGCTAGGCGGCAGAGGCAGGCGGGCGAGGCGCTGGGCGGAGGCGCAGCGCTGGGAGGGATGGAGCAGCCGGGAGCGCGAGAGGAGGGGCGTGCATGCGGGAGGTCGGCAGCGTCGGCCGGACTTGGGGGAGGCGAGTGTCGGGACGGAGGAAGGAGAGAGGAGAGGAGCGTGGGGTGGCGCGGGAGGTGGGGGCGTGGGTGGACACGGCAGTGGGGGGGAGCAGTGGGTTGGGGGTGGGAGGTGTGCAGGCGTGCGTGTGTGTCTTGTAAAGTGCAGGTGTGTGAGTGGGTGATTGAGGAGAGGGGAGAGAGATTAGGTGGGGTGAGGTGGCGATTAGGATTGGGTAGGGGAGAGAGGGGTGAGGTGGCGTTAGGGGATGGGGTGGGGTGATGTGGCCAAGGGGTGTGGGTAGACTAGTTGGTAGCTTTAGGATTTAGGAGCGGTGTAGTTGGACCGTTTGAAATGGGGTGGTCGCTCGGGTCGATCTCTCTGCCGACGCCCTACTAAAAATAATATAATTTTTTATTTGTTTTGTTAACACCTTTTGCAAACCGATAGCACTCAAACAAAAATAATCCGGGGACCGGGCTTTGCATTTGAATTAAGGTGGGGCGTTTGGAAAACAAATCGGGGTTTTTGCGAAAATAGTTTTGGCAAACAATGCATGATGATGACGATGCAATGCACAAATTCTACGCGATTTTCTAGTAGTGGTTTTTGCAGGATGCCACAATTCGACACCACTAACAATGGATCTCGCCCTCGAGATCCGCCTCATGGTACCGGAAGGAAGGTCGGCGGCCTGATCCTTCGCGCTTCGTGTAGATCCTCGCGACACCACTAACAAGAGGTCGTTGTCCGTGATCATCGGGGGAACACTCCGGAAACAAAAGGTCAAAGTCAGAGGTATCCACAATTAAAGCCACCTCTAGCTTCGATGGAAAGAGGGAACCGATGCATTCTCATCCACTTCAATGTACAAAAGCGAATAGAAGGGGTAGTCGGCATGGGGGCCAATCCATCACGCACCCAAACTATTACTCTGCACAATCAGTAGAAAAGAGTGCAACCATTCTCGGAAACAGACTGAAGATCTCGACAAGCGAGGTTCGGAACACAGGAGGGATGCAGACTCGGCATCGGATCTGGCGTAGAGAATGTCGTCGCGTCGGAAAACACCGGAAGGCACAAACAAAGAACAAAGGATGGTTCCACAGACGAAGGGTTCCTCGGATAGCATGAAGACCAGATGTAGCAACACCGTTTCCAAAGGAGGAATCGAAACCCTGAAGGTGCGACGGAAACCCAACCGCGAGAAATCCTGGACTCAAAGAAAAGATAAGAGAGTAGATTCAAAACACGTCGAGATAAGAGGAGAATAGAAGAGGGGTAAGGAGTAAAATCAGACCTAATCAGAACTATCCAACCGATTTTCAAAAATAGTTTTGACACTCTACTTCGGCCGTTAGCTAGGTTATCCTACAGTCGACTTGTGGGTATCGCAACCGAGCTCGATACCACTCAGAACACCATCGGGAATCGGTCCTATGCAAGTTTGAGCAAAATTCGCCAAACCCGCATAGAAACGATTCAAAGGTGCTCCAGCACTTCGTGCGGGTGGAAAAGCAGTAATAACATTACACAACAGTCCTCGATGGGACCCATGCAGATATATATAACGACTCAAAGAGTCAAGAATACGATATAAGGTACAAAGATCCAAATCACCTTGAATGATAGAGCGTCCGACTACGGACAAGAAGCAAATGGGGCTAAGAGCCCAAGAATAACCAATGGCGCCCATAACCCTGCCAAGCGGAAGGGTAACCCCGCTAACGACGCCAATCTCAAACCTGCTTAAACAAAGGGGTGCCGACAAAGGCAAAGGAAAGAAGAAGGCGTCGATCGAGGCCAGTACACGGCGAGGCTAGAATTCGGCGGTCCTCGCCTACATAGGTATGGTGGACTGAAGCGGCAGCGGCAGCATGCACTAAACAACCTATAGAGACTCGATACAACTGGCGTCAATCAGAGGGGGTGAGAAAGACCTAGTCGGATCCAACCTGAAGCTAGCACCAAACAAACCCATCCTGGTATTTCCCCCTCGAGTCCAAACGAGGAAGTCAACCGAGGAACTCACACAGTTGGCAGTTTTATTTATTCAGTTATAGTTGCGGCACTTTACTAGTCAGGTTTAGATAATCGTCCTGATAAAATAAGCGGTGGGCACTTTTAATTAACCACTCAGTTATAGTTGCGTCAATTACTAATCAGATACAAGTAGCATGAGATAAACCCATAACCCAGCAGTTGTTGGTACTTTTATTCAGCCATTTCGTTGTAGTTGCAATACTTACTAGTCAGGTACCATGGTCGCAAGCGACACACAAAACAAGCAATTGTGGGCAGTATTATTTAGTCATTCCATTATAGTGGAGCTGATTACTAGTCATTATAAGTCAAATTTATAGCAAATAAACTTTAGTTATGCTTGTCTATGATCGAGATACTATGCTCCAAGTCGTCCATATCCGCGGACACGGCTTTCAGAAAGTTTTACCCGGCCGGGGTGCACCAATAGCAACACACGCTCGATCAACCTCGGAAAAACCAAATCAAAACCCAACGAGGCTTTCACGACTGAACAATCACAGGATTCAGAAATATTTCAGGGGCCACCCTTAAGTAGATTCCAACGGCTAAGCCGACTCAAGACGGCCTCAAGGTTTGGGTGGACGGTAAACGATCGGGAACCCGAAGTGTGGCTGGGCTTGTCGACATCACGAACGTGTCCCGATCCTAACAAAGACAAGGTGCTCCTCGCACAATTTAAATACGTAAAGTAGCATGGCATAAGTACAGATCGTAAATAAAACCTCAAACTAGTTTGTGGCCCCAAGAAATAAGACGAATCAAGCTCGCTCAGGGGGTCCCATACCTCCCGGATGTGGATAGCGCGATAAATCAAGGAATGTATCAAGTACTCGGGTCTTACGACACAAGTATGCTCGAAACCAAATATTTTCTATCACCCACCGATGCCTCTGCTTAATCAATTTTAGTTGTTAAACAGAAATTAAAGCGAACGGTGAGTAAAACTAGAATCATCTCCAACATCAACATGCGGCAATACATCAAGAATCGGCATATGGCGACACACATCAGCACTTGGGCAAGCAACTACGACGCGCAAGTCCAACTATCTACCAAACAACAGGTAATAGGATGTGTCCAAGGCAATATACGGCTGCAGGGAAATATCACGGGTACGGAAACTAAAGCATCGCAAAACAGATAGCAATAGATCAACAGGAGGGAATAAAGACGATAAAAGTAAGATAGGTAGAAAGGGGGGAGATGCTCGCCTGAAAACATTGTCGAAGGGTTCATCCGAAGATCGGGGCGAAGCTCACATCAACTCAACGGCCTTATCCGCGAAGAAGCAAAACACTAGAAGAAACACCGGATGCACTATTTAATACAACGGCAGAAGATCGGCATGATGCATGTATGATGTATGGCATGGCAAAGGTGCACTGCAATTAGTTCAATATTAAGTGGATCCGGGGTCCCGACAATTAATTATATGGTTCTAGTTACTTAGATCCCCCGCAATTTAAATGTTGTTTAACAAGGCAAGAAGTAATACGGGTTCGCTACGCAAGTTTAAATGAGGCCAATATAAGGCTAGATTTTCCCGCATATGGGCCCCATTTTCAATTATTAGGTGAATCGGCATAAGGCCCCCAAACCACAGACAAGGATGCATGCGAGATGAATGATTAATATGCAACAGTTGTTATTATGTTATGAAATAGGGTTTCGGATAAGGGTCACACATTAGGGGTCTCGACGATCTTGGGGGTCCGGGGGTCTGGGGTTCGGCAGGGTCCAGGGTTCGACGGAGCGGTCTCGCGGGAACGTTTCTGAACGGTAGATCTTGTCGCATCGGGTCTCGTGTCCGGGCGCGACGGATTTCTTCCGGCCGATGCCGTTTTGTCGCCGCCGTGTCGATCTTGTCGGGTCCCATGGGGTCGATCTTGCTGCGTGATCTTGTCGGCTCGCGCCATCGAGTCGGTACCAGCGTTCGGGAGCGTCCTCGTGGCGATCTTGCCGTGTCGAGGCTCGGCCTTTGGTTCCATGTCGAAGGTCTAGGGGTTCCGCGGTCTTCGGCTCGACAACCTGACTCCGGAAACGGTTCTTGGTGAACTTGGCGTGTCGAGGTGATCTTAGGGTCCGGGTCGGCGCACTCGGTGTTCCGGGTTGGTGATCATATGCCCGTGTCAAGATCTTGTTCGCCTCTTGTCGTGGCGTTGTGGTACTTGTTCCGCTCCATGGCGATCTTGGGGTTCCGCGTCGGAGGTCTTGTCGAACTTGGCGGCCGAGGTTCGCACCCGTCCCGGCCCGTGGTATGGCATAGCTCGGTTCTCGACTGTGTCGATATTGTGGTCCGAGAGGGACTACTTGTCGTCCATGAAGGCGACGCGTGGTCGGTGGCGAGCCTGTTTTGTACCATGTACCTCGTATCCTTTCGTAGAAGCTCTTGAGCCCCACGACACCACGACACCAACAAAGCCGCCGATGAAGTGGTGGAGACAGCATGCCGGTGGTCACGGACGTGATTCAGCAGGAGGGTCGCGGCACACGCCGCCGAGCAGCGACGGAGTGGAATCGCGACGCACGCTGGGTGGACGGGCGGTGCCACGGATCGCAGGCGCCTCGCCGAGCGGGCCGAGCAGGACGACGCGGGGCCAGCAGCCGCGGAGAGCGCCGAGGGGGAAAACGGCGCAGGCTGGAGGTCGCTGGGAGCTCGCGGCCGGCTGTGAGGCCGGCGGCCACCGGCGGAGGTCGAGGCAGGAGCTTGGGGCGGGCGAGAGGCGACGTGGTGGCGTGGGACGGCAAGAAGCTTCGGGCGGAGGTGGAGGAGCACGCGAGGAGAGGAGATGGGCGGCCGCGGGCGCCGTGAGGCGGGAGGGGCGCAGGCACGGCCGCTGGCGCCCAGCGGAGGAGGAGGGATGCTGGGCGGCCTGGCCGGGCCACGGCACGCGGGAAGCTTGGCTAGGGCGGCGCAGAGGTTGTGGCGGGTCACGGAGGCGCTGGTGGAGGCCAGCGCTGGGAGGGATGGAGCAGCGGCCGGGAGCGCGAGAGGGGAGGCGTCGATGCGGAGTCGGCGGCGGCCGGACTTGGGGAGAGCGAGCGTGTCGGGACGGAGGAAGGAGAGGAGAGGAGCGTGGGGAGCGTGGCGGGAGGTGGGGGCGTGGGTGGACACGGTGGGGGCCCCAGCCGAAGGGTTGGGGTGTCAAGGCCATGCAAGGCGTGTGTCTTGTAAAAGGCAGTGTTTGTGTGCCTGCTGAGTGGGTGATTGAGGAGAGGGGGAGAGATTAGGTGGGGTGAGGTGGCGATTAGGATTGGGTAGAGGAGAGAGGTGAGGTATGTTAGGGATTGGGGTGATGTGGCCAAGGGTGTGGGTAGACTAGTGGGTAGCTTTAGGATTTAGGAGCGGTGTAGTTGGACCGTTTTAAAATCTGGGGCGGTCGTTCGGGTCGGGTCGGCCCGTTCGACTGCCCCTACTAAAAATAATATAATTTTTATTTGTTTTGTTAACACCTTTTGTAAACCGATAGCACTCAAACAAAAATAATCCGGGGGCCGGGATTTGCATTTGAATTAAGGTGGGGCGTTCGGAAAACAAATCGGGGTTTTCGAAAATAGTTTTGGCAAACAATGCATGATGATGACGATGCAATGCACAAATTCAACGCGATTTTCTAGTAGTGGTTTTTGCGGGATGCCACAATTCGACACCACTACCAATGGATCTCGCCCTCGAGATCCGCCTCATGGTACCGGAAGGAAGGTCGGCGGCCTGATCCTTCGCGCTTCGTGTAGATCCTCGCGACACCACTAACAAGAGGTCGTTGTCCGTGATCATCGGGGGAACACTCCGGAAACAAAAGGTCGAAGTCAGAGGTATCCACAAATAAAGCCACCTCTAGCTTCGATGGAAAGAGGGAACCGATGCATTCTCATCCACTTCAATGTACAAAAGCGAATAGAAGGGGTAGTCGGCATGGGGCCAATCCATCACGCACCCAAACTATTACTCTGCACAATTAGTAGAAAAGAGTGCAACCATTCTAAACAGATCAAGATCTCGGCTGCGAGGTTCGAACACGGGAGGGATGCGACTGCATCGGATCCGCGAGAATGTCGTCGCGGAAAACACCGGAAGGCACAAACAAAGAACAAAGGACGGTTCCACAGACGAAGGGTTCCTCGGATAGCATGAAGACCAGATGTAGCAACACCGTTTCCAAAGGAGGAATCGAAACCCTGAAGGTGCGACGGAAACCCAACCGCGAGAAATCCTAGACTCAAAGAAAAGATAAGAGAGTAGATTCAAAACACGTCGAGATAAGAGGAGAATAGCAGAGGGGTAAGGAGTAAAATCAGACCTAATCAGAACTATCCAACCGATTTTCAAAAATAGTTTTGACACTCTACTTGCCGTTAGCTAGGTTATCCCAGTCGACTTGTGGGTATCGCAACCCGAGCTCGATACCACTCAGAACATCGAATCGGTCCTATGCAAGTTTGAGCAAAATTCGCCAAACCCGCATAGAAACGATTCAAAGGTGCTCACCAGCACTTTCGTATGGTGGAAAACGAAGTAATAACATTACACAACAGTCCTCGATGGGACCCATGTAACAGAGATATATAACAATGACTCAAAGAGTCAAGAATACGATATAAGGTACAAAGATCCAAATCACCTTGAATGATAGAGCGTCCGACTACGGACAAGAAGCAAATGGGGCTAAGAGCCCAAGAATAACCAATGGCGCCCATAACTGCCGTGCCAAGCCGGAAGGGTAACCGCTAACGACGCCAATCTCAAACCTTAAACAAAAGGGGTGCCGACAAAGGCAAAGGAAAAGAAGGAGCCCAAGATCGAGGCCAAGACACGGCGAGGCTAGAATTCCGGTCCTCGCCTACATAGGTATGGTGGATCAAGCGCAGCAAGATGCACTAAACAACCTATAGAGACTCGATACAACCAAGCGCCAATCGAGGGGTGAGAAAGACCTAGTCGGATCCAACCAAGCTAGCACCAAACGAACCCATCTGGCGTTTCCCTCGAGACCAAACGAGGAAGTCAACCGAGGAACTCAGCTTGGCGCTTTATTTATTCGTTATAGTTTCGCCACTTTACTAGTCAGTTTAGATAATCGCCCCGATAAAATAAGCTGGGCACTTTTAATTAACCACTCCGATAGTTGCGTCAATTACTAATCGATACAAGTAGCATGAGATAAACCCATAACCCAAAGCTTGTTGGTACTTTTATTCAGCCATTTCGCTAGAAGTTGCAATACTTACTAGTCAGTACCATGGTCGCAAGCACACACAAAACAAGCAATTGTGGGCAGTATTATTTAGTCATTCCATTATAGTGGAGCTGATTACTAGTCATTATAACTCAAATTTATAGCAAATAAACTTTAGTTATGCTTGTCTATGATCGAGATACTGTGCTCCAAGTCGTCCATATCCGCGACACGGCTTTCGAAAGTTTTACCCGGGTGCACCAATAGCAACACACGCCGATCAACCTCGAAAACCAAATCAAAACCCAACGAGGCTTTCACGAACAATCACAGATTCAGAAATATTTCAGGGGCCACCCTTAAGTAGATTCCGCGAACGAAGCTGACTCAAGACGGCCTCAAGGTTTGGGTGGACGGGTAAACGATCGGGAACCCGAAAGTGTGGCTGGGCTTGTCGACATCTGTAAACGTGTCCCGATCCTAACAAGATAAAGTGTGCTCCTCGCACAATTTAAATACACGAAAGTATGGCATAAGTACAGATCAGAATAAAACCTCAAACTAGTTTGTGGCCCCAAGAAATAAGACCAATCAAGCTCGCCTGGGGGTCCCATATACCTCCCGGATGTGGATAGCGCGATAAATCAAGGAACAGGTATCAAGTACTCGGGGTCTTACGGGACACAAGTGGGCGTTCGGAAACCAAATATTTTCTATCACCCACCGATGCCTCTGCTTAATCAATTTTAGTTGTTAAACAGAAATTAAAGCGAACGGTGAGTAAAACTAGAATCATCTCCAACATCAACATGCGGCAATACATCAGCAACTGTGGCATATGGCGACACACATCAGCACTTGGGCAAGCAACTACGACGCGCAAGTCCAACTATCTACCAAACAACAGGTAATAGGATGTGTCCAAGGCAATATACGGCGTGGAAATATCACGGTACGGAAACTAAAGCATCGCAAAACAGATAGCAATAGATCAAGGAGGGAATAAAGACGATAAAAGTAAGATAGGTAGAAAGGGGAGATGCTCGAAAACATTGTCGAAGGTTCATCCAAGATCGGGCGGCTCACATCAACTCAACGGCCTTATCCGCCAAGAAGCAAAACACTAGAAGAAACACCGGATGCACTATTTAATACAACGCGTAAGATCGGCATGATGCATGTATGATGTATGGCATGGCAAAGGTGCACCGCAATTAGTTCAATATTAAGTGGATCCGGGTCCTAATTAATTATATGGTTCTAGTTACTTAGATCCCCGCAATTTAAATGTTGTTTAACAAGGCAAGAAGTAATACGCTTCATAAGTTTAAATGAGGCCAATATAAGGCTAGATTTTCCCGCATATGGGCCCCATTTTCAATTATTAGGTGAATCGCATAAGGCCCCAAACCACGTATATGCATGCGAGATGAATGATTAATATGCAACAGTTGTTATTATGTTATGAAATAGGGTTTCGGATAAGGGTCACACATTAGGGTCTCACGATCTTGGGGGTCCGGGGTCTGCAGGTCCGTGGTTCGACGGAGCGGTCTCAAGGAACGTTCTCGAACGGGTAGATCTTGTCGATCGGGTCTCGGTCCGGGCGCGACGGATTTCTTCCGGCCGATGCCGTTCTTGTCGTCGTGCCGATCTTGTCGGGTCCCACGGGTCGATCTTGCCGCTATGCGGATCTTGTCGGCTCGCGCCATCGAGTCGGTACCAGCGTTCGAGCATCCTCGGGCGATCTTGCCGTGTCGAGGCTCGCCTTTGGTTCCATGTCGAAGGTCTAGGGTTCCGGTCTTCGCTCGACAACCCGACTCGAAACGGTTCTTGGTGAACTTGACGGTCGAGGTGTGATCTTAGGGTCCGGGTCGCGACTCGGTGTTCCGGTTGGCGATCATGGCGCCCGCGTCAAGATCTTGTTCGCCTCTTGTCGCTATGCCAGGTACTTGTTCCGCTCCATGGCGATATTGGGGTTCCGCGTGAGGTCTTGTCGAACTTGGCGCCGAGGTTCGCAGACCGTCCCGCGTGGTATGGCATAGCTCCTCGGTTCTCGACTCGTGTCGATATTGTGGTCCGAGAGGGACTACTTGTCGTCCATGAAGGCGACGCCGGTGGTCGGTGGCGAGCCTGTTTTGTACCATGTACCTCGTATCCTTTCTTCAGAGAAGCTCTTGAGCCCCCACGACACCACGACACCAACAAAGCTGCTGCTGATGAAGTGGGTGGAGACAGGCATGCCGACAGGGTCACGGACGTGATCTAGCAGGAGGGTCGCCGGCACACGCCGAGAAAGCAAGACGGAGTGGAATCGGCGACGCCGCACGCTGGGCAGGGCCGGGTGTGCCAGCGGATCGCAGGCGCGCCGGCGCCGAGCGCCGAGCAGGACGACGCTGGGGCCAGCCACGCGAGAGCGGAGGGGGGACGGCCAAGGCGCGGAGGTCGCGCGGGGAGCTCGCGGCCGGGGCTGTGAGGCCGGGGGCGATCGGCGGAGGTCGAGGCAGGGAGCTTGGGGCCGGGGCGGGAGAGGCGACGGTGGTGGCGTCTGGCGGGCCGGGCGAAGCCAAGCGGAGGTGGAGGAGCACGCGCGAGGAGAGATGGGCGGCGGCCGGTGAGGCGGGAGGGGCAGGGCGCGCGGCTCAAGGCGGAGGGGAGAGATGCTGGGTGGCGCGGCCTGGCCGGCCACGGCACGCGGGCGGCGGGGAAGCTTGGCTAGGGCAGCAGAGGTTGTGGCGGGCGGAGAGGCGCTGGTGGAGGCGCGCCAGGCGCGGGGGAGGGATGGAGCAGCGGCCGGGAGCGCGAGAGGGGGAGGGGCGTCGCATGCGGAGCGGGGTCGGCCGGCGTGCGGCCGGACTTGGGGGAGAGCGAGCGGTGTCGGGGACGGGAGGAAGGAGAGGGAGAGGAGCGCGTGGGGAGCGTGGGCGGAGGTGGGGGGTGGTGGACGCGGGCAGTGGGGGCCCAGTGTCGCTGGGTTGGGGCTGGCGCCGGGGTGCGCTGCAGTGTGTCTTGTGTGCAGGTGTTTGTGTGCCTGTGGCTGAGGGTGATTGAGGAGAGGGAGAGAGATTAGGTGGGGTGAGGTGGCAGATTAGGATTGGGTAGAGGGGAGAGAGGTGAGGTGGCGTTAGGGGATTGGGGTGATGTGGCCAAGGGGTGGGTAGACTAGTTGGTAACTTTAGGATTTAGGAGCGGTGTAGTTGGACCGCTTTGAACTGGGGTGGTCGTTGGTCGATCGCCTGCTCGACCGCCTACTAAAAATAATATAATTTTTTATTTGTTTTGTTAACACCTTTTGCAAACCGATAGCACTCAAACAAAAATAATCCGGGGACCGGGCTTTGCATTTGAATTTAGGTGGGGCGTTTGGAAAACAAATCGGGGTTTTTGCGAAAATAGTTTTGGCAAACAATGCATGATGATGACGATGCAATGCACAAATTCTACGCGATTTTCTAGTACTGGTTTTTGCGGGATGCCACATAAACAAATTACAGCGATGCAATTGACATGAACTGAGCAAGGCATAACAATGCAATTACTAGTTAGAAAGATCCTATGAGATTCGATTAGGCAAGACAACAAGATACATAGACCGCCATCCAACTGCATCTATGACTAGAAGTCCATCTTTAAGCAAAGTGTGTCAGGTAAACAGTCCACATGTTCCATGAACAAGAGACCGTTGTTTTCTCCCTAGTAGCAACAGCACATCTACAACCAAAGAGATTATTGTCACTTCCCTTGGAAACTAGAGGCATGAACCCACTATCAAACATAATTACCCCCTCTTGGAGTCACTAGCAACTACTTGGCCAAGATAACCACTAGCAACAGAGAGCATGCAAGATCACAAACAACATAGACATGATAGAATCATAAAGACAAAACCATTAATCAAACCAACATAATAATCTCAATATCCATCCGATCCCCGCAAACACAACATGCATGATTACAAATAGATTAGATCTTGATCATGAACGGAGCTCACAAGATCTATTCATGAAAGCACAAAGGAGGAGATACAACCATCTAGCTAATACATGGGCCCATAGTCCAAGGTGGAAATACTCACGCATCATATCGGAGAGAAGGCCTCCGGGATGATCTCCCCTCCGGCAGGGTGCCGGAAAGAGCTTCAGATCCCCCTGATCTAGGGACGATGGTGGTGGCGGCTACAGATGGTTTCGTGGATTTATGATCGGGTACTCATGGTTTCGCATCGGGGCTTTATAGGCAAAGGGGAGATCGAGGAGGCTGTGGCCACCAAACCCATGCAGTGTGGGCCCACCTGCCTCGCTACCGGGTGGGTCTCGCCTGGCTGCCCTCCAGCCTCTCCTCCGGACTTCTTGTTCCCCCACGGAAAGTTATTGACTTTGTCCTTCGTCCCTTCCAATTCCGAGAATATTTCTTTACTAACTTTTCTGAAACGAAAAACAGCAGAAAACAGGCATCTGGCACTGTTGCAACTTGTTAGTTGGTTAGTACCATAAAGCATGTAAAAAGCACCTGAAAGTGTGGACAAGTAAAGCAAAGTAGATACAAAACAAGCATGGAGCATCAAAAATTATAGATACGTTTCCAACGTATCATGTGGTTCAGGCTGGCTTTGCTCAAAATAAGGTTTATCCTACTAGTTTGAAAATACCAAGTTTTTCTTTACAAAACACTAAGGAACCACCAATAGGCATTGGTTTACCTCTACCCTTGTTCAACCACAAGTTTTAACTTAGAGAAATTGGGATGAGGAGATTCTTGACCATTTCAATGTCTTTGATGCTCAAAATGTCCATGACCGGGGACACGGCTAAGTAATTAGCTTTTACCCTCTCGAAAGGTGGTGCACTTTCCCCACAAGACTCGACATGCATCGAGACGAGACTTTTCATAAGCAATCCCTCAGACCATCATGGACGCGTTCCATCCTATCAACTCTACAACCAACTGTCCATCTGGCTGAGTTCTTGCAACCTAGTTGGTCAAGGCAGAGCCCATATGCCATGTGGTTGCACTAGAAGCTCCATGACACAAAACATCTCAAATCTCTTTGTTCATGGGTTTCCATCCACAAGTGTGATACATAGGGTAAACCATAGACATGGGCCATGTGTAACCACTCAACATAAACCATACAAGTCCCATTCCACCCAGGTGTTTCATTAACAAGTTGTTTTCTTAGTAAAAAACATATAGGCATAATATTTCCATAATATCATAACATGAATTTTCCATCCTTGAATTATAATAGCTAGTCTAAGCATACTAGCATATCATTTCTCCTAACATAGGGAAAATACTACCAATATATCATATATAGGATCTACCATAGCATAGCAAATACTTTGAAAAATTACCATGCAAATCCTACTCAAAATAATCCTAATGGTATAGGAAAAATAATAGGACATAAGATTAAATATCACTTGCCTGGGTAGCTAGGAGAATAGGTACAATCCTCACAATCACACACTTCACAATCCACAAAATCTACACAACAATTCAAACAACAAAATATTCACAAATCAATATACACACAAAAATAGTATCAATGCATGCAAAATGCAATGAGATGATTTGCCACACTTTTAAAATCAAACTCTATTGTACTGAAGACAAAGCATACATTCTAAAGTTTTTAAATAACACAAAAACCACCTAAAATAATATTCCAAAACATTTTTATAGTCAAAATAGTCGCATAAATGATTCTGCATAAAATTCTAATTTACGTAATCGAATGACCAAAACAAGGCCATATATGCAAATATCACATTTTCTGAATCCATAGACACCTAATTTGTAATTTTGAATTACAGATCAAAATTTATGAATTTTGCAAGTTTAAACATCTAATAGAATATTTCGATTTTAAATCTAAACTCGGACACGCGCAGCCTCGATTGGCGCTGCATCTCGTCTTGGATCACACATGTGTGTCGTCTAATCTAAATGAAATCCTACAACTCAGATCTGCCCATACATGTCCGCGCCTAGTTCTAATCTCGACCACTGGATCTTGATCCAGCGGATCAAATCAACTCGACCTAAAACTAGCGGCGCAAATGGCAGCTACGGCGGCGACGCGTCTGATGGCGACGTGCCGGCAAGTCCAGGGGGTAAGGGAGGGGGTGTAGTGGCTTACTAGGGTCGTTTCGACGAGGTGGTTCTCAAGGTGGTCGCGGACGGGGTGGGGCGCACGGACACGGCCGGAATCGCTCGACGGAGTAGCGCCGAGCGTCGGGTGCTCTCAGTCGACGACGGGGCGACGCTCTGGGACACAAGAGGACAATAGGCATGCATCAGAATAAGCGCAAGAATAAGGCGAGTACGCTCGTTTGAACCAGAGGTTAAGGCCCGCACGGTACTCACCGCAATAGCTCGTCGGAGTTCGTCGGGGTAGCAGCAGTGCGAGGGAAAATTAGGGTAGCCTGGCGGCGCTCAGAGGTGGGTGAGTGGGGGGAAATGGTATGGAGGCGGATGGGCTTAAGTAGCCAGGGACAGGGAGGAAATCACGCCGGCAATCAACACCAATTAAGCGTGCTTTGATTCGGGGGAAACGACCGCGACGGAGATGGTCGTGCGCGGGATTTGAGGACGAATTGGTGAGGTGGCAGTGGGGTCCACTGGTCAGCGAGGGGGTGCGCGCGCGGGGTGAGAAACAGAGGGGAGAGGGGGAGGCTCCCGGGTGGGCTTGTTGGGCTGTGAGTGGTGTTGGGCCAGATTGGCAGGCTGGTTTCTATTTTTTTCCTCCTTTGCTCTTTTCTTTTTCTGAATTGGTTTTCCCAAAATTGATTTGAATAACCAAAACAACTCCAAATCCTCTCAAAGTTTCACCACATTTTTGTGAGGTGATTCTAGTATGGAAAGGTGTTTTAAACACACAATCCACTCAAAAACACTTTGGGGTAATAATATAAAAATAAAAACATGCCCCATACATGTAATATAAAAGGGGTATAAAATATGGTTTTGCTAGGGTTTAAATTTTGAAAATCTTTGTGCAATGAACACATGCCATGATGATATGAATGCAATGATATGGTTTTGGATTTGATGAAATTTGGGATGTTACAAAGCCTCGCCTCCCCCGGTGCCGAATTCTTCTTCCCTAACCCCAAGCACTGCCGCCCCATGTGGCCGCGGTGCTCCATCGCCAGGCCACCTCGCGCGTCCACGCTCCGCCTCTACCTCATACTCCCTGCGTCTGGCCCGAGCGCCGCCGGCCACCTCTCATCTGCGAGCAATCACGCGTCACTGTTTGGCATTTGTCGCTACAGTGAGGTTGCCGCCAAGACGCTGCTCATCTCCATCGCCCAATAGACGCCAACCTCGCTTCGCCTCTCATCGCGAGCATGGACATGCGCCCATCGATCTCTGTTCCTTGATGCCGCCTGTGAGAGAGCTCCCACGCCTCTTGCAAGACAGACTCGGTCCTCCTACGCCGTCCCGATCCCTCTCCCGGTGGTTGCCCTTTCTTCCATCCCAGTACAGAGTTGTGTTAAATCTCTGAACAAACTCCGGCCGCCAGAGGCGGGTTGAGCCCATACTCTCCCTGCCGCAGAGGCTCTGCCTCTCGACGTCAAGGCATGTGTGCGTCCGGCCCTTCCTTGACTTCTCCCATGACCTCCTGCAGTGATGCAAGCGACCCGCATCTACCCGATCGCCCAGTGTTCTCTGGCCAGCAGCTGAAGACTATATGGTGGTGTGCTATCATGTGAAGTGGTGATATTTTGGTGCTATGCTACCTAAGTCCAAGGCGTCGACACCGAGATCTTCGATAAGAACCTCGTCTCGGAATACCCCAAGGAATTTGACATGGAAAAGATCTACCACACAACACCGAAGAACCTGGAACACCGAGCTCTCCCTCCCGGAACCCGAAGACTGAACCCGGGGTCCATCTCCCTCTCAGATCCGATGGCCGAGACCCCAGAGACTAAACCTGAACCCCTTGGAGACCAAGATCCGTGATCCAAGATGTGTGACCACTTCCCGATACCCTACTTTGACAATATAATCCAACTTGTCGCATATTCAATTATTCATGCTTGCATTTCATCATGTGGTTTGAGGGTCTTATGCTGATTCACCAAATAATTAAATATGGAGAACATATGCGGGCGAATCTAGTCTAATATTGGCTCCATTTAAATTTGTGTAGCGAACTGATGATAAGTTTTGCCTTGTTAAGACAACATTTAAGATTGCGGGTATCTAAACAACATGAACCATATTAATAAACGTCGGGACCCCAGTTCCACTTAATATTGCCTAATTGCACCGCATCTTTGCCATGACATGCATCATACATGCATCATGCCTGATCTTCTGTCGTAGTATTAAATAGTGCATCCGATGTTTCTTCTAGTGCTTTGCTTCTTCACGGATTAGGTCGATGAGTTGATGCGAGTGATGACCTAATCTTGGATAAATCTTCAAAAATGTTTTCAAAGAGCATTCTCCCTTATTCTTCGGCGAATCTCACCCCAATGGGATCGATTCATGCTTCCACTATCGGTGCACTTGTCGGTGGCAACCGGAACCTCTCACAAGGTTGGGGCACTTCTCCACAACTTAATTGGAGGCTCCCAACAAACGCCACAAAAGGCCTCAACAAATGCCACCAAGACCACAATGCCACCAAGGCCACAAACTGCCTAGGGTTCCAAGAACCCAAGAGGGACAAGCTCCAATGAGCAATTCAAACCAAATCCTCCGAGGAGAACTCAAATCGATGCACCAAATGCAAATGGCAAGAACACCACAAAGATGCTCAAATCCCTCACTCTCAAGTTCCAACAAAGCTATTAAAGCTATTGGGGGAACAAGAGAGGAGGAACGAAAGAGAGACACAAAATCCCCCAAAATGTAGATCCCCAAAGATACACTCACAAAGAGATGTTTTGGTTTGGTCAAAATGTAGATCTAGATCTCCTCCAACTACCCCTCAAATATATGCAAGAATCAATGGAGGGGTGAGTAGAAATCAAGCTCAAAGAGTAAGGGAAATGGGGCAAAGCTTAGACAAAAGGAGGAGCAAGAAGCAACCCTAAATGAAAACGGGGGAAAGCTATTTAAAGACACGGGCAAAATTTGGCCGTTGGGGTGATTTTTCAGACCGTTCCGGTACTACCGGATTTACCGGTAGTACCGCAAAGCTCCAGGAAAAAGAGCGAAGCAGACAAAGCAGAAGCAGCGAAGCGCCACAAGATGCGGGGGAAGCTTCTGCCAGCAGAAGCATTGCATGCAAGCAAGACGCAAGACGCAGCAGCAGCAATGAGCAAAGCAAAGCGGCGCCAGCAAGGGTCCACAGCTGCATGCGAGAGCCCCTCTTGATAGTACGGTTAACTATCCTAAACCCAGTCTCACACACACAACGTGAAACCGGCAAAAAGGGAAAACCTATCAAGATTATACCTTTGCCTTGAGCATTCCACTTGAGCTCGATGTAGACGGTCTTGCCCTTCTCAAGATGGAACGCCTTTCTTGATTCCTCATCATCGACCTCACATATTGAGCTTGCCCAACATATTTTCTTTGTATTTCATCGACCTTGAAGCCAACACATGCTCCAAGCGATGCAAATGGACAAATCCTACAAGTATAACTTAATACACACATTAGTTCATAAAGATTGTCATTAATTACCAAAACCACACATGGGAGCCCAACATGTTCTTTCAATCTCCCCCATTTTGGTAATTGATGACAATCCCTTTAAAAGGGTTTATATAAGGAATATTAATGAATAAAATGGTAATGCCAATATCAAATACTACAAAAGTATGTGATATTGGTACCACCACCATATATAGAGCAAACTCCCCCACAATCTATGCATGTGTGATGAACTTGAATTTCATTGCATATATTGCCAATCATTATCATTGGTGGAGTTTCCTCTATATATACTACATGCTCAGCAACAACAAAGATGCAAGAGCATGAGAGGCAAATGCACAATAAAAAACTCAATGCATAAACCAACTTCCCTTAAACCCTCTAAAACTTCTCCCCCATTGGCATCGATTGCCGAAATGGGTGACAAGTTCTAGAAGGCAAATATAGTAATAATTCCTCCAAAGGTGTGCTTTCGCACATATCCAATGATGAATACTTGGGAGGGAGTAGAACTATATCGAGGACCCGAAGGTTGCCAAAATAAAGTCAAATGATGTAAGCAACTACAAGGTCCGACAAACCAATTTGAAAACAACAAATGAGTCCAAATGGAAACTACAAGATATTATGATATGAGCAAAAGAGTGTTTTAAATAACAAATAGAGAAGCTCCCCAAGATTTGTGCACAATTCAAAATAAATGCATTGGAATACATAATGCACAAATATGGAATCCTTGCTCCCCCATAAGCATTTAAAACTCAATAAATAAGAAACAATACAAATGAATATTATTAAATGAATTAGATGAGCTCCCCAAAGATAATGCACCAATTATGATAATTGCATTTGGGAACAAGGTGCATAATCATGGAATCCTCACTCATCCAAGCTCATTTAACAATACAAGGCATGAGAGAACAAATATGAGTGCATGAATATGTAAACTAGAGGAACAAGCACTCATAGGCAAATAAATTTGGAAGCCACCAAAGAATCAAAAAGGAATAAAAGGTGGTATTCAAGGAATAAGATTCAACTAAAATTATCTTCTCATGTGTGTATATGTCTCTAAGTGGAAAACATCACAAAGACATATGCCAACAAAGACATATGCACACATAAACAAGATATACAAGAGAGTACATGAAAGAAAAAAATGAAGTCATAACATATACCAATAAGATTTTTGCTTCAAAGCACGACCAAAGGCTCAAATATATCTTATTGTATATTAATGAGCTTAAAATACCAACACACTACATATATTACAACAATCACCAAGGGAAAAAGGGGAAAGTTGGAATATATGAAGAAAGGAAACAAGTATCACAAGGAGTAAACAACTAGCAAAATCTCACTATTGCACATGAGATAAGTTTGAGGAAAATATAGGTAACAAAATTGCTAGATTGACATATTTGGGATTGATGGATCATATGCATGATTTTGTATAGTCCCAATTATATGCACTCATCTCAACTTCTACACATTTACAATAGAGAGTTCTCTTAATACCATGGCTAGAGATACAACAATAAATATAATAACAAAAATCCATGCCAAGATGCAACCTACAAAAGGTAGCAAGATAAATATGCATGAGCAAGAGATACTTGTTACCGAGATATAATTGGTAGGATGTAGAGGATATGAATTCGTTGATCATCATATAGCTTGCCTCCAATTTTCATGTATGCATCATTTCTTCAAAATTGAGAGACAAGCATCCAATCTATGTCCAATGTACCTAAAACACATTTAAGTACAAAATGGTCCCCAAACATATTGGGTCCAAAGTAGTTAGTGCAACTACAATACATAGGAGAGACTCCACATAATTATGTGCATATTGATATGAAATTGAATTTCATGCACAACTTAGCCGATGGGAATTGGTGGAGTTTCCTATATATTGGATCAAATAAAGCAAGCATGCCATAATATAAACATATAGTAAATATGCATGCATAAAGCTTTCAAGAACTAAAAAGGAGATACAATTTGAACAAAAACACCAAGTAAATTGAGATTTCACACACATGAGTGTGACATGACAAACGATGTCCAAATTGTATCAAAGAACCAATTCAACACATGAAAGATCACAAGTTCAACCAATGAACTAGGCTAAAGCCAAAGAGCAAAAGATAGATAGAAATAAAAATGCTCAAGGATTTATCTCATTCTAAAATGGTCAAATCAAGAAACAAGGAATGAGACAAAACCAACTCACAAAAATAGCAAGGTTCCAACAAGAAACCAAACTCCCCAAGCTTTTCATGATGGCACAAAATACCAAAACGAAAAGATTGAGCATCCAAGCACATAAAACTCAATATGGATCAAACAAAGAAGCATAAAAGGATTGTTCTAGATAATATAGAAGAGCTCACCCATAAGTAGTACATTATATATAATTTTTGGTTTTGAATGAAAAATGCACACGAATGAGATCATCACTACTACCTACATTAAATAAAACACAAGAGGATACCAATAAAAATAAAAGGATCCAAAATTAGTAAGGAATACATGGGAGCACACAATACATTTACTTGGCCAAAGATAGAATAATATTAAGCAAAGGCCAAAGTGAATATGATCAATAAATTCTACCATAATTTAGTACTCATTGTCCAAGGACAAGAAATATTGGGAATAATTTTCCCAAGGTAGCTTGCATGGATATCCAAGATCATAGTCACAACAATAAGCATATAACAAAATATAAGAATTAAGCTTGATGCTTCAAAAGAGATTCTTGATAGCTTCCAATAGTCACACAATCACTAGTGATTAGAGTAACTTGAAGGAAATGGTTTCCATGAGGATATAGATATCTAAATATGAGGAAACACATACCAAGAAACACTCTCACATACAAGATTCAAAATATGAGCAATAAAGACATTCAAACAAATTCGAACTTGTATGAGCAAATGTGTCACGTAGGAGCTAGATAATTATCAATATCAATTCTAAGTGACACAATGTCACATCCCAAAAATTTCCAAATTTTGAAATGTGAAAAATAAATAAACAAAATAAACAATTGTTGATTTTTAGGGTGAGAAGAAACTTTTTGATTCCAATTGGAAACATCAAAACCTATTTTGATTAAATAAAATCCTAAAGGGATTTAAAAAGATAAACAATTAATAAATAAAATTATGATAGCTGGCATTACTATTTTTAGATCTTTTAATAAAAAGATTTGGTTTTCAAAAGAAAAGGTAGAATTATAAATAAATATTATTTTATAGAGCCAAATTAAATCTTGGCCAAGCTTTTGAAATGAAATATTTCTATTTGATAAAAAGAGTAAAGGGTTTATCTAAATAAAATAATGAGGATTTATTAATATCCAATTTTATTAAAGTAAAGGCCTTTCCATTTTAAATAAACACTAAAACTTGTTAATATATTTTAAATAAGATTTCCAAGTGTTTTATATCTTCAAATAAAACCTACTGAATTGATTTTGGTATTATTTTATATTTCAAATAGAATTTTAAAATAAATTAAATCCTATTTGAATTAAAGAGTAAGGTCTATTTTTAATTATTATGGGATCCTAAAAAGAATAAAAAATATTTTTTTGGACTTTGGTTTGTGTTGTTAAACAGAATTAAAATAAATACAAAGTTTGGCAAAGGTTTGAATTCCTTTGTTGTTTGAATTGTTTGTTTGAAAATCAAAACAGAAAATCAAATAGAAAAAGAAAAGGCAATCTGTGTAAAAAAATGAAACGAACCAACCCAACCCAACAATCCCAACAGCCCAGCAACGCAGCCCACCAGCTCTCACCACTGCGAATCGTTTTCCACTGAAAAATCAACCCGCAGAGACGCAGACAAGTGGCCCCATCCTTCCCTCTCTCTCCCTCACTGACAGCTAGCACGGCCCCACGCCAGCGTGTCGTCATCTTCAACCCACGACCATGTCTCACCGCCATTGTCTTGATTTACTCGGCGTTGAATTCGCAGAATGCTCGTTAAATCCTCCGTGACCACGCATACTTACTCGCCTGTCCCTCTCTTCCCCAAACCACGACACCCTCCGCCACCGGCCCAATTGTGAGCTCGAGCCCTCCTCTCGACGAGCTCCTTCAATTCCGGCGAGGCAGGATCCCCTCGGCCCCGCTTCACACGGGTTTCATCAAGAGCCTCTTGAGCACCTCCTCCGACCTCGCCTCTCCACAACGACGACAACTCGATTATGA
Source organism: Avena longiglumis (assembly GCA_030063025.1). Taxonomy (NCBI): domain Eukaryota; kingdom Viridiplantae; phylum Streptophyta; class Magnoliopsida; order Poales; family Poaceae; genus Avena; species Avena longiglumis. The sequence goes on from CP125976.1 coordinate 123,379,546, forward strand.
GCGCCATTGCCTTCGCCTTGGCTCCGGCGAACTCCCTGGTAAGCTCAGACCTCCCCAGCACCTCCCGATGATGCTCCCTTACTCGCGACCCTTGTGCGCACCTAACCATGCCTCTAATTTGTCTTAGCGCGGTCCTAAACGACGCCAGCAACGACGACTAAGCACAACCGACGCCGCTGCACACTCCGGCGAGGAATTGCCGCCGTTCGTGTGCGCCCCTTGGACAGCTGCGACCACCTCGAGCTTCACCTAGACCACGCAAACATGGTGAGCTGTTTCCCTTCTTCCTTTGCTTCCTGGAATAGCCGCGACGCCACCGTTCGAAAGGCACCACTGCCGCCGCTGCGTAGCCGCCGATCTTGGTCGGCAATTGAGCCCGTTGGATCCTAATCCTGCTAAGATTAGATTTAAGTGAAAGGGTATGAGCGCCAGCCGAGCAATTTAAGTTAGATCCAACGACTCACTTAGGCTGATCCAAGACGAAGCGCAATGCCAATTAGATTGCGCCACGTGGACATAGTTTTGTTTATAACAGAATTTTGAATCTGATTGATATGCAAACTTGTAAAATTCATAACTTTAATTCTACACGTCCAAATTTTGCAAATTTTATATCAATGGAATCAGTAGAACAAGTACTTTGCAACCAAGCATTTTGTTTATTGTTTTGCTTCTGTAAAATTGGTTGAAATTGCAGAAACATGTGGATGCTTATTTTTGAATATAAAAATTGTTCTAGATATAATTTTAATATGAAATATTTGCAAAATGGTTTGTTTTTAACCTACTGACCCTAGGAATCAACTTATGGATTTAAAAATGTATTTTGTGAAGTTTAGGAATAAATAATTGAATTAGCTCATTTCTAGTCAAATAAATATATTGATTTTATTTTAGAAATGATTTTTGAGTAAAATCTTTGGGAAATGGTTTGATTCAAACCTTCTGACCCTAAACACCAAGTTTTGAGAATTAAAATATATTTGGTGAACTCTCACTACAAGGAATATGGCTATATATGACCCTCCATTTTCGTCACAAAATCGTCATAGTAGTTCGTTTATGACGATTCTATGACGATTTTGAGATCGTCGAAAGTCAAGGCCGCAAATGAACTATAACGACGTTTTTGGTAAAATCGTCATAACCGTCTATGACGATATTAAATCATCATAATGTCTATGACGATCTAATATCGTCATGGACCATCTAGCCAAGCCAGCTCAGATCCTACGTGGCCGATCCTACGTGGCAAAATTATGACGAAATGAAATCGTCTTAAAAAATAAGCCCAGTCCATTTTAGTGATCTAAATGGGCGCCCAATAATGTTGGACTTTTTTTGCTTTGGGCCTAGGCCATTTGTAGAGCATTTTATTTTATGTCGTGTCTATGGGCCATGGCCTTTTTTAGGTGTATTCGACTTTTTAGATCTAGTACGGACCCAAATGTACAAACCATCCCAACAACATTTCCAAATATATAGTTCACACAAAACAACGATATAATCCGAATTTAAACATAATAGCCACGAGGCTAATAAGTAACACTATTACATGACATGATAGCTAGATCATCATAATAGATATAGATATCGATACAACAGATATAAACATGATAGCAGATACAACAGCCAAATTTGAGACACAATAACCAAAAAGACAGCAAATACAACAGATGTAAACATGATAGATTCGCTACTCGTTGTCAGCTTCATCATCAGGTATCTCGAAACCAAATTCCTCTTCCAAGGCCATCACAACCTCCATTGCATCCAGACTATCCAGACAAGATCATCCTTGAAGTGGGCATGGTTTCACATATAGGACAGTAAGTTAGGCAAAGAACAAATGTGCATGTTTCTGGATATTAAATAAAGCACTATCCAATATACTTCCCTTTATTCAGTTTGCACAGGGTTTCAAATGTTTACAACATGAAAAATGGACCTTTTCTATCTATGTTACTATATACATCAGTCCCTAACTATACTAGCATCTGCTTATGAATCCCTGCTGCTTATCATAAATAGCATAGTTTGCTTCCTAATAACTCTAGTCTAAAAAATTAGGAACTACAGCAGTTTTCATGTGTCCAAAAAGAATGACCAATGTCATCCCAAATAAGAAAAATAACAGAGTTTTCTTTATGTCGACTCAAAGTCTCATAAACAGAAAACCGGTTAAATACATAGGGATGAGAAACTAAAACAAGTATGTCATGAATTTCCTACAAGAGAGAATATAGAGGACCTCCAAGTCAATTAAGTCATAGCATATAAGCTATTCTTATCCATTACTTAGCCAATGTAGTTCTGTACACAGATTTTTTAAGAAACAAGAAACTATTACCAAAGGAAGAATGGTTAGTTGGTTAGGCTGCTCTCAGAAATGAATAGAGTGTTGCACTGTTAAAAGTTCATCATTGAGCTAAACTTTAGAAAGGGGCAAGTTTCACCAAAAAAAGTAGCATCTGTTCATATCAGTATATTTTGCCTCGAAGACAACATCATAGGTGGAGAGGGCAAGTTTCACCATGAAAGCTAAGGTAATAAGATAAAGATTCCACAAATATCAAGTTTTCACTTGATCTCATCCACACCAGCAGGTCCCACTTGCAAGAAGCTTGCGCATCAACATGCAAGTAGTCATCAACACCATGAACCAGGAAACCAGATAAGAAGGAGCAGTAGCTAACAATTACACAGCCACATTCCACAGACATCCACACAAAGTTACCATCAGTGTTATACCTCACCCTCAACTCTGGTTGCTCCTTGGAGCCATCCAGAGCTAGAAGTAGAGGATTCACGGCAAAGGCAACATGGTTGCAAGGTAGGAGGAGGCAAGAAGCACTATATTAGTAGGAGGAGAAGGATTTCTAGGACAGATGCTTGGAAGCTTATATTAGTAGCATAACAAGATCAACAATCATATCTTGTAGCGGTAGAACTTTACAATATTTTCAGCATATGTATTCTCTTTGCATCGACATCTTGGGAAAATAAAGAGACTAATACCCATCAAATCCACCCTATACCATTTCAACTAGATGATCATCTAGGAGGATTGGATGAGGTGTGCTCTCAAATTTACATAGAGATGCTATGTATGTTCCTCATAGAGAAATAAAAGATACACCATAATCTACATTCTTATTTAGAGTTGGCCTCGGCCTTTGCATCCTAGGCGGCTGTAGCACACTTCTACTAATCATACCAAGGCCATAAAAGCATACAAATCATCTTTGCACAAACCAGCAAGCATGAGGGATTGCTGGGCACAAATCCAAAAGAATTGGAATTGCACCTCAGGCACAATCCCAAACTCACTCCCATCAAACTCTCAATCTAGTCTCTAAAACTAGAACATCAGCCCTTCAACAAGTTTGATAATAAATCCTTTTATTAGATATTCAAAAATATCTAAGAATCATTTTATATTTTAAAACAAAGGTAACTGAATTACACTGCTCATCTTCACGGTTTGATTCAAGGAAACTAGAACTCATATAGCTCCGACAATTGAACAAAAATACAGCCATAGGGGATTTGCAACATCACAAAACATGCTCTTTAAATGAAATCATCTTCATAGCCATTTGGCTAGGAATCATTCAGATTATTGTTGTCATATGGATGAGTAATCATATTGATCATCCATTTACACTTACCAATATTACCCAAATAATCTTTATCATTTTCCTAGCAGTAATTCTAGAATCAAAGCTATACCTTATTTCACCATCGGATCGGCGGAGAATAAAGCATTTTCCTAGAAAGTGTTTCGGGAATCATTTTAGTGAATATTCCATGGTCATATAAGTTCTGAATCCGAGCATGTCAATTGAGCATCAAACCGAGCTAAGATATCTCCACGGACACGGTTATACATCGATAATTAACCACGAAAAGATACAAAAGCTTAGAGAGCAAAGCACACAAAGGGTACACTATTTGACTAGTAGTCAAGACCACATATCGACCTATACTTTAATGAAAAACAAACTGACGATCAAATATAAAAATGGCATATAGTATGATTTGTTACTCCAAGAATTAAAAGTATGAGAAACTAGCTAGTAAAGTAACATGTAAACAGTTATCATGTAAGCGATCAATTTCAAGAACTGAATACAAACTCTATGAAGTAAACTACTTGATGATCACGATGAAACAGTCAAAAGAAGAACAAGCAATACATGAATCACAAGAAGATAAGTGAGGCAACTATGAGTTTATAAGATAAAATGGACTCATTTTCACAATTCAAGGCAAAGTAGAGCTGCACAGGACCATGTTTTCTATCGGGGAGGATGGAAAAAATTTATCGAGCCCAGTGGCTTGCCCCACCATTTCACAATCCAACCCAATTGCATCTACTAACTAAAAATACCCAGGAGAATCTCACCTTTCCTATCCTAGTCACAGCCAAGCGGAGGAGAGCATCCAGTCGCAAGCAACCACTATCCGATGCCGAACAGCGAGTCTCGACGGTTGGCGAGGATGAGGAGGAGGAGCGTACCTGACCGGACATGGATTTGGCGGGCTGGAACGGCGACATCCCAGCTGGGCGCCATAGCCCCTCCTCGTGCGCCGGCCAGGCTCGGCGATGCGAGGTGGCGGTTCTCCGCGCATCCGTCTCCGCTCCTCCACCGCCGCCATCGCGCCCATCACCATCACTCACCGCCGCCACGTCATCCACGTTGCCGCCGCTGAAACCACCACAAGAACATCCACGGACCTGCAAACACGGGACAGATGCATAAGCCGTTAGGACACAGAGGTGGGGAAAGAGCTTGACCGCCGCATCAAGGCCGACCGTCAGCAGACTTTAAGAGGTTGTGGTCGGGGAGTGAGGCGGAGATCAACCGGATGGGATCGGGAGTGATGGGGTGGGGTGGGGGGGGTGGCGGCGGAGATAGGAGGGAGTGGCCTGTGCGGCGGTGTCAGGGAAGAGGATCCCGAACAGAGGGCGGTGGCGGCGCACGCGGATCTTCTTGGAGAAGGAGAGGTGTTCACGCAGAAGGAAGGAGGGCGGTGGCGGCGGGCGGTGGGATTAGGGTTGGCGGAGGGGAGATGCGTTCACTGGGAGGGGCACGCGATGGTGAAATATCTGGTGTCTGCACGCGTGAATAGGATGGGTACCTTGCCACGTCATCTATCCGTGTCAAGTTCCCACGGATCAACATCCTGTCCGTCCATCCTATACACATCCAATGGCCCATCTTGCTATCCTCCGCATTTAGACCTTTCTAGCTTTTATGACGATTTCACCGAAAGAAATTACGACGTTTTGAGCAAAATCGTCACAGTTTATTGAGGTTTTGTCCCTCCCAAGCATCCGGTGTGGAATTTTAAGACAATTTTGTAGATGGTCACTACCAAAACGTCACAAGTTAACACATTTCTTGTAGTGTCTTTAAAGAATATTGCTTTGCTAAAAGCATTTTCAACCACATAAAATAATGATTTGATTTAAAAATGGTTTATAGATAAATCCTTTTGAAAATGGTTTTACCACTTTTGAACTTTATAATGTTTAGAGCCTAGTAGAAACCATTTTTGCAAATAAAACTATCTTTTGCATGCTTGCATGCATGACCTTGTTTTTGTTATTTTATGTGTGTTAAGTTGTTTAAATGTTGTGTTGAATATGTGTTTGCTTGATTGTATTGTAGTGGAATTAGAAGAGTGTGATATTTGCAAGATCAAGAAGTGAACCAACATTCTCTACTAAAAAGGCAAGTGACACTATCATCGATGTCCTACTATTTTCATTACACTTAGTGGATTTTGTAACATGCATGATAAGGACTACTATATTTTTATGCTATGCTAAATCCTAATAGGATACCCTTATATATTCCTTAGTGGAAACAATGTAGTTGTAGTATGCTTAGCCCTGCTATATATTGGGATGGGATACATGTTATGATTATATGAAGAGTTGAAAAGATATATGTTTTATATAATAAAACAAGAACTCAATGAACCACCTGGGTGGACAAGGATACTCAAGTTTTGGACAAGGTGACAACAAAAGGAACCATGTTTATATGGCAATCTCTTTTTGTTGTGCACTAGAAGAAAACCACCCAGGGACTTAGAGATTGAACATGTTTCTCGTACAGTGGCTTCCGTGTATAGCCACATGCTAAATGGGCTCTGGCTTAGTCAACTACATAGTGGAAGACCCATGCATTGGCATCTTCAGGTTAACTAGATTTGTGTAAGGGAACTTGAAACCCTACATTGGTGCCTGGATGACAAGCTAGCATTGTGTATTGGGAGGACTTCTATGGAAAGACTTTGTCACATTCTCAATCTGCCAGTACTCCATCTTGGTGAGTACTTATCCAGCGGCCACTGGTGGCATCAAGATGAGATTGTGCCATGTGGGTAAAGTGTACAACTTCTGCAGAAGATCAAAATTCTAAGTACTTAGCCGTGTCCCCAGTTATGGACAATACTGAGCAACTAAGGCCTGAAGCTATGGAAGATCTCGACATTCCAATTTCTCAAAGTTAAAACTTGAGGGTGACAACAAGGGATTTGAAGCACTTGGAGTTTTCCAAGGATTTCAGAAAGATTTTGACAAAAGATCAAAACTATTTTGAAAAGATAGGCTAAAACTATATCGCTTTCTACAAAAGAGCCTAAATCCTACTTAGCCAAATATGCATGTAAATGATAGGATCCACTTATTCTACATAGTAGTGAAACTTGCCAATACAATTCAAATGTATTGACCCTTGTGGCTGCAACTTATTATGTTGCAGGTTTGTTTGATGTTAGTGAAGTTTATTGATTAGGATTACAAGACTACAACCAACATGACTGCTTGTGGCACTTTGAAGATGAAGGACCCCATGCTTATAGATATTCTGCTGCAATGTAATGTGATAGCCAAATGAGCTATGTAAGATGTAATAAATTATTTTATTCCTAGTTATAAAGTTGTATTATGACCTTTGTTTCTTGATATTACATCTTAACTGTGGATGCTAGCTATTGATCCAGGGACTAGCATTGTAAACACAGGGATCTCTACCTTATGAAAGGTTGGGAACCTTACAGATGGTATCAGAGCACTGTGTTGCCTGTAGGATTTGTAACCCTAGGATTGGACAAAACCCCTTAGAAAAATAGGAGTTGTTTTCGTTCCAAAACTTATTTACAAACAATCTTGTAAACTCTTTCCTCAACCATTTTGGTTTTGATTCTACACCTCTTCCTTTTCAACTTGTTGGATAAAACCATCACCATGACCAATGACTTTAACTTTAGATTCACCAAAGATTTCATCAACTCTAATGACTTCAACATCTTCAAGTGTTTTCAACTATAGTTTCACCAAGGACTTCAACTTAGACATCACTAAGGATTACAAGTGAGAACCAAGAAACACTAGATTTCCTACCAAAGATATTGATAACAAGTTAGAGTATGGATCATATTGACCTATGAGGTATGATTATACTAAGATATATATTTCATGAAAACTTGTTGTTTCCTTCAACTCATGAGTCAATATCATAAGTTGATAAGTGAATAGTTGCTTGATGATTGCTTGATTGTTTGATTGAACTTGGTTGGTTTTGAGTTGTGTGTTAGAACTTCTTAAAAACCTATCCACCAATACTCATCCCTATCAAACCAACAGATGCCTCCCCGTCGTACCAACCCCAACCAAAACAACAACAACATCACCCTTGAGATGCAGAAGATGTTGGCAGTTCAGACACAGTTGATGCAGGAGATGACCACATTCATACAGAATCAAAACAACAACAACAACAACAACAACAACAACAACAACAACAACAACAACAACAACAACAACAACAACAACAACAACAACAACAACAACAACAACAACAACAACAACAACAACAACAACAACAACAACAACAACAACAACAACAACAACAACAAAAACAAAAACAACAACAACAACAACAACAACAACAACAACAACAACAACAACAACAACAACAACAACAACAACAACAACAACAACAACAATAATCAGAATAATCCTCCACCACTTGACATGCTCACCAAGTTTCTGAAACTTAGGCCTGCAAGATTTTCTGGAACAACTGATCCAATGGAAGCCAATGATTGGTTACGTTCAGTGAACAAAGACTTAGTGACTGTTGGATGCACCGATGAAGAAAAAGTTAGGTTTGTAGCATTTCTGCTTGAAGGACCAGCAGCAACATGGTGGGACAACTTTCACATCACCACTCCCCTTGAAGATGTGACTTGGGATATTTTTGAGGATGGATTCAGAACAACTCACATCTCACCTGGAGTGATGTACTTGAAGAAAAAGTAGTTTCACAATCTGAAATAGCTTCACCTCAGTGTGGCTGAGTACATTGAAGAATTCAACAATCTGGCACGCTATGCACCGGATGAAGTTGACACAGATGCCAAGAGAAAGGAGAAATTTCTTGAAGGACTTAATGATGAGTTGAACTTGCAGCTAGCTATTGCCTATGTCCCAACTTATCAATCACTCTATGACAAGGCCACTATATTGGAAAACAAGATGAATCAAGTTGAGAACAGAAAGAGGAAACATAAACTCAAGAATCACTCAGGATCATCAAAAAAAGAAGCATTCATTCAAAAAGAGTAATGAAGATTCTGAACCACATTAGTATCACCACAACAACAATGGAAGTGAGAATAATGGTAATGATACTGACAATGGAGATGACCTTGGTCAGAACCAACATGACACTTTCAAGAAGAAAGACATTAGCCAGTTGCAGTGCTATAATTGTAAGGAGCTTGGACACTATGCATCAGACTGTCCTGAGAAGAAGAAGAAAAAGGATGCTAGAAGAGCCAATGGAAATGTCTCCAATGTGACCCAGAAAGGACATGTGAACCACATTGACATGGATGGAAACTTTGAAGAGATAGAAGAAGTGGATGTCAAAAACTAGTTAACTCAGAAGAGTCAAATAAGGATTCCTTGTCAAGATATTAAGTGTTGAACCTATAGTCAAGTGAACCATCAATGTAACCCTATGAGACTTTATTTTAAGGGTGGTAGTACCCTAGTTGCCTTGAAGCCAACTTGTAACCTTTAGCCTTCCCAAATCTCGGGAAGAGATTTATCTTCAGGGTGGTAGCCTGTCACATCCCAAAAATTTCCAAATTTTGAAATGTGAAAAATAAGTAAACAAAAAAAACAATTGTTGATTTTTAGGGTGAGAAGAAACTTTTTTATTCCAATTGGAAACATCAAAACCTATTTTGATCAAATAAAATCCTAAAGGGATTTAAAAAGATAAACAATTAATAAATAAAATTATGATAGCTGGCATTACTATTTTTAGATCTTTTAATAAAAAGATTTGGTTTTCAAAAGAAAAGGTAGAATTATAAATAAAGATTATTTAATAGAGCCAAATTAAATCTTGGCCAAGCTTTTGAAATGAAATATTTCTATTTGATAAAAAGAGTAAAGGGTTTATCTAAATAAAATAATGAGGATTTATTAATATCCAATTTTATTAAAGTAAAGGCCTTTCCATTTTAAATAAACACTAAAACTTGTTAATATATTTTAAATAAGATTTCCAAGTGTTTTATATCTTCAAATAAAACCCACTGAATTGATTTTGGTATTATTTTATATTTAAAATAGAATTTTAAAATAAATTAAATCCTATTTGAATTAAAGACTAAGGTCTATTTTTAATTATTAAGGGATCCTAAAAAGAATAAAAATTATTTTGTTTTGGACTTTGGTTTGTGTTGTTAAACAGATTTAAAATAAATACAAAGTTTGGCAAAGGTTTGAATTCATTTGTTGTTTGAATTGTTTGTTTGAAAATCAAAACAGAAAATCAAATAGAAAAAGAAAAGGCAATCTGTGTAAAAAAATGAAACGAACCAACCCAACCCAACAGGCCCAACAGCCTAGCAACGCAGCCCACCAGCTCTCACCACTGCGAATCGTTTTCCACTGAAAAATCAACCCGCGGAGACGCAGACAAGTGGCCCCATCCTTCCCTCTCTCTCTCCCTCACTGACAGCACGGCCCCACGCCAGCGTGTCGTCGTCTTCAACCCGCGGCCACGTCTCGCTGCCGTTGCTGCCGATTTACTCCGGCGTTGAATTCGCGTAAATGCCTGCGTTAATTCTCCGGTGACCACGCGTACTTACTCGCCCCTGTCCCCTCTCTCTTTCCTCCCAAACCATGCCACCCCTCTTCCACCGGGCTGCCCCAATTGTGAGCTCGAGCCCTCTCTGCTCCGACGAGCTCCTTCGTCAATTCCGGCGAGGACAGACTCCCCCTCGGCCCCTGCTTCACACGGGTTTCATCAGCAGCCTCTTGCACACCTCCCTGTGCCAACCGTTTGACCTCGTCCGCTCCACAACAACGACAACTTCGATTCTGAGCATCGCCGTTGTCTGCCTTGGCTCCGGCGAACTCCCCTGGTAAGCTCAGACCTCCCCAGCACCTCCCGATGATGCTCCCTTACTCGCGACCCTCGTGTGCACCTAACCATGCCTCTACTTTGTCTTAGCGCGGTCCTAAACGACGCCAACGACGACGCATGAGCACAACCGACGCCGCTGCACACTCCGGCGAGGAATTGCCGATGTTCCTGTGCGCCCCTTGGACAGCTGTGACCACCTCGAGCTTCACCTCGACCACGCGAACACGGTGAGCTGTTTCCCTTCTTCCTTTGCTTCCTGGAATCGCCGCGACGCCAACGTCTGAGTGTGCACCGCCGCTCGGCGCCGCACAACGCCGCCAGTCCTTCGTTGGAGCAGCTGAGCCCGTTGGATCCTAATCCTGCGGCTAAGATTAGATTTAAGTGAAAGGGTATGAGCACATCTGAGCCGAGCGATTTAAGTTAGATCCAACGACTCACAGAGAATGATCCGCACGAAGCGGTACCGGCCAATTAGATTGCGCCACGTGGACAAAGTTTTGTTTAAAACGGAATTTTGAATCTGATTGATATGCAAACTTGTAAAATTCATAACTTTAATTCTACACGTCCAAATTTTGCAAATTTTATATCAATGGAATCAGTAGAACAAGTACTTTGCAACCAAGCATTTTGTTTAATGTTTTGCTTCTGTAAAATTGGTTGAAATTGCAGAAACATGTGGATGCTTATTTTTGAATATAAAAATTGTTCTAGATATAATTTAATATGAAATCTTTGCAAAGTGGTTTGTTTTGAACCTACTGACCCTAGGAATCAACTTATGGATTTAAAAATGTATTTTGTGAAGTTTAGGAATAAATAATTGAATTAGCTCATTTCTAGTCAAATAAAAATATTGATTTTATTTTAGAAATGATTTTTGAGTAAAATCTTTGGGAAATGATTTGATTCAAACCTTCTGACCCTAAACAACAAGTTTTGATAATTAAAATATATTTGGTGAACTCTTTAAAGAATATTTCTTTGCTAAAAGCATTTTCAACCACATAAAATAATGATTTGATTTAAAAATGGTTTATAGATAAATCATTTTGCAAATGGTTTTACCACTTTTGTAAATGACCACTTTTGAACTTTATAATGTTTAGATCCTAGTAGAAACCATTTTTGCAAATAAAACTATCTTTTGCATGCTTGCATGCATGACCTTGTTTTTGTTATTTTATGTGTGTTAAGTTGTTTGAATGTTGTGTTGAATATGTGTTTGCTTGATTGTATTGTAGTGGAATTATAAGAGTGTGATATTTGCAAGATCAAGAAGTGAACCAACATTCTCTACTAAAAGGGCAAGTGACACTATCATCCATGTCCTACTATTTTCATTACACTTAGTGGATTTTGTAACATGCATGATAAGGACTACTATATTTTTATGCTATGCTAAATCCTAATAGGATACCCTTATATATTCCTTAGTGGAAACAATGTAGTTGTAGTATGCTTAGCCCTGCTATATATTGGGATGGGATACATGTTATGATTATATGAAGAGTTGAAAAGATATATGTTTTAAATAATAAAACAAGAACTCAATGAACCACCTGGGTGGACAAGGATACTCAAGTTTTGGACAAGGTGACAACAAAAGGAACCATGTTTATATGGCAATCTCTTTTTGTTGTGCACTAGAAGAAAACCACCCAGGGACTTAGAGATTGGACATGTTTCTCGTACAGTGGCTTCCGTGTACAGCCACATGCTAAATGGGCTCTGGCTTAGTCAACTACATAGTGGAAGACCCATGCATTGGCATCTTCAGGTTAACTAGATTTGTGTAAGGGAACTTGAAATCCTACATTGGTGCCTGGATGACAAGCTAGCATTGTGTATTGGGAGGACTTCTATGGAAATACTTTGTCACATTCTCAATCTGCCAGTACTCCATCTTGGTGAGTACTTATCCAGCGGCCACTGGTGGCATCAAGATGAGATTGTGCCATGTGGGTAAAGTGTACAACTTCTGCAGAAGATCAAAATTCTAAGTACTTAGCCGTGTCCCCGGTTATGGACAATACTGAGCAACTAAGGCCTGAAGCTATGGAAGATCTTGACATTCCAATTTCTCAAAGTTAAAACTTGAGGGTGACAACAAGGGATTTGAAGCACTTGGAGTTTTCCAAGGATTTCAGAAATATTTTTTTAAAAGATCAAAACCATTTTGAAAAGATAGGATGAAACTATATTGCTTTCTACAAAAGATCCTAAACCCTACTTAGACAAATATGCATGTAAATGATAGGATCCACTTATTCTACATAGTAGTGAAACTTGCCAATACTATTCAAATGTATTGACCCTTGTGGCTGCAACTTATTATGTTGCAGGTTTGTTTGATGTTAGTGAAGTTTATTGATTAGGATTACAAGACTACAACCAACATGACTGCCTGTGGCACTTTGAAGATGAAGGACCCCATGCTTATAGATATTTTGATGCAATGTAATGTGATAGACAAATGAGCTATGTAAGATGTAATAAATTATTTCATTCCTAGTTATAAAGTTGTATTATGACCTTTGTTTCTTGATATTACATCTTAACTATGGATGCTAGCTATTGATCCAGGGACTAGCGTTGTAAACACAGGGATCTCTACCTTATTAAAGGTTGGGAACCTTACACACAACCTCGAATGTTCACATTTTCTAGGATTGTACCCCCACCATGTGATACTACCATAAAATCAACATGAGGCAAAAATATACAAATAGAGATAATTAATGGACATTATAAACTTAAATTTCTCATGAGAATTATACCACATAGAGACTATACAATAATCCAATATAAATACTAGGTGGTATTCCTCATGTACACACATTTTTAGGATTGTGGAATGCCCAAGCATAACACTCCCCCAAAATGGGGTAATCCATTAATCTCTCACAAGAGACAAATAAGATACCAAATATAACCAAGTAAGGCTCAAACACAAGAAACACACATACATGGAGTGCCACGTAATCATACACAAATATGCTTGATCTCAAGATAATTAGGTAGATAGCACAACATGCACAAAAACATGGAAGATACAAAACCAACACATGCACAAGGGGCTAGTAACGTTCAATGTAAAGAGTTTAGCATATGTTACCGCAAGGAGGAACATTGGAAATATAATATAATCATGACAATCCAAATGGCTTGGCTTGACAAAATAATTGATGAAGATCCCTCAATTCTTCATAATGTAGCCAAGACTCCAATGCCCTCCAAAACACACCTATTGATCAAGTTTTGGCTTGTTGGTCCCCAACCAAGTTGGGTCCTAAGAAGTTAGTCACAATAGGCCTGGCAACCCAAATGGTTCTTTTCTTGACACCACATTGGGAACCAACAAATTTGGCAAACACATTGCCAACCTCATCCTTACGAAGTGAATAAGCATCATCAATCAAGATAGGATGGGAAGAGGAGATACCAATAGTGCATGAGGAAGAAATGTGCCCCTTTTCATGGCATATGTAGCAAGTTCTACTCTTGCCATCTTTCTTCTTAGGTGAAGACACAACTCGAGGAAGATCTCGAGTAGTCCTCTTAGGAAGTGGCCCATTAATGACTTGAGGTGGAGCTTGAGGCCGCTTCCCTTGTTTCTTCACACTAAGAGGCTTTTTCTTTAATGGGCAAGATCTAACATGGTGCCCTTCTTCCTTGCATTTGAAGCAAACAATGTTGGCCGGATTCTTGACTCGATCTTGGCCCTTCTTCTTGGTGTTCTTATGCTTCAACTTGATAGTGGACTTGTTCTCGACATTGGAGTTAAATCCAAGCCCACTCTTGTCATTGGGGGATTTTTGCACACTCAAAATTTTGTTGAGTGTGACCTTCCCTTGATGACCCTTTTTCAAGTCATTTATCAAAGAAGTGACTTGAGCCTTGAGCTCTTTTATTTCCTATACATGGTTAGTTTCAACAAAAGTACTAGAGGAAGTAGATGCTACATTGTTAGAGCATGGTTGTGAGAGGATGAATTACAAGGACTAGCACATGACAATATAACATTTGGAGTAGATATAGTGCTAATGTCACATCCCAAGATTTTCCAAATCTTGTAATGTGAAAAATAAATGAATAAAATAAAACTTTGTTGATTTTCAGGGTAAGAAGAAACTTTTTGAATCCAATTGGGAACTTTCAAAACCTATTTGGATCAAATAAAATCCTAAAGGAATTGAAAAAGATAAATAAACAATAAACTTAAAAATATTTAAAATTACTATTTTTGGATCTTTTAATAAAAAGATTTGGTTTCAAATAAAAGGTAGAAATATAAATAAGGATTATTTTATAGAGCCAAATGAAACCTTGGCCAAGCTTTTGAAATAAAACATTTTGTTTTGATAAAAATAGTAAAGGTTTATTTAAATAAAATAATAAGGATTTAATATCCAAGTTTATTAAAAATAAAGGTTTTACTATTTTAATTAAACATCAAAACTTATTTATTTATTTTAAACAAGTTTTCCAAGTATTCTATATTTTCAAATAAAACCTACTGATTTGGTTTTGAAAATATTTAGATTTCTAATGGAGATTTTAAATAAATCAAATCCTATTTGATTTATTAACTAAGGCCCATTTTGGGACTTGGAATTGTGTTGTTAAAACAGAACCAAATTCAATTGCAAAGTATGGTGGAAGTTTGGATTGTTTTGAATGTTTGATTGGTTGTTTGAATTTCAAAACAGAAAAATCAAAATGGAAAAAGATAAAGCAATCAGGAAGAAAAAAATAGAAACGGACGCAGCCCAACCCACTTGGCCCAACAGCCCGGTCACAGCCCAGTTTCCCCCTCCCTCTCTGCGAACCGTTTTCCACCGAAATTCCAACCCGCTAAGTCGCTGACTACTGGACCCCGCTTCCCCTCTCTCTCCTTCGCTGACGAAGCGGACCCACACAGCCAGCTCACCATCTTCTACCTCGCGGTGACCACGCCTCCAACGCCTCCTCCTCATTTCTGGCCGTTGAAGCCGGTGTAAATACGCGTTATTGCCTCCATTAATCCCTCACTCGACCACGACTTCTTAATCGCCTGCTTGCCCCCTCTCTTTTCCCCCAGACACCGCACCACCGGAGCCACCAGGCTGCATGAATCGTGACCTGGAACGCCCTCTGCTCCGACGAGCTGTCCGGCCAATTCCAGCCAGTACCTGCCTCCCCTTGCCCCTTGGATGCTACGAGCTCGTTCACCATCACCGTGCACTTCTTCCAGTACCTCCCACTTGTCTGCTCGTGCCCCACAGCCTCGCCTTCGTCTTCGTCTGGGAACCACCGCCGTCTGCATTAACTCCGGCGAGCTACTGTCGTCAACTCCGTGTGCCCCTTGCCCTATGGTGAGTTCCATTTCAACCTGTACAAACTTGCACATCCTCCTGACATGACCTCTTGCTCGCTTGCGCCCCAGACGCCCACCTCCGACAACATCTGACTGCACCCGAGGAGAAGTACAACTCCGGCGAGCGATTCAGGACTACCCTATCGTCCTCGTCGAACCAACAACACGTTGAGCTTCCCCATCGCGAACACGGTGAGCATACACCTTCCTTCCTCGCTTCCTGACGCTCGCCGTCCTCGACCATCGCCATGCAGCCGCCGCCAGAACTTAGTCAAGACGACGATGGCCGTTAGATGATGATCTGATGGATACGATAGATCACTAAATGCTGAAGAGGTACGCAACCTGTGCCGCTCGATCTGACTTGATCCAACGCACCAGAGAGCGTGATCCGGCCGAAGCGGTACCGATGAATAGTAAAGCGTCGCGTGGCACTAGTTTGGTTTAAACAGAATTTTGAATCTGATTAGAATGTGATTTTGAAAAATCCATAACTTTAGTTCTACACGTCCAATTTTTGCAAACTTTATATCAATGTAATCAGTGGAACAAGCCCTAGCCAACCATGCCATTTGTTTAGTAAAAATCTTCTGGTAAAATGTTTGTTTTTGCAGAAACATTTGTATGCTTGTTTAGGTTATAAAAATTGTTCAAAAATGATTTTGGGGATAAAATCTTTTGCAAATGGTTTGTTTTGAACCTACTGACCCTAGGAAACAAATTGTGGTTTCAAAAATGTATTTGGTGAAGAAAAAGAATGATTCTTTGATTTAAAACCAATTCTAGTCAAATAAAAATATGGTTTATTTATTAAAAATGGTTTGGAAGAAAACCTTTGGGAAATTTTTTGTTTTAAACTCTCTGACCCTAAACACCAAGTTTTATGGTTTGAAAACATATTTTGTGAACCCTATAGATTAATGCCTTAGTAAAAACATTTCTACACCACATAAAATGATACCTTGTTTTGAAAATGGTTTATGAAGTGAAATCTTTTGCAAATGACTTTGCCACTTTATAAAAATGACCATTAGGTGTTTTCAAAATGTTTATGACCCATTAGGAACCACTATTTCAAATAAAACAAAGCTTGGCATGCTTGCATGCATTACTTTGACTTTATCATTTTATGTGATGTTTTGCTTGATTGGTAGATTGAGATTGTGCCTTGCTTGATTGAATTGTAGTGATTTGAAGAGTGTGATTGTTGCAAGGACAAGGAGTGAACTTATACCCTCTACCAAAAAGGCAAGTGATTCTACATACTTTTGTCCCATTACTTTCATTATGCACTAGTAATTTTTCTAAGTAAAACTTGCATGGAATTTTTGCTAAGTATAAACCTTGCTATGGGAAAACCTAGTAGATGAAACCTTAGTAAAATTTCCTAAGTTAAGACTCCTACTACTATCATGCTTAGCTTAGCTAGTAGAAAACAAGGGTGGAATATATATTCACACTATGGAAAATTTCTAAGTCTGAGGACTTGTGTTTTTATTTAATAAAACAACTAAGTAAATGAATCACCTGGGTGGAATGGTATTTTCTTGGTGGTTTTTGGTTGAGTGGTTACACAAGGCCCATGTCTATGGTTTACCTTGTGTATCTCACTTGTGGATTGCCACCCAGGAACAAAGAGATTTGAGATGTCGAATGTTGAGAAGCTTCAAGTGCAACCACTTGGCATTATGGGCTCACGGATCACATAGGTTGCTAGAACTTAGCCATTTGGACAGTTGGTGGTAGTGGGATGATAGGTTGGAACGCGTCCATTTGGTCTAGGGAAAGGCTTCTGAAAGATCTTGTCTTGGTGAAACCAAGTCTTGTGGGGAAAGTGCACCACCTCTACAGAGTGTAAAATCTAAGTACTTAGCCATGTCCCTGGAAAAGGACAATTTGAGCATCAAGACATGGAAGCTATCAAGAATCTCATCATCCAAATTTCTAAGTTAAAAGCTTGTGGGTGAACAAGGATTGAAAGGATCACCAATTTTTATTGGGAGATTCCATGGGAAAGATTTTTGTCAAGCAAAAACTTAGTGTTTTCAAATGACAAGGAAAATCTATTTTGAGCAATGCAAGCCTAAGCTCCACTTAGCCAAATGCATATAGATGATAGACTCCACTATACTACCATAGTATCACTTGCCAATACAATTCAAATGTATTGACCCTTGTGGCTGTAACTTGTTATGTTGCAGGTTTGATTGATTTAGTGAAGTGTGTTGATTAGGATTACAAAGTCTACAACCAACATGTTTGCCTGTGGCACTTTGAAGATCAAGGACCCCATGCTTATAGATATTCTGCTGCAATGTAATGTAATAGCCAAATGAGCTATGTAAGATGTAATAAAATTATGTTATTCCTAGTTATAAAGTAGTATTATGACCTTCGTTTATTGATATTACATCTTAACTGTGGATGCTAGCTATTGATCCAGGGACTAGCATTGTAAACATAGGGATCTCTACCTTAATAAAGGTTGGGAACCTTACAGCTAATGTCCACATGAGGCCCACTAGATGTTACCTTTGACACGATGGCCTCATGAGCTAATTTTAGCCTACTATGGGAGACTAGAAGATCCTCATGCGAGCTTGAGAGCTTAACATGACTTTCTTCTAATTTCCCATAGTTGCTAGTTAGCAAAGCAAGTTGAGCCTTTAGCTCAACATTCTCCTTCAAAATAGATGCTTCACAAGAAATAGAGTTAGTAGCACAAGCATCACTATTATTAGCAAGAGGTGAGGGCAACTTGTCAAGCTCTTTTAAATATGAAGCTTTAAGTTGCTCATGTGACTCGGTGAGTTTTATGAGCTCCCTCTTAACGACCCGAGAGCCATTTTCGAGGTGCTTAAAATCCTCAACAAGTTTAGCATAAGCAACTTCAAGTTCATCATTTTTAATCTTGAAGGAGTTAGCCATCGCAAGTTCTCTATCATGGTATTCCTTTACTCTAGATAATTCTAGAGTAAAAGTCTCCTCAAGAGATTCTTTGGTGGTTTGTTCTTCTTCAAGGGAGTCCCTTACTTGAGCAAGTTCATTAGCATATTCACGCTCAAGTGCAAACTTTTCATCAATTATGTTTTCTTGCTCCTCAATAATATCATTGCCTTCTATAGCATAATTCAAGATTTCAAGAAGGTTGGAGGAAGCAATTTTAATTTTGTAGAGAGCACTATAGACAACCTCTCGCATTTTCTTAATAGAGGTAATATCATACTTACCTCTATAATCATCATTATCATTCTCAACTTCATCATCATCATGAGATACAATGGGATTCAAAGACGTTACCTTTGTTCCCTTAGCCATAAGGCACATGTGAGAACCGGAGGAAGGTGATGATGAGATTGCACTTGTAGCTCTCTTCAAGACCTTGTTTTGGCCCATAGAATCTTCATTTTCCTCTACATGGTTAGCAGCACAAGCACTAGAGTAAATAGAAGCATTTTTATCATGGCAACAAGACAACATGAGCATATCATCATGAGATTTGTTCAAGTCATTTATACATGATATGCAAGGACTATTAACACAAGCATGTGAGGAATTTTGAGTGCTAGAAGTGTTAAGGTCCAAAGATAGATAATTGCAACTAGATAAATATGAGGGATTACAAATAGTGAACACACTATCCATATTGCAATTTCTATCACCATTCACCATATCATTACCTTGTGAAAAATCACATGTTGGTGAAGTGGTAGACGATGAGAACTCATCTCAACCGGAAGTGGAAGCAACAAAATCATCCTCAATAATCTCGGACTTGCTATATTTATCTTGAAGCTTGGTCCATATCTCACGAGCGCTTGAATAAGGCATGATAGAAGAAAGAACTACATTGCTCACAACATGCAAAAGAATTTTAGTAGATAGAGAATCTATATGAGAGTTCAACTTCTCCTCTAAAGATTCGTTTTGGGTATCCATAGGAGAAGATAAACCCACATATAGATAGCCCTCAATAATTGGGTGAATTTCCCGAAATAAATTAAGCATGCGAATTTTTCAAACATCATAATTTGTGCCATCGAATGTGAGCATGTCCTTGTGTACTAATCCCCTAGCTGACATCTTTACTCTCAAGGCGGTGAAGCCTAAAATGAGAGACCAGGACTCTGATACCAATTGAAAGGATATGGATGTCGCCTAGAGGGGGGTGAATAGGCGATTAAAACTTTTCCTAGAGTGGCTCAACAAAGGCGGAATAAAACTAGCGTTTTACTTTGTCAAGCACAACCTAGAACAACTAGGGTTCACCTATGTGCACCAACAACTTATGCTAAGCAATACAAGCAACAAAGTGATAGCAATATATAGATTACTTCAAGCACGAAGGCTATCACAATGTAAAGTGCATAAGTAAAAGCTCGGGTATAGAGACAACCGAGGCACGCGGGGACGACGATATTTTACCTAGTTCCTCCCAACATGGAGTACGTCTCGTTTGGAGAGGGGGTGGTATCAAACCACCAACGCCACAAAAGGCCTCCCTTATTCTCCGGCGAATCTCACCCCAATGGGATCGATTCACGCTTCCACTATCGGTGCCCTTGTCGGTGGCAACCGGAACCTCTCACAAGGTTGGGGCACTTCTCCACAACTTAATTGGAGGATCCCAATAAACGCCACAAAAGGCCTCAACAAATGCCACCAAGGCCACAATGCCACCAAGGCCACAAAATCGTCTAGGGTTCCAAGAACCCAAGAGGGACAAGCTCCAATGAGCAATTAAAACCAAATCCTCCGTGGAGAACTCAAATCGATGCACCAAATGCAAATGGCAAGAACACCACAAAGATGCTCAAATCCCTCACTCTCAAGTTCCAACAAAGCTACTAAAGCTATTGGGGGAACAAGAGAGGAGGAATCAAAGAGAGACACAAAATCCCCCAAAATCTAAATCCCCAAAGATACACTCACAAAGAGATGTTTTGGTTTGGTCAAAACGTAGATCTAGATCTCCTCCAACTACCCCTCAAATATATGCAAGAATCAATGGAGGGGTGAGTAGAAATCAAGCTCCAAGAGTAAGGCAAATGGGGGCAAAGCTTAGACAAAAGGAGGAGGAAGAAGCAACCCTAAATGAAAAAGGGGCGAAGCTATTTAAAGACACGGGCAAAATCTGGCCGTTGGGGTGATTTTTCGGACCATTCCGGTACTACCGGGTAAATCCCCAGAAAAAAAAAAGCGGCAGCAGCAAAGCGGCGTGCATCGGTGGGGCCAAGCTTCAAGCAGCAGCAACATTGCATACAGCTGGCAGCAAGAGCGCCTTGCAAAGCAGCGGCGAAAGGCGGCGCCGCGGGGCCATAGGCGCATGCGGCGATGGCAACTGAGATGCATGCACGCGCGCGCAGCGGCAGCAAGCGGCGGCGAGGCGAGGGCCCAGCAGCAGGGTGAGCACGCGCGTGAGAGAGCGAAGCGTGGGGCTGGCGGCAAAGGCGGGCGAAGCGCGGCCTGCGCGGCGGCCACAACGCGACGAGTGTGTGGGCAAATCGAGCGGACGCGCACGGATCTAGATCTAGGAAAATATCTGGGCCGGCCGGTACTACTGGCCCACCCGGGCGGTACTACCGGGCCGGCCGGTAGTACCGGATTTAGGTACCTAGCGATGCAGAAAGAAAATGGGCCGTTTTTAGGCCCGGGCGGTACTACCGCTCGGCCCAGAAAACAGACAGACAGACACATATTCAAACGGCAATAACTTTTGACTGAAAGCTCCGATTGACCCGATTCAAATTGCGTTGGATAGAGGACGACAAGGGCTTCCCAATAAAGTATCAAGTAGAATAATGTGAAATACCTCACTTGGTGAGAAACCGAAAAGCCGCATAAATCAAAATCGCAACAAGATACAAACGGAAGATCCGATTTTGATGAACAAGAGCTTGTTATGGAGATTACCACAAGCTCTATATCCTCACATGGATAAGACCAAATAACAACCAAACACGATGATGCAAGTATGCAAAGGTTTGAGCTCTCTCTGAAAAATGTGACCGAATTACTCATACGAGAGCCCCTCTTGTTAGTACGGTTAACTATCCTAAACCCGGTCTCACACACACAACATGAGACCGCCAAAAAGGAAAAACCTATCAAAATTATACCTTTGCCTTGAGCATTACACTTGAGCTCGATGTAGACGGTCTTGCCCTTCTCAAGATGGAACGCCTTTCTTGATTCCTCATCATCGACCTCGCATATTGAGCTTGTCCAACATATCTTCTTTGCATTTCATCGACCTTGAAGCCAACACATGCTCCAAGCGATGAAAATGGACAAATCCTACAAGTATAACTTAATACACACATTAGTCCATAAATATTGTCATTAATTACCAAAACCACACATGGGGGCCCAACATGTTCTTTCATACCCCCCCTTGGAGTCACTAGCAACTACTTGGCCAAGATAACCACTAGCAACGGAGAGCATGCAAGATCACAAACAACACATACATGATAGAATCATAAAGACAAAACCATTAATCAAACCAACATAATAATCTCAATATCCATCGGATCCCCGCAAACATAACATGCATGATTACAAATAGATTAGATCTTGATCATGAACGGAGCTCACAAGATCTATACATGAAAGCACAAAGGAGGAGATACAACCATCTAGCAACTACATGGACCCATAGTCCAAGGTGGAACTACTCACGCATCATACCGAAGAGAAGGCCTCCGGGATGATCTCCCCTCCGGTAGGGTGCCGGGAAGAGCTTCAGATCCCCCGATCTAGGGACGATGGTGGCGGCGGCTGGGCAACCCGTGGATTTCGATCGGTACTCGGGGTTTACGCCGGAGGCTTCTTATAGGAGAAGGGGGAGACCGAGGAGGCGGCCAGGGATACCAAACCCTAGCCAGGCGCGAGCCCACCTTCCCCCGCGCCTGGGGTGGGTCTGGCCCCCCTGGTTGGCCCCTCCGGCTCTCCTCTGGACTTCTTGTTCCCCACAGAAAGTTATTGACTTTGTCCTTCGTCCCGTCCAATTCCAAGAAAATTTCTTTACTAACTTTTCTGAAACCAAAAACAGCAGAAAACAGGCATCTGGCACTGTTGCAACTTGTTAGTAGGTTAGTACTAGAAAACATGTAAAAATCACCTCAAATTGTGGACAAGTAAAGCAAAGTAGATACAAAACAAGCATGGAGCATAAAAAATTATAGATACGTTTCCAACGTATCAGCATCCCCAAGCTTAACTCATGCTCGTCCTCGAGTAGGTAAGTGATAAACAGAATAATTTTTGAGGTGACATGCACCCTCACAATAAAGATCCAACCATTTGCAAGCATTGAAAGCTGGGATCAAAGAACTCTAAACATGTGCATGAAAGATGGAGTTCTAACAATAGGACATAGTAACTATGCATGCAACATGGCAAGCTACAAACAAAGATCATGAATAGTATGTATTGAAAAACGTTTGTTTGTTTCACATGCAGAAAACATAGCATAGTGGCAATCAGCTTGTCCCTCATAGAGTAGCAATATAATGCATAGGACACCTGCAAAGTTCACAAGGGTGACTATAAACAAGTAGCACAAGAGCAAGTAATAACACAATATGCATCAATTAATAAGCTTTGGAACACTGCATACACAGAATGACAACTATGCTCTCTTAATAGTGCCTAAAGGTAGAAGGTGGAGACTCAAATAATAGTGGAAGAAAGGCCTTTTTGTAAAGGAAGCAGGGATTACAAGTTTCAAACAGAGCTTCCAAAAATTATGGTACTTGTTAGCTTTCAGCCCTCATTGCCCCTATCATAAGGATCTTGAATTGGTTAAGGTTAAAGTGGCAAAGCTGGAGTATATGTTTAACGAAGTATAAGTTGGCAATCTCATACCCCTTAAATACGAGGGCCACACCTCATGCATACTCAACTTTGGGTCCAGGTAAGTTCTTGTCACTATAAGTATTTGCATATCATTGAGAACCACCAATGGGGTACCCCTTGCACATGGTACAGGAGCTTTTCCATAACCAAAATGACAAGGCAAGCATAAAATGAGCATCTCAGCAATTCTTCGTATGTACCATGGGAATATGGTGCTTTTTTATCTCTTTCCTCTTTTCTCTATGTGTCTATTTTTTTATAATAAGAATGCTTCATAGATGTCACTATTGTGATGTTGCAAGTTTCCACCATGATTAGGAATGGCTTAGGCTAGCGGCCCAGGCATTTCTCTAACACATGATACAAACTCCATGGACTTACAAGTCCCCTATTTATTTCACACCGGTGACATCCATAGACAAAAGAACATGATATCAACGGAGTACAAAAGTACAAGTGCAATGTTGAAAACGTTCCTCGTGATAGCAGTTACGCTAATCCCAACTTATAAGTGCAAGCATATACAACAAAGTTGTCACAATGTTTCAATTTTATTAGGGGCAAAGAATAAAGTGTGCCATCAAGTTCGTGAGGGCTTTAATCACTAAGTTTTCACATAACAAAATAGTTTTTAATTGGAAGATAGTTGAAAACAAGAATATACTTGGAATGGTGTAACACACCATGCATAGGAGTTTATAGTGGACACTTGGGAATAAATTGGTTTCTTGGGAGTTGGAGGCATGAGTAGAACTTACTCATACAAGTGGAGTCTAGCAAAAGACTGGGAGCAACCAACTAAGAGAGCAATAATGGCCAAAATCATGCAGTGCAACAAAGAAAACTAATCAAAGCAAAGAGTGGTATTACAAGTCAAGGACTAAATGATCATAGAGGCTAATGGTGACTTGTGAGATTCATAACATGGTGTAAACATGTGCCAAGTCAACCCAAGCAACACATCAAAGGAGAATACCACAATACTATGCTTTTTCATGCTAAAACAACGCATAATTTCTTAAAGGCACACTAAGCAATCTCAATTGATTGGAACAAGACATGCTACAGCAATAATCACTAAGCATAATGCTAAAACAACACCTAGCATATCATGCTAAAGTCTAAGTCACAGTCAATGCAAGCTCCTCTTGCACTTCAAGCAAGAACTTACTACTCCTTTCCAAACACCAAGCAACCTTATTTGCAAAACAACACAGCATGGGGTCCAAACTACTAAAGCAAACTAAACAAACTAAGCAAAGCAAACGAAAACTAAGACGCTCCAAGAACAACACAACTGTGCATGAAATAATAAAAACGAAGTGTCTATATAGACCTGAGCTTTTTATTGATGAAGAAGGGGATGCCTTGGGCATACCCAAGCTTTGACGCTTGTACCTCTTGGATATTTCTTGGGGTGACACCATGGTGGCATCCCCAAGCTTGATATTTTGTCCATTCTTCATCTCATTGCATCATTCTCTCTCTATACCTGAAATTTTTCCTTCATACAAAATTTCACACAATCTTCATTAGCAACATTAGTGTATTAAAAAGATATTATACCACTGTCAAAGCTTTGGAACAGCAAGACTTTTCACTAAAAACACAAGATACTGTAGTAACTCCTTCAAAGAAACTTAATTTACCTGAAGAGAGCTAAAAAGGAATCAATAAGAAGCATGCAAATAATGGCACAAATCTGTCAAAACAGACCAGTAGGTAGAAACTATTTTTTTCAAACATCTTATGTTGCTCAAATCAAAAAGTGTTGTACTAATGAAAGTTAGCTAACATACTGGGGGATTTTTTCGTACATTTTGAGCACAATCCGAGTTATAGATCCTCCTCACGATTTTTTTGGTGGAGGACAGAAATCTGTTTTGGGACAGCAACTCCCCAAATCTTACTTCCCTCTCATTAGAGTTCATTCTTGGCACAAAAAGCAAACAAAAAGGATAAGGAGAGGTAATTACAGTAGTAATAACTTCCAATACACAAGGAAACTCTTGGGATATCTCCCAACAAGTACTTTTCTTTAACGCCTTTAAGTTAGGCAGAAGAACCAAGAAGAATCAAGTATTTTTAAATGAAGAAGCATTAACATCCATACTTGCAAAATCTTAAACAATGAAAGGTATCTCATCCAAATGGGTTTTCGAGGATCCATTCTCATCTCTCTTTGGTCTACTACTTTCATCAAAAAGATTTTCAGGGGCAATCCAATCAAAATTATTCTCAAAGGCTTCATGCATTCCAACAAGCTTAAAGGGTATGGGTATCTTAAATTCTTCTCTAGGCTTAGTTTTATCAAACATACCCACAACATCTACATCGGATCCTAGCATATTGAAACGCTCAAAGTCCTTTTTGGCTTCCCTAGCAACATCATGGAATTCATTAAATAAAGTTTCAAGGATGAATTCCCTCTTTTCAGCATTCTTTTCTTCTTTTAGTTTTAGAAACAAGAATTGCATGAAGGGGTTAAGGCTAACAAACCTAGCCTCCAGCATATGAACTAAAGAAGCTGCAGCAATCTCATAATTAGGAGCAAGTTCAGCTATAGATTTTTCCTCAATATCCTCATGCTTGCTAATATGATTAAAGAATTCTCCAATATTATCTTTCCCAATTATGGAGTCACTACCTATTGCAAGGTCTTTCAGGGTGAACTTGGCGAACAACATGGTGAGCTAGAGCAATGTGGCAACTAGACCAGGGACTAGTTTTTTTTGTGTTTTTGAATAAGGCAAGAAAACGAAACTAGACTAATATTTTTGGGTTTTTTGAAAAGAGGCAAACAAAACCAAGCAAAAGAAAACAAAGCAAACTGAAAACAAAGTAAAGAGAAAGGAAGTGAAGGACTCCCCTAGTGAAGACGTCCTTAGCCTCCCCAGCAACGGCGCCAGAAAACTTGTTGATGACTCCTTGGTGGCGCTAGAGAACTTGGTGCTTGAAGTGGAGTCTTGTTGGGAACCCCAAGAGCAAGGTGTGAAGAGTACAGCAGCAAGTCTTCCCTTAGTTGAGACCGAGGTTATCGAACCAGTAGGAGGAAGGAAACGTCACACAGGTGTTGCAAGCAATGCGGAGACCTGCACAACACAAACTCAAGACTTTGCCCCAACGAATTAGTGAGGTTGTCAAGCTCACCGGTTTTCTGTAACAAAGGATTAAACGTATGTGTGGAAGGTAACTGTTTGCAGCAAGTAAACAAGTAACAGTGGAAGATGTATCAATAGTAAAGATTGGACCGGGGTCCATAGTTCACTAGAGGTGCTCTCCTTAGATAAACAACATGGCATGAAGGGTAAACAACTTACAGCGGGGCAATTGACATGAACTGAGCAAGGCATAACAATGCAATTACTAGTTAGAAAGATCCTATGAGATTCAATTGGGAAATACAACAAGATACATAGACCGCCATCCAACTGCATCTATGACTAGAAATCCATCTTCAGGTTATCATCCGAACCCCCTCCAGTATTAAGTTGCAAGCAACATACAACTGCTTTAAGCAAAGTGTGTCAGGTAAACAGTCCACATGTTCCATGAACAAGAGACCGTTGTTTTCTCCCTAGTAGCAACAGCACATCTACAACCGAAGATATTATTTTCACTTCCCTTGTAAACTAGAGGCATGAACCCACTATCGAACATAAATACCCCCTCTTGGAGTCACTAACAACTACTTGGCCAAGATAACCACTAGCACTAGAGAGCATGCAAGATCACAAACAACACAGACATGATAGAATCATAAAGACAAAACCATTAATCAAACCAACATAATAATCTCAATATCCATCGGATCCCCGCAAACACAAAATGCATGATTACAAATAGATTAGATCTTGATCATGAACGGAGCTCACAAGATCTATACATGAAAGCACAAAGGAGGAGATACAACCATGTAGCTACTACATGGACCCATAGTCCAAGGTGGAACTACTCACGCATCATATCGGAGAGAAGGCCTCCGGGATGATCTCCCCTCCGGCAGGGTGCCGGAAAGAGCTTCAGATCCCCCTGATCTAGGCACGATGGTGGCGGCGGCTACAGACGGTTTCGTGGATTTATGATCGGGTACTCAGGGTTTCTGCATCCGGGGCTTCTTATAGGCGAAGGGGGAGACCGAGGAGGCGGCCAGGGCCACCAAACCCAAGCCAGGCGTGGGCCCACCTTCCCCCGTGCCTGGGGTGGGTCTGGCCCCCCTAGCTGGCCCCTCCAGCTCTCCTCTGGACTTCTTTTTCCCCCACGGAAAGTTATTGACTTTGTCCTTCGTCCCGTCCAATTTAGAGAATATTTCTTTACTAACTTTTCTGAAACCAAAAACAGCAGAATACAGGCATCTGGCACTGTTGCAACTTGTTAGTAGGTTAGTACCATAAAACATGTAAAAGGCACCTGAAAGTGTGGACAAGTAAAGCAAAGTAGATACAAAACAAGCATGGAGCATCAAAAATTATAGATACGTTTCCAACGTACCATGTGGTTCAGGCTGGCTTTGCTCAAAATAAGGTTTATCCTACTAGTTTGAAAAATACTAAGTTTTTCTTTACAAAACACTAAGGAACCACCAATAGACATTGGTTTACCTCTACCCTTGTTCAACCACAAGTTTTAACTTAGAGAAATTGGGATGAGGATATTCTTGACCATTTCAATGTCTTTGATGCTCAAAATGTCCATGACCAGGGACACGGCTAAGTAATTAGCTTTTACCCTCTCGAAAGGTGGCGCACTTTCCCCACAAGACTCGACATGCATCGAGACGAGACTCTTTAGAAGCAATCCCTCAGACCATCATGGACGCATTCCATCCTATCAACTCTACAACCAACTGTCCATCTGGCTGAGTTCTTGCAACCTAGTTGGTCAAGGCAGAGCCCATATGCCATGTGGTTGCACTAGAAGCTCCATGACACAAAACATCTCAAATCTCTTTGTTCATGGGTGTCCATCAACAAGTGTGATACATAGGGTAAACCATAGACATGGGCCCTGTGTAACCACTCAACATAAACCATACAAGTCCCATTCCACCCAGGTGTTTCATTAACAAGTTGTTTTCTTAGTAAAAACATATAGGCATAATATTTCCATAATATCATAACATGAATTTTCCATCCTTGAATTATAATAGCTAGTCTAAGCATACTAGCATATCATTTCTCCTAACATAGGGAAAATACTACCAATATATCATCTACAGGATCTACTATAGCATAGCAAATACTTTGAAAAATTACCATGCAAATCCTACTCAAAATAATCCTAATGCAATAGGAAAAATAATAGGGCATAAGATGAAATATCACTTGCCTTGGTAGCTAGGAGAATAGGTACAATCCTCACAATCACACACTTCACAATCCACAAAATCTACACAACAATTCAAACAACAAAATATTCACAAATCAATATACACACAAAAATAGTATCAATGCATGCAAAATGCAATGAGATGATTTGCCACACTTTTAAAATCAAACTATATTGTACCGAAGACAAAGCATACATTCTAAAGTTTTTAAATAACACAAAAACCACCTAAAATAATATTCCAAAACATTTTTATAGTCAAAATAGTCGTACAAATGTTTCTGCATAAAATTATAATTTTACAGAATCGAATGACCAAAGCAAGGCCATATATGCAAATATCACATTTTTATTAATCCATAGACACCTAATTTGTAATTTTTGGAATTACAGATCAAAAGTTATGAATTTTACAAGTTTAAACATCTAATAGAATATTTCTGGATTTTAAATCTAAACTCTGGACACGTGGCAGCTTCTGATTGGCGCGTACCATTTCTTGCTGGATCACACATGTGTATCGTCTAATCTAAATGAAATCCTACAGCTCAGATCTTCCCATACCTGTCCGCGCCTGGTTCTAATCTCGACCACTGGATCTTGATCCAGCGGATCAAATCAACTCGACCTAAAACTAGCGACGCAAATGGCAGCTCGCGGCCAGACGTCGATGGCGATGTGCCGAAAGGCCAGGGGTAAGGGAGGAGTGTAGTGGCTGACTAGGGTCGTGTAGGCGGTGGTTCTCAAGGTGGTCGCGGACGGGGTGGGCGCGGACACGGCGGAATCGCCGACGGAGTGGCGGCGTCGGTGCTCTCAGTCGATGACGGGGCGGCGCTCTGGGACACAAGAGGACAATAGGCATGCATCAGAAGAAGCGCAAGAATAAGGCAAGTACGCTCGTTTGAACCAGAGGTCAAGGCCCGCACGGTACTCACCGCAATAGCTCGTCGGAGTTAAATTCGGCTTAGCAGCAAGGAAAATTAGGCGTAACTGGCGGCGCTTCGGTGGGGAAATGGTAAGGGCGGAGGGGTTAAGTAGCCAGGGAGAGGGAGGAAATCATGCCGGCAATCAACACCAATTAAGCGTGCTTTGATTCGGGGGAAACGGCCGCGACGGAGATGGTCGTGCGCAGGATTTGAGGACGAATGGGTGAGGTGGCAGTGGGGTCCACTGGTCACGAGGGTCTTGTGAGGTGAAACAGAGAGGAGAGAGGAGGCTCCCGGGTGGGCTTGTTGGGCTGTGAGTGGTGCTGGGCCAGATTGGCTGGCTGGTTTCTATTTTTTTCCTCCTTTGCTCTTTTCTTTTTCTGAATTGGTTTTCCCAAATTTGATTTGAATAACCAAAACAACTCCAAATCCTCTCAAATTTTCACCACATTTTTGTGAGGTGATGCTAGTACGGAAAGGTGTTTTAAACACACAATCCACTCAAAAACACTTTGGGGTAATAATATAAAAATAAAAACATGCCCCATACATGTAATATAAAAGGGGTATAAAATAGGGTTTTGCTAGGGTTTAAATTTTGAAAATCTTTGTGCAATGAACACATGCCATGATGATATGAATGCAATGAGATGTTTTTGGATTTGATGAAATTTGGGATGTTACAAAGCCTCGCCTCCCCTGGTGCCGACCCTTCTTCCCTAACCCCCAAGCACTGCCGCTGCCCCCTGTGGCCGCGGTGCTCCATCGCCAGGCCGCCTCGCGCGTCCACGCTCCGCATCTACCTCATACTCCCTGCGTCCGGCCCAAGAGCCGCCGGCGACCTCTCATCTGCGAGCAATCACGCGTCACTATTTGGCATTTGTCGCGTCGCCTGTGAGGCCGTGCCGCCAGCACGCCTACTCATCTCCATCGTCCAGCGCACGCATCGCCAGCCTCCGCTTCGTCTCATCCGCGAGCATGGACGTGCGCCCACCGCATCTCTGTTCCTTGATGCCGCCCTCTGTGAGAGCTCCGCCCTATGCCTCTTGCAAGACAGGACTCGGTCCTCCTACCATCGTCCCCGATCCCCTCTCCTGGTGGTTGCCCTTTCTTCCGTCCCAGCGTACGTTGTTGTGTTCGTCTCCTGCACAAACTCCGACCGTCGCCAAAGGTGGGTTGTGCCCATACTCGCCCTGCCGCAGAGGCTCTGCCTCTCGACGTCAAGGCATGCGTACGTCCGGCCCTTCCTTGACTTCTCCCATGACCTCCTGCAGTGATGCAAGCGACCCGCATCTACCCGACCGCCCAGTGTTCTCTGGCCAGCAGCTGAAGACTATATGGTGGTGTGCTATCATGTGAAGTGGTGATATTTTGGTGCTATGCTATCTAAGTCCAAGGCGTCGACACCGAGATCCTCGACAAGAACCTCGTCTCGGAATACCCCAAGGAATTTGACATGGAAAAGATCTACCACACAACACCGAAGAACCTGGAACACCGAGCTCTCCTCCCGGAACCTGAAGACTGAACCCGGCGTCCATCTCCCTCTCAGATCCGATGGCCGAGACCCCGGAGACTAAACCCGAACCCCCTGGATACCAAGATCTGTGATCCAAGATGTGTGACCACTTCCTGATACCCTATTTTGATAATATAATCCAACTTGTCGCATATTCAATTATTCATGCTTGCATTTCATCATGTGGTTTGAGGGTCTTATGCTGATTCACCTCATAATTAAATATGGAGAACATATGCGGGCGAATATAGTCTAATATTGGCTCCATTTAAATTTGTGTAGCGAACTGATGATAAGTTTTGCCTTGTTAAGACAACATTTAAGATTGCGGGTATCTAAACAACATGAACCATATTAATAAACGTCGGGACCCCAGTTCTACTTAATATTGCCTAATTGCACCGCATCTTTGACATGACATGCATCATACATGCATCATGCCCGATCTTCTGTCGTAGTTTTAAATAGTGCATCCGATGTTTCTTCTAGTGCTTTGCTTCTTCACGGATTAGGTCGATGAGTTGATGCGAGTGATGACCTGATCTTTGGATAAATCTTCAAAAATGTTTTCAGGCGAGCATTCTCCCCCTTTCAACCTATTTTACATTTATAGTCTTTACTTCCTCCTATTGATCTATTGCTATGTGTGTTGCAACGCTTTAGATTCCATACCCCTTTATGTATCCCTGCAGCCTTTATATCGCCTTGGACACATCCTATTGCATGTTGTTTGTGCAGACAGTTGGCCTTGCGAGTCGTAGTCACTTGCTCAGGTGTTTCTTCGTGTTGTCGATGTTCCACTGATGTTGGGGGTTGGCATATTCATAAAGGTGGAGATGATCGTGGTTTTAATTATAGCTGGTTAATTCAATATTAAAATGGATATAACTAATGAAGAGGCACCGATGGGTAATAGTTGTGATTTGGTTGTTAGCCTCCCACTTGTGCCCACCTAGGACCCGAGTTCTTGACACATGTTCTAAGACTGAGCGTGCTAACCATATGTGGAGTGTCTGGGCACCCCTGTCAGCTTAGTACCTAATTTCAAAGTATTGTAATAGGGGCCACAATCTAGTTTGAAGTTTTCATGCCACGTTATGGCATGTATTCCATGTTTATTACCTGTTGCTCGATGAGCATTTATTACTATTGCGTAGGTGCGACACTCTGTCACATGAATATTTTGTCTATGACCTCTGCTCCTGTGCAAGTGTATGCAACCCTAGAGTCCGTACGAGGAGGATTAGCTATACCTCGTACGGGTATCTCTTCCGGGTAGCCCCCATGTGCTTGCTTTGGGTCAGGGAAAGCATCGTGTCCTAGGACCCGCCGACATACCGATGGAAGTATGTTAATTGATCTGGCAACAAGGATCGAAGTGCATGTGGAAACTTTGGTGCACCCCTGCAGGGTTAAATCTTTTCGAAAATCCGTGTCCATGGTTATGGACGACTTGGAGCATAGTATCTCGATCATAGACAACTATAACTAAAGTTTACTGCTATAATTTGACTTGTATCTGATATAACTAGTAAGTTGGATAACCACCATGAAAAGAATGAATAAAACTGCCAACCGTGTGAGTTTCCTCGGCTTGACTTCCTCGTTTGGTCTCGAGGGGGAAATAACAGGATGGGTATATTTGGTGGTAGTATCACGTTGGATCCGAATAGGTATTTCTCATCTTTCTCTGATAGCCGACAAATGTATTGAGTCTCTATAGGTTGTTTAGTGCATGCTGCCCTGCCTCTTCAGTACACCATACCTATGTAGGCGAGGACCGCCGAATTTTAAGACTCGCCGTGTACTGGCCTTAGTACTGACCGCTCTCTTTTTCCTTTGCCCTTTGCCGGCACCCCTTTTGTTTTAGCTGGTTTTGAGATCGATGTCGTTAGCAGGGTTACCCTTCCGGCTTGGCCTGGGCAGGGTTATGGACGCCATTGGTTATTCTTCAGGGCTCTTAGCCCAATTTGCATCTTGTCCATACTCAGACGTTGTATCGTTTTCAAGATGATTTGGATCTTTGTACTATATATTTGTATTCTTGACTCATGGAGTCATTGTTGTATATATCTGTTCTGTGGGTTCCATCGTGGACTAACGTGTAATGGTATTACTTTGTTTTCCACCCGCACGAAAGTGCCTGATGGGCACCTTTTTATCATTTCTATGCGGGTTTGGCAGGAATCGCTAAAAATTGCATAGGGCCGATCCGAGGGTGTTACAGTTATCCAATTGGCTTGCAAGAATGTGACTAGGTCACAAGGGATTTCATATCACAGAATGAGTAAAGAGTACTTAATGGTAACGAGGTTGAACTAGGTATGGAAATACCAACGATCGAACCTCGGATAAGAAAAGTATCGCACGACAAAGGGAATCGGTATCATATGTGAATGGTTCATTCGATCACGAAGTCATCGTTGAATGTGTAGGATCCATTATGGATCTCCAGATCCCGCTATTGGTTATTGACCAGAGAGGTGTCTTGTTCATGTCTGCATAGTTCGCGAACCGTAGGTGACACACTTAAGGTTCGATGTTGTTTAAGTATATATGGAATATGAGATGGAGACCGAATGTTATTCAGA
This sequence comes from Avena longiglumis, assembly GCA_030063025.1. NCBI lineage: Eukaryota > Viridiplantae > Streptophyta > Magnoliopsida > Poales > Poaceae > Avena > Avena longiglumis. The sequence continues at coordinate 123,413,595 of CP125976.1, forward strand.
GTCTCGGATTAGATCCATGTGACACCCCAGTTTTAGTAAATCAATATTTAGGGTTGATTGTGCATAGCATGAGCATCATTCTTTAAATTGATTGCATTGAATAAATAAAGATAAAACCCTAAACCCTAATCTTCCTCTCTATTTGAAAAGCACTTCAAATGGTTTATGTATTTTGAAAACTACAAAATGAATGGAGCCCAAATGGAATAAAAAGGGCCCCACTTTATTTCATATGTTTTGTAAAAACCTCTGGTATTTTTGAATGATTCAAAAACAGTTGGAAATTCAAATACAAAAGAGAAAATAGATAAACAAAAAAAGAAAAGATTCTGTAAATAAAAAACCTAATTCTGGCTAATCTGGGCCTCAGCCCAACCCTTCTCTATCTCTCCCTACCGCTCAGCGTGCTCCCGCGTGGCCCATCCGGGGCCCAAACCGGCCCAGCGTGGCCCGATACCTCTTCGTCTCCTGTCGTCTTTGTCCCCGACGGCGAGTAGCTCTCTGTCGCCGCCTCCGCCGTTGATTCGCGCCGCCTGCGCACCGCCGTCCGCCGCTGTCTGGAGGAGGAGAAGACCACCACGTCGCCCTCTCGCTCATCCTATCCTCTCACTTTCCCCCCTAGCGCTCACTCCCTCTCTCTGCCGAGCTTCCCGAAACCCTAGACCCTACTGCCGCCGTTCACCCCCACCGCTAGGAGCCTCCCCGAGCCCCGCCATTGTTGCGTTGGACTTCGCCTTGCCGCGCTGATCATCACTGCCAAAGGAATCGACTGGAGACGCTTCGACTCATTGGCAACGACCTCATCCTCCTGAAGTCCGGCCGCACGTCCATCATCGATCCTGGCCATTCTGGACCGCCCCGAGCTTCACCGACCCTCCCACCGCAACCACGGTGAGCCGTTGGTCACGCCAGAGCCTTCCCTTGCTCCCCTTGGTTCCTGGTTCGCCCTCCCGCCGTACACCACCGAGATCCGCCGCAGATGCTCGTCGGGAACGTTGTTCCGGCGACCATTTGAGGGCGGCGCCACCGCTATCTGTCCCCCTCACTCTCCTCTTTCTAGCGCTCCCATCCCCGCAGCCCCGCATCGCCCCTAGAGCCGGACTCAATCGTCACCTGAGGGCATCTCCATTGCTCACGTCAACATGATGCAATAAAGCCTTTTCTTTCATTTAAATGATTTGTAAATGTTTTCTAGAATTTTTAAATACCCCTGTGGGCCACCCCTGTCAGGATTTAGATAATTTCCATAAATATTTTATGAAATAATTAAACTCATGACATGTGGGCCCAAGCTGGAAATAATTTAAATAATCCAAAAATGTTTTATAATTTCCTAAAATGATTTAAAATGGATTAAAATTGGGAAAAATCATAATTGATTCATTTTAAATTAGAAAAACACAAATAATATATCAAAATGTTCAGAAAAATGAGAGATATCTATTAGAGCTATAATCATGCATTGATCAACAACTAAAATGACAAGTTTAATTAGGGAACAAATAAACCCCTCTAGTGTGTTTCTGGAGTTTCCCCGAGTTAGGGTTTGCCCCCCTCGGAACCCCGATTAAATTGTTGAGCATGACTTAGGGTTTCAATTCAGTGCAATTTAACTTGTCATATCATCATCATTGCTTGAGCATTGCATCGATGCCATGTGTTGATTGTTTCCCCTTTATTTCCGGTGTTTGGTTCTTCCCGGTAGAATACGATATCAAGATCAAGATCGAATAACGAGATCAATACCATCAAAGATCGACGAACAATACTTGACCAACTATAATAAAGTCAAGTACCAGATGTCCGAAGATCCGCTTATTGGTTATCAACAAGCAAAGGCAAGCATAGCCCCACCATGATATAAGCCTATGATTTCGAAAGTATTTCAATTCTGCCATGATGCATACGATTCTACTGTGGTCTTTTATCGATAGATAGAGTATCATATCTATTACATTACCCCCTTTGAGCTTATATTACCTGATCCCATGCTCCTAGCATAACTAGGTTTGGCTTGTGTGCACTTCTAGAGCTTATATCTGTGTCCTGCTTAGCCATGCATAGCTGTTGAGTCTGGTTCATCTAGATGATGTATTAGATGCAGATAATCTAGTATGTCAGGAGAACATGATGAGATGAGATCAGTGTTATGAGTTAAACATGCTAAGTATTGTATGGGAGGCCATGGTGGGATGTGGTTTTTGTAGTCCCATGCTCGCCACCACTAGGACCTGATGTTCTTGCCTCTTAAACCAAGACGAGCGTACAACCACACGGGGCTTGGAAAACCCCACGAGTGACTAACTTGCCTAGTAGATTCCATGAGCCACATAGTTCGGGCGTTCCATTCGAAATATGCATAGAAAACCTTTTGAATGATTTTCCAGGTGAAGAAGGTGCATTCATAACAGGTAGGTAAGCGTGGCCGGGGTTGCTTGGGGTCGATGGAGCCCCTGGTGAACCAACCTCGCCTCACATCTTTAAGTACCGGCTTCGGGATTTGACCCGTTATGGCGGAACCATACTTATTGCGTGACTCATGGTCTCGGCGAAAGCAAGGTAAAGGTCGTGTCTAACCACCCTCTCCCGGCCTTCCAAGGAAGAGGGCTAATCTTAAGTGGCATTAAGAGAAGGTTAGTACGTGTGGTTAAAGTTGTACACCCCTGCAGGGTAATAATCTTTTGGAAAGTCGTGTCCACGGTTATGGACGACTTGGGAACGGAAGTGATGATCATATAGAACTTGAACTTAATCGTAAAACTTGGTAGATAAACGTGTGCTTAAGGATGCTTCCTTATGGTATGAGGGGGTGATCCTAGTTGGTAGATGATGATGATTTGGTGGATATCAAAAGATGATGATCAATATTTTGGAGATGTCGCTCTCTTAACCCCTTTTAAAAATACTCTGACTAGACGAGCTTCTTCTCACTCTTGTTTTATAAACAAAAGTGGCTTTATGCAAAACAACTCCACCAGCCATAAGTCTTATAGAGTACACCCTGTACTCACCCTTGCTTTGTTGATACTTTTGGCAGAGTAAGTGTTCCCTGAAGATCAGTTTCGTACTACATCAACATCGACGAGTAGCTTGGGGTTCCCAGCCGGCAGCCTGGAATCTATGGGCTGGGACGTCATCGTTATGATTCAGGCCTCTTAGGCCATTTGTTAAGTTTGCTATACCTAATAGCATAATTTGCCTTTCGTTTCTTGATGTTTGTGGTCAGTGACCTCTACTTGTAATAATTTGGTTCTCTTCTCAGTTCTAAGCTTGTTGTAATGAATTTTGTGTCGTAGGGTCAATGTTGTGTTACCGATTTTTTTTACTGGATATTACCGAGCTCAAGATTAAGCTTATGTCAGACGGAGGTCTGGGATTTGTTTAGCCCTGATCCCGAGGGTGTCACAGGTTTTGGTATCAGAGCAGTACCGACCCTAGGAAAACCTTGCTATTGGTCATTGTTGAGTCTAGCGTTTGAGAAAATTATTTTAAAGATGAAAATTATTTGTGAAAACTCTAGTATGCTTCTTTTACTCCTTATCCACTTTCGCTCTAACTCTCGGTTATCTTATCTGGTGTTAATTTTGGAAAAAATTTGATATCTCTTTTTGACTTTCAAAACTTAGGTGCCTTCTTGGCATGTCGTTTATAAGCCAGTTTACCTAGTGTTAAGTTCTCTAGAGTTGTGTGTGTTGTGAATTCCTTGTTTCTTTTGCTTTGTTTCTTCTGAGATATTCCTTCCCATGATGATCTCTCTATCATTTGGACCCACAATATTATATTGTTGGATCTGCAGTGTCTTTCTCTAGGCTCCGAGGTTTCCTTTCGCCTTATGTGCCTCCTTTTTGTTTGTTTGGGTACTTCAGAAGTCGTTTCTTCTTTTGGAAGCTACCTTGTGGTTACTATTGTAGTGTATGCTATGTCACTCAAGTAGTAGTTACTTCTTTCTCGGGTTTTAACCCTTGGACTTGAACCGAAGATCCCCGATTGTGCTAGATTCTAGTGTTGTGAATCGTGTACATGAAGCTGATCTTTATTCCAAGAACCACTCCTTTGACCCCTGTTGTTAATGTTCACACCTCAGGAAGGATGGTACTACAATTCTAGCCTTCAAGCTTGTGGTCTCTATTGCGATTGAGTTGTGACAACTAAGGACTTCCCCTACCACTAGCTATGGGAGATGTTCTTTAATGGAACCAAATATATTACGACAAGAGTACTCCTCAAGAGTCTCTCATCTATATTCGTGACTCTACCACACCTTAACTCTTGTATGCATTGGTTTCCGAAACATTGTAATCTATGCATCCACATCTCGGGATATTATTCTGAGCATGTTCCTTTCCCCTTGTTGTTTTTCGACCTTTGTCTACCAGTTGGTAGCCAAGTAGTACATGTGCATTGGTGCCTTCCGATGCAAGATATTCTTGTGGTCCATCATCACAAACCATTTCGGTATGTCAGGAGAAACAAACTCCAGTACCTCGTCATTTCTAGGACCAGGTCAAGGTGTTGTAATCCGCAGATCAAGAGGCATTGATTGTCTTCCATTTGTTCTACCTTAAACTATCACACTCTTTTATACTAAGAGGTCATGCTGAGATTCATGACCCTCTTAATGAAGTGATGCTTCCACACATCTTTACCTACCCTTCCTCGAGCTTTAGTGCTCGTGAATGATGCGTGTGCATAATAATGTGGCTATCTGAGATTCTAGAAATTCTTATTGTTTTGAACACTAAGGACATTTGAGTCATTCTTAGCGTGATTGGTTAACCCTATCACTAAGTGAAGTTTGACTATGCTACCAAGTCCGCTATTCTGGTTCACTCTCTTCGGTCAAAAAGTTAGGCTCGTGCCGAAGCTCTAAGACTATGTCCTCTTGCCTTACCAAGCAAGTATCCTCTGGAACTAAGGGACATATCGGTGGTTCGTGATATTCTAGTTGTCTACTAGAAGTGTTGCCATGTTGCCACATGACCGTGTTGTCAAGTTCTTGAGCAAGCAAGTTCTCTGAACTTCTTCTTTCTCCAAGGATCCGTACTGGATACCCCTGAACTAGTTGGTTGAGCTTAAACAACAACTTGGAGAGTTGTAAGACAAACGTTCTATCCAACCCAGTTCCTTCATAAAGGGATGTCTAGTTTTGTTAGTGCTGAAGAAAGATATTATCTCCTTCATGGATATGTTATCTTCCCCCGCCTTTGATTTGATTTGGGTTATCGTCAAATCAAACTCAGTTCCAAGGACTATCTTAATGGTGTTTCTACTTGTGATGGTTCATTTTAGTACATCTTCATGTTCTTCGGTCTGACCAATAGTTTTGCCTTATTTAAGTAACATATGAGTTCATATTCTTGGAGTGTCTTGATAAGTTTGTTGTTGAGCCCATCAATGACATTCTTATTTTCTCCATATTAGATTGTATTCATATGGAATAGTTGGCATAAATGTTGGAAATTTTCGAGAACCGTCTCCGTATCATCTCGAAGTATGTGTTCTGGATGTTAGAAGTAACCTTCTCCAATTCATGTGCAATTTTTGAAAGATGTCGATGTGGATTCGAGAAGAGTTATCCCTCTTTCCTTAAAAATACATGTGTGTTTTATTGTTAGTACTTTATGTGTGTGCAATTGTCTCTCGACAAGTTGCTAAATACATGGGTATAGCGATCTATCTCAGTCGTTTGGAGCTTTACAATGTAGTCCCTATCTTGAGAATCTAGTAACTTTACCTCTGTGTAAATGTTACAAACTTTCTATTCGGACATGCTGAGTCTGAAATATCATTTTGCCTAACCAAAGCTGAATCTCAAGCAGCAATGATGGTTGGCGTTCCTCAAGGTTTAGACATAGGTCTCTTTGTAATTCTGGCAAGATTGATGTAATGGTTGACACACTTAGCCGGAAAGACCTTTTTCCATATTCTATTGAATCGGCAATATCAACCACTCTTCATGAGGCATCTTCTACAATTTAGTGTAGGAGTTGTTCTTATGGTTTCCTTTGTATCTGAAGTCCGACCTTTACTTGATGTTTGATTTCTCGAACATCGAGGAGAACATTTAAAGTAGTGTTGCTAAATGTCTCTCGGTTGATCCTCCAGACTATTTTATGTTGGTAATCGTTTTGTTGTGCCAAGTAATTGAAGTCTGAGAACGAAGTTTCTTTCTTCTCATGTTATCAGGAATCTTCTTACATATTCATATTAGTGGTGTAAAGGTATACCATAATATTTGGCAAGGATTTTGATAAACCTGGATGAATAAAGAGTTTCCTTCGTTTTCTCAACCATGTTTTAGGAGTGACTATGATTTTGGTAATCAGAAGTTCCTCTTGCTACATGTTCCTTGCGACTCTTATGAGTCCTCTCCACCAAAACACCTTTCTGTCTTAAGCCTTTTGTTGGATGAAAGAGTGACCCTTCTGTGTCAAAAGTAGTTCAACAGCTTGGTTTTGTTGATCCATGTCTCTGTAACCTGAAATCTCTACTTAAGCCATTTAGTAGAGGTTCATTTCTCGAAGTCTGTGTTATGTTCTTCCTGTTGGAAGCTTTCTTCTTCCGAAGCTTCAAAACCTCCTGCAAGTTCCATGGTCTCAATCCTTATGAAGACCATTTATCTAACAATTTGAAACCTTCTTCTCTTGTTTCATCTGTTACCTTGGTGTTTCGTGTTGACATCTCAGAGTTGTTTCTGAACACTCCATCCATGAGCTGACCATGAGATACTCTATGTGATGTCTAGTGTGTTCCCTCTTATCTTTAGAGTGGCCTTGTTTATTTCTCTCTGTCTCTCCGCCTACCTTTGGAATCTCGGGTCGAGATTCTCGTAAGGGGGATAGAGCTGTAACACCCCTGTTTTAGTAAATCAATATTTAGGGTTGATTGTGCATAGCATGAGCATAATTATTTCAATTGCTTGCATTGAATAAATAAAGATAAAACCTTAAACCCTAATCTTCCTCTCTATTTGAAAAGCACTTCAAATGGTTTATGTATTTTGAAAACTACAAAATGAATGGATCCCAAATGGAATAAAAAGGGCCCCACTTTATTTCATATGTTTTATAAAAACCTCTGGTATTTTTGAATGATTCAAAAAAGTTGGAAATTCAAATACAAAAGAGAAAATAGATAAACAGAAAAAGAAAAGATTATGTAAATAAAAACCCTAATTCTAGCTAATCTAGGCCTCAGCCCAACCCTTCTCTATCTCTCCCTACCGCTCAGCGCACTCCCGCGTGGCCCATCCGGGGCCCAAACCGGCCCAGCGTGGCCCGATACCTCTTCGTCGCCTGTCATCTTCGTCCCTGACGGCGAGTAGCTCTCTGTCGCTGCCTCCGCCATTGATTCGCCCCGCCTGCGCATCGTCGTCTGCCGCTGTCTGGAGGAGGAGAAGACCACCACGTTGCCCTCTCGCTCATCCTATCCTCTCACTTTCCCCCTAGAACTCGCTCCCTCTCTCTGCCGAGCTTCCCGAAACCCTAGCCCCTACTGCCGCCGTTCACCCCCACCGCTAGGAGCCTCCCCGAGCCCCGTTGTTGTTGCGTTGGGCTTCGCCTTGCCGCGCTGATCATCCCTGCAAAAAGGAATCGACCGGAGACGCTTCGAATCATTGGCAACGACCTCATCTTCTCGAAGTCCGGCTGCACGTCCATCGTCGATCCCGGCCGTTCCGGACCGCCCCGAGCTTCACCGACCCTCCCACCGCAACCACGGTGAGCCGCTGGTCACGCCAGAGCCTTCCCTTGCTCCCCTTGGTTCCTGGTTCGCCCTCTCGCCGTACGCCACCGAGCTCCGCCGCAGATGCTCGCCGAGAACGCTGTTCCGGCGACCATTTGAGGGCGGCGCCACCGGTATCAGGCTCCCCTCGCTCTCCTCTTTCCAGCGCTCCCATCCCCGTAGCCCTGCATCGCCCCTAGAGCCGGATTCGATCGTCACCTGGGGGCATCTCCATTGCTGGCGTCAGCATGATGCAATAAAGCCTTTTCTTTTAATTAAATGATTTGTAAATGTTTTCTGGAAATTATAAATACCCCTGTGGGCCACCCCTGTCAGGATTTTAATAATTTCCATAAATATTTTATGAAATGATTAAACTTATGACATGTGGGCCCAAGATGGAAATAATTTAAATAATCCAAAAATGTTTTATAATTTCCTAAAATGATTTAAAATGGATTAAAATTGGGAAAAATCATAACTAATTCATTTTAAATCAGAAAAATACAAATAATATATCAAAATGTTCAAAAAAATGAGAGCTATCTATTAGAGCTATAATAATGCATTGATCAACAACTAAAATGACAAGTTTAATTAGCGAACAAAATCAACCCCTCTCATGTGTTTCCGGAGTTTCCCCGAGTTAGGGTTTGCGCCCCTCAGAACCCCGATTAAATTGTCGAGCATGACTCAGGGTTTCAATTCAGTGCAATTTAACTTGTCATATCATCATCATTGCTTGATCATTGCATCGATGCCATGTGTTGATTGTTTCCCCTTTATTTCTGGTGTTTGGTTCTTCCCGGTAGAATACGATATCGAGATCAAGATCGAAGACCGAGATCAAGACCATCGAAGATCGACGAACAATACTTGACCAACTATAATAAAGTCAAGTACCAGATGTCGAAGATCTGCTTATTGGTTATCAACAGGCAAATGCAAGCATAGCCCCACCATGATATAAGCCTATGATTTCAAAAGTATTTCAATTCTGCCATGATGCATACTATTCTACTATGGTCTTTTATCGATAGATAGAGTATCCTATCTATTACATTACCCCCTTTGAGGTTATATTAACTGATCCCATGCTCCTAGCATAACTAGGTTTGGCTTGTGTGCGCTTCTAGAGCTTATATTTGTGTCTTGCTTAGCCATGCATAGCTATTGAGTCTGGTTCATCTAGATGATGTATTAGATGCAGATAATCTAGTATGTCAGGAGAACATGATGAGATGAGATCAATGTTATGAGTTAAACATGCTAAGGCTTGTATGGGAGGCACGGTGGGATGTGGTTTTTGTAGTCCCATGCTCGCCACCACTAGGACCTGATGTTCTTGCCTCTTGAACCAAGACGAGCGTACAACCACACGGGGCTTGGAAAACCCCACGAGTGACTAACTTGCCTAGTAGATTCCATGAGTCACATAGTTCGGGCGTTCCATTCGACATATGCATAGAAAACCTTTTGAATGATTTGCCAGGTGAAGAAGGTGCATTCATAACAGGTAGGTAAGCGTGGCCGGGGTTGCTTGGGATCGATGGAGCCCCTGGTGAACCAACCTCGCCTCACATCTTTAAGTACCGGCTTCGGGATTTGACCCGTTACAGTGGAACCATATTTATTGCGTGACTCATGATCTCGGCGAAAGCAAGGTAAAGGTCATGTCTAACCACCCTCTGTCGGCCTTCCAAGGAAGAGGGCTAATATTAAGTGGTATTAAGAGAAGGTTAGTATGTGTGGGTAAAGTTGTACACCCCTGCAGGGTAATAATCTTTTGGAATGTCGTGTCCACGGTTATGGACGACTTGGGAACGGACGTGATGATCATAGAGAACTTGAACTTAATCGTAAAACTTGGTAGATCAACGTGTGCTTAAGGATGCTTCCTCATGGGTACGAGGGGGTGATCCTAGTTGGTAGATGATGATGATTTTGTGGATATCAAAAGATGATGATCAATATTTTGGAGATGTCGCTCTCTTAACCCCTTTTAAAAATACTCTGACTAGACGAGCTTCTTCTCCCTCTTGTTTTATAAACAAAAGTGGCTTTATGCAAAACAACTCCACAAGCCATAAGTCTTGTGGAGTACACCATGTACTCACCCTTTCTTTGTTGATACTTTTGGCAGAGTAAGTGTTCCCTAAAGATCAGTTTCGTACTACATCAAAATCGACGAGTAGCTTGGGGTTCCCGGCCGGCAGCCTGGAATCTATGGGCTGGGACGTCGTCGTTATGCTTCAGGCCTCTTAGGCCATTTTTTAAGTTTGCTATACTTAATAGCATAATTTGCCTTCCGTTGTTTTATGTTTGTGGTCAGTGACCTCTGCTTGTAATAATTTGGTTCTCTGCTCAATTATGAGCTTGCTGTAATAAATTTTGTGTCAATGTTGTGTTACCTATTTTTTACTGGATATTATCGAGCTCAAGGTTAAGCTTATGTCAGACGGAGGTCTGGGATTTGTTTAGCCCTTATCCTGGGGGTTTCACAATCCAGGACATCACGAGGAGATCTGGAATGGTCCGTAGAATAAGATTCATATAAGGAAAGTCAATTTCCGGGGTTCGGAAATGTTTTCGGTGTTTTGACCGAAAACTTCTAGAATGTTCTAGAGGGACCACTAGTGGGTCCACCACTCCGGAGGGGGCCACTTGGGTTCTGGAATGCCACGGGGGCCTAGGGCCAGCCACACCAAGCCCAAGGGGCCAAACCGACCACCACAAGGAAAAAGGGGAAAACCCTAAAAAGGAAAGGGGAAGAGACTTTGGGGGCAAGTTTCCCCCCTCTCCCTCTTGGCCGCCGAGTTGGGGAAGGACTCGGCCAGGGGTGGGAACCCTGGACGCAGCACTCCTCTATATAAATAGGGGTGGGAAGGGCACACCCTTGCCCCTCACCCTCAACACTTGCTGCCGGCCTCCTCCATCGTACTGCTCCGGCTTAGGGAAGCCCTACAGAATTATTCTCCTCCACCACCACCACCATGACATCGTGCTGCTGGCATTCCGAGGGGATCTGCTACCTCTGATGCCCGCTAGAATGGGGAGAGGAAGGTCTATATCGACTCCGTACGTGTGACCGAGTACGGAAGAGCTGTCGGAACGCGGCGCCAGAAGGATCATCTACGCGATCTTGAGATCGGCAAGTGATCGACTACATCAACCACGAGATCCGATCTCGTTAACACTTTGGTATATGAAGGTTAGTTCTCTTCAATCCTATTGCACTGATCTCGTAGATTAGATCTTGGATTCTCCATATATTAGATATTGGTTTTATGTGTTCTTGCGATAGAATTTTCTTGTTTTCCATGCAACGAACCCTACACATCCTAGTTATGCAGAGGCTGGGTGTAATGCTTAAAACTATTTAAGTAATAAAAACACCCTTTTATCGAAAAATTAAACCTGGGTGAAATACAATTGCTTTTTCTGCAAGAACATATGAAGAGGGAAAACATGGGACACAACTATCTTGTTACATATATTGTAAATAGAAGTTCTCCAATGCATAGAAAAGTATTAAAAACACTGTTTGTGGATGGTACTTGCCAGTAAGCTCGGCCAAATATTATAAGACTATATCAGTAAGATAACACTTGAATCAGGTTGATAAACATTGGGATAAATAACGATTTGTTGCACTCGAGTGCATTATGAGACATAGTGGTTTAGTTCATATTAACATATTGTTTCAGTTACTAGCAAGGAAAATACAAACATAACATGATGTGTTTTGGAACATATTTGATTAACATTAGATTGCCTATGAGCTTGGCTACTGAAGATTGATAATGCACTTACATTGTTTCTCGAGTCCCATTTGTTAACTGTTGATAGGTCCTTCCTTTTAGTCACATTGTCTATATGTGCTTCATACTAGATTTTATTTACTGCTGACACCACTAGTAGAAAACAGGACTCTAGTCCCGGTTTGTAAGAGGCTTTAGTCCCAGATTGCAATCTGGGACTAACATATTGGGACTAAAGGTTAGGCCTTTAGTCCCGGTTTTGTTACATATCGGAACTAGATTGTCTCCACGTGGCCCCGCTACGCGTGCTGGGCTGGAGGATCTTTAGTCCCGCTTCGTGTTACGGCAGCGGGACTAAAGTTCTTCTGCTGCGGCAGTGTTTTGCGCCAACCTGCTGTCGTGGCAGGAGGTGGGGTTTTAGAGTTTTAGGGTTTTCTTTTTTTTCTGTTCAATTCTTTTTCATTTTGTGTTTTCATTTCAAACAATTGTGTTTTCATATACATATTATTCTACGTTACTACATGTTGTATACATTGATGCATATATAATATAATTTCTCTCACAATTACATAGACATATAAATATATACACAACCGAGACAAGAGCTCGTCTATTTGATATACACGAAGATCATTACATTATATGCATACTGTCCTTTTCTGTATATCCATGATTACACGAAGGTCTATCCACGTTGTACTCTCCTTTTGTGTTTATGACGTCCTTGAGCAAAAATCCCGAAAACTCCTCTTAAATTTCTAGTAG